>OZ012678.1:33458053-34717660 GCA_963942445.1 Argyra leucocephala | reverse complement strand
ATTAAAATATGCCCACCCAATTTTAACTCGGAAGCTTTGCTTGCTATTATTGACTTTCATAAATATATTTTTAAATTTCTAAATAATAAAAATTAATTCTTTAAAAATATTTTTTTTCATTAAAAAAAAATATTTTTTTATTTTATATTTTTTTTTTTTTTTTGTGTCACTTTACGTACTTAAAGATTACTTTTTTTCACATGTTTATTTTCGAACAGATTTTTCACTTTTATGGTGTCAGTTGCCTTGTTTAAAATAAACAAAATAAAACACGATCCAATACAATTCCTAAATGACAGATCATGGTTTATTTCAATTTTTTCCAGCATTCATTCTTATTAGTTAACGAGTAGGACTTAACAAAAAAAAAAAAAAAAAAAACAAATTCTAGACAAAACGATATTAAGTCGGAACGTATTAATTACAATATACATAGGTAATATATTTTCAATAGTGTATATACCCTGTGTATCTATATATACTTTCATATTTTTTTTTTTTTTTATTAATTTTTTAAATCAGAACTTTTAAACGAGACTTCATCAACTTAAAATGTTTTCTTTTCAACATCTTTACTTTTCAATGCTTATTAACAACTTATTTATGAATTCTTAACGAGCATAACTAAATATAATAAAAAAAATATATAATAAATATTATATTATATAATGTTGTATAAATATAAAATAGGTATATTAATTTCAATATTTCCTAATAAAATAACGAAAAAAGAACAAGCCACTAAAAAAAAAAAATAATGTATATTAATTTAAAAATAAAAAAAAATCAAACAACGGACACCTAATAGCAAACAACCGAAATGAAAACATAAGTTAAAATTTTGTATCACTAACAGAGTTGCTCTTACGATTTTATTTTCATAATATATAGTTACGCTCACTAACATTATTATCATCATTCCCGCACGTAACAATTTTATTGCTATACGAGTCATACGGAGTCTTATAAAACAACTATAAACAATCTTATAGGAGTATTAGCATTAATTTTAGTGCACCGCATTTGTTGCAGGAATTCTATAATGCTTCGGAGCAATAATTTCTATAATATTATTATTTGATTAGTGTACATAATATGTATTAGTGTACATGTTTTGATTTTGAAGTGATTAACACATGTTGAAAATTTTATTACATTATAACAATTCCCGAAATAGGTATAAGAACAATATTACAGCAATATTAATCACCCCATTCCCTTAAAAACATCATTATAACACCTTTAGTGATCTTCGGGAGTCTTGTAGGAGTATTATAGCATTTATTGTGATAGTATAACAATAAAATCTAACGTGGGTTATTTAAGTTTTATCTTTCATAGGCAATGTAATTCTACCGGCTCATTATTGAGCTCATCGGCTCATCATAACCATGCTCCATTATTTAATTTAATTGCCCAATATTCTACTTACTTGTCATTTCATCGAAAATATTATTGTCCCATACTACACTCTCCACCTTTAAAAAAATTTACTTTATTATTGTCACATATTTCTCTATTTGTGGACAAGGTTGACCCCAAATGTTTAAATTTTTGCTCTTTTATAATAATATTGTCTTATTTCGTTCACATGATTTTATTTGTTTCATAATAATTATCCAATCCGATAGGATCAAACATGTATTCTATTAATTTGGTTTGTTTTCAATTTATTTCGCTTTATGATCTAATGCCATTTTTGGGATTTTATTTGCACACTCTTTCTTGCTTCGTCTACAATTGCTATAATATAATCTGCATTAAATGAAATGTATCTGAGTTGGATCAGGTTACTTTGCTATTAAATATTCTGATGTGATATTAAAACAGAATGGCAAACCTGATTAAGAAAGACTTCAATTTCAGTAAGATGCTTTACGTAGGCTTTTCGAACGTGTTTTACACATTTATCATCTGCCAATTCTTCTATTCTAATTTTTTATATTGTTTTCGAATTTTGCTTATTATTCTTTACTATCCTTGTTTTTTTTTTCTTTATCAAATTCTAATATAAAAAAAATATCAAATATTTGTTTTAAATCGATAAAAACATGTTTTATTATATATCCCTATTAGTGCAGCATTTAGGTTCAATATGCGGTGTGTCGATCAGCTCATGATTTTATGATCTAAATCTCTGAAAATACCAAAGGTTTAGCTAAGTCATAACCTTTCATGAATTATGATAACGACCAGTTGTATGTCCCCATCGGTGAAATCGCAAGTGAATTACAAAAAGCTCTCTTACAACATTGATTGTAATAAACCGTTACATTGAATTTATGTTAGCACCATATGATGGTGTCGAGCGAAACACAGAAATAACAGAAAAGATAGTTATTATTATCAATAAATAAATTTAAACAAAATAGTTTTAATTGAGTAAAACAAAAAAATGTAAATAACCAACGAAGAAATAAAATATTTTGCATACTTTATATAAAACAAGTGACAAGTGACGTCATAATTTTTATCAGAACTTTCACATTTTGAATTTAAGGATCTTTTTCGTAACCATGTATGCAGTGTCTGCATCTCCTAGTTGGAAGGGCTGCAAAAGGCGTCTGTACTCACAATGAACGGCCTATAAGAAGATGTATCTGACCATCCAATGGGCGTGCGTGCCTGTCAGGTTTGAGCTTATGGTTTTATCACCGTCACATATCTTGGAAAATGCCATAGGGTCAACCAACTGATAACATTTCATGAAACATTACAACGAACGGTAGGTCCCCAAGAGGTAATCGCGATGAAATCACGGTGAATCCTCCTACAGCCTCGGTTGTAGTAAACCGCACATCGGATTTGGGAGTGCGGCATATTTCATGCGGTGGTATCGAGCAGAACACCAAGATAACAGAATCGGGAGTAAATTATCCGCCCTATGCCCCACGGATGGTGTTGCAGGACAATTATGATGATTGTTTTTGTAATGACCATAAGTAAAATAATGACTTATTGTGCCATTTTCCTATTTTTAGCTACAGTAAAAATATTTATGTTACACAAATTCAGCTGTTGATTCCATTCAATTTGTTTCAAAGTAAATAAATAATGAATAATAATATTTAATTTTCTAGGATACTGACAATAATTGTCGAATACAGAACACCGTAGAAGCTTGTAAGTAATAGAAAGGGTATTAGAAGATTGCCAGGGTTGGTTTAGAGGAGTTAAAATAATAGCGATTCTCATTTAAGCCAATTCAAGTGTTTGTTATACCTCCAAGCGGAGACAATCGGACAATGCATTCTAAAATAATTTGACAAACTGAAGAGAAAAAAGTGATGCCGCAAATATGGATGAAAAATTAACAATAAAGATAAATAACTAGTGCGAACAGGGAATTAGGTGATTCGGTTAATTCCAATTCTTAATCAGATCCTAACCTTAACCCCAAACCAAGGTGATATACGTCTGCTGAAGTCTGAATCACCGAAGGGGTGAACATTTGTTCGCTAAGACGGAACTCCGGATACCTGGTGACCTATTGTTTAAATATAGCTTGCCAGTGAAAGAGGTTCTGCGGTGGTCATCATAACCTCTATTCGTCAATTTAAACTTAGTCTTGTATAGATAATCAAGAAATAAATTTAAACAAGGGTGGGTTCTTCTTTAAACGCACTAGAAAAAAACACTAATAACAACGACGAGGTGTAGAGGGCCTCAAACAAAATATTCGACTCAATATAAATGAAAATATTCGTATAATTGTATAAGTTTTAGCTGGTCTGTCGGACAAATTATCTAACAAAAAATTAGGTTTTTTATTTTGAAATATTTCAAAATTAACTGTCGCAACAACAACAACAACAACAACAATAACTTAACTCATAACAAAAATTATCTTGCAAACAAAAAAAATATAAATATTTTTTTATTATTTTTTTATATTAGCTTGTTGTACAAAGAACATCATAAAAAATTGAATTCATAACTACATACATACATACAAATTTACGAAAAAACTTATAAAATTACTATTCACCTATATGCGTTCATAAAAACAGAACCCAAAAAAAAAAAAAACATAAAAATTCATAAAACATATTCATAACAAATTCTTCAAAACATTACGCGCTAAAAACATAAGTCGAAACAAATACAAAAAATAAAAATAAAAAAAAAACAGAATTCCCGATGATGGCCGGTAATAAAAATATATATTTTTTTTTCTACTTTACAATCAACCACACGTTTTATTTAGTGAAAATAGCTAGAGAAACCTAGAGTATTTCAGTTTAAAGAAGAATGCGGTTCGGTTCGTTATTAAGCAAGGCGTCACTAAAAATGCATAAATCTGTTAAAAAACGAATAACTTTTGTTGTTGTTTTTGTTCTTTTTATTTTATTGGTTTTTGTACCATTTTAAGTATTCTTTACTTCAGCATTCATAGGTATTTTTTTTTTCTTTTTTTCAACAAATGAACTGAAATGTCTAAAATACCAAACGACATTTTTATGAATTTTCATTTTCATTTCATTTAGGGCCCAGTCAGTTTTTATAGCAAAAAAAAACAAAAAAAAAAAAAAAACAATTTTTATATTTCGCACTCTTGCTGTTTTGTGTGGCTTTTACCATGTTGTTCATGAACACCGATAAAATCATTACGACCAACAACGATAAAAAAAAAAAAATATAAATAAAAAAATAAAATAATAAAAAAATATTGCAATAAGCTAAACGATTCGAATGCAACGGATACATAAAACATTTAAGAAACTGCAAAAAAGAATTACAGAAAAACAAAAACAAAAATTGAAACAAAATTAAAAAATTAAAAAATCATACAAAACAAAAAAATAAGAAGAACAACGCAAATACGATGCAACAGGAGATGAAACAAATTTTCCCAAGTGTAGTGAATATTAAATCAACATTGGTAATTCGCTAGTATTAGCCTATATCTTCTATATTATAGAAGAAGGCGCTTGGATTTTCAATTAAATATTAAATCGTATGTAACGATATTACAAATAATCATAGCTCATAGTCAATAAAACTATTAGGCTTAACATTTTTTTGCTTACTTTATTTTTTATTTCTATTTTTGCCAAATCATTATAAAAATAATAATTTTATGTTATTCTAGGGGAACCTATTAAATTATGAGGTAGTTAAGATACGTTTAAAGCTTATTGTAAACAATAATACAGCATTTTTTTATATACTTTTATATTAACGTACCAGTGTCTATTTGTAAGTTTATTTATTTATTTAAAGATAGGGTTCTGAAATTTTGCACAGTTACTCATGATAAAAACAAAATGTTAAAAATTTTAAATATTTGCGGTTTGAAAAAAATCACGAATATTAAAGGAACATCACAAAGCTTGATTCATTATATACTTCTGTAGCTTATCTTATAGTAATTCTAGATGCTCAACATCCACCACTAGTTTTATTTTCTACTTTTAAGGCCGCTAGATAGTTTTGTTTCGATAAATTTTTTTATTTTTATATTATTATTTTATTTTTACTACGTATGTAAATGGTACTGGTTTATTCATGGATATTGAAATTTTACTATTATAAAGTTTGTTTTGCGTTGAACTAACAATGTAGAAATTTACTTACTATCATTTTACGCGTCTTTGTCAAGAGATACTACAAAACTAATTATTTAAATAAGATTTACAAAAACTATACTGTATGATGGTGACGTGTATTAGGTACTCCAATACTTCATAAGGTTATTTTGATTTATATTAATATATTGCAGTACTCTCTTTAGCTGATTTCGTGAAATCTGATTTTTTAAAATTAGGTTTAAGTACTCGCAATTTTCATAAAGAATATTCGGAAAAAAAGTTATTAACGTAATGAGAATAAATTTTTGCAACTAATTATTGACATTAAAAGTGTCATAAGCCATTTCTCATCATGTTGTGGATTTTTTTTTTTTTTTTTTAATTAATCTTTATTAAATATTTACCGTTATATTTCGATTGTATTCTTAGTTATTCGGCACTATTCGGCTACCCGATTTTTGTATAAATTAGCTTACCATTTTTCTGCAATAAATTGTCTTGACCATCTTATTTTTATCATTCATAACGTACAAGATTCTAAATTAGGAGTGATTTTAGAATTCGTTACAAAATTAAGGTAATAAGTTTTCTTCCATCAGAATACATATACTCTGTATCTGATAAAAGAGAAAAAAAAGTGCAGATGTGTGATGCGGGTGGAATAATCTAGTCCTATGTGTGTATTTAAAAATTTTGTACAAAATTAGTTCATATTACAAAATCAATGTTATATTCCTATTCTGGAAGAAAGGCATACCCTAATTTGAAATCTAAACTCTAAACTTTTTTTAACTATCTTATCAATGAGATTGAAAATTGTTTTCAAGTTGATTCCATATATTTTGACTTTAGCAAAGCATTTGACAGGGTTAATGTGAATTTAATAAAGTCTTTATGAGATTTGATAACATTTTCAACCATAACAGGGTTACGAAAAGTATTGTATATTTTACTATACTGAGATAGATAATCTCCCCCCTCTATTTGGGGCATTTACTAAGTTATTAAAACGAAAAAAAGAAATTACTGTTAAGAATGCTAGTTTTATTCGGTATAGTTGTTTTTTATTGAATCCTTTTAATATTAAAAAAATCCGAATAATTAACTAAATCTTAACCTAACTATATTAGAAAATCTTGGCCTTTAAAGAAAATTAAAGCAGGCGTACCACAGTGCAGTGTACTTGGACCAATGCTGTACTTAATATTTACTTCTGACCACCCAGAAAATAGTCAAGTGTTTCTATATACTTTTACTGACGACACGGTAATATTGGTCAGTGTCTCCAAAAATTAGTTCCCCAAAAATTATAGTCCCATCTGGGAAGAATCGAAAAATGGATCGAGAAATTAATGTAAATGAAAATAATACAGTCTACACATACACATTCAACAGAGAAATATATTCAAAAAACATACCCAAAAGTAATCTGGAGATAATTTAAAGATTCAGAGAAATATTCAATCATTGTTTACTATCCGCTAGGTGGCTCGATCACTGTCTTGTAAGCACAAGCTTCGAAGTAGGCACAACAACCAGCTCTAATAATTCTCCCAAAAGACTAGTGTGGCATTATCACCCAGCTGACTGGGAAGGTTTCAACAACTTTTTAAATACATCAAACTGATCCTTGTGTAATGTCCAATATAAAAATGTCGACTTTGCTGTAGAGGTGATTACCAAAAGGGTTCTATTCAAATGAAAACCTTCATATAAGTATAAAACGAAATCCCTCAGGTTGGTTTAATGACCTCTGCAGCAAAGCTCTGAAACCCAAAGAAGAAGCATATGAAAAATACAAGAGCAATAAAACTGTCAATGCGTGTGAGAGTTATAAAGTGGTTAGAAATAAATGTAAAAAAATTATCAATCAGCAAAAATTCCTGCACAACCAAAGGTTGAGACGAGAAATCTTTAATCTCGCTAACAACAGAAGGTTCTTCTGTACATTTGCTAAAAACGTTGGGAAAAACTTTTGCCACGCTTCGTTTCCACCTATGATTATTTGCAGCCAAAAAATTATTTGCAGCCAATTCCACACACCCTAATATACAGTTCAAAATCCTCCAGCAAGCCCTGTTGTAAATTCTTCTTTCAGAAGGATTTACTTCAGAACAATAGCTATAGTAAAACTCTTGAAGAATCTCGATATAAAAAAAACTACCGGTCCTGATGGTATACCTGCGATTGTGCTGCGACACATTGCTTTCGCCATTTCGAAACCGCCGCCCAACTCATTCTATTTCTCCTTTTTTTAAGTAACTTACCCGTCCTATTAGAAAGTTGCCAAATTATGTCCTATTCTTAAAAATGTGACAATAACAATTCTTCGAACTATAGGCCCATAGCTATTACTTGTTATTTCATAAACGATAGAAATCTTAAATCAATCAAAAGTTCAAGAAATATCTTGATGGTAGAGGTATAATTCATGATAATTAATACGGCTTTCGAGCTCAGCGTTCCACTGGTGATCTCATGACATGCCTCTGCAAAAAGCTCAACACCAGTCTTCATCAATCTGGTGAAACTGCTGTTGTAGTTCTGGATATATCTAAGGCTTTTGATTGAGTTTGGAATTTTGCTGTTATAGCAAAATACTATGCTGTAGGCCTTGATCCAACCTTTTCTAAATCGATTGAAAAACCTTTCTTTTAAACCTACCTATCATAGTTTCACTTGACGGTTCTTTTTCCGACCAATTTCAAATCAATACTGGTGTTCCACAAGGCTCCGTCCTTTCACCCACCTTATTTCTCATTTTCATTAACGACCTTCTCAAATTAACTTTCAGTCTAATCCATAGTTTTGCTGATGACAGCACTCTAGTAGCATCATATGATTTCTTAAAAAAAACACTAATGCTATAGCTTCATGCAGTCAACTGAGTGCACTCAACCATGACCTAATCAAAATTGTCGACTGGGGTAGAGCAAGCAGAGTTGTAACAAGCTAACAGCGTTCGAAACAACTCTTCGGCTTCACAATGAAGCTATTCAGTGACTCAAAGACTTGAACATTCTCGGGATGCGAGTGAATCAAAATATGCACTGGAATGAGCATATTTTCGATATTGTGAAAAACGCTGCCAAATGTTTGGCCTGAAAAATCTATAAAGCATCTCAAAAATCTATAAAGCATATATACGACCCAAGGTAGAGCATAACTCACATTTATGGGCAGGTGCACTAATGCTTTAAATTTTTTGGCAAAGTTCAAATTCGCCTTATAGGCGCCATAAATGTGACCTCATCCCTTATATCACTTGGTCATCGTTGTATTGGTGGAGCACTTTCTCTATTTTATAGATATCTACTTGATGTTGACACTTTTGTTTCAAAGAATTAAAGTCACTTCTTCCTCCGTTCAAGCAATTCCATGGCATAACAAGAGAGGCATCAAGTGCCCACCCTTTTACAATGGAAATTCCGAGATGGTTTAATTCAGGTTATGGAAATTTTTTTTAAAGTAAGAACATTTCGATTGTGGAATCGCGTCCTAATTGAAGAGAGAAGGATTTCTTATCTATGATTTACAGAGTTTTTTTTTTTACACTCTTGACAGTAATTTAGGTAGAATCACCTTTCCGTACTTAATTAAGTACGGTACTGCAAGTTTATACTACAATATCTACAATATTTTTTCGATTATTTATTTGTCAAATTACTGTCGTTTTCTTTTGTTTTCAAATCTTATTCATTGACTAAGACTTTTTAACTAGAACAGCTTCATTTTATTTTCAGTTGTTACCAGATTATACTCTCAATTATTTTTTGTCATTTATTATATCCCAATGACTAAGGTCAAAATTTTTTTTCTTGCTTCATCGTGGATCGAACCTAGGACCTTCCGGTTGAAAGGCAGACGCTCTACCTACTGCGCCATCCAGCGTTTTAATATATTAATTCGAAACGTAAATATTGTTATTATATTTTATTAAATATTCTGTGATTCATTTATAAAAACATAGATTAAAAACTCAGTCAACCTAAGAATGGTGTAATAACCATCAAAATCGATATTTAATAGAAATTAGTAAAGTTTATAGATACCAGAAATGTTTAATATTTATTTGTAAATATTTTTCCTAAACATATTCCAATCGATTCAAAGGAAATTGTTTGACATTTTATAGAACTAATCCACCTTTTAAATCCATTTGAAACTTGCACTTTTAATGTGTCAACATACATTTATGATGGCGATAAAAATACTCAGTTATATCTATAAAAATCTCATTAAACCCTTTATCCTTCCATACCTGATGTACCTATTATAAATAAAAAAATATCTTACAATTAAAATTCTTAAAATTTCCAAAATTTTAATATTGAGTATCAGCAAAACAAAAATATTAATAAATAAATAAATGTAAAAACAAAAATCTTAAAAATAATTCTAAATAAAGTTTCAATCATCATCTCAATCATCCTACTCTGAAAACAAAAATGAGATCTCAGATAAATGAGTGTAAAGAAACATTTATCACATTCTATATGACGTGTATTTTGTCAAGGACTACAATCCATAAATTTTCAAAATTGTACTAATAAATAACAGAAGAGCAACACAAAACTAAAAATGAAAAAAAAAAAAAACAAAACAAAAAAATTCATTCATAAATTAAAATTTCCCAATTAAAAAGGACAAAATTCTTTACTGCGATATTTATAAAAAAAAAAAACAAAAACAAATAAAAAACAATAAAAAAAAAATACAACATATTTGAAATTTTATTTTGCAGCCGCCGCCACCGTCAATTTTTTTTCCCTTTACTTATAATTTTCATTTTTTTTTTTTTTTTTTTGTTCATTCAAACCTTGACAAAATGCTTTTCGATTTCAATAAAGTTTCTTTAATTGCAACCGTATTGGTAATTTCAAATCTCTCTGATAAAAAAAAAAAAATGATTGAAAGTTTTTGTTAAATATTTCAAATTCACATTTATTTAAAGTCATATTTGTCCTGCTGTATTTAATTCATTTGAATTGTTTTTTTTGTTTGCATCCAAAACAGTTGAATCTTATAAAACGACGAGTCAGCTGAATTACTAAAGCGCTAATAAGATAACTTCGAAGGAGATCAAAAAACAAAAAAAAAAAAAATGAAAAATATTTTGAAAAAAATGGTCTAGATCTCATGCTGCTGTTCTTGTAAATAGATTCTTTGCTGTTTTTTTTTTTTGTTCAGTTTTTAATTTTCACTTTTTGTTGTATAATAATAATTCATAGTCTGTGTTGCTGTAACAAACTAACCATCTTGGGGAATCAATACATTTTGCCATCCATATATTATTAGTATTGATTTTTTTGTTACATTATTTTTTTCTTATTTTTATGGCGATGCATTTTTTTACACAAACTATATACCTATGTTATATTCTGTAGCAATCCTAACCAACCAACAACACTAGCAGCAGTAGCAGCAATAACAAAATATGTACAATAGGTCATTATTATTGATTTGGATCTTGATCAAATCTGAGTGTCGTATGTAATTTACGTTTGTACCTGTCCAACACATTTGGCATACTAATGAGCAAATCATTTTTCTGACAATTTTAAAATTCTGTCTTTTTTTTTTGCTGATTTTTTTTATTTTTGTTTTAATTTTTAAATAGTAGTATAGCCTTGAAAATTGAAATTTCAGTGACAACATGAAAATTGATGGACATACAAAGGATATAGCTATAATAAGAAGAAGCAAGAAAGTAAAAACAAAAAAGAAAAAATAATAATATTTTATATAGTAACACCATAATATGGATGCGTTGTAATGCAACTACAACATATTTTGATCGAATGTTAAAGAAAATTTATTTATCAATATTCCACATGTTACCGAGATTCTAGAAATCATATTATTATTATTATTATTTAAAAGGAGATGAAGGTATCAATTTAATAAAATCAGAATTTATTAAAAACAAAAAAAAAAGCAATTTAAAATGCAATGGAATGAAAAAACATCAAAATAAACCTGCATAATGTTTTATAATAGCCACTATCTAGAATTTGGTATTCTATTTTTTTTTTTTATTTTTAGATTTACAATAATGAAAATGTATTTAAAAGGAAGAAATTAGTAACACTTAACACTATGGAATATTGTTATAGGATATAATATATACATTTTCAGTTCAATATAGATATAGAGAAAACATTATGAGTTTTTAATTAATTATAATAAAAATAAAAATAAAAAGATTTTTCTTTAGAAAACTTCAAAGTATGAAGAGTGAACTGCTGAACACTGCTGTGAAAAAAATATTGGGCAGTTGTGGATTTTTACAAATATGCTATATTTACTATTATTTTTTTAATTATTTATTTATTATTATTATTTTATTACTAGCTTTGTAACCCGTCATAAATGACGGAAGCAAAATAAATCCTAGTTCTTTTTTTCTTTCATTATTTTCTTTGTTCCGAAATTACAGTACTTATGTTTATATCATTTTTTATTTATTTTTATTTATGTTTATATTGGCCTAACACTAATCTTTTTTTTTTTATATAACAGAAAAAGAAGTTTGTATTTTGTATGGTATACTCGTACTCACTTCCATTTAGTTATAATTCGTTAGTTGGGTTCCATTTAGTATAAATTATACCGTATTAGCGTTATTGAGTCCTCCGGCAGAGCAAATTTAAAAATGGGATCTTATTTTCATATAAATTTTGTCTTTTGTATAATGTATAGGGATCTTATTTTGCTATATGAATAAACTGTTATTATGGTATTGTGTTATTTTTAAAAAAATATTCAAAATTTTGTATCTAAATTGGTAAAATTTACAAAAAATACAAAAACATTTTCATCAATAATTTTCAATTTAAAAAACACAATGTTTTATTATCCGGCGTAGAAGTAGAGTTAATTATCCTACTCTACTTCTATCAAGTTCTATTGATTGAACAGTGAACCTGAACAGTGAAGTGAAATGTGAACACTTAACACTGAAAATAAAATAATATTTTTGGAATGGAGCATACAGAACATACAGAATACAGATACAGCAAATAATAAAAAAAAAACAAAAAAAAACAAAAAAAAACAAAAATAATTTTTTTTGAGAGAAGTGAATTACGCACACAATAATGACAAAAATAAAAGGTAGAAGCAATAAAGTAGTATAATGTATAATATTATACAATACAAATATGCTGATACACATGTGTATTATTATGTATAATTTTAAGTAATAAGAATAACCTTTGAGTGAATTATGTTTTTTTTTTGTGTTAAATGCTGTTTGCCTTTTGGTTATTATACCATATTAAACTATTGATTAAATTTCTATTAGTCCTTATTATTATAAATCAAAAAAATTGTTTGTTTTATTTATATTATTATTATTATTTTTTATTTTTCCTTATTATTTGCGAAGAAGACTAACATTAAATTAAAAAAATATAGTTCATGCAATAAATTTTTCCTGTAAAGGTAGACAGGGGTTAAAAAAAAGCACCAAAGCAATTTGTATATATATGCATTTGTATTCATATGCAATTTATATATGTGTTGGAGCGTTCCGTTGAACTTACAAACATTCAGATAAATGCAGAATAATATATATAATGCCTTGATTTCATTTTATAATTTTCCTTATTTCTAATTTTAATAATTAAGAGCTTATACTAATGTATTTACACCTATGATTTTTAATTTACTTAGACCAGCGGTCGGCAACCTTTTTTAAGTAAAGAGTCAAATCAACAAAAAATTTCAAAAAAATGAAATTTAAGAGCTGCAGTCACAGACATATTCGAGCTAAAAGCTTGTGTAGCATTAAAAAATTTGTATATTACGAAATGACTTATCTTATTTAATGGCAGGGTTTTTCCTTCTTTATCTATACTTATAAAAGGGAAAGTTTGTTTGTTTGTTTGTTTGTTTGTTTGTTTGTTTGTTTGTTTGTTCGCTATACACGTCCACAGTTTTAAAGATAGAGTTCTGAAATTTTGTAAAGTTATTCTATTTTAAGTTAAATTTTGTAAAGTTAGGTGAAATAAGGTACCGGACGCGGTACTTTACAAAGCCATCAGATGACAGGTTCGGGTTGCTGTCGTACAACACCTAGCAAGACTCAGGAATAATTTAAAAACCATGTGTGTAACTGATATGAAAATTTACATTTAGATTCTCTTTCACAAATAAAGAAATACGACTGTTACCGACTTCGAAATTTTGGACTGATTCGGGTTGCTGCCGTACAACTCCTAGCATGTACGTCTCAGGAATATTTCAAAACCCAATAGTGTTACAGGCATGAAAATTTACACTTAGATACTCTTTCACAAATAAAGAACTTCGACTGTTATCGATTTAAAAAATTTGGACTGGTTCTGGTTGCTGCCGTACAACTCCTAGCACGTACGTCTCAGGAATATTTCAAAAACCAATAGTGTTACAGGCATAAAAATTTACACTTAGATACTATTTCTCAAATAAAGAAATTCGACTGCTATCGATTTAAAAAACTTGGACTGGTTCTGGTTGCTGCCGTACAACTCCTAGCACGTACGTCTCAGGAATATTTCAAAAACCAATAGTGTTACAGGCATAAAAATTTACACTTAGATACTCTTTCACAAATAAAGAAATTCGACTGTTATCGATTTAAAAAACTTGGACTGGTTCTGGTTGCTGCCGTACAACTCCTAGCACGTACGTCTCAGGAATATTTCAAAAACCAATAGTGAAACATGTATTGTCCTGAAAAACTATTTTCGAATTTAGGAATCAATATAAAATTTTTACATGACTATGTGAAGTGGCTATCAAAAGCCACAAAAATGTGACGATTCGTTTTATTAATCAAAAAATACTGCAGAGTGTTCCAGGGGGTCCATGTGTACAAATCGATAGATACAGTTATCAATTAAAATGAAGTTGTTCCTCCTCATCAACTGGAATTAAAAGTAGTAGCTTCAATATTGCTTCTACGAAACTTGAAGAAGCCAAAACTACGGTAGTAGATTAAGAATAAGAATTTGGCATCCTAATTTCATTTAAGTACAAATTCCAATTGATTGTGGAAAAGGCGAACATATCTTTATACTTCATCAGAAAAGATCGCCGAAATATTGTTTACAAAGAAATAATTTTAATATAAGTATAGTTTAAGTTGTAGTATTGTTGATATGTTGTTATCGTAGTGAAAAAAAATATTAGAATATTTTTGAGAAAATAATTTTTTTCAATTCGATTCATAAATCAAACTTCATTCAAATAAATTCGATATATTTTGTGGTCAACCCGGACAACGTCGGGTAACTTTGCTAGTAATAAATAAAACAAAATACATATTTTTAATTTTTCAGTATTTATTAAAGTTTATAATTAAGTTATACAAAAACAATATAGTTAAGAAATACAAAAACAAACCTCATTTAGTTATATTGATCCTAGACTTGCTATGACGAGTCGTTATCATTATTATTATTATGGTGGGAGATGCTTAGAAGAAACTCTTTCTTTTTATTTCCTTGTGAATTTTAGAATTTGTCTGTAACGGAAACATTCAGTAGTTTATGTGATTTTTTGTTTTATATGTAAGCAACATATTATGGTTTGCGGATGCAAAATTCAAAGGTAAGTCATCCATGACAATCTACTTATACACTGTTAGTATCTGTTGGGTATACGTATCGCATCTCTTACTCTTTTTCTTGTTCAATCATGAATATTTCACTTAGTACTGGCAAAACCGGGTATCACCCAAAATTACGCATATTATTTTAAAACATCTTGAATCTTGATATAAGTTAAAGAATTAATTAGAGTTGGAACCAGGAAGTAATGTATAGAATTTACTTGGACCACAATTCCTACTGATGCGTTCCAGTAGCGTTTAGATAAACGAAACACTCTTTTAATAATTATCATTTTAAATTTTCAAATCATAAAAATGCTAAATTATAATTTCATAACTGAATTAATTTGCAATGCAATGCTTCCGAAAGTCTAAATATTTTAATTTTTATTATTAAAAAAAAAAATTAAATTTGAAAATGTTCCCACAAAAGAACAAACAAAAAAAAAGAAATTTTAATTTCCATAAAAAAAAAAATTGAACTCATAATAATAATATTTAACACGGACATAGCATTATTGTATCTACATATAGGTTCATACTTATAAAGTGCAACCAAAAAAAAACTAAAAATGATTGACATATGATTTCACAAAGAAAAATCTCAATTAAAAACCATTTATTCATCCATCAACAAATTTAAAAAAAAAAATATAAATGAAAATTTTGAAAGGAAATTTTGAAATTTAAATTTTAGTGAAAAGAAAAGACAAAAACAAAAATAATTGCAAATAACAACAACACGATTAAATTATTAAAGAAATATTATTAATAAATTTATACATATCAAAGGTAAAACAACCTCATCATAACATGAATTTATTCACTAGAGTTATCTTAAGGCATCTCTGCATAAATAGGTACCTAATATATATGATCACATCAATGTATGGTCGGTGTAGTAACAAAACCTATCATCGAGATCAAATTTTTCATTGCTCAAGTAGTAGTAGGACTACAGCACCATGACCAAAAGCACCAAATGTCAGCCGCTCAAAATGAATTTTCAATCATAACACTGTGACACATAACATTCATTGATGTGAACGATGCAGTGTTTTGAAACATTTTTTTTTTTTATAATATCAGAACTGTGTACAATATTTTTTTATTATTGTATCGCGAACGTCTCAAGAAGTTTTTTTGCGTGTTAATATTTTTCAATTATCAGGGGAAGAAATTCTCATTCATGTTTATTTTTGGGTACCGCAATTATTATTATTATTGTCACCGGATATAATATGGTCTTAGAAACGACAATGGGGTCTGGAGGAGGCTCTATAATGAGGTGGACGTAGTCACGAAAATTAAAGTCAAGAGACTACAGTGGTTTGATATCAAGACCGGACAGCCAAGAAATCTTCGAATTCAGACCCGAAGGTACTAAATGTCGGAGCAGACCAAACATTAGTTGAAAAGACGAAGTATCGGAAACTATAAAACTATTTCGTATTTTCAACTGAACGGAATCCGCCCGTGACCGCAAAAAATGGATAACCTTGATGAGGAACACTTTGGACCTATATCGTTTCTTGCCCACATAAGTAAGTAAATAATAATTATTTTTAATTCATCAGACGAGATGATACTTATAATCGAATAAAAGAGTTTAGGTAACACCCTATTTATCCTTATCAATGGAATCGCTTATGATGTTCAAAAGTTTTTAAAGAACATATAAAGAACAGTACAACCCACAAATTGCCACCGGTAAAACCAGTTTTAAAGTCAGTTAAACCAGACTGCAATATCATCAATCAAATTTGGCCTATGCTGAACCTAAAACGATCCCTTAACCTACTAATTCTGAAAATGTGTGACATTAGCACTATGGTAGGGATCATTACGGGTAATTGTCTGATTGGTAAACATGCCAGAAGACAAACGACTTTTTCAGAACATGCAGAGAGGATGGGGAGGAGGATGAAACTGTCCAACACCTACTCTGTTCCTGGTCTGTATCATAAAAGGAAACACATCTAGGAACCGTCTTTCTGTACTGGCTGCCGGACCTCGAAAGCACTAATATCTCCACCGCTTCGTTAGAAGCTCAAATTGGTTCAACGAGTAGAGTCTTACGCGAGGAAAGCTCCCGTCGTGTCACAATGGACCTTACCGGCCTAAGTGTGTTGGCTTAATGTTGGCAGTCACTACTACCTTCCTATCTACCTAAGCCAGTTCTAAGATAATTTAAAACAATGCTAGTCCAAACAAAATACTTGTCTACAACAAACCGATTGAGTTTCAAGTAATTCGTCTCAAGCACATATACGAGGTAAAGGTATAGTAGCCTGAAACTTAAATGTAAAATCCAAACAAACAAACAAAGTTTGCACTGTAAAGTCATTTGGGGAAACAAACATATCCATACAACCAACATATTGAAAAGATATAAAAATTTAGTAAAAATCCATTATGGACATATTCGGCAGAATTTCGAGCTTGCGAATCGTACAACAACTCAGGTATATTGAATTAAAACCGTTACAGGAAATTAGCGGAAAACTATCAGAGTGATAAAATTTGGCTATATTCGTAGTATGATAAAAAAGGATCAGGAAAGTAGAATAGCGAGATCACTTCAGAAAAACTTCAGTAAACAGACTTGTGAGGTTAGTGTGCGAAAGCAATTTAAATAGGTGTACCAATCCGCCCATCAAAAAATTAACAAAAATGTTTGAACTTGTAATCAAAATGAAGAAATAAATACTGAGATTTTTATAATATTTTAAAACATATGTTGGGATTGGTGCTCTTGGCAATAATATTAATAATTCTATTGAATATTTTGTTTCTGCGAGTCAAATTATCAGCTCGGGGGAAAGACTTAGACCTCTCTTAAAATTTTACACTATGCTGATATGTCTTGGACAATAGTCTATATTCTAGTTTTTCATTACTGATGTGATTAGGGTATTATCACCTGACTTTATGTCAAATTTTCAATGCTACTATGTAATTAAATGAGATCAAAAGGCATAGACAAAATTTTGGTATCGATTTAAAAGATAGAAATTTTTCTATTTCGATGCCTTGACAGCTGATTTTGAAAGACGAATTACATTTTTTTTTTTGTTTTATGGTTGTTGTTGTTTTAAAGATTATCTTAGTTCATTTTAATGCTATCTCGATGCCGAAGCCAGATGACAATGCTTTGGCTCTACCCATCTTGATATTGGTTTATCTCTTGAAAATTATTAGATTAGAGTAAAGACAAATTTTCTAGTTTCCAAATGTTAACTTCAGATAGTTCAAGAAATTTCAAATATTTCAAATATCACAAAAATGAGAATTAAGTCTGTAATAAAGATTCAAAATTAACTAGTGTTCGCCTGCTTTTCAAAATTCGAGGAAGTTTGATAAAAAAAATTTTTTTTTTTTTTGTTTTAACTTTTTATTTTTATTTTTACTTCATTTTTGTGTTACAATTAGAAAAAAGTCTTACAAAATCTAATATTTATTCTAAGTTTTACAATAACTAAACCTTAAAACTACGTTAAATTTATTTAGTTTACATCATTCTTATAATTGTGGGTTAGTCTTTTTTTTACAAATTTTTCGTAAGAAATATTTTATATTTGTTTATATTTTGGAAAACATAAAAAAAAAACCAAAACTTGTTTAAATTTATTTTATTAAAAACCTTAGAACTAACCTAAATTACTTAAGCTACATCTATAATCTAACTAAGCCTATGCTAAGCCTAACTTACCCTAAACCTGTTGTAAAGTTAGATAATCTATTTATGTTATTGGTTTAACCACCAGAGATGAGTGTTTATTATTTTTTTATCCTTATCTGGGATATACATGTCATATTTGAGTGAATTTGTCTCTAAAATGTGCGGGTTATATTCTATGCACTTGCATGTAGCCCGTCTATTATAGTGATATAATAGAGGGACATGCTCGTGGTTTTGAATATACCCTTTAGCATCAAGATAAATAAAATGTTAGTGTGCTATAAATCCCGTTTTCATGCTGTTTTTAATGTACTCTTCATTATGGTAATATATATGAGATATTAAACCATTTTCTGTTGTGGTAAGAGATCTATTAAAATGATTACGAATTGTTTTTATCAAAAAATTATCGAATCTTACGATACTAGCTTTTTGGTACAAACATTTATTTGAATAAAAATGTTTGTAGTCCGTTTCGGGTTTTCTGTGTAGATTTACGCAAGCTCTTATGCATTTTCGTTAAAATTTTCTTATTTTCTCCATTAGACTTGCATTTATGTTGTTTGATAAAAAATTATGCACAACATTTCGTTATGAATTTTTTTTTGTATCATTTCAATGATTGTGAACACAATGTTTTTTTTTATTAATTTATCTTAAACAACAACCTTTTATAGTAATATTTTATTTAAAAAAAAAAAAAAAAACTTAAATTTAAATCGGCTGTGTTGTTGCGGCAATTTCATCAATTGAAATGTTTGTATGTTAAAATTAATTATACTTTAGGTGAAATTCAAAATTGAAAAAAAAATTTACAAATATATTTAATTCACCACGTCTCTTTTCAATAGAATAAGGTATAATGTAAATCGGTTTTGAAATTGCTCAGATATTTGTACCGTACTTTTTTTAATTTACAGATCAAATATAAATGATATGCAGCGTTAATATACAATTGAATATTATTTCCTTGGACACGATAATTCAAGAGAGTGAATTGAAATAAAAAATTTCCATAATGGCAAGAATATTTTGGCACACTAAAGAGGTCATTGCATTCAGGTGAGAGATCGCTGGCCTTTTATATTAAGTAATCTTAAAAAATGAGTAACAATATAAAAACTCAAATTTTTGTACAAAAATTTAACGCCAAGAAAATTCATCATTAAATCCAGAAACTAAAAATCTAAATAATCCAATTTTATTAAATTTTTATATAGAGTCGTTGTAAGGGAAGCAGATTTTGTTGTTAAAATTTTCGCCTCAGGTCATTATTTTTATAATATGTGAGTAAGTTTTTGGTAAAAGAATAATAATTTTCATATTATGAACAGAACAGACATGGGTATGACCTTTTTAAAAAATTTGTTTTTTTTTGTTTTTTTTTTTGCACAATTCTTCATTGGATTGTTTTTGTTTTGATTGGAAGATTTTTCCTAGAATTTCTGAATTGATTGACTAAGAAACAGAGTTAAAATGAAAAACGGTTGGTCGGGTTTCTATCTGTATCTGTTCTACATGTTATATAGGAGTTGAAATCTTTTAAGCTACCTCTCTTCTAAAAAAATATTTTTTTAATAATTATTTTGAACTTCCTTTTTGATATTTAATAACTCGAGGTATCATGTTTTTATTCTCATTTTTAGTCTTTATTAATTTTACTGTTTGTTTTGTTTTTCTTTTTTTTTTTTTAATTTTATTAGTTGTTATTTTTGATTTCTCATGTTTTTTCTGGCGGATGTGTTTTTGGTGATTTTTATAATGTTTTTTTAATTCAATAATTTATGCGCTTAAATTTTTGATTCAACACTGATGATGGAATTTAATGCAAAATCAAATTAGACATTATGATGTATTTCTGATGTATACAATGGGACACAAGGAAAAATCAAAATAAATTTGGATGTATTTTTTTTTTTGTTTTTTAGTTTTGGTTTTTTAATTAGACCACTATTTTATTATTTTATTTTTCTTTTTTTTTTTTGGTCCTTGTTTTTAAGATAATTTTACGGGTTCTCAAAGTAATTTAATAATAAAATTATAAAAAATTCATCAGAAATGCCATTTGTGTTGGCAGTGAATGTGTGTAGAGATAATGTTGTTGTCTCTTTTTTTTATTTTGTTGAATTAATTTGTTGAATAATGATTAGTATCTAGAAATATTGTGTTTAGAAAAATTGATACAAAAATAAAATAATATTTTTTATTTGAATGTATTGGCGCAGAAATGTCTATTTTGACAAAAAAAAAACTATTTTGTCGGATTGTAATGGGATCCGAAAATGAATCAAAAGACGTGTTTGATAAAGGAAAAAGCATGACCAAAGTTGATACGCCAAATATTGGTCAGTAATCATATAATCTGGAAGCGAGCAAGCAAAAATAACAAAAGAACAACTGAACGAATAAACAAAAGTAAACTACTGAACGATATTCATATAATATATAAAAGACATTTGAACTTCTCTTTACAAGCAATAGGTACACTTAGAAGCCTTCTGAACAATATTAATTCATTAATAAGACAACAACTCAACTTCGAAATCAACCATTACTGAAAAAATAGAATAAAAAATATTTCTCAAAAAGATAGTCGGAACATGTTCCCAGAAATAAATAAATTATTTAGAAAAAAGTATTCTGGAGTTATTAAACAACTAAATATAGACACACAAGATGTAAACATACTAATTAATAACAACATTGATATCAACAAACTACAGACAAGCAGTTTGAATCAATTTATAATTAAGGATAACAAACAAATAACTGAGGTTCTAGGAACACACTTAGAGAACAGTCATGAAATACTATTACCAAGCAACAACAACTTTCACCAAAGGGTGGTGAATAAAGTTAAAAGTTTTAAGAACATGAACATACAGAAAAAACAAAATAATGAAACCTTGACTAGATTCACTTTATCAAATACTTCCGCGAACTGTCTAAGCAGAAATTTATTTTTTACGAACTATAATGACCTATATACCAGATTTAAAAAACTGAATAATAAAACATCTGCAGGTATCGATGGCATTCCAAACATAGTGCTAAAAAATCTGAGCACAAAGATGATAGAGAAGTATGTTATTCTATTCAACAACGCATTAAATACCTACTACTTTCCGAAAGCATGGAAAGTGGCAAAAGTAATAATGCTAAAAAAAAACCGGGCAAAGATCCTACTAAGCCCAACAGTTATAGACCCATAAGTTTGCTACCAAACATTAGCAAACTGTATGGAACTATAAATAACGATAAAGTGATACAATTTGTGAACGATAAAGAATTACTACCTGAAAACCAATTTGGCTTCAGGTATAAGCATAGTACAGTTCATGCTATCAACAAACTAACTTCGGATGTTTGTTAGTACATAAATAAAAAAGATTGTGTTGGGGCTTGTCTTATCGACCTTGAAAAAGCTTTCAATAGTGTTTGGGTAGATGGCCTGATCTATAAATTAATAGAATTAAAATTCCCCATTATATTAATCAAGTTAATATTAGACATGATTACAGAAAATAAATTTTTAATTTCTAACGAATCAAATACCGAGAAAATATTCAAAATTAATAGTGGTTTGCAACAAGGAACAGTAAATTCTCCAATACTATTTTCCCTTTACACAATGGATCTCTTAAATATGCTAAATAGCATCAAGGGCGATAACTATTTAATTGCTTTTGCTGACGATCTTATAGTATATTCAGCCGCAAACAACATAAAAGAGGTACAAAAGAATGTTCAAAAACAATTTAACCTTACCGCAGATTTCTGTAAGGTCTGGTTACTAAAAATGAACATAGATAAATGCGAAACGATACTATTCCGTGATACTGTAGATAAAGTTAACAATAACATAAAAACGCATTGGAAGGAATTCGAAATTAAATCTTCATCTCATATAAAAATTAATAAAAGTAAGGTAGTTAAATATTTGGGTGTATATTTGCACCAAAATCTTAATTTTACCTCCCATGTCCAAAAAACATTAGAAAAAGGAACAAAAGTTTTCATGGCATGTCACAAATTGTTTTACAACAAAACGCTTAATGAAAGAGTACAAATTTTAGCCTACCAGTGCTTAATCAGACCAACAATTTCATATGCGGGACCTATTTGGTTCAACATTAGCGCAAGCCAAATGGAGAAAATTAGGAAATTTGAACGTAAATGTATAAGAGCCTGCGTAAACCTACATAGGAAAGCAGAATCGGATTACAAGCATTTTTATTCCAATAAATGCTTGCACCGCAAAGCAAATATAATAAGATTCGATAATTTTTTAATAAAAATTATCCGCAATCATTTTGAAAGATCTCTAAACACAAATGAAAATGGTTTAATATCCAAAATATATTACAATAATGAAGAGTATATTAAAAACAGTTTAAAATCGGGGTTTATTGCTCCAGAACATTTTACCTACCTAGATTCCAAAGGGTTTATTCAAAATCACGGTCATGTCCCTCTATTATATCACTATAATAGAAGGGCTACATGCAAGTGTATAGAATATAACCCTAACAGTATTGAGGCTACTTTGCTTAAGTATGATATGTTTATTCCTGAAAAGGATAAACGATTAAGAAATAATTATTGGTGGCTAAATAATTCGTAATGTAATTAAAACCAGATACGGTTAGTAACTCTAGATTAAGTAAGATTAGGTTTAGATTTAGATTAAGTTACTTAAGCTTAGATTAGAGTTATTTAATTTAGGATTAGAGTAGGTGTAAATTAGATTTTAAATAGTATAAGTTTTTAAAAAAAAAATAACAATAAATACATTTTGGTTTTGTTATATTTTCAAAATTTAGCGAATAAAAAATAATGTTCAACTCAAAATATCATAACAGAGTAGTAATATTAATTTCATCTGATCAAAACTAAATAAATAAAATATAGTTTTAAGATATTTAGTTAAGTAATTAAGAATCAATATTAGTTTTGTAAAACTTTTTTGCTAATTGTAATACATATAAAACGAAATAAAATAAAAAAAAAGTTATTAAAAAAAAAAAAAACATATATTTTTATAATATTTAATGTGCAGCATTAGGTACCGAACTATTCACATTTTATATTTGAATGATGAGACATCTACAATTTTCATTACTTCCATGTACCTACTGACGATGATGTACGTTTCAGGTCCAGAAAAAAATTAATTTCATTTCTATAACAAAATATCATTAGGTACCGAACTATTCTTATTTCATATTTTGATGATGAACTATCCTTTGGGTACCCAAGTACCTTTATTTATTATATAAACCTTATGTAAATGAAAAATGTGTATAAAAGAAGTGTATATAAAAAAAATTTGTTATAATAAATTATTTCTGTGATTTAAAAAAAAATATTTTCTTATTTTATATTCATTTCATATATCCAGCCGACCACGTAGACAAAAAATATGGCTGTGCTTCACCCACTCCCCAATTATTTTTTTTTCTTCCAAAAAGTTTTAAAATATAAATTTTGATAAAAACGGAATTCTCACAAAGATTCAAGTCTCTAAGTCAATTTCCATCGAAATGTTTCGTCTAATAAATATTAGCACTATAACTATATTTCACTAAATTCCAACTCCTTACATTCTGATTTAAACATGTTTATCAAAATTAATAAACAAGAAAAATTTTCATCAATTTTCGACCATTAATGAAAATATTTAACAAAATATTGATAAAATTAAAATAAAATCGTATTTTTTCATTTCTGCACAAACATCTTCAAAATTCAATGAAACAACGCTATAGTCATCTAATTATAATGAAGCAAATGGTATCATGATACAAGATAAGAACCTACCTAAAATATAAAAAAAAAAAAAAAAAATAATTAAGGGTAATCTTCCTTTCTATAGAAGTTCTCATTAAAATCCTAAAATATGAATATTAAAAATAAAAATAACATAACATGTTCCACATCAGTGCCAAAATCATTTTATATACGCCAATTAACTTTAGAAGTCTCTAATTTTGCAAAACAAAAAAAATGTATTATATATTTTCAGGTTTTTTTGTTTTGTTTATTCTTATTTTGTATTCTAAAACATAGGCCGCTCATATGAGTATATTATGTATATGCATCTCATAACAATAAAAAACAAAAAAAACACAATTATTATGTGTGTTCATAAAATACATTCAGTATACCTACATACAATATACATATATATATATAGATAAAGTCCGTGAAATTTATACTCATGACCCATAAAATATTTTGAAAATCCTTTTTTTCACCTTTGATGTCATATCCTATATACAACTATTTTAATCCGATATAATGTAGCTAGAATTGGTTGAATATTTCGATTAAAATCTCAAATCACAAGTTATTAAAAAACCAAAAAAAAAAAAATTATGGTAGGATTCATGTTGTGTGTTCATTAATTTCGGATTCACTTTCGTGGAAAGAAATTTATTTCATGGTATTTTAAATTCGATTCTTTTTATTTTTACTTTATTTTTTATTTTTTTTAGAACTATACCTGGACTGATGACTCTTAGACAATCGTCAAATTTTAACAAAGTCAAAAATAAAAAAAAAAATTATTAAATAACATATTCATCAAATTCAGACATATTATTTTATGTATGGGTAAAATAAAGGTATATAGCGGAAGATATTTTGATATTAAAACAAAAAAGGGGCTCACTAATATGCAACACGGTTAGAATTTTGACATTTTCAATCAAAAATTATTATTAGAAAAAAATATTTATCTTTTATTTTTGTCCATATTTTGTTTTTGTTTTTTTCTATATTATTATAATTAAAACTGATATTGTGGACCAACCATTAATTTAACACTAGTTTTTTAACAGAAAATAAATGGCTGAAGGTCATCCAGCTGTTTCCTTGAGATTTAGAAAATACATAATAACAAAGTTGAAAATACCTATTTACTATTTTAATTAATAATATTAAGTAATATTTTTTTTCTATATTTATTTTACAATTATTTTATGACACCAACCAGAAGGGTTTTACTTTCTTCAGTCTTCTTGTCAAGTTGGCGGTCTCCAAAAGCTGCGCAACGTCTTGGTGTTGACGTTTTGGAGGAATTTTGTTTTATGTGTTATTGCAAATTTCTTGAAATACTATAGACATCGTGTGGATGTGCAGTTCGTCGGTGTATGGTGCTATATGTGCTGTATCTAGGAGCATTGACCATATTCCTTACCACCTTGTGTACAAAATTGATGATAAGTAAATAAAATTGATTGCATAATCAAATAAGTGGTATATCAACAAAACCTTACACTTCCATATTTAAAAAAAAAATTAATAACAACATAATCTAGATAATATTTTGAATTTGAAATACGATTTTGATTACAAAATAAGGGGACATTCACTAAAAATGCAAATATCGTCAAATTCAATTTATTCACTAATAAAACCCGCCAAATTCATTGTTTAGTTCCAAAATGCGATATGTCCAATTTTTAAAATTAAATAACTTCATTGTTTTATTATATACGTTTCAATATGATTTTTGGCTTTGCATCCCGATATTTGAATACCATATACCCAAACTGGTTGTAAGTACTTCAATAAAAATTAATTGAAATTAAAGTTTTGTATTGGGTTGGTTTCTTCCTACAAGCCAATACAATTTATGATATTTTATATTTAATTCCTCTTTCTGCATTTTTACATGAGCTTTCCATTTAAGTTTAGCGTCAAGTGTCATACCTAGATAGATATACCATTATGTATGTATAGATATGAATACCATGCCATACCTGTGCTCTCTATTCTTATAGCCTTGCCATTAATGGTAATATTTGGTTCATATTTCTGCTTTTTGAATGTAAAATTTCTGCAAACTGATTTTTCTTCATTTAGCTTTATACGCCAGTCCTTTGTCCGATTTAACGACTCCATCGATATCTCTTTGAAAATTGTTTGACACTTCGTTTATGTTTTTCTTCCTATAGTTAGAATTGCAGTGTCGTTTGCAAGTGTAGCTATATTTTAAAAAATTGTTACAGTGTTTTCATCAGTCTTGTATTCAATTTCTTGCCAACACCTTCTGTATTCACAAGCAGATTATTTAAAATGCTTTAGTATCAATCTTGATCATCTTCTAAGGTGCAGAAAAAAAATATTAATTTGGAAGAATATCGCGATTCGCGACTGTATTTAGAAAATAAAATATTTCTTTATATAAAGTCATACAGAAACCTTTTTCGGCTTGTATTGTTCAATTTTGGGGAGCTGAGAAAATTCTATGTTAAAATAACCCAATGTTTTTTAGTAAAAGAGTTGATGCGCCATTGCTTCTAGTCATCAATTTAGTACATTAGTAATGAAAATGTATGTGATAGTATAAATTCTATTATGGAAATAATATGACAGATACATTAATGAATATTACATAGGGTAAAAAGGTCTGTAGAATGTAGTGTTAACATTCACTGACCTTATATAATCGAGAAATTAAAGTCATGAATAATAATATGTACACGTTTTATTAGATTGTAGTAGCAATGCATGTACCAATTTTCCAATCACTTACCAACGCATGTATAATTGCCCCCAATACTCGTTAGATTCGGTTAGAATGCATCTTACGGTTAGCATTCCATACTTTCGTTTTGGTAAAGTAGAGCCTTCTATTTCCCTAAAAAAAATACACATGTTACCTTCGGGTCATAAAATGGCCCAGTTTTATTATTCAATAAGCATCAAAAAGTACAAAAATTCAGAAAATCATAAAAATTATTAATTACTAAAGAGCTTATGCGTCATATTGTTCACAATAGGTGGTGGTAAGCGTTGTCATATGGTGATGTGTTGGACACACAGCATAGTTGCATACAATACAAAAGGTAAACGTTTTTTTTTCGCAAGTCTTGAATCGTTTACGCTTACTAGAATTCTGTTTGTTGGTAGGTGGTACAAATGATGCTGATGTTGACTCCTCGTCTTGAATACAACGAACAAGGCTAGCAGAAAATTTAGATCTGGGACTGACCTTACGACGAGCAATGTGTTGTAGAACAAAACTTTCTGACAATTTTTGTAGAAATAAACGACGTTTGTATAATTTTTTGTTATTCCAATTTGGATGAATTTCAGCCTATAATATAAATGTGTTAAGAACAGAAATGGCAATTACATTACAAAATAAAGCCACTGGCCAACGTTTTATTTGATGCTTGCAAGAATACGTTCTTACCATTTGATCCAGCGTATCTACGCCGCCTTTCGTGCAGCTGTAATATGCAGTTATCTCCGGAATCTTTTTCGGATGATTTTGCAAAATCTTTTTATCATGATGCAAAGTACTTAATGAAGTAACTAGCTTGTACTTTTTGGAAACGTATTGTACAAACGTTTCTTTGTTATTGTAAAAAAACTTGCTTGAATATACAAACTTGCTTGAATATAGCTTGCGAAGTTTTATGGCTGTGACATGAACTGGCAAAACGGTTTTATTTTTTCGTACTGTTCCAACAAGAGTCTTTTTTTTCTTAACAGCTTTAATGCCAAATTATGGCTAGTAAAAAAGTTGTCGATTGTAATGTTGCGGCTTTGATATTGTGATATCAAATCTAGCTCAACTCGTTCACCTTGATTTCTTTCTGGTGTGCGTCTCCACGTTATCTTTGAATCAGCTACTATCCTGTCATCAAACGATGCAAGCATGCGAGAAATCGCTTAAGTAATATTACACTGCGCAACAATGAGCGTCCGTAAACCTCATGTCATAAATTCTGAATGTTTCACCGTAGGAACGATAAACCCCCTTAAATAATAAAATAATTTGTGTATAAATCTTTTTACATGTGAAATTTCTTTACATACCTATCAGTAATAAAAGACGCATCAAATTCAATTTCGTCTATTTCCTCGAAATCGCGATTTACTCAATTTCCTTCTAAATTAGTTAAATCAATAACATTTTCTTCATGACCGAAGTTAATTATAAATCAAAAGAATCCCTTATTTCATAGATCCGCTAAATAGCATAAGATGTTAATAAGATGTTATACCTATACGTTGCTGAATAATAGATATAGTAGGAGCACGTATTGTTGGTATTGTTGTCCATGCTATAGTACGATTTTTGCTCAAAGATTCAGACAGATTTCCATCAATCTCTGCTAAATCAATATCATCATCCCTAATAATATGATACTATGAGTTATCAAAAGCATTTTGCTCATCTAATTCATACAGCACATTTCAAAAAATAACTTAAGAGTTGCTAATGAATGTGAAAACGTAAAAAATATTGCTGTTAATACCAAATATTACATATGGGTTATAGCGTGACCCAAAGGACACATGTATATTCATGTAGGTACCATATAGCCAAGTATAGGGCACAGATAAAACAAATTTGAATTAATTTATCAAACATTTTTTCACTTAAAACCACTTTGGGTCATCAAATGGCTCAAAGATAATAGAAGGGTTAACACAAAAATATCATAGAAGCGAAGTAACAGTTGGCCATTAAATTTATATTATTAGTCAATATAAACAACAGAAAAATGTACGATTATTATAATAATGAAATTAAACGAATTAAAATATTATTATTATTTTATTTATTGCCTTGATGTATTTGTACAAAATGTTATTTTCATATATTTTAATTTTAAATTTCATGAGCTTATATTACTAGAATACTTACACATTTGATTTGTAATTATTTAGACTAACCTGACTTAAGTATTTAGAATAAATTTAATTTGCAAAGGACTAAATGGCAAGTAAAAACCTTTAATTAATAATTATTTTATGCTAATATAAAACCTAATGTAAACCTAACCTAAATCTTAACTATCCTCTTTAACTAAAATGATCTTAATACTAAATCTTAATCTATTATCGCTCTTATAAGCGGATTTTCGGAACTGTAACAGGTTACAAAAAAGGCATGTGCTGTTTTTTGAACTTTTTCTAGAATAGTACTAATGTTTGTTAATAAATGCAATCTGTTTGTGGAGAAATAAAAAGGTTTGTGTATATTTAATAAAAGGTTTAGGTAGAGAGAGTAATTCATTTAACGAGAATAAGTTATTTTCATTATTGTTGTTATTGTTACTATTAAAACTAAGTATTATTTGTGTTAATATATTTTCTATTATTAATATTTTCTAACCTATGACTATTATTTGTACTAGCAATACTTGCCTATGATTTATTGTTGCTGTAGTTGTTGTTGTAATTAATTTGGTGATATTATGATGATGATAATTTTGGAAACTGATTTGTGTCATCTGTGTTTAATATTATTTGTCTATGGCGTGATGCTTGTGATTTTGTTGTTGTTTTGTTATTTTTATCTCTAATAGATAATAAAATATTATTGTATTCAATGCGTACTGGACAATTTATAAAATTGGTTTTGTGATGACCTTTGCAATTTGCACATTTAGTTGTTTGATTTTCAGTTGATTTAAGTTTTTCAGGGCAATCGGATGTTTTGTGTGGAGCAGAACAAATTCCCCAAATTGTGTTTAAATAACAATGTTGAATTTCGTTTAATTTAATTGTGCCTTGTTTAATATTAATCAGAAAATTTAATTGGTCAAAGTAGCGTGCTATTTTAATATTCATCGCTTTAAGGTCGACGACCTCAATATTAAGATTGAACAGTACCTGTAGAAGATTTACCTTTTTTATAGATGCATCCAAGCCGTACAGTACAAATTTGGTAAGTAAAAAATTTCCATTTGTTGTCTTGATTTATTAAATTTGTGTTATATGTGACAAGTGCATTATACGTAGCAGTATGTTCTTACAACGTGTTATGGAATATTTTAGTTCTTGTGATACAATTTTTAATCGTGTAATTTTTAATTTTTAGTAGAGCCAAGTGCTCACGAATTTCGTTGTTTGCTTTTTCTATGATGTTTATCGGAGGCGACTTAATTTTTTTATTTAGAGTTGCACTCTCAGGTGTTGTTTTATTTTTAGCATCCAATTGCTGACTTAATGGTGCAAGTTTATTAATATTGACGAAATCTACGTACTCTTTTATTACCAATTTTGGTGTTTATTTTATAAAAAGAAAAATAACTGTTTATACTTTTACTATTTTAAAGGTTGTGTTTACAGTCTGAGTAAAAAACTGAGAATGATTATTATTATTATTTATTTTAAAATATAGTCAACTAAAATTAAGTCAATAGCGTTGGTAGCTTTTATACTTAAAATTTGACTTTTTGTTTTAAAATTAAGCTGTGAGTTTTAATATTTTCCAAAATTTATTTATTATTGAAGTTGGGTTAGAAATGTAATTATTTTCTTTTGTTATTGTTTTGGAATATTGAAAATAGTTGTGATGTGTTGCAGAATTAACATACTATTAACAGTTTTTATTTTATCAAGTAGTAGTTTGTTATATTGGCGTCCTTCATGAATTCAAATTCAGTTTAAAAAAATTACTTTATTTTAATTAACTAAATAAAGTAACCAGTGAAATGTGTCTAATTTTGTTTTTTTTTTATTCATGACCCTAGTGTATAGCATATATAATTTAGTTTAATTCTAGTATTACGAGTATGGATATTTACACATCTATTAAGAAAGTGTGCTTAAAATTTGATTGTTTATAATTTTAAAATGCAGTTGTTAAATAGAAGTTCTAGTTTAAAAATGTTTAATAAGCTTACTTACTTTTCAATATACAAACTGGTGCTATATCTAGGCTCTGATTTATTTTGATGCATTTTTTATATACTATTTAAAGTTTTTATATTTTAATTGTGGCGTGGAAAAAGAAAGTAGAAACTACTAAAATGTATACTATTTCAAGCTTGCTTATAGGTAAATTTGTGGAGCTCTGCTCCATATCGAACTAAAAAACAAATGTGGGATTTGATGAATTTCTCAGTATAAATAGTTATGGAGTAATGCGTTTTATTATTCGGTCTATATGGTATCTTCAATTAGACTTACTGTCTATAATTAGACCAAAATAATTTAACAATTTCATCTTTGGATGAATAAGTATTGATTGTGTTAAATGGTTTGTTCCCAAAAGTAAGACTTTTAGTTTTTTTTCGTAGATTTAATACAAGCCGATTATTTGTGAGCCCCTGATAAATTAAATGTAGATCATGTGCGGTGGATGAAAATGGTATTTTTTGTTGTTTTTGCATATTTAAGAACCACATAATCAGCAAATAACTGAAGTTCTCCGATAACTAAAATAAATAAAAATCTCTTTTTTGTTTCAATATTTAGAACTGATGAACTTCAATGATTATGATATCTAACTATTTTTAGAGGTTATTCGCCAAATGTTGATTCTACACATAGTTTCTATATTCTTTATATTTCAAGACTATTCAGTTCTGTTCAGTGTAAATATTTCAATTATGCCAACCTTTTTCTTAATATTTTCAGATCAAACCTTTATAGCTATAGCTATCTATGAAGGTGGTATAAAATTATATTTTTTTAAAAAAAAACGTAAATAATTCTGTTTTTTTACATTTAAAGCATTCTTTTGTTAATTTTTTCACAGTTCTTCTAATATTGTTAGTGGACGTCAGCAAAAAAATTTCCTAAGGATACATTTCAAAAAACAATTAATTTTTTCAGGTAATTTTTATTTTTTTAAATAACGGATTTTATATACCTGTCAAAAAGGTAAAAAAAAAAAAACAATAAAAATAACAGAAGTTGATCTGTACAACTATAAGATATATTTACTGAAAATGAAATGACGTGATATGATCAGTTTGAATACATAAAATTTATTTTTAATTTTTTTTTTTGTATATTGTAGCCATTAAGCCGTTAGAATAAATATTTGTACATGTTAGACCAGGGATCTGTTAAAAAAAACATCGTTTTGATTATTAGATTCATTTATATAGATATTGGCTATACCTTATACTTTGTATAATGATTATATTTACACTCTGTAATCTGAATTTGACATATGGAAATATATGTAAAGTCTTTCTTTAGTAAAAAATAAATATACCCATTTTATAGTTCAACAACTTTTTTTATTTTAATTATATTTTACCAATCAACAGGACCGATATAAATGACGACAATGACAAGATTTAGAAATATTTTTCATAACTAAATTTAAAAAATTATAATAATTTATAATGGGCGACATGGGTCTTCTACAAAACAATAGATATACTGTTTGAAGCTATTAACAAATTCAAGTCTCAACAAGTTTGAAAACCTATATTTTATTTGTTTTATAAATAATGAAAAAAAAAAATGTTTTAAAAAGCGAAACTGGAGCTTCCGATTTCTCATAAGTAGTTAACATAATAACTGTATCGTACCCAACCTAACATGTTTTGAAGAAAAATATCAATAGAAGAGAAGAACATCAAACCTCCGATGAATTTGCATATGTCTTCAAGCTGAAAAAAAAAACACATTTTCTTCTTCATTAATTTGCCTAAAAAAAAACTTAAATGGAGTGTCCAGATCGCTTTCTACGATAGCGTGAACTAGGTCAGCTGATTCAATACTTGTCATATGTTAAATGGGATTACTTTTGGGAAAATGGAATTTAAAGTTCAAATTGTAAAAACTCTTATGTCCCACGGTAGATTTCCTCAAAACTTTGACAGAATGTAATGACTGTTATTCAGTATAAGAATTAATTTTTTAAATTACCTAAAAGAAGTGTCAAGTTATGAATTTAATTAAAAATTATTTAATTAATTAAAATATTTAGTAAAGTTTTATCGTATGTTAGGATTTTGGACAAAATTATTCTCAACCCTTGGACATACGACAAAATTCTACTAAGATATCTTTATTGGAAGTAAGTTGAAGACATCATAAAACTATTGTATTTCAATTTCATTTGGCCTCATAATTCAAGACCAATCAAAAAATAAAATATATCAACGTAATTTTTTTGAAAATGTTTATTAGAATAAAATAAACTCATTGATTTTTTTATAAATTTCTTATATTAGAAAAAACAAGGCACATTTTTATCATTTTAAGTTAGTATACAAAATTAATTTCTTAAATATGTTCAAGGAGTATTATCTTGTTTGGAGATAATCAAAACTACCAAAGGAAAATTTGTAATTTGCACAGATAGCCTTAGCCTTTTCAAAGCAGCCAAAAATCCCCTAACCAATTGGGGAGCAATTAAAATTATACAACAAAAACTCATCCATATGCCCCAAAAACTAAAGCTCATGCGGACACCTGGGCACACCGACATCATAGGAAATGAATTGGCTGACACAGCACCCAAGTTCGCCTTAAATTCTCCGTTACATACCTTTATCCCCCCGAACAAAAAAAGAATCTCGAAAGTCGCCTCAAAAATAATCATACAAACATTTCGAAATGATTGGATAGATTACAACCATCACTACAAAACTGTCAACCCAACCGGTCTCCCAATAAAATTCCCAACCTCAACTACTACATTAATGAATAAATGCTTCACCAGACTCCGACTAGGTCATTCAAATCTCACGCACATACACCTACTAAAAAACGACCCCGCACCTATATGTCAATTTTGCAATTCGGTAACACTAACACTAAATCACCTATTATCTGAATGTCAACATCTAAATCATAATCGCTTCCTCACATTCCAAAACCTAAATCCCCTTCAACTTCTCTCAACACCCACAGAATCAAACATAAATATGATTTACGATTATCTAACTAAACTTAAAATTTCAAACCTAATATAAAAACTTATTTTCATAATCTCTCAATAGCAAATAAAATGATCAAATAATTTGCAATAGTCTGTAAATTACAAAAAAAAAATTTTTTGGTTAAATAGCAAACACCTGCTAAAGTGTTCTGTTAATAATAATAAAAAAAAAAAAATCAATTTCTATATCATCTTTATTCAACAAAAATGTATATATATGTATGTAAATAATGTAAATCTTTTATTTATTTAATCTAAAGTAAAAATTGTTATAAAACTGAATAAAGTACTATAATTTACATTATAAATCAAAAATAGCAGAATAAGTAAGAAATAATAATTTAATACTGTACTACTAATTTTAAGTTCTCATGTAAAAAAAAAAAAATATGTACCTAATACAAATAAAAGAATTAAAATTTATGTAACACAAAGCCGAAAGCCTCTGCAGCTAGCGCTTACAAAATTGGCCATAATTGAAATTATGGTCAATTCAATAATAATAATAATAATTTCTTAAATATAAAAATAAAACATTTAAAAACATTTTTATCACTTTAAATTCATTTTTGCTTCAATATTTTTGTACCAATATTAAAGAAAAATAATATCTTAAAATTAAGATTTAGATAAATATTATTAAATTATTTAAACGATAAAGAAAATAAATTTGTACACAAACACCATCACAATGTTTTTATTTTTGTAACATAAAACTAATTTTACTTCATTTTTTCTCAAATTAAAAAAAAAATAAATCAACATTTAGGTAATGTCTCATCAATATTTTACCTTAAATTCAGTTTTTAAAATACCTATGTTTATGTATCGTATAAATTAGTCTTAGATTGGGCTTTATCGACCTTATCAAAATATGGTATCATGCTTTTCAAATAATTTTTCTTATCTAATGACAAGGTTCTTGGGTTTATAACTGTTGATTGAACTTTAAAAGTATCTTTCAAGAATCGACCGGGTTTTTGCAAATTACAGGTTTTAAAATTTATTTCCTGCGCTCAAGTTTTATATTTAATTTCATTCAAGTTTTTTTTTACTATAATTCAAAAACTTCACTTTTGAAAATGGAACCTAATTAAATTTTAATTCTCCTGCCAATTTTTCATATGATTTAAAATCTTGTGGTAACATTTGCAATATTTTTAAATGAATCTTTGGATAATTCTTCTTCTTTAAATTTTTTATTAACGACAGTCGACTCCCAATCTCAACATTCTTAAGAAATTTTTCTATCGCAGTGTGGACAGCGTCAATATCATGAATTAATGAGTGGTCAGCCTCAGAAAACTTTTGTTCTACTATTCTGATATTTTGATTTTCACTCAAAAACCTTAAAATAGCAAAAGATGTAAGTTGATTTCTATTTTGAGGATCACATGAGTCGCTCCACAAAATTATATGATCTATTTGATTGTTATCTTTCACAATTGCAGAGAGAATTTTTGAAAGGGCACTGCTAATGTCCGTTCCGGCTTTGCCCACCTTAAAAGCGCAGACCATAAAGCGAAGTAAGTAATTTTTTTTTCACCTTTAAAAAAATTTAAAAAATCTAAATTTTATCTGTTTCTTTCTATGAGTTTCATAATTTAATTTTTCTTCTGCTGATGGATCGTTTGTTTTTTCAAACAGAAGACATTTATCACATTTATCTTTTTTCGGGACTTCTTTTTTAGTGTATTATTGTCATGTATTATTAATGCAAAATATTAACATACGACATGTATTTACGGGTTCATAAAAATACATACTTCTTGTACTCTACATACGATAAAAAAAGATTATTGCCAATTTGTATGAGTAATAAATTTATCTTATGTTCGTTTGTGATAACATACCACATAGTTTTTGTTTTACTGTGGACATACGATAAAACAGATTCTCAATATCTCGAGAACTAAAAGAAATTTTGCGAATAGGATTAGCGCATTTTAAAGAGCATATCGAAAAACCCATAAATCATTTTATATCTAAAAACTGCCAAAAATTAAAATACGACAAGTATTGCAACCAAAATTGTAATCAATGAGTTTTGTAAAATTTTACTAGTTTTTTGAATAATGAAAGCAAAATTCAATTAAACATTCCCGCAAACTTCTCACTAGTAGTCAGCTGATACAATCATTTATAATTTATGATTTGATATATTTTGGCGTTATATACCATTTACAATCTCTGATCAAAATTTGGGCTAGTATAGTTTAACAAAAATTTTTTTAATTATTTTATGTAAGCGTTACAAACGAAATTTACCAATCTACTTGATAATAATGTTTTGTTAAAACATAGTACAATAAATCCGTAAACAAAAATGAAACCGAAATGCAAATAGAAACAGAAAATACAGATTTCTGTGATCAACGATTAAATAAATGTATTTTTTTTTTTACATACCTACTCGAACACTTAATATTTTCATAATCTATTAGGATTGTTTTATTTTTTATTTTATTTTTTTATTTTTTTGTTAATTGAGATTAATTTTAATTTCTTTTAATGTTTTGTCCTTTTTATTCAGGTACTCCGAAGAGAAATGACAGCTACATCAAATTGGGATTATTGATGCATAAAAAAAATGTCTTGCATGAAAATTAAATTTTGAATTTTTTTTTATTAAAAAATACAAAAAAAAGAAAAAAATATTTTTCAAATCATGTTATTGTTAATTGTTTCTATAGACTCAGTAATTTATTTGTGTAGGCTAAACATAAACTGTTCAATTTCAGGATAATCTAAATTGACAAAATATGCAGAACAACACAATAAACTGTTCTTATTTTTCTGCTCAATTGAAATATGAATTTGTTATCCTCCCATATTAAGCATAGCTTTGTTGTCAGTTCAAACATTAACACAATAAACATTTCATAGGTAGGTACATCCATTAATATTTTGTTTTTTAGATGTTCAGAATGTGCCATATGCCATTTTAATATTATTAATCTGGAGTTCATTGGAATTTAGAGATTATTTTTAATGAAAAATGGAAGAAAGTGTGCATAAAAAGTAATTGAAAAAAAATTATTGTTAAATTTAAAGAAAAAATTAAAATATTGGATTACAGCTAGATGACTTCAGCAGTTATAAACATTGTGAATAGCTATATTGCTTAATTTTTTATTGCAATAATTATCTTAAAAATAAGTAAAAAAAATAAAGTTTGCACAAATTTTTCACATTCAATATAGGGCGCTAGATAGCTTCAATTATATGAGGGTAATTATCTGGTAAGAAATGGCGCCATAAGGGAAGAAATAGTTAATAGCATGGTCTTTGGAATGTTATTAAGAATATAGAGATTGTCTTAGATAACAGAGGACAACTCTTTCGTTGAATGTATGTATTGGGTTGCGGTAGTGAGCTCGGGGTCGTTAACAAATTGCCCTAATAGCAAAATGAAACGAATGCAAATTATTATGCTGTTGGCGATCTCGGCAATTTTAGATAAGAATTTATGGATATTAAATATAAATTTCTTTTTGTTTGTGTTTAGCTGTTGATATCTTTAAAGTTTATCCATGTCGGAACAGGTATTCGTAGGTAACAATGTCGGAGCAGGTATTCGTAGGTAGTACGATAAGGTAATCATTAATCAAACGCATCGCAATCGAAATTCAGAAAAAATTAAAGAACACAATATTTGGCTTAATTTCAAAGTAATGAGCAATAATTGGTGAATTTGTTTTTTTCGTTTAAGAGATGCCATCGGCAAAAACGAGCTTTGAAAAGCAAAAACTCCCACCAGCCTTACAAAGACTATTAAAATACCATGTTAAGGCTACTAAAACATTTGCATCGTTTTTATTAAGTTTTATAGCGGTAAGATCATTGAAAAATCATTGTAAGTTCATAGAAATATAATGCCACGGAATTGGTTTGGTTAACTGGCTAGCATTTTGTTGGATAATTGACAACAAAGATTTATATCAAATGCAAATAAATATGATATTTGGTTTATAACCCCACTATTGATGACTATAGACCTATTATTCTTGTCTTTCTAAATCCTTCGAACGTATGCTTTATGCACAGATGAATGAATACATTAATACTAATATACTTCTGTATAAGTTTCAATCTGGATTTCGTAGGCAACACAGTACGGCTTCTGCCCTATTAGAAATCACTGATAACTTTTATCGTGAAATTGATAAAAGGCATGCAGTAATTTTATTATTCTTAGATTTTACTATTAGATGTAGGTTATATGCTGACGACGCTCAAATCTATATCAGTTGACCAGTAAATGCAATCTACAAATATGTTGCTAAAATTAATGATGAGCTTGATGCTGTTGCCTTTTGGGCTTAAGATAATGGGTTAAGACTCAACCCGACTAAATCACAAGCCATGTTTCTGTATGTCCGTAATATTGATACTACATTTTTGCCTCAAATTAAGTTGAATTATTGTGTTATTGAATATATAAGTAAAACTAAGTGTCTGGGTGTTGTATTTAATAAAACGTTTTCGTGGAGTGATCACATAAATCACATCTCTGGGTGTGTTTTCTCACGCCTACGTAAGCTTTGGAAATTCTCATATTATTTAAGTGAATGGTCAAAGAAGAAATTAATCCTGTCATTAATTATGCCATTTTTTACTTACTGCGATGTGGTCTATGCGGATATGAGTGTATGTGAGTTGTCTAGATTAAATGTTATCTTTAATGCATGTACCCGTTTTGTTACCAATCGCCGTAGATTTGATAGAATTAGTGATGTATCTAAATTGATACTTGACTGCTCATTCGCAAATTTCTTTAATTACAGATATATATACTACATGAAGAAAATAATTTCTAAAGCCACACCTATATACTTACACAATAAGTTGATATTTGGAAGATGACCCACGGGTGTGAATTTAATTGTTCCGCGTCACAATGGCCAGACTTAGACATATATCGTTCTTTGTAAGAGTTGCAATATTATGGAATGCACTGCCAAGTACTTAGTAGTTGTGAATTATCTCTTAACAAGTTTAGTGAGCTGTCTTGGGAATACTTTAAGCTAAAACCTTAGATAATAGTTAATTTAGAAACAATATATTATTTTATTTTTTATAGTTGAAGGAGGAAAGAATGTAAGGTCTAAGCCAATGTTTTTTTTTTCTTTTTTTCTCTTTCTCATGTTTTTGCTTACATGTTTTTAATAAGTTTCTTTGAATTGAATTTACTTTAATTGAATTAAATATTTTTATTGTTTTTCTTTTTATTTTATTTTTTTTTTTTGTTTTTTTTTTTTATGTTCTTTCTAAGCTTGCTTAATTTAGTCTAATTGAATTAATTGATTCATTATCTGTAAATTATTTGGCTGGTTTAGTTGTAAGTTAAGTATGTATTTAAATTAATATTTTCTTTTAATAATTTTTATTTGTATACTCTTATAAAGACTAATCGTCTTATTTATACTAACATTAAGAATTGAATAAAATAAAAAATAAAAAAAAATAAACAATATTAGATACAGTATTTGTTGCATTAATTAAAGCACGACGACGTCCCATGTGTGGATGACTTCTTTACAATTGGACCGGATAAATTTAGTTTTCCGAGCGGTCATACGTCAAGAGCATTTTATTTATTATGTTTTTTTACATGGTTATATCCAGTTCCATGGATATTCTGGCCATCACTTTGCATGGTCATTTAGTGTAGTGATATCACGACTATTGGTATATCGTCATCATTTACTCGATGTTATATAGTTGGTATGCTATTAGGATGTATAGAATCAGTTTTGCTATGTATATTATGGCTTGGGCCAAGATGTACGAACTATATAATGAATTCTATTTCAAAAGATAATGTACCTGGAGGTCGAGAAGTAGGTTAAAAAATTATATTAAAATTGAATAAATTAAGTTTTTAATTATTTTTTTTTTTGTTTTTATTTAAAAGTTAAAATAAAAGTAAAGTGTAGATTTACTTTATCCATGCTAAAATTTCCACTTTTGTTGAAATAATTTTTTTTCGTTTTGATCTACTCGGAGTTTTTGTGATTGTAGATGATAAAAATAAGATTAGGTAGTAACACATTGTTTTTTCGTTTTGAAAATAAATTTTGATAGGATTTTCGAAAAAAAAAAAAGTACCCTCCTTATAAGTGAATTTTCAGAAAATAGATATTTTGCAAGAAAAAATTGTGTTTTCCGTCCTATTATCGACTATACCAAAGCCAATATTTGCTTTATCTTGAAGTTGTTTAGTTGAGTAGAAAAACGAAAGATTGAACATTAACTGTTTTATTTTTAACCACTTTAACCACATGTTAATTTCTGTCTTTGGAAACATATTGAAGTCGAAGATGCATAATGATATATTTGTCTAGGCTTAAAAATAGCTTTAATTATTATTAACTTATTTTTGTTTTTGTTTTTAAATATTATTATTTATTATAATGTATATATAATTAATACAATCGAAATGAACAACATAATTCGACTAATATAAGGTGCATTTCGATCAACACCGATACGGTGGCTACAACAAAAATGCAAAATAAAATCATGTAAAATACCGAACTATCAATTGACGAGAATATTGTAGTGTTGTGCAGAAATAGAATAATCAATAAACTTCAGTAAAACGATTGTAGGATATGTGAAAAATTAATCTCCATCTCATGATCCATTGCCATTAATCTCTAAGTATTGATTGTCAACATTTCTAGTCCAGACCCAAAGAGTAAGGACAAACTATGGCAGATGTGCTGATTACTAGGTAGATGTTTGATTCTTCTTGAAAATAATTTAATAAAATAACAATCATGTTATAATTTGAAAAAAATTTGGGATCATCATTATGAGGACGCTAGGATAATATTCATGTACAAAATCTATTAATAGAAACATTTTACTTTGTTGTATTTGATGTAAAAACTTTGAATTGAAGCTTATCTATTATTAATTGTACACAGTTCTTCTCCGGCAAGCCAAACGAAACAATTACATCTTGTAGACCAATTAGTCTATTATCATGCATGTCAAAATTATTTGAAAGGCTATTTTTGGAATGATTAAAACCAGTATTCGAAAAATTCAAATTTTCCCACATTATTTCGGTTTCGGAAATGAATATGCTACAGTAGAGTATATCCACAAACAAGTTGAAGTGATTTCAGACTAGTAGAAGAAAAAATATTGCACAGCGTTATTTTGGGATATTAGCCAAGCTTTCGATAAGGCATGAAGGACAGCTGTATAAAATTAAACGCTTGTTTCCTCAGCAATCCTATTTATTACTAAAGTCACATCTTATGGAAAGATGATAGAAGCATTAACATACCTATACATCTATCAATGAAACCATGCCAGTTATACGATAGAGTAATGCAATGTGTTAGGCTCTGTTTTGTATGTGTTACTTACACTATGCAGACTCAAATGAGACAGCTAACGTCACCTTTGCTGATGAAACGGCCATATTAGTATCATATTATGTTAGTCAAGTGTCAACCCAGTGTATACATTCCTCAATGCAGCATAAATAAAGTTCAACAATGTTTTCAGAAGTGGAGAATAAAAGTAAATGGAACCAAGTCGAAACATATAATATTTACACTTAAGAGAAAAACTTTCCCGGGTTTTTTTTTAATTTATTGGTTTTAAATTTTTCAAATATTGATTTTTAATCTCAAAAGGGCTTTCAGCTCGTATAAAGAAGTAGTTTCGCTCGAGTATGCTGCTCAACGAAGTAGTTCCACAAAAAGAAGTTGTAAAATATTTTGGTATGCACTTGGATAGGCAACTTATGTGGAAAAGTCATATCCATAGTAAAAGAAAACAATTGGGATTGAATCTAAATAAATTTTATTGGATTATTGGATACAATATTCTCCTATGATACTAAACAACAAATTGTCAATTTAAAAATATGTCACAAATCCGGTATGGACTTACAGAATCCAGCTGCCATCAATTTTAATATTAAAATATTTCAGCGATTTCACTCAGAAATATTTAGACTAATAACGCACGAAAGATGACTTGTAAATAGCGATATTTTGCATCACGACCTACAGATAAAAATATAGAGGAGTAAATCAGAAGTGTACCTAAGCTGCAAATATCAAACAAGATTGTCTTATCATCCAAAATACCCTAGGAAACAACTTCTTGGTTTCAAAGGATGTTGGTCAACTTAAAACGTTACAACATTCTGCAACTATACACCAAACCATTCCAATTGAGTCAGAACATACCAACAAAATGACAACATATCATTAAAACGGTCGCTTTAAGAAAAAGGGTTGTTTAGAGCATTGTCTAGATGAGCATTGTCAAGTTCAGATGTTCATCAATTACGATTTCAAGATATTTGACCTCTTTGGAAAAGTCAATTGTTACCCCATTGAGGTTAAATTTCTTATTTGTCCCTAATTCTCCTGTGAAGCAAACAATCGTGCTTTTTATTTGGAGTAATAGAGAGTTTAACCTCTCGGCACTATTTGGATACCATGTGCAGTTATTCAAGGTAAGACCATAAGTAAAAATACAGTATCGACCGATATAAATTTTAATACTGAGCCATGCCTTAAGAAAGGCAAGTCGAACAAAAATTGTATTATGAAGAAACTTTACTATCCTACTTTTTAATCTTTAAATGGCTTAAATTCTACGAAGGCAGTTAGGGTACCTATCCCATTATTTTGGCTTCAATTAAAAAATAAAGTACGGGTATATTGCATTGAAATGTGTTTTTTGCGCTTTATGATTTAAAAGGCTCTGCATTAAGAACAACCTATAATAGGTTCAAGAATACAATGCTGTATAACAAGAACGACATGGATAGTAAACCATTGGGTTATCGATTGGATTATCGATTCGACGTTATTTGTGTGTTACATATAAAAAAGGATATAATCATAGATCTAGTAATAAAGATAAGAAACTGCACCGTACCGAAATGAACAGCAGGACTAGCTTTTTCAAACAAAATAAGGATGTAGAAGAATCTAGAACAATTTGCATTTGCACTTACCATTCCCTGCGCAGTTTATAAGAAGAAATATAATCTGGAATTCATAACAACTAACAGAAGTAAAAAAAATGAGCAGAATACTTGGATCAGTGCCGAATTAGTATTAAAAGAGACACTACTAATATTTTTAGTTTGGCAAATGCTCAACATGTGATTGAAGAATATCATAAAATAGATAAAGCCAATCTATCGTCAACAACGGAAGTAAAGAAAATAAGCAAATTAGATACATACGAAAGTTTAGTTTAATTTCAAGGGAACAGGTAATAGATTGAACAATGATTTAGGAAATGGATATTAATTATTTAAATTGTCCAAGTACTTCTTGGACATACCATATCTGCCTCACTATAATAAGTGATTTAAAAATTTCCAACGATATGTAGTCGCTACACCATAAGAACATTTTTCCTTCAATGTAGTTTTTATATAATTTTGATTTTTTCAAATTGAATATAACAAACAATTGATTGTTTTATGATTTAAGTATATGTAGTCAGGTTTGAGATAGAAATGATAAGGCTCTACTATATTAAAACCTGACTGCATATACTTTTCGATAGTGACCATATACATTTTTCTCTCTCTTGTTATTCTCCAACAAATCTTACTAAACTTTTATTTCCTCAATCGTTTAGATGCTTACCACGGTAAGGGAGAGTAGAAAAATATTGTATAGCAGAGTTCGCATGGTGTTAGTGTAAAAAAACAACAATTAATTCACATTCGTAAGAAATATTATAAGGTAGCCATCAACCTAATAATAGCAGTTACAGTTATTGCTCTCATTATGTGTAATGCATTTGATTTGTACTCATTGATAATGAATACTATACTGCTTTGCTTAGGCTTATTAATTATTTTATTAAGTTTAGTTTAGTAATAAACGTTATTTTATTTTGTGTTTTATTGAATGTGCATTACTATCTATTTTTGTTTAATGTTAGCTAATACTGATCCTAGTAATATTAATTCTATTAATTAATACTTACCTAGCTTATATTTATTTAGCTATCTTTTTTCAAACACCTTTGAACTGATTAGCAATAGGATTATAGTCAGTATGAAATGATTTGATATGATTTGAAATGATTTGATATCGTCATACATTTAATATTTATCAGAGTTTGGGATAACAGTAATGCGCTAACTATAATAACATAGAACTACATATATCATTACATAATGTCATATTCCGTACATGAAACTTACATTCAAACGCCCATAATCGACACAATATGCGGAAATTCACTACGAATCTGACAATTCGTTAAATTTTCCTTAAACATAGAATTCTGATGTTAAATTCCATCCAAACCGAATTCGACATAAATGTAGTTTTTTGTTGTTGTTGTTGTTTTTCTAAGAAATATTGTCTTATGTTCTATGTCATTACGGGTCGATATATGCTTTGACAAATATCTTTGTTAGCTTCGTTAGGCAATTTGACATTCTATTATGACATGTATTCTATTAATGACATTGACGTTCTATGTCATTATAGTTACCACATAAGTTTTTAATATGACATTAAAAACCTTGATAATGAATATAATATTTCCAACATTTATACAATTATAATAAACATTATAGAATATAATAAATACAATTTTTTTTTTTTTATTAAACTTTATTTTACCCATTGTACAATCTTATAATTATTTAGCCTAGATAAAGTTTACAAAAAATAGCTTTTGTGATATTATTATGAACATGTAAAGTAATAGTTTACTTTTTATGTTAATTTATGTTATGTTATATAATTATTCTTATTATTTAGTTTTAATTTACTTAAGTTCTTATATAAATCTATTGGAAAAAACCTGGAATGTAAAAACCAATATATTCTCGTATTATTTAAGATAAAACTTAACCTAACTAAACCTACTAAAATAAATACAAAAACAACTATAATTTTCTTCTAACTTCTAACTAAACAAAAAAATAGCTCAAATAAACATTTTTAAAATTTTATTACGAGTATTCCTTAACAAAATTTATAATATTATCCAATAGTTTTCGAAATATGTAAAATTAAAAATAAATATTCTAACAATAATAATATTGTCTTAAAACAATAAACAAAATCAAATAGTAATATTCTTTATGGCATTTTTTTTTTTCAATTACATTTTATTTTTGGATTAAATAAAAATTTTTTATATTCAAAATTTTGCCCCCAAGATATTTAAATCTAAATAAGAATGTAAATACTTTCACAACTCTATATATGCATACCTATTTTCATTTCTAAATTTAAAACTTATTAAAACAATCAGAAAACAAAAATTGTTATAATTTCTCTTCAATAATAAATTTATATTTTTTTTATTTTTAGGTAAGAATAAAACAAAATCTTTTCAAAATTATTCATAATAATCATATTTTATTTGGAATATTTAAATGCATTTTTTACCATAACAAAAACAAAAACAACAAAAATTTAATTTCTAAAAATAAAATATTATTATTTTCATAATATATTTTTTCTTGGCATAGGCGAGTGAATAGCAGAAGTATTGTGCGAGGTCTTCGTACTTAATTATTAATAATGCATTTGATTTGTATTCATATATAACAATAATATTCTGTACAAAAAAAATTATTAAAACAATTAAATTTACAAAAAAAAAAAAAAAAAAAATTCATAACAGAAAATGTTTATTTTTATTATTATAAAATCTGACTGAAATAAAAAATCAACAAATTCTAATTTCAAACTTAAAACTAAATACCTAACAAAATTTACAATCATTGTGTTCCAACAAAATATTATTACAAAACATGATTGAACCATACCTCAACCAAAATGAACAAACACAACAAGTTTGTAAACAAACAATGTATGTACAACAAGCATCCCATACCACCATACTCATACATTAAATTAATTGTTTGATCAAACAACACAACATGTATGTATAATTAGTTTGATCAAACTCAATACAAGTATGATAATTTCTCTTAAATGTTAATTTTCGAAATTAAAGAGAACATTTTCAAATTTCGAAAATTTCTCTTTAAAGGAGAAAATGTATTATACAGTTTTTTTGTTCTTACAGTTTTATTGTTAAGGTTGTAACGTAATCTAATCCAACCCGGTAGCATGATAATGAAAACAGTTTAGTGAACAGATAAATAAATATTCTTGAAATTTCAGTTAAACTATTTTAATTACAGATATTTTTTTTTTTAATAAGAATAAAATAAAAATTATATTTTTTGTATTATTTTAAAAACATTTTAATTAATTAAATTTTTTTTTTTTTATAAAACAATAATTACCAAAAATTTGGTAGAAAATTAAATAATAATAATTTTACAGAAATTTTAATATCGGTAAAAATAATAATTTACAGTTATATAGTATGTTGTAATATTATTATTATTGTGTGTATCTATTATTACTGTTTGTTGATAATATATATATATTATATATTTTTTTTTTTTGAAATAGGCCTATAAATCTGTAAATATATCTGCTTTCTTTTAAATACATAATATCTGGATTACCATTGATTTGATTGCATTTCAATTTGTCTGCAAAGGTTAGTTTTGCCTTGACTGTACGAAATAACGGTTGGTCTGTGCTGAACGTCGCGTTAATGGTATATTTTAAGTTTTTGGTTTTTCTTCTTTGTATTGAAGAATTTGTTTTATTAGATACATTTTAAAAATCGATAAGAAAAAAATTAAATTTAATTTAGATTTGATTCGTGTGTTATTTAATTGTATAGTAATTTTTATGTGAAAATTTATAATCAAGTAAATACACACACATACAACTTAAATAATAAATTATTATTAGAGAAAAAAATATTTAAAGAAAAATATTTTTTTTTTATAATATAAATAAAATTTTATTATCCTTAATGTAAAGATAGTAAAAAACCATAAAATAAAAAATAATATTTTTATTCATTATAAAAAAAAAAACAAATATTTAATAACTGGAACAAAAAGATTAGAAAAAGAGAAAAAATAATAATCATAATAATAATAATAATAATAGTTTTGTGAATTTAGTAAATAAATAAATAAATGTAAAAAGGATTGTGTATATTAATATTAACGGTTAATTTTATTTTACTTTTAATTCAGTTCATCCTGTTTACTGTTATTTACATTTTCTTTTCATATTAATTTCTAAATAAATTCCATTTTCTTGTTTTAATTAATTTAAGTGCATTTGCAAATTGATTCATATTCAATTTAAAAAAGTAAAACGAGTGTTGCTCTTAAATCCTTAAAATTATCAAAATATTTTTTTGTTTTTTAATTATTTCATTTAAAATTGAAATTCGAATTCGAAAAGAAAATGAATAATTGAATAAAAAAATTTAATTAAAAATTTATATATTTAAAATTTACAAAAAAAAAAAAAAAAATAAATAAATAAATTTATTTTGTACCTACCTACGTCCTACCATAAATATTTTGAAATTAATTAATTATACTAGAAATAAAAGTTATTATTAATGCAAATTAATTAAAAAAAAAAAATTAATATAAATAATAATAATCAAAAAAAAAATAAATTAAAATAAAATAAAATTATTAAAAATGTCATTAGAAATGTCATCATTCAATGGGTTAAAAACCCCATTCATATTTTACATAATTGGATTACAGTTGCTATTTGGTACTGCAATTTTAAACGCAGCTACCATACCAACAAAAACTCCACTAACAATACGAATACAACAGTGTCGTGAAGGATGTTTAGAAAAGGTAAAAATTTATTTTTTTATTTTAAATAGTTAATGGGAATTCCCAGAAGTTACAACTAACTAATAAATTAAAATTTGAATTTTTAATATTTTAGTTATTTAACTAATAACAATTCAAGTACAACATTCAATTAAAGACCATGTTGAACTTTACAGAAGAGGTTAAAACCACTTAAATGTATTGAATAATAATTATTATAATGCTTGTGTTATAATCAATTTGTTAATAGACCAGATTGTTTAGAAAAAAATATTTTCAATGGGTAGAATCTAAAATTTTAATTCTGATATTTATGAAAACTATTCAATATGAATAAGTTTTGCAAAAAATCAATATAATAAAATAATATAACTACTTTTATCTACTATTGGGTAAATATTTCGATTTTTCCATTTTCTCATACTTTTTTAAGTGGATTTATAAAAAGCTTTATAGAAATTTACATTTATATTTAAGAAAAGTTTAAAGAAAGTACTTAGTATTAGTTTTTTTTTGTATTGCCTGCAAAAATCAGGTGAACACAGAATTCTATTTTATTTTTATTATTTCGCAACATATTTATACTATACAAGTATTCTGAAATATGTTCCGGTACCAGTGTATAAATAAAATATTTATATGATAATTGTTAATAACTACTTATATCCTTATGTACTTACATTATTAACATCTTTGCACAATAATTATTGTCTTTGCACATTTATATAGAAGTTAATAACATAAAATAATGTTCTTATAATATTCTTAACTATAATAATAGTTAGTGTTCAGTGATTTTTTTTTTTTTTTTCTTTATTAATTTTTTTTTTTCAATTCAAGTTTTAGCTTATGATATAGTTAGTGTTTGTAATTCTTGATTTATTTACACCTTAGCCGAAGCTGAATCGTATTGCTTATAGTTTATAGTTCAAGTAAAATTTTAGATTTTTTAATTTTTGATAAATTTTTTTTTTACAACAAGATTTTAACAATGCAAATAACAACTGTGATTTTCTACACTTGTAGCAACTGTCTTGATAAATTCAAAGATAATTTTCGCTAATCCAATCAATAAATTATTAGTATCTAACCACTTCTAAAAATCATGATATAAAATTTAGTGCAAAAGAAATTTAGTTAGTTACAGGTTTAAATGGTGTTTATATAAAAACGAAGAAGTAGTAATAATAGGAATTCAAAATCTAATTAGTTAGTTCCTAGTAGTCCCTAAGAGTAATATAAATTGTCTAAAAGTAAAAATATTAAATAAAATAATTATAATATTATATCTAGAATTTCAGCACTATTCTTGAATGATTAACGGGTCATTCTAAAAAAATGTAGGTTTTTCTGTCCCAGTAAAAGAAACTAACTTTTCAAATAATTTTTAATATCTTAAATATTTATAAATTATAATTAAATATAGTTTATTATATTTACTTATACACCAATAAGTAAGAAATCCATTTCTGGTTGATTTTGATTGATTTTATTCATTTTGTGTGTGGAAAAACAACAAAAACTCGCTGTCCCTAGGCATCTTTTTCAAGGTTTGCATCAATTTTTTCAAGTATTTTTGCTCTGTAGCATATTACTTTTTTGCAGAAAATATAGCTCTAAATATTTAACCTTCCGTTTATATCTATTAAATAATTCTAAAATTTACTTTTATAGCAAAAATTTGCAAATTCATTTCTGTCTCAACTTTTTTCCCCTGCGTTACCGATTTTGTGTTATTTTCAAAAAAACTCATTAAATTACGGTTATTTTTTTAGATGCTGTTTAAGTATAATTGAAATACTTGTTCATTCATATTTAGTATAAAATGATTTGTGTTTCAGTGATTGTTTAAAGTTTAATCGAACAAGAACTATCAAATTTTGTGGGTGTTTTTTAAAAATTTCCCCTGTGTTACTGGAATAATAACGTTTGTATTATACTTAATTAAATTAAATATTTCCAATAAGAGTAAAAGGACATTGTTTATTTTGGATTTTGACTGAATAATATAAAAAGATTACCCAAAAAACGCTATTTACATATATTTTTTCCCCTGCGTTACTTTCCACTGTGTTACAATTTTGTTGGTCACGCAGGGGAAGCAACGTAGGGAATTCATATGAATTTTGTAATCAAACTATTTAAAAAACAAAAAAAAAAAAATTAGGTATGCCTTTAACAGCTGTCGAAAAGGAAAGGTAACTACAGAGATAAACTAAAACAGAACTCAGAAAATTTTGAAGATACAAAAAAAAAGGCTAGAAGAACGTATCACAAGAGCAAAGTACTAATTAATGATATGTCAGAGAGTACTCCAAAGAAAACTAGAAAGGAATGGCGCAAAATGAAACAAGAAAAAAAATCAAAGGTGGAGGCTTAACAAGCTGTAGCCAACTTTACACCACCATCTACTTCCCAATTAGTTCTTAGCACGCATCAGGGAAAGATAAAAAGGAGATATAGGTTTAAACTATACAGAAATAACATAAAACTTAATAAGGAAAATATAAAATTGAAAAAAACGGTTGCAAAATACAAAAAATACATCAATGATTAAAAATATGTACACAAACAAGTCCTAAAGTTAATACCAATAAGAATTTACAAATAAAAATCAGACACATTTAAGCCGCAAGGCAAATATTAAAGTTCTATACGTTAACAAGTTGTATAGGACAAAAATATATGAACTCCAATAAAGGTAAAGAAAAAAAGTTCTCAAGAGAGGTTGTTGAAAATAATTTTGTACGTAAGTAGCGTAAGCATAAAATTTTTAAGAGAATTAGGATCTAAAATATTTCGGAAATCTATTAGAAAGTCAGTAAAACAAATTTTATTTCAAAACATATTGCAAGGTCATATTAAGTATAAACTTATAATGATCAGGTTATAGGAAAGAGGCTGTTGACGGTATCAGAGGCATTCTTAAAAGAACTGCCGACAAAATCGTAGCACATAGAAAGCATATTGTTGATGAGATCGGCTTTGTAAAATTAGTCCAAAGCAAAACGTCTGTCCAATTATTTTCAATAAAAAGATTTCATTATCAATACCAAATTTATTCTTCATTTATCAATAAAAACGACGAATCGTACATCCAATATAACCAAGTCCTTCAAGTGTTTCCAAATCCAGTACTTAAAATACAGGGTGATAAAATATTTTATCAATTTGAACAGCCAATTGATATTAAAGAAAGATAAAATTCCCCTTCGTTACTATTTATCCCCTGCGTTATCAATTTTCTCCTGCGTTACTTTGCGCTTTTTATTACATTTAAGAAGCTTCCGTTTTTATATAAAATATTTTTAAAGTACTATTTTAAAGTTTGGCTCCATTGCAAATGCGAAATAAAAGAATAAAGAGGTTAAGTCTTTTTTTAGCCAAATTATATTTTGAAAAACATTGCAAAAAAAAATTTTAATGTGATTTTATGTGAATTAAGTTTGAATTTTAAGTATTTTTATTTTTAATTTTTTTATTTTGAGCATTGAGTTCTAATTTCAGTTGTTTATTATTGTTATAATATAATAAACATTTTAAATTAAATTAAAGACATTGTTTAATTTATGATATTTTATTACAGTAACGCAGTGGAAGTTTTAAACGACTTCGCAGATGAAATTTCCAAAATTTCTGTTAAAATCTTTTAAAATTCATCCGGCTACGTACACTATGAAATTGATTACAAATTTTCCTTTAAAATGAATTATAATTGAAGGCTCAATTCAGAAAACTTTTTTTTTATTTTTAATTTTCAAAAATATACATTTTTTTAGAATGACCCTAACACGTTCAGTATTAGGTCCTGTTCTGTTTCTTATTTTTATTAATTCATTATTGCAACAACTGTTCAAGGCTATACCTACAGCTTTTGCGGATGACATTGCTTTTTCATACAACAAAAATAATCTACTTGACTTATTTTGCGATTTAAATTTTGACGAAAATGGTTTTATGTTCATAAATTAGTTATAAGTAATAAAACTAAAATTATGCAATTTAGGCTTAATAATTGTCTCCTCGAGAATTTTAGTATTTGGTATCAATTTTCTCCTGATTGTCTTAAATTTCCTTTATTTCCAATACAGTCTCTAAACTCTTTTGTCCTCTCTTCGCCTTGTAGTATTTCTTGTTTTAACATTGATAATGTGTATATACCTTTAGGTACTTGGGTGTTTTACTAGATAATAAACTGAATTGGTCTGCACATACTTACTATTTAAATAATTATTTTAAAAATGTTTTATTACCACTTAAATCTGTATTGTTCTTTAAAAGTTATGCTAATGGTGTATTTTGCTCTATTCAGTTCTAAGCTGCAATATGGAATTAGTTGCTGGGGTGGTTCTTATTTTAATACAATTCAACCTCTTCTCATCGCTCAAAAACACTGTATAAGGATAATTTAAAAAAAAAAAAATAGACTAATGCCAATTTTTCTTTATTTAAAAAGTTGGATATTCTACCACTTAGACATTTATATTTGTTTAAAATATTGAAAATTATTTTTTAATAGGTCGGGCTATCTCACTCATCGATTTATAACTAGATATCATCTTAGAATTAATAATTTATATCTTGTAAGTGTTCCAAGAGCCCGTACCGCTCATTTTTGCCACTTTTATGATTATATAGCTCCAAAAATTTTTAATATGTTACCTTATTCTTTAAGATCGTACAGATCACCTGTTTCATTTTGCAAAAATTTTCGATTTTGGCTTTTTGAACTGGATCATTTTCAAATTGAATCTGTTTTTAATACGATTTAGTTTTAACTTCAATTTTGTTTTTTTCTAACTATAGTTTTTTTAATTTTCTTTCAGTCTTCTATTTATTTCTTTTCTTTATATTCTTGTTATAATTTTGTATTTAATTCTGCTTACTCTCGTTTATTATTTAAATTTTGCTTTAAATTTTATTAAATTTTATTTTAAATTTTATTTTTTCATTATATAATTTTAATTTTAAGTAATATTAGTTTATCCATATTTAGCTTTAATTTTCTACTTTACTATGCATGTATCCAACAATATTTTATATTTTTATGCCTGTATTTTTGCTTGCACTTTCATTCATTACATACTCTAATGAATATCCGAATGATCCTAAATTTATTCTTATTATTTTTATTTAATAAATTTATATTTTAAGTATTGTATTTTACTATAATATGAATAAATGAATTAAAAATCTAATCTAATCTCTAACTTTTACATGTAAAAATTTAGGCATATGTATAGTTATTTTTATTTTTTTTTTGTTTTACTTTATTTATTTATTTCTAAATTCAAAATTTACAATACTTATAAAAAATTTTGATTAAATAAGTTTAATTAAATTTGACGAATTTTGAAATAATATTCTATTGAGAGCCTTAGCCGTTATTTCGAAGATATATAAGGAATAGGAATTGATAATAATAATAATGTAGGTACCTATATAAACCTGTACAAAAAAAAATGTTTACAATAATGAAAAATAATAATAAAAAATTCTCAAACAATAGTATTTTTATAATTGCATAGCTCTAGATATAACAATTGGAATTGAATTTAATTTAATATTATTATTTCAACTGCACATAAATATACAACCAAAATTTAGGCCCTTTTCCGGGTAGGATGAGGGCCATCTCTCTTTACAAATCTTATATCTAGTTATTTAATACTCTAATACAAATTAAATACAAACAATCTTCAATCTAAAGATTTCAATCTAAATCTAATTATTGACATATATACCTATTAAATTATTAGTTTTAATCCTTTTTTTTATTTTAATATATAACTAATTAATTTATTTTATTTTTTTTAAGTTTAAGATTTTTCACTTTTCTTAATGCCTTCTTTAACCGGAAGAAGGCATTACATTCTTCTCTTCGTATATTATTTTTCAATTTTTACCTATTTAGCTATATGAAATATTTAATTATAATAATCTATAGTTTAGCAGTTATTACTGTAAATAAAATATTACTGTAAAACTATTTAACATTCAAAATTAGTTAAATGACAATAATATAATATAAGTTATAAGTTATAAGCAATAAACCAACGGTATAAGTAAACATACATTTTTCTACAAATTTTAATTACGTTAATTATTTTTCCTACTTTAATGGAATTTACTACTCTACAACTTTGAACAGATTTTGATCTCACTCAGTAAAATATAAGCTGTGAATATAACGAACCCAATCTTTCCAGCTGGTTATAATATCAATTATTAATATGCATATTCTGTACATCATTTTAAATTATATTTAATTAAATTACATTTATTTAATTATACTATATTTTCTGTTCTATATAACAGTAATTAAAACAGTATTGTTCTTACCACTTCTGACAAGAGCGAAAACAATTTTTGAATTTTTGAAACAAAATTTACGGCTGAACTATACGCAATATTTAAAGCACTCGAGTATATTATGAAAAGGGACGAAAAAAACTTTTTAATTTATACTGACTCCTTGAGTTCTTTAAAAGCTATTCTCAAACTATATCCAGTACATCCTTTAGTACACAAAATACAAGCAATGATAAATAAAAATCAAAAAAATATACAATTTATGTGGATTCCAAGTCATATCGGCATCCATGATAACGAGATAGTTGACAGTCTAGCAAAAAGCTCTGTAAACCAACCATACGATAACCATCACCTTTTATATTATAAAGATCTTAAAAATATAATAAATAAGAAAATATATCAAAGTGTAGAACCAGAATGGATAGAAACGGACGATAGTAACAAACTAAAAAATATCAAAACAAATACGAGACCTTGGAAAAATCTCAATTTACTTAACAGAAGAGAGTCGACCCTGATTACTAGAATAAGAATAGGGCACACTAATTTAACAGATAAATTTATATTTGATAATACAACACCACCAAATTGTGCTTGTGGAGCAAACCTTACTATTAGGCATCTGTTCGAAACTTGTATTAGATATTCAAGAGATAGAGATAGATATTTAAAAAGTAATAGTCTAGATATTTTAAAGAGTGATGATGAAACCAATTATAGAAAAATAATAAATTTCCTAAAAGCTATTGAACTATACAAAACAATTTAAAACAATAAAAGATTAAATAAAATTAATAAAATATGTTAAATGAAAAATATTAAATGTTAAAAAAAAAAAACGGAATAAAATAGAAAATATGTAGTTATAATTACTTCATATAATTAATATATGTATAAGAAAAATTTAACTATTGAATTATTTTATATAGAAATCAAAACAAAAAAAAAAAAAAAAATTAAAAATGTATTATATGAATAATAGATAATGTAATTAGAAAATAATAAAAAAAAAAAAAAATTAAAAAAATTAAAAAAATAATGGAAAGATCTGGCCTGAAAAAACCTATATTGTGTTCAAAGGCCACTTAAATAAAGTTATAAAAAAATTAAAACAGTAGTGACCAGTTGTGGTTGCAAACAATTTTTAAACTAATTTTTTTTAAAATTATTATTATAATTTTGTTAAGAAATATAAATAGAAAATATTTATATAAAATAAAATAAAGATCTTAAAACTATTAATATGCAGTAGAAGCCTAAAAATGAAAATAACGGCTAATCCAAGCTGTGCAATCGTGTATAAAAAAATCGGTGTAATTTTTAGCTAATTTAAAAATAAAAAACTAGTTTTAAAATAAGTGATCAACTTGAAAATAACAAAATACGTATACCTACATAATGAACTAATAATAAAATATGTAGCATGTTTTTGCTGCAATTTAAAATAATTTTTTTAAATTTTCAAAATAGAAATTTTTTTTTAGTTTATTCTATTGTTTTTGTATTTCTATTTATTTATTTATTTTATCAGTTGATCCTACAGATAAATGTGTAGGCCAACTTTATTGTATTTATTACTGTATTTATTAATTTTATTTAATTATTTTAACAAATAAATCTGTAGGCCAACTTTATAGGTCCTTTTTCCTTTCGAAATGTGGGTCTTTTTATTAAATCATATTGTATTTCTTTATATACATATATTTATTTTATTTTGCATTTTTAGCGGGCAAAATTCAAATCGATGATCAAACATTTACACACACATAAAGATACAATTATTACAATTGATGAATATAATAAACGATTAGAGCTGGCTTTTTCAACAGATTTTGTTGACTGAAATTGCAATTTAATGTAAACACAGATAATAGTACCGCGTGATCCATTATTTCTTTATTCTCTATGACAAGTTTAGTATTTCTCTTATGGAATTGAGAGTTGGTCTAGCTAGGATTTTGGATAGCTAACATTTTGTGATAAAATTTATTTACATAATTAAACCGTTCGTAAGAATGGGACGTTCGGCTAGTAATTCTTATTTTCTAATATGTTTAGTTTTGTTAGTTTTAAATTATGAATTCTAGTTACATGCTTAAAAGACTAATCGTCTTGTATGTAGCAGAATAAATGAAATAAATAAAAATAAAAAATAAATATACTTAAGTAAGTAATACAAATTATGATGTAAATAATTAATACATTTATTTTTAGCCGGTTTGTTGTAATTTTTGAAAGTATATCGATGTAGTTTGTAATTAATTTAATTGAAAAATCTAATTTTATACGTTTAAATTACGAAAAGTGGATATCGTAACGTACATATTAATACAAGTTTTTTAAATTATTTGTAAATTGATTCATTTTATATTCATCATCATCAATGTCCTACAACCCCATCGGTTGGTCATTGGGCGGAACCATTTTATATTATCTATTATATTTATTTTATGATCTAAAGCAGAGTTTACGTGGCCTAGGGGTAAAGAACTCGACTATAGTAATGTAACGACCAAAAACCACGGGTTCAAGTCTAATGATGAAAATTACTGAAAATTAGATTTCAATCGATTCCAATATAATTAATAAAAAATATAATAAATAAAATAAAAACCAATAAAAAATAATGTAATATACCGAATAATAATTATATAAAAACCCACATTCTGAAAGTGAAAAGGAGATGTAATTGTCCTGAAAATTTATTTTCAGATCCCACTTTTATATATAAATAAATAAAGCAGATTTTTACCACTCCAAAGTATCTCCTATACATGTTACCATTTATGTTATGGAATGTTGGCTGGATTAGCTTTTATACGTTAATCGTTGCTTATAATTAAGTTTATATTTATTATGCCTCTTAATTTTATTTTATTTAGCTTAGCTCAAACTTCATTAGAATTATTATTATTATTATTTTTTTTTTTTTACAATACAACATAACACATTCAATTTACAAATTAAAATTATATCAACTTATAACATAGTTAGTACCCAATATTTTATAAATTCTCTTTAAACGTCCTTTAAACATATTTTTTTATCACATAACAGCAAGAACATACTTTGACATTATTTCAATTAAGATTCTTGTTATTGTACTGAAATGCAATTTTTAGTATTAATTTACAAATATTTGCTACCATTTTACACATTTAACAATATTGAAAATATCCTTGAATGCATAGCTCTATTTTTTGCTAAGTACTCCAAAGAACTTGTTAATGCTGTTTTCATCGTCCACTGACAAATAATTCGCAATAATTGTGACATTTCTTTCCTACTTTAGTCTACTTGGTATATCCTTCTTTCAGAACCAATTGAAAAATATCTTATTTCTTTAATTACAATGGTTAATGGGTTTTTAAGTCAATTTGTGGTACCAAACACAGTTTTTTCTTAGTTTTGCGTACAAAATAAAACATTAAATAACTGTACATAACTATACACACATTTTTAAATTTTATTTGTTTTAACTATTAATATAATGTAATTTACATAGTTAGTTGTAGTTACTTTATTTATTTTAAAATATATCCTTTTAAAGTCTATTAACACTTCAAGACTAAAAATTCTTCTGATATCATCATGTTTATTACTTTTGAATATTGCAATTAAATAATCTTATATTTTTTTATTTCTTTAATTTTATTTATTCTAACTAGTTAGGTATATCTAAAAATTCTATTCATTCCAATTAAATAATTTCTGGTATTTGTGAATGTATTTTCCAATTAAATAAAATAATAATCTTAAAGCATTCAATATAAGAATTTATAACTAAGATTGATTTCTTTGACAGCATCCTTAAGCTATATAATATACATATATAATATATATATATATATATATATATATATAAATATATTATCAATAACCTAAATTCAATTAAAATCTTATTTTCAAACTCACCAAAAATTCTTTTAATATATATTCACACACATGTATAGAATAATAGTATATTATGTAATATATTATGTATAGCTACATATATTTGTGTATATATATAATAAAGTAAAAATATTTGCATTGAAATCTGACACCCAGATTTAGAAATTTTCAAACACGGTAGAACACAAAATTTGTTGAATTCCTTACCGCTCAATTACCACAGTAAACTTTAAAAAAGAAGTAAAAGAAGTATAAGGATATCTGGTGATTCTAAGAATGAATGAAAATATACATCCTTACATGCAAATAAAATAATATTATATATTTATATATATCTATATAATTATGTACGTTTTTATATTATTATATTTTATAATATATAATAATATGTAATGTACGTTATTTACATGAGTACTTAATTTTTTGTTTTTAATTAATACGTTTGTGTTGTTGCACACATCCAAATAATAATATTACATACATTACATACCTATATGTACGTAAGAATGAATGAAAAGGATTTAATTTGAAAAGAATATTTTTGGTGTTTCTTTATTTATAGATTTTCTGAAAAAAAAAAAAAAAAAAATTAAAAAAAAATTGTATTTGCATTAATTTTTTTTTGTTTTTACATTTTTTCTCGAGAAATCTGAGTATTTTGTTTGAAATGTGATTTAATTATTTTAAGGTAATTTTTGGGGGGTGTTTTTTTTTATAGTTAAATACACTGAAAAAATTTCTGTGGTTAATTGGAATTGTTTTTTTTTTGTATTTTGTGAATAATTGTGTTTTTCAAAAAAAAAACAACGACTTTTTAGTCTTGAAATATGGTTATGTACTAGAGTTATTTAATATAAAGTTTAAAATTTTCTTTTAACTATTGAAAAATTGTCCAATTAAAATTTAAATGGAAATTGTATAATTGAAATAATAGAATATGGTGCTAGAAGTCAACGATGATTAGTGATTTTATCATCCGCTTAGTGATTTTCTAATATACCGGATTTGGCATGAGCATGTTATTCTCGATTGATAGTCTCTAAATAAACTTTTAATCGATGTGAACATATACCTATATTTAATAAGAGCGATTTAAAAGCTTTAAAAGATTAAGGTAAATGTACCTATTACCGCGAGTCTAAGGCAGGGTTGCCAGGTGTCCCGATTTCGGCGGGAATTTCCCGATATTGAAACTCTATTCCCGATTCCCGATATGTAATCGCTAATTCCCGATCGTCCAAAAATCACCCATTAAATTTGTTTTTAACAGAAAAAAAAAATTATTTTCATAATTAAAAAAAAATCGTTTTTCATTTTAACCTCAAATTCCAATTCCAATTTTATAAATATTTGATGTTCGGTGATTCAAATATAGCACAAAAATATAGATTCGGTAGGACAAAAATGTCGAAAATCGTTTCTAATGTGCTCGCGCCAAAATCAATAAAATTTATTTTAGAACATTTAAGTGGCAACGTTCCATTTTATATTTGTACTGATGCCTCAAACAAAGGAAATATTAAAACATTTCCTATTATTCTGAGATACTTTACTAAGCAAAAAGGAGTACAAAATGTACTACTTGCATTTTATGCTTTAGATAATGAATTATCTCGGAATATTGATGCGTCAATCAAAATAAAAATTGAACAGAATGGCCTGAATATGAAAAATGTTTCGTCGTTTTGTGCTGATAATGCGGCAGTAAATTTTGGGAAAAACCAAAGTGTTCTTACGGAACTAAAAAAAATAAATAGTAACATAAAATCTTGCATAATAATTGTAAAAAGGCGACAAATCAACTCAAAATTGACATAGATTCAATTGTGATGAAAATTTATAATGAGTTCAGTTCATCAACAACCATATTGAAACAATTCTTTGAATGGGCCGAAATCGAATGGACTGAAATATTATGCCACGTACCAACTAGATGGCTTAGTCTTCTTCCAGCTGTTGAGAGACTAATCGCTAATTTTGAACCGATAAAATCGTACTTTTTATCTCAAAATTCAATATCACAGGTACTTTTTTTTTTTTTTTTTTCCAGATAGTAGTAAATCATCGAAAGAGGCTTCAGGGACTACATATTACCGGGGAAGGCAGTTTGAAGGACTGTGGGACTTTAACCCACTAAAAACTCCTATCATTATTGCAACATTAGAACTAGTCTTATAAACTAACCATTAATTTACATTTAACTCAAAGAAATTAAGATACCTTTGATCTACCAAAATCCAATAAAGTTTTAATAGATAAAAGGTTTTAAAGGATAAAAGGTTTAACGTTTTAGTCGCTTCACAAAGTTTTGATTGTCAATTAAGCTAGAAGCTTCGGTATTGACATGTTGGACAGCCGTGCAGCGCATTTAATTATTTCGTCTTTTATAGATGAGATCTTCAGATCTCGATGAATATCGGCATTGCGAACATACCATGGAGCATTGACTATGTTGCGCAGTACCTTATTTTGGAACATTTGGATAGTTTGAATATGGATTTGTTTAGCTCATCCCCATATTTGAATACCGTATGCCCAGACTGGCTTCAATATTTGATTATACATCAAAACTTTGTTATAGGTCGAGACCGTAGAATTCCGCCCAATCAGCCAGTATATTTCTCTATATTTGAACTGGAGCTCTTGTTTTTTGATTTTCACATGCTCTTTCCATTTCAGTTTTGTATCCAAGGTCATGCCAAGATATTTAGCTTTATTCTCGTATGGAATCACGACATCATTAATTTTAACTGAGAGAGGAGTTACTATGTTTTTATAGGTGAAGTTTACATGACTAGATTTGGCTTCATTTAATTTAATTTTCCATTTTTTGCACCAGTTGGAAATTTCGTCATTAGCTTTTTGCAGTTTGTTTGTAGCTTCTTCTATAGTAGAACCAACTGCCATCAACGCTGTATCATCTGCAAAGGTTGCTATTTTTATATTTTCTACATCGGGTATATCACAGGTGTATAACAAATATAAAATTGGACCCAGTATACTACCTTGCGGTACTCCAGCTTTTATATCTCTTAGAGAGGAGTATTCATTCTCATTTTTAACTCGAAAAACTCTATTTGAGAGATATGATGAAAATAATTCAACATAATTTTTAGGGAGCAAACAACTTAGCTTTTTGATGAGTCCTTTATGCCAAACTTTATCAAAAGCTTGGGCTACATCTAGAAATACTGAAGAACAAATTTGTTTATTTTCCAGTGCCCTTTCTATAATGTCTGTTATTCGATGTACTTGATCTATTGTTGAGTGTTTTCGCCTAAACCCAAATTGGTGATTAGGTATTATATTCCTGTTTCCTATGAGGGGCTGAATCGTTCTCAATAGTAACTTTTCAAACAACTTCGATATTGTAGGGAGCAAATATATATCGGCCTGTAGTATTTGGTGTTGTTAGCAGGCTTTCCTGGTTTTTGGATCATTATTATCTCGGCAACTTTCCATATACTAGGTACGTGTTTAAGCTTAATACAGGCATTCATTATATATACCAAGCGTGTGAGAACTTTGTTGGGTATATTTTTTAGCACATTTGAAGTTATTAAATCAAAACCTGGGGCTTTATTTAATTTTAGGTTTTTTATTTCCTTAATTACTTCTTTTCGACTTATTAAGGGAATATTTATATCTTCATGGTTATATATTTCAGTTAGAACAATAACAGTGTTCATTTCATTTGGCTTAAAAATTTCAGCCAGATGATCTGCAAAAGTGTCAGCTTTTTCTTTATCGCTCCTTGCCCATGAGCCATCATTTTTCCTCAGTGGTGCAGAATGCACAATAGACTTCTTCATTTTACTCGTAGCTTTCCATAAAGAATAATTTGTTTCTTTAGTAGCTGTTAAATTTTCTAGGTAATAATTCAGAGATCTATCATTTAATTTCTTTATTTCTCTCTTTAGCTCCTGACTTTTATTATTAAGATCCGTTTTGCTCGATGGGTCACGCGTTTGTTGCCACCTCCTTCTCGCTTTTCGTTTCTCTTTTACCATGTTAAGGATATACACCGGATCACAGAAGTATCAGAAGTAGTCACAGGTACTTAACAAATTTTTCAACGACGACCTCTCATTAGCTTATTTAGGCTTTGTTATGAATATCTGTACCATTTTGCAGCCATCTCTTAAAAAATTGCAAAGTAATTCCATTCTTGTATTGGATTTATATGATATAATGGACGAAGTGCGCCAATCACTTATTGATAGAAAAAAACAACAATTTTTTGGTTCTATCGCAAGAACAGAATTGTTGAAATGTGATAATGATTCTGCAGTAAACAGATTCCAAGCAGACGCTAACTTATTTTTTGATGTTGCCATAAGTTATCTAGAAAAATGGTTTTGATTTTGGCGATAATAATACTTAAGTTAAGCTTGTTTAAACCATTGCGTTTGAATGAAGCTATAGAATTTAACACTATTGCAAAAATAATTAAAGAATTTAATATTGCTTCTGTAAATGAAGATTTATTATTTGAAGAATTACATAAATTAAATTCCTATATACTTGGCGAAAACGCTAATCTATCTACTAACGAAAAATGGATTGATTTTTTTTTAATTAAACGAGAATACTGAAAATATATATAAAATCATTAGTTTCATTTTTTCAATTCCCCATTCGAATGCCACAATTGAAAGAATATTCAGTTTGATGACTACCGCTTGGCGTAAAGAGAGGAATAAATTACTTATTCAAAATTTAGAAGCCGAATTGATGGTGAGGAGAACTTAAAGACTGAAAATGCTCAAGGAATATTAAAAAAAAGGGCCTCAAATGAAATATATTAATAATTTAATTAGTTTTCAGATGAAATTTATTTAGTTTTTTAATTTTCTTTTTTTGTTGCCAAAGAACTCGATGCAATTTTTATTTTATTATATTTATGGTTTTTTTATTATAACAAATGTTCATTTTTTTAATATTAAATGTGATTTATTTTAATAATTAAAAAGGAATGTGCCGCTGACTCTATAAATTTGAATTGAAATACTGAGTTTTTGTTTTAAATATGTAGTTAAATTTTTTTTTTTTTTATTTTTTCTACTAAAATCCCGATATGCCATTTAGAAAAACTGGCAACCCTGGTCTAAGGGATGTTCGAAATTTAAGGAGCCGTATCACGGATATAAATAAAACATTTACAAAACAAAAAAGTTGTACGTCTTTTTTATAATTTCAAAAACAACTTTCGTTTTTTTAAATATCAATTAATAATATACTTTTCTACTAAATAACAATATTAACAACCTTGTGAAAAGTACCTATTACCGAGCTATCAAAAACGCAGTGAACCTATTATCGTTTTTATTGACACTTATTACCGCGGTAAATTTTAAAAACAATTTCCGGCTTAACAGCAACCAAAGATTGCTTCAGTAACTGCGCGAAATCTTCTCTTTTTAGTTTGGCAAAATTATTTTGTGTTTTCGATTTTGTACATCTGCAAACCATTTTTTTTTTTCAAAGGAGCAAATACCGCTACATCCATGAGTTGTAGTAAATGAGTACTATTAGGCAGCAAAGCAATTAAAATTATATCTTTGCAAAATTGAGTTGCATTTTAGGATAGATGAGAAACGTGTCCGTCAACATAAAGAATAACTGGAACTCTGAAAGCTGGATCTTTGATTCAAACAGCCATGGATGAAAAACGTTAGTCAAATATTCATAAAATGTTTTCGCTGCCATCCATCCACTTTCTGATCTACCGACACCAAATCCTTTAACTTGCTGTTCCATAATACTGGCGGAAAGTCTTTTGTAAGGGTACACTACCATCGGTGATGCCGAAGTACCATTTGCACTAGCATTAACAAGCACAGTTAAACATTTCTTTTCTTCGTTTGCTGTCTTTTTATATGTACGAGCTTACTACCTTTTCTTGTAAAAGGTAAAAAGTAGATTCATCACACTTGAAGACTAGTAAACTTAAATGGTTATTTATAGTTAAAAACTTGGAAACCCTTTGAAACCAATTGCGTATTTTGTCTTCGGTAATATTTCTCCGGCTTTTGGTTAAATTTTGCGGTATTCGTTTGGATATACTTGGATGCCTGTTTAAAAAGCCTTCAATCCACCCACTTCATTTCAGGTTTTTCTTTTTTGACATTTTTGTTTAAATTTTTTAACAATAGGCCCACACAAATCAATAAGCTGTTTTTTTTGTGACAGGATATCCAAAAGTCCCATTGTTTCAAAAGATCTTCCTCGTTTTTGTTGAGAGAAAAGTGTTTTTGGACCACTATTTTTTCCTTTTTCGTAACGAACAGAAATTTTATCTCTTAGTGTTGATTCTGGTACGTTACAAGATTTTCATTCCCTTATCAAAGTTAAAGCTATACTTACATCGGTTTTGGAATACATTTTTTTTTTTTATTAAACTACGTGTTTTCAGCGTCTTCACGTTAGATTCTTTTTTTACTTTTTATGTTTTCCCCATTGTAATTAAACCTAAAGTTAGTAAAAGTTAGTAAAGTTAGTAAAAGTTAGTAACATTCTTTATAAGCGGTAATAAGTTCTTATTGAAATTGTATTGCGTCTATTACCGTGTATGTATTTTATTTTCATACACGGTAATAGGCACATAAATAAATAAGAAACCGTGGTATACAACGGTATTAGATTCACATTAAAATTTAATTGCGCCTATTACCGCATATTTTACTTTTACTTTTATTTAAATAATTTTAATGTATTCAATGGACAAAATACCAAAAATTATTTAAAAAATATTTAAAGACTTTAATCCAATAAATTTCAATAGAAAAAATTCACTCAAAAAGCTATAAAAAGCTTAAGAAAAGTAATGCTTGTGCCTACCAAAATCTTAGTAAAAATATACAATACGCCTATTCACTGTAACATACACCACTAAAATGACAATTGTCTTCAATGTTGGCGCAATTATCTTTATTTACTCAATAATGGCAGTAGATTATATAACAATTTATAAATACCATATTGAGTATGCTTTATAAAACTGTCATAGGTTATCTATTGCTTTTTCTACTGCATGTGTGGATGGGCACGTCTGATCGAATATATCGACAGCCCCAACACACACGTGTTTTCGTTTCTTTGAACGTCATCTCCAAACAGAGAGTTCGTTTTCTGTTTCACTGTCAGTATCTGACATTATATAATCTTCATCTTCATCCGAAATACGTAAAATACCTTCACTAATGAAACCATTACTATAAAATTACTAAAATTAGATTATACTAATAAATGATCAAAATCGCAAAATAAACAACAATAAAAAACAAAAAAAAAATTATAAAAGATAAGTCAAATAAACGTAGTAGGTCCATTTTCCTCAGCTGTTATTTTTTACTAACTTAAATTAACTTGCAACACAAAAACTATCATATCTTAGAACAGAATAACAACTGAGAATATTAGAGAAAACAAAACATCAAGTACAATGCAACGGTTAATAAGGGATAAATTGTGTTTTTTATACGTCATTTCGACGTAGATTATTTTTCTAAGGTTAAAAAAAATTAGTAAGCTTTCATGTCCTTTTCCGTTTTCGGCAGTAGATCAATTATTTATAATTTTTCTAATTACTTTTATTCCAATGACAGTGAGTACATGGCCCTGATTATGATTACGTAGTTAGTAGTAATTAATTCCCAATTAATTTTAATGAAAAAATTTAAAACACTGAACTACTACAACTACATCTGATATGTGGAATCGAACTTAGGATCTGTCGTTTAAAAGGCAGGTGATAGTAGATACTATCCAGCTTCTCTATAACGCTACGTAAACAAAATTTTCTTATTATTGATAGTACATTTAGTTAGAACTTATATTTATAGAGTTTCAATTACCTTGAATCTTACAGTTATAAATCGATATAACATTTTGAACTATTATTACATAGTTTTTTTTGTTTTTAAAGGATTATACCCATGGATCTAATATACTTATAAATTAAATAACTGATTTCAAATTTATTTATTTTTTAAATAACTAGCTACAGTTATCTAGTTTAGTAGAAAATTTCGTAATATCACTGTTATTTTTTTGTTGAAATATTTTTAGTAAGTATACAGTTGTAAAGTCCCAGTTTTTAGAAATCACGATTAATTTGGGAATATAAATTCTATATGAATAGTAATTCATATTTATAATATTTTTGTCATAGTTTCGCATTCAAATTAAAAATACTTAGCTATTTTTTTTTAGTGTGACGGTATACTCGTATTAATAATATTTGAAAAATATCTTTGGTTTGTTTTTTTTTTTTTTTTCAAATATTTTTTTTTCTTTGAATTTTGAAATTTTAAATAATTGAGTAAATATTTGAGGTACGAAATTAATTTTTATCACATAAACAGTATTTTTGTCAACAAATTTTTGCTAATTTTTGCCAAATTGATGTTCATACATTTAGAATGGAATTTCATTAAGTGTGATTTAACATTGAAATTATATTAATTAGAAAATTTGAATAAAAATAAAAATATTAAGGATATATCTTTATTTTATTTTTTTAATTTAATTTTGTTACCAAATATTTACATATTGTTATTGCTTTGGATTTTTATAAAGTTTGGAAATTATTGTCCTCACTGTTTTTAGAGCTGAAAATATTTACTTGTTATTTCTTTATATAATTTTAAATTTAAATTGGATATTTTTGTTCTTAAGGATAATATAGTGAGGGAAAAACGTTACTTGATTAATCTAACGGATCTTAGAACTATTATGCAATATTTAGTTACTATTGTTTTCAATGTAGTTTATTTACAAGGAAAAAATTTCGACAGAAAACGAATTTAAAGAAGATGTTATTATAGTTTTTGATAACTAGTTATATTTTCTTTTACTGTGTCAGATCCTGCGGCATCATAGGTAATACTAATATGCGTTGTGAAATTTTTTCCAGGACAGTTTTTATATATTTGTTTTATTTTATGTTATTATATTTTGACATCTACATTTATAAACGTAGATGTCAAAATATAATTTTTGGATTTCATGTTAGTATTATATTTATCAATACACTTTTTGATATATTCAAGTTATACTACATGTTTATTTTTTAATATTTTTAACTTTATTATTCTAAACCCAACTTATAGACTTGGCTTTTACGTATAGACTTGTCATAGGTATACACAATCACGTGCAATATAGTTTTTTTTTTTTGAATATTTTATATAATACTTATATTAAGTAATTTTAATATGGAAAGCTACATCTATTACAGAGTATAGGTTTGCCTTAATAATACCATAGTCATATGTAATAAGTTGGGGCAGCTGAGTTATATTCCCAATTAATTTGAAAGAAAAAATTTAAAATGCGTATCTAGGTACTACAATTACATCCATGCACAAAACGCGATTTTAGGGACCTTCTGAAGTCATACATCATGACCAGCACACCATATTGGCTACCTATTCATTTAGCTGCATAAGCTATGACGTAAATGTACCAATTTTCGCCCCCTTAACGAAAAATTAGTTTAAGTTGACAAAATAAGCAAAATATGTATAAGCTTTTTTTATAATTTTTTTTTTTCAAATTACAATAATTAAAAAAAAAATATTTTCATCTAATTATAATATAATTTTATCTAAATAAATAATAAAATATTATAACTGCCAAAAAAACTTTGATTGTACGTATGTCGGCTCGACAATTTCAATCTGAACTAATTCCGTCCTTATATGAACTCAATTCCGCTTTTTGAACCTATATTTGCGGTTCACAGTACCTATTTACGATTTTATTTAAAAAAGCAATTTAAAATAATTAATAATTAATTTTTTAAATAATTAACTAGTATTAGGTTAAGTTATAAAAAATATTTATTATAATAAAAAATCAATATTAGTTACTATAAGTAATTTGAAAAAAAAAAATAAATAGTAAAATTATTTGTTATAAGTAAAATTATTTTTTACACATAAAAATATACATTTATTTCAAAATTAAAAAAAAATTAAACAATGCAACGATTCAGTATTTCAAACAAAAAAAAATAATTCAATATAACATAATTAACTTAAATAATATAACAATGTACATTTAAAATAAATAAATAAAAATACAAAATATTTCATATACATTCAAAGTAAAATTTAAATTTACTACTTCTTAGTTTTGGCATTTTTTATTTGTATGATTTCGAGTACATTATATTGTCCTCTGATGTTCATTACAACTGGAGGCTCAATTTTACAGACTATGTCACTGTCTGAATATATTAGAATATCTTCTTTTACAGACTATCTACAAAATGTGCCAGACATGGTCATGGTTTTCAATCCTAACTTATTGTGAAATGTATACAAAGAAATTACTTTGGTAATTTATAATGGACGCCTTAATAAAATGTGGGTGGCAAAAGGCAAGATAATTCCAGAGATTTTTTAAATTACACAAAATATAATTAAAGTAAAACATAGTTTTGGAAAAACTTATTCTTTAGGGTTAGCGTTAGAGTAAAATTTATATAATTGTTAAAAAATAGTCGAATATTTTACTTTTACTAAATATGCTTATCATACAGGATACGCGTATTTCGTTTACTAATAAAAGGAAAATATTTGCTTATTTTCAACAATTAAAATATAGTTTTTTCTTTAAATATAATAAGACTTGGTATGAGTTTAGTGAAAATAGTTTAGACCTGCATATTTAGTTTGGAATTAGGACATAGGTATTGACCCGCTTTTTCATACAAATTTTTATAAAAACTCTCAATATTTAGTTGTAACAAAAAACACATATGTGAAATTAAATTTATAGGTCGTAATTAGGTCCAGCTTAGTTTATTCAATTTCAATTTAAAATCGTCCAGCTGCATCCTTATATAATCAAAAATAGTTGAATAACTTAATTAATTATTTCGATATATCATTTTCTTAATTCCGCCCGGTCGATTGTAAATACGTACAACATAAATCTACGTGTCCCTAATTCCCACTCAAAACTAATTAGTAATTTTAAATATTTTTAATTTACAAATTGAAGAAAGTATGTATTGGAATCTATTTAATAATATATGTTTTGCAATTATTTGAATAAAATAAATAAGTGGACATCATAGTTTAATTATTATGGTCTTAACAAAATAAAAAAAAATTTAAACGTTTGAACCAATATTTTCACTAAAATGTCTACGTTGTTTAGTTTTCTATCAATAACTTATTTATTAATATGAATACAAATGTGCATTATTTTGCATTACAACGAGGAAATAATATTCTTTTTTTATTTCAAAAATAAATTTGAAATATAAAGCGTGGGAGTATTGTATTTACAAAAACAAAGGGTTTGGGCGGCATAATGTGCTAGGGCGGTGATAGGTACATTTACAATATAGGCTTTATTATTTTAAAAATAATTATTTTAAAATAAAAAACTTCAGATTTGAAGCAAAGTTTATACACCAGACATTTAGAACTATGATTGATACTATATCCCTTTATAATTACAAAAAAAAAACATGTACCAAATTGCATTCAAATGTGCACAAATTTATTACATTTAAGGTCTTGCTTAGTAAATATGTAACGTTTAGTTCGGTATAATAACTTAGTTGTTATAGTTATAAGTTTGCTGAGATCTTTATGGGTACACACGTTCTTGATATAACAGCGGTTTCTGGTATTGTAACACTGACCTTCTGATGATGGTTTAACAATAATTAAAACTAAACCTGATATTTTACATAAAATTTGTAGCTTTTATTTTTCAGCTTGTCTGTTGGTTTTATTTCATATTTGATATTGGCATTAATTTCCGTAGCTTTGTGTTTCATTTATACATTTAAATCAGTTGATGAGTAGAGCAAAATTAAGAAAAGCAAAACATATTGCAATTTTTTGGCAATGCTTGAATAATTAAATTAGTTTTTGTATTGTTACTATCTCAACCTATAGTTAAACTCTTTTTCTTTTCTGTAGTTTTTAGTAATTAAACCGAATTAGCCCTGTGTCGCCAATATGATAACAGCTAACATATAGGTATTTTTGCTTTATTGAAATAAAAACCGTTATTTTAATAAAAGTATATTGCACTTTTTTTTACCTATTTATATATGTACTTACTCATATTAGGCTTTGAAATTAAAATGACATAAATATAGAAATAGTGCAGTATAAACGAAGATGTGCTGGCGATTATTGCAAAACAGTTGGCAGTAGTATATGTATCGAATGAGATAAAGGACTGTGCGTACGGTATTATGAATCTTGTCACAAGCAATAATATTGTATTCCACTATTTAAATATCTTTTTTTTTATCAACTTTTCATCTATTGCTCATTTATAATTTTACTAACATAATATTTTATTCCAAAATCTAAAATGGGTATTTCATATAATTTTTTTCTCCTATGCATAAGCCAGCATTGCCATATCGCAACATGCCTCCTGAACGGCAAGGCGGTATCATAAACCAAAAGAAATACACAACTATGTTATTTTTACTCAGGACTAACCAGTTTTTACTTAATATACCCTCAGAATTAAAAAAAATAATATGGACTAATTCGGGTTAAGTTAAACTAAGCTAACTATTTTGTACCTTAGATTTGTAAAAATCGCAAAGATTGAAATAAAGATATATAGTGGAAATCCTCTAAGACGGAATCTCACAGGACCAATATAAATTTCCGTTTTACAGGATTTTCCGTTTTACAGAATTTTGTATCGTAGAAAATTTATAGGGAAGTTAAAATAAGAGGAAAAAATTTGTTAAAGTTATTTTTAATAGATAAACAAAAAATTATTGCATTTTATTTCATTTTTATAAAAAATTCATCACATACGTATAACAAAACTAATAACATAACAAAATTATAAAACATTGTACTATTCCAAGCGTGTAAAAAACAACAAAAATTATATGACCATAAAAAAAAAGTAAAAAAAATCAATTGCAAGTAACTCAGTCTTTCTTCATAAAATCCGTAATACATTTCTGTTTCATCTTTCTTTCAGCTGCTTTTGTTGTAATAAATGTGATTTTCGATTTCGCAACCAAAGTATATAAATCATCATTACCGCATTGTCTACTATAAATATCTAAACAATTTATTGCCTTTGGAGCCTCTGCAATGCTAATTTCGGGCTCAATATCTTCTTCGTCATCCTCTTCGTAACTATCTAAAATTTCTGGGATCGGCAAAACAGTTGCTTCAATAATATCACTTAAATTTGTTGAATTACATTCTGTAAAAACATTGCCATCTACACTAGCGTGATTTCTTGCTGAACAAATGGCTTCACCAAATGCTGAATCTATTAAGTTCTGTATTTCTAATATTGATTGCTCATTTTGATTATTCATTTCTAGCTCAGTAATTGTAGTATCAAATTTAAATCCACACTTTAGAAAACTTTTTACAATTGTTGAGGGTAATATTTGATCACAAGCAGTTTTAAGAAATTGAATTGCATCTAGGATTGAAATTTTTTTTGTCAATGTCGAGATCGTGTTACAGTTTTCCATTTCAATTAATAAATTTTTCATCATAAATTTTCGATAATTGCATTTAAATGCTGCAATTATTCCTGCATCTAACGGTTGTAATTTGGAAGTTGTGTTTGGAGGCAAGTAAACTAAATGTATATGCGATAAATTTAAATTCGGGTGAGAAGAAACGTTATCAAGGAAAAGAAGAATTTTTCTGTCTTCGGATTTCATTTGTTTATTTAAATTTTTCAAATACTGCTCAAAAATACAACCAGTCATCCAGGCGTTTTTATTATAATAATAATCAACACCTAATTGATTTGTTTTGATATTTTTAAAACATCGTGGACGTCCATATTTGCCTATGATAAGCGGTTTAATCATTTTTCCATCACCAAATACCGCAAGTAGGAGAAACTAAGCATAAAACATATATGTCAAACTTCATGTTATGATATTAAAAGTCACATGTACAGTGTTTCCACCAACAAAAACTATATAAATATGCTTACCGCTGAAAAATATTCAAATTTATCATTTTTTAACCAACAAAATTTTTACAAAAAAAAAAATTCCGTTTTGAAAGAGTTTTTTTGTCTGGAATTATGTGTGAGGATCCCAAAAATTACGATTCCGTTCCGTGTCAAGGATTTCCGTCTTAAATGCACTAATTTCAGCACAAGCTAGTTTCGCGGGTAAATTTCTTCCGTCTTAAGGATTTCCGTCTTAGAGGGTTTTCACTGTACTAAAATCTAAAATCTAAATTTAAGTAAATGAACAAAATTTACAATAAATTACAAGCTGAGATGACCAAACTACAACCAACTCCATAATAATATTACAATAATATTACAGTTATTAACGAAAATTAAATTTGAATATATTTGGTTACATAACTAACTACCAAATAAGTAGTCATAATTTTTTTATCCTTGAAATTAAATATATTTTTTTTAACATTTCATTTTAATAATCGATTTTACACACTTCATCAGAAGTGAACTTCACATTTTATATTCTTATTTATAATTTTTTATTTGAAATTTGAAACTCCCCATAGTTTTATAATTACTATTCTTCAGCGAAAATATAATACTTACTCACAAATACCAAATAATAAACTATAACTTAGGCATAACTATATTTCATATTACTTCTATCTAAGTATTTTATTTTATTGAAATATTTTTATTTCCGATTATGAAAAAAAAAAAAAAAACAAATCAAATAACAACCCTCCAAACTTCTAAATAATATAGTTAGACCTATTCATATTGAAATTTTCAATGAATAGAAACAGAATGAATAATTTGTTTGAATGACTTTTAATTTTCTACTAACAACTAAACACTTAATTACTTATATGTATGTAACTATACCTCAGCCCAATTTTTTATGTTTTTATTGTTTTTAATTCTGGTATTGAACACCCAAGTTTTTTTTAAAATATTTTTTTTTTTTTTTTTGGAACACCACCCACCCTCATCATCATTCTACAATATTTTTTCACAAATTCTATTTTGTTTGTTTTTTATTTTTACTTTTTTTTTTTATAATTTTTCATGCTTTATGCTTTTATTTTAGACATTTTCCATTTTAACAAACATTAAGAATTTCTTTTATAATCTTACAAATACATGATATATTATGTATATACACACATACATGTATAATAAACTTTGAATTATATTCATTCATATAAAAATATAAGTTAACAGCAACAGCCACAATACAGTAACTAACTATACTTACTCTTGTATATTTTGTAAGTAAAATAAAAGAAAATAATAATAATAAGGTCTGTACTTTCCCATTAAAGGATTTTTTTTCTTTCAATATGTCGTGGTGGGGATTAGAATTAAATAAAGTCTCAGATGATTACCAAAAAAAAAAAAAAAAACAGAAAAAAAAAATTGAATTGTGGGTTTTTTGAACTTTTAAATATTATCAACCCATCATAACCAGTATATGGTTTAAATGCAGACATAAGAAAAACAAAACAAAAAATAAAGAAAAACAAAAAAATAATAATAACAAAAAAAAAAAATATCCTAGAAAACTGCATAGGTATAATATGTACAAAAATTATCTTGAAGGTGCATATGGAGACGTCCTTGTTTTATTTATTTCTTTGTTTTTTTTTTTTTTTTTTTTTTTTTTTTTTTGTAAAAGCAATAAAATAAGAAAATTGTTCCTTTTTTTTGTTGTTGTTGTTGTTTTTTGTGGATAAAAAAAAGTCATGCAATATTTTAAGTACGTTGTTGAAATTTATTTTTTGGGTTTTCATTTGTTTTTTCATTCGGTACTTATAAATACATGGTGTCCAATAATAATATTTGATATGATATTAGAATGCGGAATATTTTTTAACTTGGGGACATAAAAAGAGAAAAAAAGTTTGGTAGAAAGCATAGACATAATTAGCTTCCTTTCCTTCAACCGAAAGGTCCCAGGTCCCAGGTCCCAGGTTTCTTTATTTTTTCATACGACTTTTCCCATAATTTTTCCTACATTATTTCCAATACTATTTCACTATGTTGTACCTTGTATTGTTCCTATAATTTTTCATACGACTTTTCCCATAATTTTTCATTGGAGTAGAAAAAATGATAAAAAATAGTTAACAGTGTTGGTTATCACTAAAAATAAAATGAAGGTACATGCTTTTATGATGGCGAAGTTCTCTACAATAGTTTTCCACATTTAAATTAGTAGATATACCATAAAAATTATAAAGATTGTATGTACTACAACCTATTGTATATACAAGACTTTTATTCTACTACAAGATATTGTAAGAAGCTATTGTATGTACCTAACTGTGTATTTTAAATCTCTATGTAAAAGTAGTTATAGAGTTCATCCCATAGACCCCGAAAAAATAAGTTTTGATACAAATCAGACGTGTTGGACTTGTTTTTTATTTTTTTTATTTTATGCAAAACTGTATGAATTCCAATATGATTTGATTTCTGTTAAAAAGAGGGTCAAATCTGTTAAGTTTGCTTATCTACCCAACAATACAATTTTCAGGCTCTATTAAAGTTTTTTTATACAATTAGATAAATTGAGATGATAGTTTTTGTTTGTTTGAACAAGTTCGTTCAATACAAACTAATATGTTAGGAGGAGAGTCACACAGAGCTATTTTAGACAATTATTAACTCAAACCAAAATATCAAACATTTTAGGACTTCTAAAACAGAAAATCTAAACAGTTTTTTTATATTTTTTCAACTTATTTGTCCTAATTATTATTTATTTTTAAATTCAACAAATCAATTGACACCTGTCAAAATTTTACAAGAACAATTACCAAAAATATTGTCCAGAACTGTTCGAAAAAATTTATAATTAAAAATTTAGACAATTATTAATAAATTCACTCTATTGTCAAAAGTACTGAATTTACATCTGTGATCTAGACTTGTAACTGTGCTTATTAAAATCTGTGTTTATCTAGAAGAGAAAAAATTTTCAGTACTAAAAATTCACAAGTTCAAAAATTCAAATTTAATTTGCAAATTAAAAAAAAAGTACGGTACAAATATCCGAACCATTTCAAAACCAATCTTCATTATTATTCTTTTAAAAGAAGACGTGGCGAATAAAAAAAAAAAATTTTAAATTTTTTTTAAAATTTTTAATTAAAAATTTCAATTTTAAACCCCATGTATAAGTCATTTCGACATACAAAAATTTTAATTTATCAAATTGCCGCAACAACACCACCGATTTAAATTAATTTTTTTTTTAAATAAAATATTACTATAAAAGGTTGTTGTTTATGATAAATCAATAAAAAACCATAGTGTCCACGATAAATTGAAATAATGGAAAACAATTGCATAATAAAATATTGAATACGACTTTCCGAGGAGCGAACAAAATACTAGTTTACATTTGAGCGCTTGATCATTGATGTCGAATAAACTTAAACCAAATGTAAAAACTGTATCAAACCGTAACACAACCGGATGAAGTGGGAGAGCAATCTGTATTCTACTGCGTAGTCTCAAACTGTTTATATTTTAGACATACTTATTAAAACTATTCCAGCCAAGATCCACGAATGTTGTATTTACATTTGAAGGTAGGGGAAAAATTTATACTTTTAAGTCATATGACTAAATCCTAAAAATGTCATTTCAACGTTTACATGACGATGAATCTATTTTTAGAATACCGAAATCTTTGTACAAGTTTGCATTACGAACATAATATTATAATAATTTACAAAATAATAATAATTAAATAAAAACTTAAAACACTCTGTACATATTATATAATATAGTTATTTTATTTTTTTTTTCACTTTTTACTTGTTCTTATATTATAGAATATTTAAATACATATGGTTATTACTTAGGCTTGTTTTGTTTCTTGTTTGGTTTTTGGGTTCCGAAGATTGTGTACAAAACTTTTCCTTTTGTTTGTATCTGTCTTCAATGAAAAACGAAAATTATATACCTAAAGTACTTTTGTATTATATGTATGTAATTTTGTAAGTGGGTCTATCGAAAAGATATTTTGTTTTAAGTTGATTTTTATGTAAATCAAATTGCAAATTTCAGAAAATAATGTATTATAACTAGGTCCTTAACTAAATTTATTATGTAAAATACTTTCGAGTGATTTCAATTCAAATACATTCAAAAATTTTTTTTTTTTGTTTAAATTAAGTACTTCAAAATAGGATTCTATTAATTTGCATTGCAATAATTTTTTTTTAGTAGACAATAAATAAGAATATAAAAATGGGAATTGTTGTATAATGAGCAGTATGTGAATAAAAAAATTGTATATTTTTTATACTCACTAATGCTCATACTTAAAAATAATTATCTGGTGAGTATTCAGGTATATTTATTTATAATGAGTTATAATAGTATTTGTATATTTTGAATTTTAGTTGACACTGATCTATCTTAGTAGAATATATATATTATATACTCTGTACGAGCAATTGGGCTCATTTGAGAATTCTTAAATAAATAAATATCAAAAAAATAATTTTTTTTGCTTTCAATTATATTATTAAGTATAATCAAGTGAATGAGTAAGTCCTGCATATATACCTTTTCGGATATTAAGGACGGTTGTTAATACAAATTTTTACTGAATAAATTGGAATGTGTCGCTTTTCGAGTATTATTTTCTCATATACCAAATAGTGAAATGTGGAAAACTAGATATTAATAATTACTGACAAAAGCTAGTTAGGCCTTGTTAAATAGCGTATTTCCATAGTAGTTTTTCAAAATGGAGATTTATCTTATAAGTTCTATACGCTACACTATTACACGATTCATCACCTTATGTACATTTTTTAGCATTATCCAGCATCATTTCTAATTTCATTTTTTACTCGATAATATTCGATAAAACTTAATATTTTTTTATTATTAATGACTTCCTAACTATATTGCTAAAACATAAGTGTAGGATAAATGTATGATAATTCGTCACAATAACGTTGATTATTTATTCATTCATTCTATAGTATAATACTAGCGAGTAAAACGTCTATTAAACATTGAAACATTAAATACATATTATTAATTATAATCTACTCAATTATTAAAAATTAGCATTTTAGCAAGTAAATATCCAATTTATATTCATAACTGTCATTATAAATTTTGATAATAATATAATAATAGGTAATAATGTGGCTAAAAATAGAAAAATCAGCTTCTGATCAAAGCTTTCTGTCGCTTTGACAAAAATCTGGTAAATATTGGTTTAACATCTACTAATGCAAACAGCGCTATGACTATGATGAATCAAAGCATATAATATTAAACAGACGATTGACAATTCTTCCTTCAACTTGTCGATAAAATGATATATGGCATATTGAAGTTATTTATACAGTTGTGTACATTTTTTGAATTTATTTGTTACCTGTAACCTGCAAATATAAAACAAAATTAGCGTCTCATACAAATAGCTTAGAAAAAGGCTTGTCGCTTTCAAGTCGTATTAGTCGACGTAATGGCTTACTGCTTTCAAATGATGCTTTAAAATGATATTTGTCGACGTCCACAAGATTTATCAACAAATTTATATAGCTTCCGCAACACAATAGTATATCTAGAGTATATCTAAATTGTATATCTAGACACAATAGTATATTTAGATTGTCATGGATAGCTTAAAGCTGAATTATTTTTTAATCCGCTTTACGTACATATACAATTGTTTTAATCCGATTCACTTGTGTCACATATAACAATAGATATAATATAACTACTGAATGTCTGCATTAAAGACATATTGTAGGAATGTCTCCATATTAGATACACACATTTTTATAGAGAAATAGAAACTGAATATATATCAAAACCACCCCTAATTATCACAACAAATACACAAGGTTTAAAATTTTTCAGAAATCAAATTTTCTATTAGAATAGATATACATATATCTATCATATTCATGTTGACAAGTCCAACTAATAAGTACACAAAAGCTCACCAGCTCGACCTAACAATATAATCAAAATTTATTATATTCTCTTGTATCCTTAAAACCTATTCTTAAAATTTTAAATCGTTACTAACTACCTAAATTTGATTTAAATAAAGATTTTTTCGGAAAATTGCATATTTTTAAAATCGTATTAAAAACAAAATTTTCAATATGTTTCATTAAAATTCTACAATTCTACATAACGTCAGTCGTAACTTTATTCAAATAATAAAAATGAAAAGAAAAAAAACAAGAACAAAAAAAATTAAATTAAAGCTAAAAAAATATTATTTGCAAATATTCCTGAAAAAAATCCTGTTTTTACATATCATTGAAATAAAAAAAATTCTACATAACTATCTGTATAAAATATCCCTTACCAGCTTTTGTCCTGAATATTAAAAAAAAAAATAAAACAAACTGATATGTAGGAAGGGAGGGAGTTTAAAAACAAAAATTTATCAAAAAATACTCGGAATATATTTTTCTTTCGTCTCTGATCCACCTTTTGCCTATTTTTATGCATTTTTTGTATTTTGTTTCTATTTTCATGTGGTTGTTTTTTTTATTCATTATTTTTGTTTTCCCTTATTTTTCATTTATATTTTGCCATTATAGCATGCTAAAAAAGCTCTCGAACCTTTACATAACAAATATTGTGGCGGTATAAAACTTTTTTTTGCTTTGCTTTCTGTTTTTTGTGTACAAAATTTTCTTGTATGGAAGACTAAAATAATGATTAAATTTTGGTTTTAAAACAAAAATATAAGTAAAATACAAAAATACCAGCAAAATAAGGTCGTACATTAATATTAGGTTATTTCTGAGCTTGAAAAAAAATGTCGACGTAAATGTGACATTTCTTCTTCCGTGGCATTCGAACATCGAACATCGGGACATTCGAGCATCGTTCATTCGAATATCGTGGCAAATTTGTATTCCACAATTCTGTAGAAAAACAAGATACACTAGAAGCTCCAATTTCTACACAGTGGAGAATGCTAGGTAGCTTAAAAATTGCTATAAATTTTTTTTTGGATAAATTCGGTCCGAAAATGTTCAAACGAATGTCCAAACATTCCAACGAATATTTGCAAAATTGCATAATCCAATATTGAAGAAATATACCATATTATGCAGATTCATATATAATCAACGACTAGTTAGTATCAACAAAATATTCCTACCTACCCAACATTTTCCCCACCTAATAGCTTGAACGGTCGATGGATTCGATGGATTATATATACTTAGCTATACTTACAACATAAAAATAATATAATTTTTCTAATCAACATTAATAATAACATTTGTCTCGCTTCTTTGGGTAGCTCTTTGGAAATTTTATACACTATTATAATTTTGAGCCGTACTTGTATATTTGAGCTCTATTTTGAAATCGTCATTCATTAGTGATAATACAAGAGTGGGTAGGTCTCTCGGTAGGTACATCCTGAACATACTCAATATTTTCAACAGATATCCCTGTATTATATTCTTTTATCATCTTTGGCACAAACACCAGCAATTCGCCGTTTCTTCTTATCTTGCAACCAATGCAATTCACCGTTTTACCCATAGTAATTTAACAACAACCATCTTCCAAAGAAATTAACTACAATTAATACAATACAATGTTGACTTCATAACTCTGTTTTGCAGTTTCTGTAATCAGTCAATGTCTTCGTGGGATCGAAATGGGATCTTATAGTGGTTGTATTATAAATTTTCATTACCAGATATTGAAATCTTCTTTTATATTTGATTTAACTATAAAACCAACTTTAAAGTATAACAGTTTTGATAACATATTATGTGGCCATATATCACAACAAAGGTTAAATTTGTATTGTATACCTACTTGTTTTATATTATAATTGTAATATTTTTTGTATTTAGATCTAAAATACGTATTCACCAATAAGGCACCCTATTGAGTACACGTTTTGATACTAACAATCATTCTTTTGATTATTTTCTTTTGTAATCTTTCTAAGCCTATGTTTAATACGTTTTTAATATTGTCAGATTTATGCTTAGATATTACTAGACGAAAACTTGCTTTATTTAATTGTTCAATAACTCATCATGCAGTAAGGTTAGTAAACCACCTTTGAGTAGAAAAATCTGAAAATAAACTAAACCAGATACATGCTGTTAGTAGAATGGTAATACATTTATTACAAAGACTTCCAAAAGCTAGGCCGAAAGTATCAAAGCTAAAAAGAACAACAGTTGCTAGTTAGTCTCAGTTGAACGTACATCAAAACGTTTTTTAATAGTTAAATCACTTAGTTGACGATCAAAAGAACTAGAGTTAAAATTTACTTCACGGAGCATTCTAGTGATTGGCTCGAATCTACCATATCAGAGTAATAATAAAAGTCTGATTCTGAAGCATAATGCGTTACTAAAAGCAAGCGAATATAAATTTGATAATTTCAAAATAAATATTTTTGGCTGAATTTATCTTGTGACTTAATTTGACTGGTGACGACATTCAAACAAAAAACGAAGAAATTCAAAAATTACAACATCCTAACGTTGGGCTTCATTTAGCTAAAACAATATAATAATCCAACTATACTTACAAAAAGGCCACACATTTTGTTGTCATTCGATGCAATTAGTCGAATTATTTATTCAAATATTTTTTATAGATCTATTTTAGTATTGTCATGTCACATCAATTTAGTAAGTTTTAATTTAAAATAGAAATTTAATCTATCCCATGCTTCATAAATATTTAAAATGAAAGTAGAGATAGCTAGCTACCAATATATATATAATATGTTATTGTATACTTTTTATACAATTATTCAAAAATATAGTCATACTCCTACAAAATATCCTGAACTAATAATTACTTTTTTCGTTTGTTGTTTTTTTTTTTTTTTTCTTTTTTTTACATTTTTGTTAGTCAGTTTCATTTTTCAACTTTATTCATTTCTTCAGCTTTATTTAGTATAAGTTTTCAAAATTTAGCCTAACAGTTCATTTCTTATGATTATTTTTTTTTTTTTTTAACACAACGTATAAGTATGTTCCATTCAAAATAAATACACATATATATATACTTACGTTATAGAATGTACGTACCTATTAAAAGACTGTTATAACTAACGGCAATGCTGATTGCGGGAGTGGTAAATTCTGTAGTGTATAGTAATGTAAATGGTGGTACGGATTGAATCAAAAATTTTATGCTTGCCAAAAAAAATTTACATGCCATGGCCCATGTACATATATATATACCTACAACATAGAAAGTACAATATTGTTGTTTAATATTTTTGTGATATATGAGGGGTTTGTTTTTTTTTTTTTTTTTGATTCAATCTTTTATAACGGTTCTGTTTACTGTTTACTATAGGAGGCTCAATGTTTCTAATATTTGACTATGCATAAAATGTAGACAGTATCTATGTATGTATTGCCTTAGGTTTACGTTAAAAAAATAGAGTGTTATTTTCACTGTTATATGTCTGTTGTTAGTATACCCTTGTTTTGTTTTAATTTTCAAGAGTTGTTGTTTTTTTTTTATTGTTTTTAATTTTTCGTTTATTTCGTTTTTGTTTTTTCATTTTTGTTGGTAGCTATTCTTTGTTGATTTGGTTTTGTGTGTTTTTTTTTTTTGGGAATTGTATTTGACTTTTTTTCAAATTTTATGTTTCGTGATATTTTATTTCTTTTTTAATATATTTTAATTTACGTTTTATTTTTTTTTTTTTTTACTTGTTTTATTTTCATTTTATATTTTTACCATGTTCAAGGTGAAACACACATAATTGAATGAATGGTAAGGATTCGTGTTCGGATTAAGAGCAAAAGGAATAATTATTTTGGTTGAAAAATAATAAAAAATAAAAATAAATAAAAAGTACATTTTTAACTGAAATTTAATTCTTTATAGACCTTAAATACTTAATTTTTATTACGTAAAAGTTTATTTTAAAATTTTATTAATTTCATTTCAATTTAATTTAATGCCGAGTTATAAAAAATGTCAACTGAATGTTAGAAAATATACAGAGAATTAATTAGTTAATATCGCGAACGTATTCGTGATAAATATCAAACTGGTACGAATGTTCAGTTTGTCAAAGAGTCTTTCTTTCCTGAAATGAATATTAATAGAATATAAACACTCTATCACACTGGATTGGATTTTTTTTTATTATTACAAATGTGCACAAAATTTTTCACAATTTTCTTAGAAGAACATTAATTAGGTTAGCAATTTAAAATTGAATGTAGAAAATTTAACCCTATACCCAAGGAACATTTTGTATAACTCATAGGCACAATTTTTTTTTGTACATTTACAAATCGTTTACTGTAGACAAAAATTGTAAATGTATATAAACTGAAACAAAATGATTTTACAGAATGCTTACAGAAAAGATAAATTGTAAACGTAAACTCATGATTACGGTTGTACTTTTACTTTATGTATACATTGTGACTATGTATTTACTGATATTTTCTTTGTAAACTTATAGGTACAATGTACCTTTACTGATCATTTACTAAGTAAATGTGTGTTTACAGATACAAAGTGTTTACGTTTTTGTAAACTTATAGCTACAATGTACCTTTACTAATTATTGTATACTAAGTAAATGTGTGTTTACAGACACAAAATGTTTACGTTTTGTAACCCTATAGCTACAATATAAATTTACAGATCGTTTACTAAGTAAATATATGTTTACCATCACTTAATGATTACATATGTTATCAATATCAGGTTATATAAAAAATAATGTAACCTTGATTTGCTTTGAAAGTAGTAAAAAAAATAAAATTAGTTCTAAAATTTGAACTTCGCAATATATTTATTCCGAAATACTCGGAATAATCTTTAGTTTGTTCAAAATCGCACTAAATTAACTGATCGCACTTGATTCAAATTTTTAGTGTAATTCGAACTACATTATATCACACTAATTTGTTTTATTTTAATTATGTTTTGATGTCTCTGTTAAGTGATAAATTAACATCATTCGTTACTTATAATTTACTTATATTTTTTATAATTTTAATTTATCTATACTAACTATCTCACTTCTTCCGAATGTAATGTGTGTCTCAAAATTATTTTTTTCCTCGCTCACTGGTGCATTGTACATTTCGTTTATAATCTAAGACTTATCATTTGTGTCTAATCAGAATAATTACTACCTTCCCAATTATTTCAATCGCTTTTTAACATATAATATGTACTTTTGTTGTTTAACCTGTTAACAGGAAGATCTCGCCTTTATACAGATGTATTATAGTGTATTTTCAGATAGAAAATCCGAAAATAGCAATCTACTAGTATAACGCCATTGCTAATCTAGTAAAGTTTGGATGCAGTATAAAAAAGTATGCACATTACAACTCAAAACACTAACAACAATTTGTAAAGTAAATATATGTATTATCTCTCATCATAAATGTATTAATATTATTTTCTCACTACATTTTAATTTTACTTCTACACTAACACTATCTACCCTACTTCCATTCCTACATACACCTACTTCCATAATACATAAAAAAAAAAATTATTTATTCTTTCAATTCGCATCGTTTCATTCATTATGAACTGCTTTTTCAATATTATTGTTGTTCTTATAAAAGGCTTCAGACAAAAACAAAATCAGTATATATATAAGATATTATTATCCTCGATACTATATAATTTTTTTTATAGATTTATCTTAGACAAAAACCCCATAGGTAATTATTTATTTAAAAACAAAAATTAACTAAATTGAAATTAAATGTTTGGCGATCGATAAGTTGTGGCAATTTGATAAATTAAAATTTTTGTATGTTAAGATGACTTATACAACTAGGGTGAAATATTTGAAAGTGACATTTGTGATTGAAAAAATAAATATTTAGTTTCGCTATGTCTTCTTTTAAAATATCTATCATTTAAAAGAATAATAATGAAAATTTGGTTGTGAAATGGTTCAGATATTTTTATCGTACTTTTTTGTGATTGAAAAAATAAATATTTAGTTGCGCTAGGTCTTCTTTTAAAATATCTATCATTTAAAAGAATAATAGTGAAAATTTGGTTGTGAAATGGTTCAGATATTTATATCGTACTTTTTTGGGATTTTCAGATATTTGTATCGTACTTTTTTGAGATTGAAAAAATAAATATTTGGTTTCGCTACGTCCCCTTTTAAAATATCTATCATTTAAAAGAATAATAGTGAAAATTTGTTTGTGAAATGGTTCAGATATTTGTATGGTACTTTTTTGTGATTGAAAAAATAAATATTTAGTTTCGCTATGTCTTCTTTTAAAATATCTATCATTTAAATTATTATTGTGAAATGGTTCAGATATTTGTATCGTACTTTTTTCAATTTATATATATTGAATATATTGATTTGTGCAACAATATTCTTAATAGAATAGAAAGACAACTTTTCTCAAGCAATTAGAGTTACGTCTTATTTGTCTCACAAAACTTAAACACAAGGTGTTGCCCAATAATAATAGCAACATATCCAAGCAATAGAATATGAACATTATAATATTTTGGCATAAAATTTATTTTACAATTAAGTTGTAATTTACAAAATTTCTTTAGGCTGTGTTCTAAATCATAGTAGCTACCCTTAATGTTTGCCAAAAATATTTAAATTTTTTTTATGCATTATTTTTGTACATTTTGTACAAGGGGTACATTTAAATGTACATGTACATATCATTGTACATGTACATTTAAATGTACATTATTTTGTACATTATTTTGTACATATTTAGTTATATGTTTTTTTAATGAAAACTAAAAAGAAAATCAATATTTTGTTTAAGTTTTGGCATTGCGTTTTGAATTTGCAAATCTCTTATGAATTAATCCATATCGGTATTAAACACAACAACACTAATTCATTAATATTATGTTATGTAAATAATTAGTTTCACTGCTAAGTAGTGTATACTTAATTTAATGTAAAATTTCAATTTTGTAAAAAATAATTATACATATTATATATTATGTGCAAACATATTATAATAATTATAACAACTGATTTTTTCCCATGAGTATTCATATTTTTGTAATGTCACCTTCATTTTTGCTCTCCTAAAAATCAAAACAAATTTTAACAAAATCTTATTCGCATTTTTTAATTTATTTTTCCCCAAAAAAAAATCTCAAATCTGAAGTATTTAGAAAAAGATTAAGTTTACGTCAATCCATTCATGTAAAAGATAATTTTTGTTTGACATTTTCACCTATAAAATTTATGACAAAAATTATTTACATGTTGACATATAGGTATATATATATATATACGTACTAACTAAGTAAGAATAATTCATATTTTTTACAAAATATTTTTTTTTGTATACTTACCTTTCTCTTTTATATGATAATTCACTTATGTATATATGTACACTTGTATATATACATTATAATAGATTTATATTGTTTATACTATACATAATAGAACAAAAAATACATATATGTACATGTAAAAATGTAATTTTACGTCATAGAAAACAAAACATAAGTAGAACTTGTACAAGATCTTAAGTTCATGAATTTTTCCATTTTCATTTTTAATTTTTTTTTTTTTGTTTTTCTTTCCTACTTTTTATCATTCAAGGATAATGTCGTCAGGAAGCTTTCAAATTTATGTTGGTTCCTCTTTGAATTATTATGTATATTTTTCGTTTTTTTTTTTATTTTTTTTTTTTTTTAATATGATTCACTTTTATTTTTTACACAAATCTGATATAAAAATATAAGTAAAATATAAATAAGTATACATGCGTATACATTATTTGTATATATACACACATTATAAGGTGTATATAATATGTATGTATACCTAAGTCCTTATAAGATGTATTTAAAAACACCTAAGTAAGCATTATATTGTATGTCTGATGCATGTCGTTCGTCCTTTAATGAAAGTCATGTTTTTTTTTTCTTTTTTGCTTATTTGTTGTTTTTTGAGAGGAAAGATTTAAAGTAGAACGGAATAGCATCGTAAATCATTGCAACTTTGTAAATTTTTAAATTTTAGGAACGTTTATATATGTAACTGAACAAAGTAAAGATTTACAAAGGATTATTATTATATGTGTGTGTATGCAAATAAAATTCGTTGTTGCCATATTGCAGATGAAAACTTTTTGTACTCAGTTTTGTTATCTACTTTAAAAAAAAAAAAAAATTTTACATACGGAAAAGAGTAGTTAAAAAAAACGAATTAAATTTCTTTCAAATTCAACAAATATCTTGGAAGTGCTATTTACCTTCAGAGTAAAACAAAACTAAATTATGCAATATACGTATAAGTATTTAGATAGTTAAGTTAGTTAGTGTATTGTTGATATTAGTTACACTGATATCAGTGGAATAAGTCCTAGTGGTTAGTGATTAGGTGCCATTAAGGACATCAAAGTACTAAAATAGTATCTCATTAACTTTCATTTCGCTAACAACATCACGGTAATAGAATTGGTAATAGTCCATTATGGCAATAGAAATATAATCCATTGAAGTAAACCTCGTAAGCAAAAACCTGAACTGAATAAAAAATATGTTCAAAGACTATGTTATATTAATTGTCAATTATTGTCAACATCAGGATTTATATTAGAACCAGATTCAATGAAAATCGGTTGTTGAAACAAATAAATAAAAATAGTTTAATGAAATCTATGGACTATCAGATCAAGAAGAAAAAAGTTTGATATATAACAAATAATATTAAGAAGGTTTGAAAGTTACCACATAATATAAGTGGCATGTATTATAAGATATCTCTATATATATATTGTTGTCTTATAACAAGTCAAAATATCTACTTATCGCTGGTATAATAAGAAATGTCATCTATTAAATAAGCATACTATTCTTGACAGTGGACCTACAAATAAATCTCTCACATACAAATTGTGGACAGTTTTTTGTTTTGTAAAACAAATTAGCTGCAAATTATTCAATCTACCGACCCTATATGGTGTAATTGTTATGTGACTACTATAATCAGTAGGCTACATGCTTGTCCTGACATATGAGGGCGACCTATGTTTTAAATAAAAAAAAAAACTATAATCAGTAGGCACCAGTTTCGAATCCTGCTCAGGTTAATAAAATGAAACTATGCTATTATTAAGACGATATTACTATACAGTAAATTTAGTTTTCCATATTTTTTTCTATTCCACAGTATAAGAAATAAACAGATTTATGTTACTTAATCAAGTTGTAAATAAAATTTGGTGCTACACTCTCTTGATGAGCATTGACCTTCTTCATAAAATCTCTTTCCATTCTAATCTATATTGGGCATCCTTACTCAATGTATTACCGTTGTTCAACCAATATTTTAGATTTTATTTACCCCTCTTAATCTTGCTCTAACATATAGTATGGAACTGTGTTTGCTATTCTTCTTGCCATTTGCTTGTAATTCATTCTCAACATTTTATTAATATACTAATGTCTGTAAAACTTTCCACCTCGGTGTATTGAAGAAAAACGCAATGACGGGAACCCAAAATTTTAAATGTGAAGTTTAAGAAATAAAAAAAACTAAAATGTACTAACTAATAATAATTAAAACAAATAAATCATTTATAGAAAAACTTATCCGAGTTATAAACCCATGTATGATTACTTCATATTTAATACAAGAATCAAATAGCCAAGCTTAATACAATCAATGAAATATGTACCTAGCTTTTTTATATTTAAAGTATTTTTTAATCATTTTTAGTCATCAACACACTTAAAAATACCCAAAAATATAAAATATAATAAAACTAGTTTTGGAACCCGCCATAAATGACGGAAGCAAAATTTAAATTCTAGCATTTCTTCCTTCATTAGAGTTTTCATTTCAAGTTTAAGAGAAATATGTATTTGCTTACTAATTTATCAATATCATACCTTTATTAGAATTATTAGAATGCTTTTAATTACCATGTAAACAGAATATTTGTAGTAAGGTCAAACTTACAATAATTTTATATTTTAACAATCATAGCAGCGTTCTACTGTCGAATTCAAATTCTAAAACTAAATTAATTAAGACATAATAAAATTAAAAAGGTCTATGGTGCCATCTAAATTTAACACTTGAATGACATGACAATCATTATCAAATGATGGGCAAATGACACAGATAACAGATGACAGATAACAAATGACAGATGACAGATGACAGATAATACTATGTTTATGACAATTACATTATATTGCAATTTGTATATATATTGTAATTTGTATATGTGTTGGAGTATTCCGTCGAGCTTACAAACATCCAGACAAATGCAGAAAATTATATTATTTCCCTTGGTGTGTGTCTTTGAATTAGCCACTTCGAAATGTTTCTAATTGACCATATAATACTCATGTTCAAATAAATGTTTGTTTCAAGCAGAAACAAGCAGAAAAAAAATATTTCTATTGTTACCATGGTGAAAAATTTTGCTTTGCGATCTTTCAAAATTCACTGTAGATTTGCTAAAAATCCTTCTTATACGAAAAACACAAGAAGCAGGATATTATAGAGAGCATATCAGAACAATATTGACTATTATTCTGAATTGTTACTGAAATTACAAAACTACCATATTTTTCATATCCACATGGTGTCTCCGTTGTGTGCAAAAGAACATTTTAAGCCAGAATCATAGAATGTACAGTTAATACAGTCGGTGACGCAGGTAACAATAAATAAATTAGAGAAAGAAAATAACTAGACTATGTAATACAAATAGTATTCTTGAGTTGGAATGTTATAGGAAAAATTAATTGTTTTACGGAAATACAAATATTTTGTCTGGATTTAAATATTTAAATGAAAAGGAAAGAAATAGTTATTTAATTCTGGACCAGTGAATGTTACGCCGGAAATACCTAGTAATATATTATTTAGTTAGCTTTTTTTTGAGCTTGAGTTAAAAATATCTTTTTTTTTATTTATGATAGTTCCCAAGTTTGCATATAGGGCTTAAAAAATATAGGGCGCACCTAGAGAAGAAAAACAAAAACTCACCATTTTTAAATGAAATCTTTAAAATAAAAATTATAAGGTTTAGCTTCTGACAACAGTAAAAGTTTTACCCATTTAATGCGTTCTTATTTAATGATATAATATTATAAAAATTAAATAAATAAATACTCGTATGACATTGTACTTCCCACCACATGTAATTAAAAATTGCCGTAACGTTATTAATGTACGTAAATCTATTTTCTACATGCATTACTAACAAGAACATCATAAATAAAAAATGTCTATGGGACTGTAGATTTATGTATGTATAGACCATATGAAATATAAATACTTACACTCGAGTAAATACAAGTCGAGTACAAAACACTGTAGAAGTCTGCAAGTACAGTAGACGAAATACGCGTATCTGTATGATAAGCATATATCTGTAAAATTAAAAGGAAAATATTCGACTATTTTCGACAGTTATACAAAATTTTTACTTTAACGCTAGAAAACAAGTTTTTATAACAACTTACACTATTGTTTGCTTCATTAAAATATTCGCAATGGGCTGAACACAGATTAAAGAATACTGATTTAATTACATCACTATACTTTTATGAAACAAAACTAAAAATTGCATTTCATTAACATACACATTAATAACTAGGTACTTACATAATTTCAAGGTAAAATTAAATTATTATCATCATTACGACTTAAGACTTAAGAATTAATTAAATTTATATTCACTTATAAGAATTTATTCTAAAGTAGCTTTTGAAGATAATAATTATAAATTATTTTTGATTAGTAGGCAACTCTGTTCTTTATGATACATATACACAATAATAATACTAATAAGAGAATCATGTCTCCATTATTCTGTAGAGCTGAAAAAAAAATTGTTTTTTTCATTTAAATAAAAAAAAAATGTATATTAGTTTTCCTTCTATAATTATTATTTTCTTTTTCTTTAAGTATACTCAGTTTTCAGTTTTTCTTTTTCTTTGTTATATCTACTCTTTAAATATTTTATATGCCGTCGTATGTATATATAATATTATATATATATATTTTAATGTATACGACATATATACACATTAGGTACTTTTACAATACGTAAAAATCCATATATTTAAAATTTACCTTGTAGGAATATACATACATACATACATACGTATACTATAGTGTGTAATATTATATTATTTATTTTCATCCTTTTTATCCTCCTCTATTAAAAAATTCTTATACGGTCAAGGTTATGAAAATTTTCTTCACTTTTACAGCCTTTTCACAGCAATACGTTCCATAGTAAATAATAATATGTAAGTATATTCTAAAATTATTTAACTCCAGCATTACATGGCAGTTTTTGTGGTTTTATTCGTTTTTTTTTTTGTTTTATTTCAATACATTTACATTTTGTACAGTTAAGGAATTAGAACTTGGTTGTAATAGGAAAATTACTTTTTTTTGTTTCAGTACTTACATCATTTACAACACAGTCTAATGTGTATGAATATTTAAAGTAATAATGTATAGACGCATAGACACAAAGTAATAACAATTTATATATATATATATTATATATATATATATACACATTTATCATTGTTTTGTTTTTTTTTTTTTGCGATAAAAATGTTGCTGATAATGCATTTCACTTTATATTAAAAGTCTGACTTTTATTTATGTATTTACGAATGTATATTGTATACATCTTATAATGGATATAATATTTTTGTTTTCACTACTGTTATAATATCCTAGGAAAGAATCACTGTTATGCTATTTACTGTCCTATGAGAGAAAACAATTTTGTTTATAATATTTTTGTTCTGTTTTTTTTTTTTTTTGTGTACAGAAAATAGAAAATTACTGGTGAATATTTATTAGTTTTAGGATTTGACTATATGAAAATAGGTAGATAATAATAATAATAATAGTAGTAGGTAGGAATGATGTTTGCTCTACCTTAATAAATTTTTAAGTATTCTGTTTTTCTGTTTTTTTGTAGATATATTATAGTTAGTTGAAAATATCCTTAGGGTATTTTTTCAGCTTGGGTTATTATGATGTGGGTGGTAAATGAAATATTAGTGTATTTTAATATTTCAATAGAAAAAAAAAACCTCAAAAGTAGAATGTTTGTTTTTTCTTTTCTTTTCCTAATACTAATATTTGTATATTGAATATTTTCATACTTCTTATCCTACTTTTAATATTATTTAATTTATTTTATGGTCACTTTTTCATATTTTTTTTTTTTGCATTTATTTTTTCTATTTTAAAAATATCTGATGTAGAAATTTGTATATCTGCACTAAAAAATTGAATGATTGAAGTACCTATATGTGCTTATTAATAGTATATAGCAAAAAAATGTGGTGATCTTGTGGAGCAATATAAGATTTTCTGTTTCTGATTGCATAAAACACTGTGGAGAGAAATTTATCATCTGTAGATCATCAGATTGACCTGAACGGAGTACAATAAATTTTATGTTACATTATTTTCTAAGTTGAAATTCATATAGAATACAATTTTCTAGTTAGTGTGAACATTTCTATTATATGATGCTTTTGTTCAGGGAACAATCAATATTTCAATAATTGTGAAGGTTTGTTGTCGAAAAAAGATAAAACTAATTGCGGAAATATAGTTTTCTGTGAATAACAACTTTTTGCATTTTGTCGAAAAATGATTTTACTTTCAGAAAATTCTTTACTATTATCTGCGTTATAGTTACATGAAAATTATTTGATTTTCAATAATTTATACAAATTTAGATTACTAAAAAGTTTAAATTATGTCCCCATATGAAAATCAATGTGAGTTTTCATTTGCTAAGACGATATTAATATATAAAACTTATCAAAAATAATTTTCATAGTGGATCAGTAGCAAAGAATCATTGATATTTACGTGTATATTACTTTCTATATTCAATTTCTTTTTTTTCAAAGTCTATAAACATCTTAAGTGTTACTGCATCATCCTTGAATCGTATTATAAATTAATGAGCGTATTTAGAATTTTAGATTAGTCTTCAATTTCAACAGTACTATTTATAAATTCCCATGCATCATATCTTAATGCAGTAGATGATTTGAGGTTGTGTTGTTGGTTCATGACACAAAAATAACAGGAGAACAGTGAAAAATAAGCGAACCATAATTTTTTACTATAATTTTTTATTTCTTTTTAAATTTATATTACATTAGCGAAAATTTTTTCACATAATTAAAAAACATTTAATTTCCTTCAAAAAAAAAAAAATTCACGAAAGACTATACGGCGATCAGTGTTTCAGAAGTTATGAGGTGATATTTTATTACACACATTTTTGTTATTAATTTGTACTAATTTTTTTTATTTTTATTTGTTTTTAATTCACGAAGTTTTATTTTATTCATAAAAACAACCAATTTCATTTAGTGGGTATGTAAGGTATGTATGATTATTAGGTATATGTTTTTTTTTATATAAAATACTTTGATTTAGTACTTGATTTGTTTTTATTTTTTCTAATGGCCATGCAAAATTGAAACTGAATTTTTTTTTGCTTCAAAATTTTTTAAACGTTTTCAAACTATGTATGTATATAATTCATATATCATTTCGCTCTGCTTACTAGTTAATTATGCTAAAAAATTGTTGCGAGATTTTCAACTATAATTTAACTGCTTCACAAATTACAAAAATGCACTTGGATCACTAACTTAAAACCGCCATAAACTGTTTTAACAGGTAAAAAAATAGTTTACGTTATTTACGAAATTATTTTCATATTAAAAATTTAAGAAAAAATATCACATAGGATGGACCAAAACATTGGGGCTGTTCAACTAGACTGGCTTTCTATTGTTTTTGAATTTCTTTTGCTGTTGTGCCTTTGTAGTTCTTTTGCCTGTATTATATGTATTATATATATGTATTATATGTATTATATGTAATACCTGCATTATATTTGAGGGTATTATATTAAAATTTATATTTTAGAGTTAAAGTTATCCCCCCCCCCATTTTAACGGTTCATCTTATATATAATATTATTCATATTTTATTTACTGATGAGCTATACTTATTTTTTCTTGAGCGTTATTTATTTATTTATATATCAGTTAACCTACATATGGGTTTATTATTTGTTTGTTCGTCATTTATTTTATCCCAATTACAAAGGGTACAGGTGTATTTATCATAATTAATTCTAATACAAATTCTATTCTGCAACAGTCATTATATAATGGAGCTTAATAGCTAGACGATCAAAATATTTAACTGTATTATTTGTTCAATATTTTTATAATTTTAGAACACTTTTACCAAGATTGTGTTACTTGCATGACAGTTTCATTACATTCAAATATTTTACCAACCCATATTAAAACTTTTCAACAGATCTGTTAAATCTTATAGTTGTTTTCAGTCGGTATGGGGCCGCACATAAAGTGTCAAGCTTAGAAATTTTGTAAATAACAAATTGACCAATTACAATTGTTTATTTCATTTTCAAGACAAGTAACAGTTTGCGAGAACAAGAACGGTCGGATGATTTTTACAAATAAATTAAAATTTCTGTTTCATAGAATTGGAATTTTTCGACAATTTACAAGATTTTGTAAACAAGTCGTAACGTATTGAAACAATCAAAATTTTATAAGCATTCAAAATGTTGCAGTATTGGCTTTTCCGTGTTCATTTTAAGATGTAGAGATGTAGATGTACATCGCTTATGTACTTTAATATATTTACAAAATATATAACCGTTATTTTTATTTTTCCGTTATTTTTATTTCCTATTTTATTATATTTTGTATATTATGTAATTATAAATTGTAATGATAAAATAGTTAATAAAATAAAAATAAATAAAATAAATAAATAATATAGGATTTGTTAAAGACCTCTAATATTGTTTTGTAAAAGACCTCTATCACAAAGGATTTATATGTGTGTCGGTGCATACCGATACTCACTACTACCTAAAATTATAAAAATCCTACTTTTTTTCTTCTCAACTACCTACTCCCCATCATGAATTTTAAACAAAATAATATTTTAAATAATTTATCGTGATAAATTTGTCGTAGAAACGCTTGCTCTATCAAATAATAGGGCTTTTCAAAAACATAATGTACTGCAAAAACAAAATGCTGCAGAAAAATAATTTATTTTTGACAGAGTTATTAAAATTTGAATTTTCTGCATTTGCAGTTTTGTGTTATAAACATAAACAGCAGCAAAACTGATTCAATCTACAATACTACTACTGATGCTATCTACAATAATTTTGTAGTTTTATTGCTAAGTTAGAAAATATGTTTATAAACACACTTCATTTGCAACATTTTGTTTATGGGCAAAATACTTGTCAATATATAGACAATATTGCCAATATTGCTTGTTGAAAACCACTAATGTTTCACAATAATTTCTAACAATTTAAAAATACTCTGAAATACAAAGTCTAAACCAAAATTATCAATTTAATATACAGGTGCAAAATTCGAATGAAAATAACCTTAACAACAAACTAAAAATATACCATGAACTTGATCTAATAAAGTAAAATAATGTCACAAAAGTGATTACAAGTAAAATAATCTATTCAACAAAATATTAGATTGCCCATAGTAACAGAAATCATAATAGATTTAAGTTTTTATAAAATCCCAGCTTTTCATATTATAAAATTCTAATATTTTAAAAAAAAAAATTTTTTTTGTTTAAAAGTCTTTTCATTTAGACTTAATTTTTCCGGATTACCATACCATACAGTCAGTCATTTTAATAACAAAAAAAAATGAATCCATTTTCATATACTACTTATCCTCAAAATGTATAGTATTATATTTGAACAAATAATAATATATATCTACTTATGTTATATATATATATATATATATACATATATAACATAATTATATATATATATATATGTATAGTTATCACATTATACCTATAAATATATGTGTGTAGGTTCACATAAAAATTAATAACTGCAACAGCAGCGGTAGTAGACGATAAGTTCTAGCAAAAAAAAAAATTTTTATGAATTTGTGATGAAAAATTGTAGTACCTTTTGTAAATCAAAAAAAAAAAAAAAAGAAAAAAAAACAAATAAATAAATAAAAAAAAAGGAAGGAAATAAAATGAGTTCCAAAAAAATACAAAAAAAAAAAAAAAAAAATGAATAAAAATTAAAAACATAATCAATATGAATATTTACGACAGGCAAAGATGTTCATATATGTATATTAGGTAGGTATAATAATAATAATAGTATACGTATCTACAGATGAATCTGTATCTTTTGAAAATTATATTTGAAGTTCATAACGTATGAAAAATGCTTGGAGCGCTATAGTCAAGACTTGATTTCATTTTTTTTTTTTATTAAAAAATAAATTTCTCTCTACAATGGTAGATATTTTTTTTTTTTTGAATTGAATTTTATATTTTGCATATTGTATATGTATGTATAGCTATATGGTGTATTTTTAGGGAAAATTTGAAGAAAAACGTATTTTAAAATAGTATTGCCAGTAGTACCTAATTATCTTAAATTAATTTATTATTTTGGGAAAATGTTTTTTTTTTAAAATTCACATTTAACTCACATTTTGGTTTTGAACGATGAAACTGTGTAATAAATTGACCCTTCTTTTATGAAAGGGCACGAATTTGTTTTTCCATACCTTAACAAGTGTACTTGTGCAAAATAAAGGAAGTAGATAGATGGCTTTCAAAAAATCGATATTTGAAAAATAAAAATTAATTCATTGGTGAAAGAAAATTCAATTTTTTACGATATTCACTTTATTATCAATACTTATAGATAGATCGCTATAGACTTTTTTTGTAGATATCCCGTAGGCACGAGTACACAGTGAAAAACAAAATTGTATTAATTCCTCGTAAAGTCTGAAGAACAGCTTGTGCTCATGCTTACACCGTAGAAATCCCTAGATGGCAGAAAACAAGTTATGAAAATTCGCTGATAACAAAAACATTCCGAATCTGGATCCAAATTCTATCTTATGTTTTTTCCCAAACACGATTAATTCGATATTTATGATCTACATATTGAATTCAAGACGAATATTTGTTCACACATTTGTTCATAATTGTCCTTCTTTCTTTTGTATTGTATTGTCCCCTTCCTAGATATGTATAAAAACAAAAAGTCTTCCACAAATAGAATGCATTCATCAAAATATAATTGGCTTTATTAATCGTAAAGAGCTACAACCAAAGAAATAAAACAGATGAAATTGAAAAAAGTTACACACAACAAAGATTATGAATGCACAATGTTAAATGTCTTCAGTATGTTCCTTGCCTTTAGAAATATGTTGAAATAATAATAATAATACCGAAAATAGGTATTTACCAAACATAGCAAAATCATATAGGCAAATTTCTTTATTGCCGGTGATATTCAAATTATTATTTGAAAAATTGCTACTGAAAGGAATCAAACCTATTATAGCCAGCAGAACATAATATCAAACCATCAAATTTGGATTTATAAAAAGCTATTCAACGATAGAGGAAATGCATCAAAAAACCAATATTACCGATCGAACATTACAAGAAGACCAAATATAGTCGCCAGTGTTTCTAACTTTGTGGTATGAAATATGGCATGAAAGTCTGATATATAAGCTACATCGCATTCGGCTCATAATTAGTTCATATCTATCAGAAGGAGTACCCACGTAACAATTTTATGGCTATAAGACTCTTGCGCACTCTTATAACACTATTTGAGTGCATGAGTGAGATAGGTATTATTTTTTATTTTAAAATCATAATTTAATAGAGTTTATATTTATTTCATGAGATATATTATTTCCATTATATCACATTATTCCCATAAAAATATCATTATAACACCTTTGGTGCTTATCCGGAGTCATATAGGAGTCTTATATCACTTATTTTGTTTTTATAACAATAAAATATTACGTGGGTATCCAGAATAAAACAAAGAGATGAGTACTAGTTTCTAAGAGATAATTAAAGGTGATATTTCGCAAGGTGGTGCAGGTGCTTTGATGGGTAGGCAGTCGAAACTATCGGCATACAACAAAGTATTGTAATATAACAAAATCTTGACGCCAAATTAAGATAATTATCGTTACTTGATTAAGTATAATGGGTTAGAATTTAATCGTCCTTAAACTGATTTGGATAATTTTTTGGCTTTTAATTTAGGAATTAAAAATTAAGTCTATTCAGGCAAAAATTTTAATTCCTCTCTAAGCTTAAAAACCTAGTTTGTATATTATTTTAATGATTGTAAAATACTCTATCTACGAGCCAGCTATTTTAATTTTTTGCTAATTTCGAAATTAATTCGTTTATCATGCATTGTGTCAATTTAAAGGCAAGCATATAAATAGAACAAATGTAATTGTTTTGACCTATATTCCTATATTGATCAGGTTTTAGAACTATGATTGATGAAGTTAAAAGTACGTACCCACGTAACAATTTTATTGCTATAAAACTCTTGCGCACTCTTATAACACTACTATAAACACTCTTAGATCAGTATTAGTGTTAAATTGGGTGCTCCGCCATTGTTGCGAAACATTGTAAATACGTTATAGCACTAAAATGGAGAATGCTATAAGGCATCGAAGCAACGATTCCGAAAAATATTCCTATAGGATACATTGTAGTAGTACGTTTTATTTTAAAATAAAATTCATAAAAAATGAATTATGTAATAATGGCCGTCGAACGAAATATATTTATTCCAAATATTCAAAATCTACAGTAAGTTTATTAGTAACATTATAGGAATACAAGAAAATAATAACACTACCTACTGCTATTCCAACAATTCTATTCTTATAACAACACTTGAAATCTTGATATAGGATTACGCACTTTTACATTTATAACAACATTGCTGTAGCAGTTGCTGAAAATCCCATTATACCAATTCCTGCAATTGCTATAAAAACATTCTTATAGCAATACTAATCACATTATTCTCATAAAAACATCATTATAACACCTTATCCGGAGTCTCTTAGCACTAATTTTGTTTGTATAAGAATAAAATGTTACGTGGGTAGGTACATATTGATTTTTAAATTTTATTCGAAATATTTTACTAAGCATTTGTAACAATTATTTTAAATCACTTTGATTCAATTCTATTAATTTCAATTATATTAAATCTTGTAATAAAATACTTTCAAGGTCCTTTTATGAGAAGTGCATAACGGGGTTGATATTATTTTACCCTGTAAGAGTAAGAACCTACATTATTTACACTTCGCATAGCTACATGAAAATATGATACAAAATGTTACCAAATATATAGAAAACTCTTCAAACAAATTTTTCATCACTAGCTGTAGTTGGGTTTTTTTTTCAATTTACTTTTGTAAAATCCAATTTTCTAATGTCCAGCTGAGCTGAAAACAATGAAAATTATTTCAAAAATTTAAAAATCTTCAATTATTTTCATACTGAGAATTTGTTTGAATTTCTATAGCTCTGTCATCATCCCAAAGATAAAAAATTTAATAACGATAGCAAAAATGTAAGTTGAAGTAAAATTTTTGTGACAAACAATAAAATGTCAAAATGTTAAATGGTATACACTTATTTTTATTAACTTTAAATGATTCCGTTATCAAAAAAATAAAACAAAAATACATTTTTTTATTGTAAATAGTTAGCTAGTTAGTAAATATGATTTAAACGTAATTACTGTACTTTTGTAATCAAAAACTGACCATGGTTTGTTGGATTTTATTCTTTAGAAATTTTATTTACATTTACTTTATTGTCTTTTTTTTTGCTTCAGTTTTTATTGTTATTGTTTTTTTTATTGTATTGTGATTGAAGATGGAATAGTGTAAAGAAGAACAATAATTATTGTTAGCAATTATCATTTCAATGTAGTAAAACAAATTTTGTTTAATATTATCTCCATGAATATTTTAACCATTTATAGGACGACTTACCCATCACGGTAAGTGGGTATTGTTGAAAAAAATAATAACAAGTTCAAATTGTAGTTATTTTAGGTTAATAATAGTCGTTAATGAGCTACTCAATAGAAATCTAAAAAATAAATTTCGGAATTTTCAATTTGGTAAATGGCGGGTCCAAGAAGTGGTAATCCTAGTCATATATATTTTAATAAAGTATCACGTATTTCATATGTTATGTGTTGCAGTAGGTAGAACGTCTGCCTTTTAGCCCCAGATTCGATTTCCGACGGAGCAAAAAAATGCTTTATGAGTTTTTTGACATTGTTGGCCTTGGATGGCCTTGGATGTCATTGGAATTAAACAAAATGATAAAAAATGTGTGAGAGTGTAATCTGGTGTTATCTTAAATTAAATTGAGCTGTATGTATATTATTTCAGAAGTTTTATTTCTTGACAATACTTAGTGTCGTAATAGTTTTCCATATTTAAAGAGTTCATAAACCAGACATTTCAGCCAGATTGAATTCCCTTCGATTGCAATCCCTCAATTGCACCATCATCAGAATACTAAGCGGATATTGAAATATCAATTATTGCTTTAATATATTGCAAAAAAAAATCGATTGAAAAACATTGAGGTATCATTCATCATCATTAGTACTGTCCTGCAACCACATCAGTAGGGCATAGGTCGGAAAATTCATTCTATCTTCTTCTATTGCGTCAATTTTCTTCTATTGCGGCAATTTTCTTCAATTTGCGGCAATTTTTTTCGATTACGTCAATTTTCTTCCATGGCGACAATTTTCTTCTTTTGCGGCAACGTTTTCTGTTCGATGCTTGGTTCGGCTTGGTTCGGCTGGTTCGGGTGATGCTTGCTTACACTGTTTTCTGTCATATTTTTCTTGGTTTTCCGAAGCAACATAATAATATACTCTAAGGATTACACATAAACTGATTTCATTAGACTGACCGTCTTTAATATTTGAGTTGTTTATTTCCATAAAAGCCAGCTCAAACAAACTTAATTTATTTACAAAAAAAAAAAATAGGTTAAAATTATATCAAGTTAAAGAAAGTTATCCCAAACTCGATTTTTAAATATCATACACGATATTTAATAATTAAATAATTTAGAGTTTATTAATAAAAACGCAATTTAAACAAAAACTTGTGTCATATTTTCTAAAAGTATTTTATTATTATCATTATTCATAATTGTGTTGTCGGCTATCGATTTAAGGTTTCTAATTATCGCTGTTTATTAAGATATAAATTTTAATATCTTCTAAAAATTTATCATCATCATCACCATCATTGACCTGCAACCCCATCCGTGGGGCATAGGACGGAAATAAATTCTTTCAATCGGCTTCTATCTGCGGCTAACCTCTTTAATTGTAGCCACGTTCATTGCTATGTACTTGCTTCGACTAAAACAGTTGTTCTCCACGTTTTTCTCGGTTCTTTCGACGTGGCATGTACCCTGAAGATTCCATTCAAAACATTGTTTCGCGATGTTGTTGTCAGGTTTGCTCAAAGAATGCCTTATCCAACGACATTTCGTCTGTCGGCTTTCCACGTCTATTTGTGTCTGCTTCGTTTTTTGCCACAGTGTTCTGTTAGAAATGGTTTGTTGCCAACGAATGTTTAGAATGCGCCGGAAACATTTATCGATGTACGCTTGGAGCTTCCTGGTGATGTTTACTGAAACTTTCGATGTTTCGCAAACGTGCAAGAAGAACAGATTTTACAGTTGCATTGAATACTCTTAAAATTGTATTATCGACAAAAATTTATTGTTATTACAGTTGGGTTAATAAGGAGTTATGATCGATTATTTTATTTAAATATTTATTGAATGCTGAAGGTAATGTGTGTAACGCAATTAATGGGGACACTGTTAGTTTTGATGTTTTGAAAAACTAACCTACTGTTTGTAGTTTCTTTTTAGGAAGTAAGAATGCCTTCTAAATCTTCTAAAACATTTATTCATTGTTGTAGAACTTCCTTTTGCCAAAAAGGTTTTACCATATTGCGGAAGTTTATTTTCTTTTGAGTGTTGAGTCTCGTACATATAACGAAAATTGAAATAATTTTTGATTAATAATGCTGAATCAATTTTGAAGAGTTTTTAGCAATATTCTATTATGTAGTTATAATTACGCCCTTTATTTTGAATACTTTTTATAACTAAGACCTTTTTGATTTGATATTTAAACAAGAAGTGAAAGTATTTATTAATTAATTTTTCTATGTTACAGCTGAAATGATTAAACCTATACTTGAATAAGCTATATCTACGTATAGTCTAGAATTATCTCCCAATTTTTTTCATTGTGTGATATTACGGTACTCTGTTATTGCATTTGTAATGCTCTACACATATTTATTGATAGTCTGGGACAGTAATATTGTATTTGAATATTTAATTTAATTTAATTTTTATCAAACGGTCGGATGGGGTTGAATATAATTATATGAATCATAATTCTTTAACACAACACTAAACATATGCAAATACAATTCCGAACCACAATTATTAAACACTGTCATGCAATGAGTTAAATAAAAATATAATGTTTTTATGGTAACTACTGTCCATCGATTTCTTTTACCAATAACTACTGTTTTTTTTCTCCCCCCACTCATTACAACTATTTACACAATTCATAAAGAAATTATTGAACATAATAATAACAATCCAAAGAAATTTTTTTCTGGAAAAAAAAGAGTAAAAGAGAGAGAGAAAAAAAAAAAGAATCCAAAGAGGACATTTTATTACATTAAAAAGAAATAAAAATAATAAAGAATAAAAATAAAAAAAAAAATTTTTAGTTCTGTTGTTGACATTTGTATTAAATTAAGTTGTGATTTATAAATGATTTGATAGATTGTTGGGTTGTGTTAACAAGGCCCTATGTCATTATTTTTATGAAAAGGAAAAACTGTCGCCATCTCATTTAAACTTGTCACGATAATGTACTCATCGTTTGTTAGCTGACGTTATGTTTTTCTTGTCATCGTATATATATACTACACTTATATTTATATAGATGGGTATAGAAAACAATTTCTTTTATTTTTATATTATTGTTTATTTTCTTTTTTATTTCCTTTTGTATTGTTTGGTTTGGTCCGAAGCCAAAATTCATATTATTTTCTCTTATTTCACATTCTTCTCTTCATATAAGTAATTTTTTTTAGTCTTGAAGAAATGAAAAAAAAAAAAAAAAATTATGAAACATGAAATTTTTATATTATTATTGTTTAAGTTGATGATATTATTGCTCCAGCTTCTTCTTCTTCTGGGTTGACGATGATAATAATGATGATGATCAGGATGATGAAGATGAAGTTGATGAGAATAACAATTTAAAGTTCCGTTTTTTTTTTCATTTTTTTTTTTTTTCTTCTAGCAAAATTCTTTTGTTATTGCATTCTATTGTATATATATACAACGTAACAGAGATTTGTAACAACAAAAAATTACATCGTACTAGAAAATTTATTTAAAAAAAAAAAAATTATAACAATAATAAAAAATAAAAATTTTAAAAATAAAGAAAAACTTATGAAAATTATTATTGATGAACTTGTTATTAGTTTTTCTTGACATGAGTATGGTATTTTTCATTTCTTATTATTATTTCTTCTTACTTATTTCAATTTTTTTTTCTATTTTTTTTTTTTTTCAGAAATATTAAATTTTTTTTTTTTGCTTTACTTTATTTTGTTAATTTTTTTATTCTCTTTTTTATTTAATATATTACTATTACTCTAGAATTATGCTAAATTTTTAATGAATATTAAGATGTTAGATAAAGAAAGAAATTGCAAGGAATTTTTCCGCAACGTTGGCGAAAATACAACATAACTACTAAGAAAAAAAAAAATAAATAAAAAAAAATTTAGGAATTTTTTACTAAGAGAGTAAAGAGACACCCAAAATGGAGGGACAAGGAAATAAAAAAAAAAAAAAAAAAAAAAAAATGTACAAGAATGAAGAAGAATAAAATAATATTAATTTTCATGATAGCTTAGTATAAAATAGTTATTCAAGAAAACCACTAAGAAAATGGAAAATTCAGTAAAAGATAGTGATAGATAGATAGAAAGAGAGACAAAGAGGTAAGGTATATATGATGAAGAAAAACTAAAAATCTTTATAGTATAGAAATTGAAGTCAATTTATTAAAAGTTGAAGTATATTTGAAGGACTTGTATGAATATAAATTAAGTTGTAGGTCATATATAGATTTATAGTAAGTAAATGGTATGAGATACATTATAATATGGGTGGTTTATGTGAAGTGATTTATGAATTGAATTCAAAAGAAAAAGAAAAGAAAAAAACTGTTTTTTTTGTTTTTGTTTTCCTTTTTTTTTTTGTGTAATTATTATTAATGTAGTCTGTAGAGTGAGTTATTGTCCTAGAAAATAAATTAATTTTAACCTTTTTTTCCTGCTATACTTTTATGTAGTTGAAGAAGCTGAAAATTATTTTTTTATACATTACTATAGTATTATATTGCCAAAGATTAGTATTACACAGTTTTTACACAGTTTAAGTGTACAAATAAAGGGGAATCGATTGGAAAATAGAAATACTTAGTTTTTTTTTGTTTTATTTTTTGATTTATTAGTAGAACATTTTCATACTTTGTAATTGGGTTAAATTAATTTAATTATTTGAGATATTCTTAACCTTTATAGTCCTATATAAAAAACATATTTTTAGACACTTTAGTGCAACGAAATTAAAAAATTTTTTTTTGGTGAAGTAAAGTTGTTATATCCTTGGGTAATTAAATTGTACACCACAGCTATAGTGTTAGTTACATGGAAATTAATTTATTCTCAAGGAGCTGTTAAATATTTGGAAATTCCTGTGTCAGTGAAATATTTGGGAGCATCGGATGTATGTGGTAAAAATATGTTCTTTATAATTTAATATTAAATTTAAAATGTTTTTATGAATTAATTTTTGCAAATAATTACTTAAATAGCCTGCATTTGGTTGCGTTTCAATTCAATTTTCATATGAGTGCTTCTCTGCTGACTCAGTTTTCATTTTAAAAAATAACTTGGAAAATTTGGTCGACCCAAGAAGATTTTGTAAGAAAAATTAAATAATGTATATGAAAGATTTATCTACTTATTAAGTATATATACTTATGAAGAATCTGTTAGTCTAATTTAATTCATTTATTAATCATCTTAAGAAAGCACCATCGCTTGTACAGAGCATTTTTATTTTTGATTATTACTAACGTAAAAGTATCAATTTCCGCCCTCTTAAGGAAAAATTAGCTTAAGTTGACAAAATATAAAGTTTTTTTTTTTTTTTCAAATTACAATAATTTGTTTTTTTTAATTTAAAAAAAAAATATTTTCATCTAATTATAATTTAATTTTTTCTAAATATTATAACTGACAAGAAAAGTTTAATTGTACGTATTTTCGGTCGACAATTTCAATCTGAACTAATTCCGCCCTTATATGAACTCAATTCCGCTTTTTGAACTTATTTGCGATTCACAGTACCTATTTATGATTTTATTTAAAAAAGCTATTTAAAATAATTATTAAGAGTAAAATTAATAATTATTAAAAGACTTAACTAGTAGTTAAATTATAAAAAATATTTATTATAATAAAAAATCAATATTAGTTCCTGTAAGTAATTTGAAAAAAAAAAAAAAAATAGTTATAGTGTAAGTAAAATTGTTTGTTACACATAAAAATATACATTTATTTCAATATTAAAATTATAAAAAATTAAACAGTGCAATGGTTCAGTATTTCAAGCAAAAAAAAAATGCAATATAGCATAATTAAATATTATAACAATGCACATTTAAAATAAATAAATAAATAAAATAATAATGTAAAAATAAAAATTTTTAAAATATACTTTTATCAAAACCATAGTAGAGAATAAAAGTATTGGTGGATGTTGAGCATCTAGTACTACTATAAGATAAAACACAAAAGTATATAATGAATCTTGCTGGAATATTGTTAATTTTTTATTGTTGCTGAATCTTGCTGGAATATTGTTTAATTATTTGGTCTTTTTCTATAGCTGACAATTCACCTGTTTTTGTTTTTCATTATATATGTTACATATCATTTATTGCAACCTTACATTATAACCTTACAGGTACTTTCGATTTTTAATTAATAATAATTTTTTCGCTACCTGAATTTGGTAAACTTAATGAATGAAAATTTCTAAAATTTTTAATCGGAATAAATTTTACTCAAACGTTTAAAATTTATAAATTTTCACTTGAGATTTAATTATAACTCGATCAGAATCGATCACAATTCAATTTTATAAACTGAATACCGAAAGAACACCCACAACATCTATTTATAATGTTCATTATTCTTTGCAAGTCACAATTTTTAACGTGACATTTTTCATGCTGTAACAAAATCTTTTCATTCTGGTTCTCTATTTAAAATCAACTAAACATTTTAAAACAATTTTTAAATACATAAATAAGGTCAAAGAAATAATAATAGCTATTTATTATGCATAAATAGGGATTATTGTAGAAATATTATAATAATTAAAAGATTCGTCACTTTACTGAGTGTAGATGAAGTAAATTTTAAGTTTAAATTAAAAATTCACAACGACAAAGACACTAATCTGACACTTTCGCTACTTTTTCAAAGTGAAAATTAGCATTTTAAAAAATAATGACAAAAGTAAATTAACCCAAAAGCACATTCGACAGTTTGTTGTAGTGATAAATGTTAGATATGTACTTTCGCCAAATTACAACAGGCAATTACATCGATTTAGAGACAAGATAGAGATTCGGGACTTTGTCACAGTAAAGAACTTAAAAAAACATGTAAAACTACGATGTCAGCTCAAATTCGCTGATTTTGCAGATTCGATAGTTTGTCATTGCGGGGACGATATATTATATATTTATTATATTTATTATATTATTTATTATATATTTAAATTTATTTAATATTAAACTCGAGTGCTTTACCACTCGACTACCGAGGCCACTTATAATATTTATTTAGAATATTTGTTGGGTGTACCATTAATTATTTTTTATTCCATACTATTGCACTTTAGAAGAAGTGTTTTTGTAAAAACTATTTTTATAATCAATGAGAACCAAAAAAAACATCAAATTAATTATATTAATCTAAATCATTCTATAGTGCCGTTCTGAAAAAATACCGTACTATTGTGAACAAAATATTGTTCTAAACATTATTAATTCAATAAACACTCTATGCGCCACAAGAAGTATTACAGACAATCTTGATGATGACTAAATCTCCGCACATATTAGGCACTCCATATCCATAATTAATAAAGCAAAAAATAGAAACAAATTATTCTATATTTTACAGAAAATAAAGCCTATCTGATCCTATTGCCGTTGTGGACTAAATAGATAAAAAGAAATTATGATTAATTTTTGGAAATTATGACACTCATCATCTACAACTAATAAAGCGAAGCTAATCAAAACAAGTTATTTGAAATATAGTACTGGGCACCATGTGCTCAGCCCTGAACCATTGAAATCACTAGATGGAAAAAGACTAGTTATGGAAATTCGTTTATAACTTCAATATCCCGAATGTGGAACCAAATTTCATCTTATGTGTTCCCAAAACATGATAAATTCTATATTTATGACCTACATAAATTCAAGACGAACATTAACACCTTCCTTCGTAACCATCCTCCTTTTCTAATATTAATAATTTTCCTTTCCTACTCTAGCCGGTATAAAATCGGTATAAAAGGTAAAGGTGTTTTGCCTATGTATAAAAAAAAAGTAAGTCTGAAAACATTGCTTGTGGCTTAGAGTAACTGCAAACATTAATTTAAAAAAATTTTTATATTCTTATTTTTTTAATATTATTTCAAATAATTGGTTTTAATTTATAGTTATTATATTTTAAATAAATTTATATTCACAATAAATAATAACGATTTTATTAATAATTTATTTATTTATTTTTGTTTCATTTCAGGTGAGCCCTCGATTTTTTTTATGAACTACTTCATATTGAATATGAATGGATATTATTTGTAAGTGAAAAGTTATATAATTTGTAAGATGTAATTAAATAAAATTATTGCTGAAAATAAATTCGACTTTAATTAAATTGCAATTAGGATTATCACTTAAGTCCAATCCGAAAGTATCAAAATTTCAGTACCTAATTTCCATTGAAAAGTATTTCTTTAAATTTAAGTATTGTTTCAATAGTAACATTTATAAATTTTTTAAGTTATTTTTGTTACAATTTACACAGAATTGGTTAAAAAAAAATTATTTCGACTTTGGTGTCATGTTTTACCGAACAATTAAGGTACTTTTCATCTTATACTATCCTAAACAGACATGTAATATCGATATTGTAGTATTGCTGATATGACATGATCGCTACATGTGTGTCACCTAATATCATAATATTGATAAATATTACTTCAATATAAACGTAGTATTAATCCTACGAACATCAAGGGCATAATATTACAAATCAACGCAGCAATATAGTTGTTTTTGATAATCAGATTTGTTTTTAGTGATATGTTTAGATTTATGGAATAATTAATTAGTCGCAAAGCACTGATGAAGGAAGTAAGTTGCTTCCGAAATATCGATATTTGCAAAATAAATACAAATGATTAGTGAGAGCAATATAGTGTTCATCAGAGATTAGTGTCTGGTGGCAAGTACATACGTCAATAATTTTTTTGATTTTTATTACTAACAAACAGTTGATTTAACAAATAATAAACAAATTTTGTTTCGTGAAAAACATTGTAATTTAAAAATGGATAAAAAAAAGGTAAATTTGAAATAAATTAAACTTTTTGATTGTCCCCATCATTTGCTAAGTTTTCAATTACTGTTGTTGTTCTTTTCAAAATTTAAATCTGCCATTTTACTTGTCATAATAATAAAATATGAATACAACGTTTATGTCTGTCAAACTACTTTTGATATTTTGATATAAAGAATATTAGATATTATCACCCATATTCTCTTAGACCCATCGTTGACGAGAAGAAAAAATTCATCTCGTCTCGTCTCACTGAATATGTCTTTCTGTTAGACACTGACACGTTAGAGACTTAAGCGGCGCCATAGAACATTTTATTTGTTGGTAGTACTGATCATTTTTTACTGTCAACCAAAATTATTGGTATATTATATAAACAAAATATGGTTTATAAAATTTTTGGAAAGTATTAGCTGAGCTTAGTCCTAAAATATTTTTTAAATGAAAAATAAATATTTTTTAGTTTAGTACATAAACAGTACTAAAACAGTAATAGTAAAGATGGTTTTTTTTTTTTCAAAACAAAAACACAATTTTAATAAGAATGCAAAAAAAATAATGAAAAATTGTTTATTAATCTTTACTTAACTATTTTATCTATTCAATTTATTTATTTAATTCCATTTTTTGATAAAAAAAAACACAAAATACTCTAACGAGATACTCTATCGATTTCAATTTTTGACGAGATAAAAAATGGCTATCTCGTCTCGTCAAAGGTCTAACAGAATACAAAACTATCTCGTCAGAGATATTCTCACGCGATCTCGCGAGATGGGTCTATCAGAATATGGGTGATATGTCTTTCCCACTGGTATTACGGTCGAGCGTTGACAATAAATTAATACACCAATACCAAATGCAAAAAATTACTTAGAACAATTTTTGTTCATTCCATTTTTGTGTTAAATATTTTGTAATAAATTTTCTGTGAACTTAAAAGTAAAAACCGAGAACACATACACATACAATTTACTTATACATGTGTACAAATCATTTATTAGCAAAATAATGTGAACTTGATAACTCATAACCAGAAAAGTATCATACAAATTTAATATAGGTTATTTAAAATAAGTTGTTCTGAACGTTCGAATGTAAGAGGAAAATCATCATTAGTCTATAATAATTTTTTTCGAATTTTATAATATTTTATTTTTTTAATTATTTGTTATTTTATTTATTTATTTCTTTTTCATATCAAATAGATTACAATTAATTCTTAATCTAAAAAACAAAAGTAATTAATAATTAACAAAATTATTCTAAACTAAAGTACTCTAAAATTTACGAAAACAAAGAAAAAAATGGGAAAACTAGAACTACGTATTGACAAAGGGTTGTAAAGTATATTGCGATGATGTGATGTCAAGATTTATAACAAAACAGTATAGAATATATTTTTATTTTATTATTGTATTAATTTATCTCTATTAACGCTCGAACTCTAATATTTAATTCCAAGCAAAAGTGTGTAGAAATAATTTGGTTTCCACTTAGTGAAAGATCTACGATGCTTTTTATTATTTAGTTAACATAAACATCCTATTGATTGGCTCATATTTTCCGTAATTTGTCCGATTCCGATGATAAAGGGTATTAAAAATGTTCACTGAGCGAAGCCTTTTTTTTTTTTTCTTTTTATTAACATTACAATCTGTCTCTGAAGAAGACCTTCAGTAGGACATTTTCTATGCTGGTAAATTGCACTGACTAGCAGATGAGATATAATCCAGTGGTCATCCACCCATGATGTTAACATTATACTCCATTGTATTTCTCGACCCCTATTTGATTGTTCCAATTGCCTACTGGGTAACTGCAGGATGCTAGGATATTTAAGGCGACTTACATCACTTGTAGCCAACAAGCTGCTTGCCTGTCTGTTTGGAAGTGCAGCTAATCTTATCTGGTACTTTCCGCTTATGCTTCTAATCTCCTCCTTAATGGTTCTCACCTGCAAATCACGATGTATGACATCATTATTGACAAACCAATGCGCGCCAACTATCAATCTTAATAGCTTTGACTGGAAACGCTGAAATATTGCAATATTTGGGTTGCTGGCTCCCCACAGTTGGATTCCGTAGGTCCATATCGGTTTCAAGACAACTATTTAACGGCGAGTTGCGGTCAATCATCCAATACAATTTTCTTAGCTTCAAGCCCAGTTGCTTTCTTTTTTTATGAATAGGAATTTTCCATGTGAGTCTCCTGTCCAAGTGCATGCGCAAATACTTTACAGCCTCTTTTTGACTTGGGCCTTTAGTGTAAATGTGATATTTTTTGATTTTGCTCCATTCACCCTGATTCTCCACTTTTTTAGACATTGCTGAACTTTGTTTATACTGTGTTGCAGGATCTCTGAAGCATGCACTGGGTAACTATGTAAGGCCTGTATGGCCGTATCATCAGCGAAAGTGGCGGTGGTTGTTTCATTAGCTGTTGGTAAGTCTGCAGTGCAAATGCGATATAAGACAGAACCTAAGACGATGCCCTGTGGTACAGCTGATATAATTTCATTAGTTGGTGTATAGGCACCTTGATGCTTCACCTAAAATTGTCTTTCGATAAGATATTACCGCAGGAATAAACCTGAGCGAAACCTACTACTAGTATTTGTATGAGCATTCATCATACTTTTAATGTACCTTGAATAGATTTCGTCTTTCATAACTTGTAATATGAAACAAATATCTGCGATTTCTTTTCTACATTCCAAAGAGATTAAATTAAGTAGCTTAAATCGATCTTTATATGGAAGTGGTATAAGAAGGTCACCTCTGGGTAGATTACGCAAAACATACCTCATGAAATTTTCTGAATTGACTCAATTCTACCAATATTAAATTACATTCCATTAAAAATAATGCTTTTATTAGCCCTTCACTCTGTTGGGAGCTGTTCCGATCGACCTTAGCAGTCGCACAGCACTCTAAATAATTCTATTACTGACCCCTTTTCAAATGACTCTAATAGTTTTTTCAAGTCGTAGCATCAAAAAGGTTTAATTAAGTGCTAATTGGTTTTCTAACGGGATGGATTAAAAGACCTATAGTCCCCCCAAAACAGGGTAAAAATATTTCCCAATAAACGTACAAACAATATATATATATTTTTTATACAAAGTAGTTTCTAAAAATTTTTAGTGATCTACCAGATATTGTTAATCATTGGTGAACTTATAAGGTATATGAATAAAATTTGTAATTTTATGAAACGTGAAAAGTTATTACAGGAAATATCCCGATATCTTAAAAACAAAATCTTGAATCCCGGAAAAAAAATCTCAAAAAATTTTGTTTTTGAAACAAGACTTGAATTTTAATCTTTTGTAGAATAAAAAGCTACTCTCTTTATATAAAATTGACCAGTTAAAAGTATAGCAATGATGCAATCGAATCAAAAAATTTTAAAAATATCATTACAAAAAAAAATAAAAAAACCTGAAGGTTCGGTTAAATAAACGAGGGAACTCTTTTTATGTATGTACCAAAAAAGGAAAATGTCTTATCTCGATCTAAAAGTGTTTCATTCACTTAAAGTCAACATAATGACGTATATTTGATCCACTTTCAAAATACATGAATTTTTGTCGCAATATTTCAAATCAGTATACCTAAAAAAAGCCATAAAGATAATCTAACACTTTACCAAATTACAATGTTGCATTTCACAGATAATAAATTGTGAATATTGTCCATTCAATTCACATGAGGAAATGTTAACAATTTTAATTTTTTGATTACGAGTATTTCAATTAAATTAAATTTATGTTTTACAATTTATCACATTTTTAATATTTACTTTTCATATTCATCAAAATTCATAAAGTGAAGAAATTTATGTAATTTCTGTTTTATCTTTCCAATTTCATCTTTTACAAAATTGTTATGGTTTCTGGAATAATAATTTCAAAAGTAAATATTTTATGTTCAATGTTGATCTTTAAGAATTCAAAATCAACACACTTTAATTTTGAATTCTGAATATAATTATAATATTCAGAGGAGAAGAAATTCAAATTTGATTTCATGATAATAATTATTATTAGGAAGGTAAAATACTATCAGCTTTTTTTGTTCATGTGATATTATTGTGCTCAAGATATCCTTGCAAGGTTTGTTCATCATATCTGAAAAATTGATTAGGTATGTATTAATTTTTATTTTGGATATTATAAACGTTGCCATCGACTTCTACCGTCCTAATTGATTTTATTCCAATGCCAAGGGGTTAAGTAATTTAGTCGTAGATCGGTGTTTACTTAACATTTTTTTTTATTCAAAGTTGTGGCCCGGCCCACATCGCTTTTTTTGTTTAAATATTGTGCAAAGTAGCTTTATGTTGTCTCATTGTTATAATACGACCTGGTCAATTTATCTCCGGTAGTTTAGTAATAAATAAAATTTTCATTCATTCTTTAGTTATGTTTTTAGCTCAGCTGTAATGCAGTTTCAATTACGAAGCAGCGCAAAAACGTTACTAACATAGTTTTAAGACTGTATGTAGAAACAGTTAGAAACATAAGAAAAAATCCAGATAAACTAACCACATTCAAAATTTTCGAAAGTATTTCCTGTCAAAATTTGGTATGATTCTGACAACTAAAAGTCATATTTTTGCTTGGATACATAATCACTTATGTTAATATAATATAAAAATGGTCCAGCTCATTAATTTTCTCAGATTATCACGATTATGGACGGCTTCTCTCCACTTGAAAATACGATATTATTTCATGTTTGCGAATATTTCGTGTGGCGCGACATCTTATACTTTCCGGTTTTGATTCAAATACTATATTAACTGATTCCACTCATCGCTCTGAATACACAAGCCACTATTAGATGGGTTAAATGACTACTTTAATTCATATGATTATCCGCTTATTTTTGCAGATAAGGGTTTGGAAGAAATTATCGATAAATTCTATGAAATCATTGATCAAGGGTTTAGACAATATGTCCCCTTAACAAAAATAAAAGAAACTAGTTTTAGTCCGCCATGGTTTAATGGTTATCTCAAAAGTCTCAGAAATAAAAAAAATAAAGCATGGCGTACATTTTTAAAGTTCAATAGTAATGAAAATTATTGTAACTTCAAATGTCTATATGATGAGTTTAAACTAACCTCTGAAGCTATGTACAATAATTACATTACGAATATATCGTCTGAAATTATTAGTAATCCTAAAGTTTTCTGGAATTATGTCAATTCAAAAAGGAAAAGTGATCAATTCCCGACATTTATGAAATTTAATAATCAAACTAGTAACGAGGCAAAGACTATATCGCAGTTTTTTTGTGATTTTTTTGCATCTTCCTACTCTCCCGCCGTTTTTATAGCTGACGAAAGCCATTTCAATTATTTGGATAGATACTCAAAAACTACCTTTGTTAACTTGACTATAAATGATAGTCTTGTACTGAAATACTTAAAAAATCTTAGTAACAATTCTTTCCCTGGTCCAGATGGTATTCCTGAATATATATTAAAAAATTGTTGTAATACACTTGCATCTCCGCTTTCTCTTCTGTTTAATCTTTCTTTACAATCAGGTACTTTCCCTTCCCTTTGGAAAAAGTCTTATATAAGACCTATCCATAAAAAAGATTCTAAAGATGATGTGGTTAATTATCGTCCAATTGCCAAATTGTCATCAATTCCTAAAGTTTTCGAATTAATTGTTTTTGATTCAGTTTATTATCACTGTACTCCTTTTTTAATCCATAACCAACATGGTTTTATAAAAAGTAAATCCGTAGTAACAAACCTTGTTGAGTCAACCTCAATTTTTATAAACAATATGGAGGAAGGTCTTCAAACAGATGTGATTTACACTGATTTAAGCAAAGCTTTTGATATTTTGCCTCACAGCATTATATTGCTTAAATTAAAAAAATTAGGTTTTCCTTTACTTTTTATAAAATGGATTAGTTCTTATTTAGCTGATAGATCATATAATGTTTTATTTAGGTCATCTCGATCGACTTCTTTTGTAGCAAACTCTGGTGTACCCCAAGGTAGTCACTTGGGACCTCTTCTATTTATTATTTCGGTAAATGATGTAGCCTCTATGATTAAGAACAGTGAATTACAAATATACGCAGACGATATGAAAATTTTAAAAAAAATAAAGTCTGTTGGGGACTCTGCCTTATTTCAAAAAGACCTAGACAATTTCTTTCATTGGACCATTAACAACAATTTATTGTTAAATATTAAGAAATGCGCTTTAATGTGCTTTACACGTCGCTCTCAACCAATTTCTTATAGTTATTCTTTTAATGAACAATTTCTATCAAAAGTTAATTTTTTTAAAGATCTCGGAGTGTATTTTGATGATAAGTTAACATTTAAATTATATTTTAATCATATAATAAATAAATCCAATTCCTTACTTGGCTTTGTTAAACGTTGGTCTAAAGAATTTCGCGATCCGTGCATTATTAAAGCCCTTTATATTACATTGCTTCGGCCTAACTTGGAATATGCTAGCCAGGTATGGTCCCCATACTATGATGTTCATATTCAGAGAATCGAAGCAATTCAAAGAAGATTCTTGAGGTTTGCCTTGCGTAATCTTCCTTGGGAAGACCCAATTCGTCTACCACCTTATGAACATCGACTCAATTTAATTCATCTTGATACCTTGCCAAAAAGGAGAGACATTTCTGATATAACCTTCATTGTTCAAACTGTCAAAGGTAATATATTATCTCCTTATATTTCTAATAAAATCAATATTAACACAAGTTCTCGACTTCGATCCGTAAATCTTTTCACTGTGTTTCATCATAGGACAAACTATGGAAGATATGAACCTATTAATAGAATGTTAATATTGGGAAATAAATATATGACATTAATTGATCTCTCTCTTTCAAAGACCGATTTAAAAAAGCAACTCGATCAACGATTGAAATAACTTACATTCCCTCTCACACCATCTGAACACCTATACACATCTTTTAGTTCTTAAGATTTTATGTTAATGAATTTAATGTGTTTATTTTTAAATTTTTAAATGATTTATAATATTTTGTTAAACTTTATATTTAAGTAAATATTTTTGTAACTGCTTGATTTAAGCTTGAAATAAATAAAATAAAATAAAATAGTCTTCTGTGACTTCTTCTTCATTTTCGTTATTTCAGCACAATCGAATTACATATTTGAATAAATTATAACCTAGATCTAAATTGTACTTAACAAGTAAGACTTATGTGGATTTACAGGAATTAATAGTTTTGCGTCAGTATAAATTTGCACTATTAATGGTGGTTCCAAGGTTGACAGACTCTTGAACTATACGTAGAAATTATATAGATATTCCTATAGAGTGTTGTTAATAACAGTGTTGTGATCGACAGTGCGTCTTATTCTGAGAAGCAAATTTTTCGATACGTAATGAAAAATATGATAAATTTTTTTTTTGGTATTCTACAAAACGAAATGGCCATACTGATCGGTTTTTATCGCAACGTTTCGATTTTCGTGGTATTACGAGAATCGTTTTTTGCGCTTGCTGTCAGGAAAAACGATAAATATAACATTATAGAAAAATATAGTGAAAGATGACGAATGAGAAATAGTAAATATATAATTAACGTAAAATTCAAGTAAATTAATTTTATTTATATATTATATTTATATTTAAAAATAATTATTAAATATTATTTTACATTTGTATTTATAGAAAAGTTACAAATAGGAGGCAGTTTGAATGTTTGTTGGTGCAATGATTTTTACACGTGTTCCATCAACATACAATAATTTCTGAGAATCCAAATTTATTATAAAATCTCAATTTGATGGATAATTTTAATTATATTTTGTCTCGTAATATAAATGCAAAAACATTTTTTAATATCTATAAAATTTGAATTTAACTTCACTTAATTTCACTTTTCAAACAAAAAATTAAAACATAAAAAAAAATTAATTTGACAGTTTTAATTAACAATGCTGCCAGTTTTGCAAAATATCGTATCATTCGCTTCTCAAAATACCAAATGTGATGCAATATGATGCTCTACCGGTACGTAGCGAAAAAGTGATTCGCTTCTCAGAATAAGGCTCAGTATCTTTATCCATTCAAGCAATTACTAAAACGTATTTACAAAGTGTTGGAATATTGTTTTATGTCTATAATAATATTTCTGTGCCAACAAATTATAACCGGGTCACATATTAAAATGACCACCTGCTTCAGAATTCTGGATAGTATTTCCAATCTATATATTATAGTTTAATTCTGACACCTATAAGTCACATTTTCGCTAGGTTACAAAATAACTTATGTCAATATGATATAAAAAGGTTTTTACCATAACCGCTTATTTAATTTACACTCTATACGAGCAACTGAGCTCATTTGAGAAAAAGAAAATAAAAATAAAATCAATAAATAAAAAAATTTAACTTAAGATATTTTAAATAAACTACTACAACTAGCCATAAAAATTTATAAGTTTAAAGTGTTTTTACAATTTTTGAATATCATTTTCAAATTTGCAAATGTATTGAGTCTTAAAACGGCTTATCTTGCTTAAACGATTTTTATTTATTATATTTTATTTTATTTATTATTACAAGCTGGGTGGCGCAGTATTTAGAGAGTTTGTCTTTCAACCGAAAGGTCCCAGGTTCGATTCCCGATGAACAAAAAAAATGCTTTATGAGTTTTTCGACCTGGTCCAGTACCCATTTGGGATAACAGTACTCATTGGGATAAAAAAAAACAACAAAAAATAATTTAAAGTATAGTTTGGTAACCAGTTAAATAAAATAAAACTATTCTATTTAAGAAGGCTTAGTTCCTGACAATAGTAGTAGTTTTCCACATTTAATGAGTTGATAAGCCAGTAATTCGATAAATAAATACTCAAAATATTGTCGAAATTGTAGTGTAAAGTTGCAGTACCGTACTTAATTAAGCACGAAAATATAATTATACCTAAGTTATTGTCAAGAACATAAAAAACAAAATAGCTATATCTTGCAACAATGTAAGCGTTTTTTTACAAATCAAAGTTACTGGATATCAAATGAACGATTTTAAAACCAAAAACTGCTACTGTCCCGTTACTATATTTTAAATTTAAAAATTGATTTTACTCGATACATCAGTTTCAGACTTAAGCGGTTATCACTATTGTTGCCACACAGATATTATGATTCTATATTTTTCAGTTGAACAACACCGGCCTACAAAGCATTTAGGAATAACATGCAGAAGTCAAATTCAATATAAAAAATGTTCACCAGTCTCCAGGGATAATCTTTGTTGTTAAAAATTATACTGTTAATTTCTTTATCTGAAAATTACACTATAAATTTTTGAGCGAATATCTATTACTAATATTGCGTAATGCTTATCCATAAGATATTCTAATCAACTACTGTACATTTTTATTTTCATTACAATTCATTTGACTATTCTTAATTTGCAAAGATTATAATTTTACGTTACTGATGAACAAAATCTTTACGATTGTAACTACACAGCAGCACAAACCTTTTAAGTAAATAATTTTTTTCATGTTTTTTAATCAAGAGAAATTCTCTTGTAAATATAAATAGGCTTTACTTATTTACTATAGGTAAATTTGGATTTAACTGCAACCTTATAACATTTTCTAAGAAATTATTATCAAATGAGTTGTGTGTGTGTGTTGTTTATTTTCCTAGATTGGAATTTTATTTTGTTTTCACATTTGTGTATTTTTTTTTTTTGTTTTTTTTTTTATTTTATTCTTTTTGGTGTTGCAATTTTACAAATGACAAGAAATTTTGTTAGTTTAATTAATTTGAACATCCAAGTGTTGAATGTTAAATGAAAAAATAAAAAAATAAATAAAAAAAAATGTATGTAGGCACCTGTTGAAATGTTGTTGAAACCATGAATAATTTCTAATGTTTGGAAAAAAAGAAAGAAAATTTTGTAAAATAAAGCCAAAGTAGTAAACATTCAGACACTAGAGTGTAAAAATATTCACATTTAAAAAATTATATTTGAAAAATTCTAAGATCAGTTCTCTTTTAGTACAGCATCTAGGAAAAAATGTAGTCACCATTTGATTTGGTCATAATTCAATTGTTACTAAATTATTTTTAAGGTGGACAAGGTATTTTTTTTTTTACATTAGTTAACGAAAGCCGTTACATTACATGATATTATTTTAGTTACATAGAATTTGTGAACTAAAATATATTTTTAAACATAATAATTAACTTTTTATAGATATTATAGTTTAGGAATTTATGCCAGGTTAAAATCTAGTTTTTTAAATTAATTTTTAAAGAAAAATTTTAAAAATTTTTCTAACAATGTTTTTTTTTTTACTTCTGGACTTATTTTGGTTGATTATTTCGATGTAGAAATACTATATCGTTGATAATATCAATCACTTTGATGCTACTAAGTTACTCTAATACCAGAGGCCCCTGTTGAGTAATTATATTTCAAGTTGAAGTCAAATTTAAAGCTTTTAAAAAAACAGTAATTTACGTACTGACATAGACTTCGCACGATATATTTAGGACACATAAATACACGTCCCTCATATACTGCTTCGTTTCCGATATATTCCCTATAGTAAGTGGCATTTAGTGATAAAATTACTAAAAATAAAAAATTTTGTCATTAAAGAGGTATGTATATATATACCTACATAATACATAATTTTAATAAAAACTATATTATTACTACAAATAACCAAAATTTAGAAACAGTTACTTAAAAAGATAAAAATGAAGAATTCAAGTGATTTGTTTTTTTGTTGTTTTTATATTTTGTATTTTAGATGAATTTGTTTTTTTGTTTTTTTTTTGGCATATGTACATAGACTCATTTGCAAGTACATATGTAAATTATAATAACAGATTTTTTTGCTTTTGTTTATTATTTTAATACGATCTCACATATGCATAATGTATTTGCTGAATAATAAAATCACATGAGTAAAAATTTTTTAACTGTGTGCGCATTATTGTTTTATATACAACTTATATATTATATTAGAAGTTCATTAAGGAGTAGGAGAATCGAAATAAAATGAAAAATAGTCTACTGCGCAGGTCCCTAAATGCTTGTCAATTATAGTTATAGATAGGGAGTGCAATACGGGAGCGAAAAATTAATACCGGTTTTTCGATATTGAAAAATTGAATCAATACCGGGACGTAAGACATAAGAAAAAATATCAATATTAAGAAAAAAGCCCCATTTGTTTTATTTTAAACTAAAACATTAATAAAAACAATTCATTCTTGAATATATAAAATAAAATAAAAACATAAGATATTAAATCAAATAAAGATTACATGGTTAAGTAGAAAAATTTAATTATTGTTTTAATGATTGGGAGTATGCTCTTTAAAAGCACAATATATCAAGGCTTTCATCATTTAAGTTGAAGCAAATTGTCGTGCATATTTGTTCCGCAGCAAAAAATGCTCGCTCCGATTCTGCGCTTGTTGGACGTATTGTAAGAATGAGATCATAAATGAACGACATTTCTCATCATCTACTTTGAAAGCGAAATATGAAATTGAGTATGAAAATCGTTATTCGTTGTTATCCAATCACAAAACCTACTACGATTATTACTTTGAATTTTTGCTAGCTATTATTAAATTTTTGCCTGAGTTCCGTAAAACTACTCAATTTTAGAAACTGGATACTTCGGTTGTTAAAAAATGACTTAATTTGCAAAGCCTACTATTTTACATTAAGTGTGTTCTGACAATTTAAAATTAATACCGAAATGTTGCGGTACTAATAGTTTAATACCAGTATCGGATAGCAGAAAATTATCTTCCAAGATCCGGTATTGCACTCCCTACTCTAATATTAAATAAAAATTTATTCCGTTTTAAAAAAATATTATTGAACCGAAAAATTAGCTGTACCTATCCATTGAATAACCACTTCGTAAGTACATAATAAACAAATAAGTACTTACATTTTTTACAGCGTTTTTTACAGGATTTTATTGAAGAAGTGTTTCGTTCATCAAACGATTTGAAAATAAAGTCACAAGATCTGTGGTAAATGCTGCATGATTCGTATCAAATCAAGTAATAGAAAATGATTTACCCATTCCCTCAGTTCACAATACACCAACAACTACAACAAATGATTAGAGCAACATCCAAATATTTTAAGTTACTAAAACAACTGGTTTAGTTTCAGTTGGACTTAATTTATTTTTCTTTTAAATGTTAGAAAGTTAATAACTATTAAGAAGTAATAATTTGCTTCAATTCCACTATCTCGCCAATCGTACGTACTAGATCACGGTTTGATCTGATTTCCGTCCGATTTCTGGCCAATGTAAATTCTTTGTTAAAATTTTCTTATGTGGCAGAAATATGTAGCTTTTCGATGATTAACTATTTTATATTTACTATCGATATTTATTATGTGGTTGGAATTTTAATGCACAAATAAATTTATCATATTTGACAGTGAAATAGAAGGTTATTTTGATTGTCAAATTAGTTATTTATTAAAAGCGTCATTATGAATCTATATATTTTATAGATTCATATTTTAAAGACTTTATTGTTTACTATTTTCTGTTTATGTTTACCTCCATATAGCACCATACACAGTATTTACCGCTAATATTCATGTTTCTATACCATGTAGTAGATTTAACATATAGTATTTAATACATCGTATTCGGAATTTTGCAGTGATGTTGGGACTGCATATTATGATTTTTTATACTGCAAAAAGACGTTCCACTAATTTAAATGCTCCTATTTCATACCATATAGGACCATACATAGTATTTAACGCCATGTTTCTATACAATATAGTATGATATTAAACACACAGTACTTAACATATCGTATTTGGAATTTTGCAGTGATGTTGGAACTGCATATTATGATTTTTAATACTGCAGAAAGACGTTCCACTAATTTGAATTCTCCTATTTCATACCATACAGGACATTACACATTATTTAACGCTAATGTTCATGTTTCCATACAATATAGTATGGCATTTGACACACAGTATTTAATGTTTCGTGTTAGTTTTGCAGTGATGTTTGGGCTGCATATTATGACTTTTAATACTTCAAACGTGCCAATTGTTTCAAAATGATTCTGTTTCATATCATATAGGACCATATATACACAGTAGTATTTACCACTAATGTCATTCAGAATTTTATCTGATATTTGACATTCAATAAGATAGTTGGTATGTTTTTCAATACTCAAAAATAATTGTGAATCTAAAAGACGATATCTAATCTGTTTGTTCGCATTTACTTCACATGGAACCAGCATCCAAGTCAAAACTTAACGCTCTATTGGAACATTATTAACCAAAAAATGTTGAATTGGTATATTATAGGTCCTCTTTTACTTATCACAATCGTGTCTTTTATCTTTTTTACTATATATTGAAATTTAAGTCGTAGATATGCTATGTTTATTTGTTTGCTTTACTGGCCATTCAAGTTTTTTCCACCTGTCACTTAATTGTTTATTTCTACAAATCTCTCTAAATATTCGTATACATTTCTATAAATTTAAAAGAATATAAAACTATTTCTATGGACAATAATTTCTATATGTTAAATGACAGAATTGTTATCCGGTAGATTTATTTTGTCAGACAATTTTTAAAAATTCAGACTTACTTCAGTTACACTTCAAAAAACAGAATGTTTATGAAAATTATGACAATTAGTTTTGCAAACAAGTTTACCAACTAATCTGAATAGTTACAGTTGGGCTGAAACTATTATAATACATATATATGAGTTTGAACATAAGAGTTTTCTCTTGAGCATAGAAAATTTTTAAATTATATTTTTTCAAGTACGTATGCTCAGAAACTTAGAAATTTTTTAATTTTTTAATTTTTCGTAGAAATCTTGAAAATAAGTTAAAAGTGCATTAGAAAAAATAAAAAATAATTTAAATTAAAAATTTTATTATATTTTTTTCTTCCTTCCTATATTCTAGTAAAATATAGTATACATATACTATCTACACGTACATATAGATTCATACATATATGCGATAGTAATTATTATGCAGTTTTAAAAACACAAAAAATATGAAAAACAATCTGAAAAGTTTGTTGTCAGTTATTAAAAAGTAATAAACTAAAATGAAGTGTCATTTAAATAACCATTCATTAAGAAAAATACTGGTTTCTAAATCTTGGCACAAGACAGTAATTCCATTTCTAAAACACATATACCTATGTCTAATAAAATATATGTATGTAGATATAATATGTATCTATAGAAATGTATATCTAAAGAATAACAATTTTTGAATTTAAATTCTTAAAGAGAATTGAAAAACCTCTCCTTAATTACTGGGGTTAGAAAGTAATTATGGGTTATCAAAACTAACTTCTGTTGAGTGTTCACTTTTATGTTATTTTTAATAAAAATAATAATAATAATAGGAAAAAAAATATATTTACAAATTCTTGTGCAAATGTTGTTCATTGAATTTCAACCGGATAGGTTTATAATATTTTACTGCAAATAACGTGACTTGAAAACATTTTTTTTTTTTTTTTGTTTTTTTTTTTTTTAAATATTAAGAGTAAAAGTTAAATTTATGAATTTTGTAGATTTATTTACTTTAATAGAATTTAACGATTGGAATTTAAAGTTTTTGAAAACTAAAATTAAAAAATTTCTAATTTAAAAAATTAATTATTACTTTGTGTACTAAAATTATATAGTTAGGTATTGAAATTTTAGAATTACCTAGAACTTTAAATTTTATTAATTTAATTTGAAGTTAAAAATAATTATTTTTAATGTTTTTTATTTTGTACTTACAAACCTTTCATTATTTAAGATAATTAATACCACCCAAAATAAAATAATGTTTAGTGTTCAAACACACGAATGTATTATACGAATATTGTTCTATTCACATATTGAAGCTACATGTAGTTAATTCATAAAAAATTCTGGGTTAATATCATTAAGATATATAGATAAATAGATATAGACTATAGATTTAGATATGGACTAGACTAGAATAGACTAGATTTATTTCCAAAAATTTGTTCAAGCTTAATTTATAATGACAAATAATAACTTCTCAATAACTTGTTATATTTATATTACAGTTTAGATTATAGAATCTTATCAGCTACGATGTTTAATATCACTGAACTAATCCTAAACATTTTGTTAATAATACGTGATCCGAAAATCGGATTAGAGCATTTGGTTATTGGGACAATACTATTTTAGTACTAGATTTAACATAATAGTTATGTTCAAATTAAAATGTTGGCAACCATGATCGTCAGTGAAATACAAAATTTCGTCCCTGCAAGCACAAATAATAATTATTAATTTCGAAAACTAGGGGCCCCCCTGTTGAATAATTATAACTCAAGTTTAAGTATTAGCTTTTGTGCAAAAACTGTGTACCTACAGGTTTTTTTTGTTATCTGAAAATCGCATTATAAATTGAATGAATTAACGAATTACAGGGACTGAACAGATCTCTATGTCAAAATTTGAGTTTCCATAAGTTGTTTTTCAATTGAAAATACTACTAATAAATATTTTAATACGAATTGCTAGTCTTGTTTTTTATTCATACTCCTAATTATAAGTTATTTTCAACCCGATTGTACAAATCAAGATATGGTGCTCTATGAGTAGGAAAGTTTCAAAATAAAGTTAAAATTTTGGAAAGCAGCAAAAATTATTTCAGGAGAAGCAAGTAGCATAAATTTATTCCAATGATCCAAGAAAGTTAAAACTTAATATTTATGCTTACCTACATTACCTACCTACATTAAATGTACATTATAGGTACTCTCTTGATATTTGTAAAAGAATTCGGTGTGGTGGTTTATTGCTTTTTATTTTCCCTTATTTTTGGTGAATAAAATTTTTATTGTATTATTTTGAGGTGAATAATTGTTGACAACATAATATATTATGTTATATAACTGACAATTATAATATATTATGATGGTTAGATATACTAAATATAATTATGTTGGATTTAGATTAGAGATAGAAGACATACATTATTATATTATACATACATGATCATAGATTTTGTATGTCTATAATCTATAATCATTGTATATCTTGTCTGTCTAATCTAAATCTATGTTAAATGTACAATTTGTGAAAAAGGTAAAATGTCGTTATCACTGATGGTGATAACGGTACTTTGAAACGAAAATGGGTATATTCTTTGGTGATATACATTAGTATTAGACAAGTTATGGAAATTCGTTTATAACTTCAACATCCCGAATGTGGAACCAAATTCCATCTTATGTGTTCCCAAAACATGACAAATTCTATATTTATGACCTAAATATATTCAAGACGAACATTAACACCTTCGTTCGCAATTGTCCTCCTCCTTTTTTGCCATCCTCCTTTCCCACCCTAGCCAAACGTACCTTTTGGCTATGTATAAAAAAAAAAAAATTTTACGTGTTAATACGTTATATGCCTGTTTATGTTGCCTCAATAGTTTGTTTTGAAATCCATGGTGTTTGTTTCGAATCAAAATGTTTGGTTGGTTGAAAGAAAATTAATAGTAACAGAACTTTAATATTCTTAGGTTAACTACAAATGACGAAATAATTGAAATATTTTAAGTAAATACTCAAATGAGAATATAGCGACTTTGTTCATGCGCAAATCGTTTGAAACAACAAATCACAGTTCTAACGAAATTCATACAATATAATTCAAAACAATTGACGTGTAAAATAATTTCCGTAAACAAAAATGAATGACAATAGCATGATTAAAATACAAACCACAAGGTCTACCGTGGAGATTCACCAGACAACAATAAGTTATTAAATTAATTATAAATGTCAAAAACAGATTCGTGTTTTTTTTTGCTCAGAGCGTTCAGAGCTTGAAATCCGTATTTTTTTATTTGTTCAGAGCGTGCTCGATTTAAATTAACAGAGTACGTAGAGCGCTTGAATATTATATGTTAAAACAAAATAGATGACCCTACTATACGATAGTAAAAAAATAAATCATTTTAAAATTTAAAATAATATCAACAGTGATTTTTACAATTTAAGAAATATATAATGGACGACGAGAAATATATAATGGATAAGCTGTGATGGTAAATAATTAATATTTAATCAAAAAGAAATATTTTTTACTTTAAACTTTTGTAAATTTCAAAATTTAAAGTTTAAATTCGAGTATTGACGAATGACAATTTTAAACAACGATGAAATAAAAATTAGAGTTTACTACTCAAATCGTGTTTTTTTATGAAATCTGAGCGCTCGGAGCTTATCTGTTCATGCTCTGCTCAGAACGTGCTCATTTGAGTCAAAGCGTGCTCATTTGAGTTAGAGCGCGCTCAGATCTATGCTCTGAACTCAAAACCTAAAACGCCTATAGCTACAACACCTGAGTGACAAAGTCAAATCCTAAAAAACATCGGATATATTTCTCAGAATCTGGAACATAGCTGCGACACAATTTTTTTGTATGTTATCCTTAAAATTTCATTTTTAGACTCAATTTGTTTGTAATTTAAAGTCTAGCGACAGCTAAAATTTAGCAAACCCCCAGGATATTAAGATGGAAACAATTACTGCAAAACTTTATTAACAATTATTGTCTGAATACTGTTTATTTGCAGAAATTTTCTGCAGCTTTAGCCGTTTGTTAACATCCGACGTTTTTTTAATGTAGGTAGGCCACAAAATAAATAAAGACTTAGAAACTAAGTGCATACATAGATAAATTTTTATTTTTTTATAATTTTTAATTTTTTCTTTTCTAATCAAGCTTTCAGCCAGAATATTCTTCAAACCAACTTTTTATAAGACTTTTTGCTTTTAAATAACTTTAAATTAGGTCAAAAAATAAAATAGTTCTAAAAACTTTTTTGATAATTTCTAAAATATTTATGGAACAGGAATAATAATTTTAAAGATATAAGAAAATATAGTTTTGAAAACCTAATTTTCTTAAAAACAAAATTGCGGTGAAATTTTTTTTGTTTTTTACTAAAAAAAATTTTTTGAAATTTTTCGAAGAGTTTTCACCTGAATTAAAAATAAAAAGTTTTGTATTAATCCTACAGAAGATATTATTTTTTCTTGGTTAAATATTTTTACTGTTTCCGTATATGTACCAATATTTCAGATTTCAAATAAACTAAAGTTTTAAAATAATTTTAAAAAGTTGAAAAGTTTTTTCTTCAAGTTTTTCTCATTTTGTTAATGGTTTTGAAATTGTAATCAAGAAAATGAACGAAGATAAAATATATAAATACAGAGTGATTCAAAGTTCGCATGTGTTTATTTCGAAAATTTATAATAATATGAACAAAATTAATTTATCATAACATATTGAAGAGAAATTTATAGCAAAATATTTTTATTAGATTCCGAACAACATAAAGTAAAACCAAAACATAACTGTAAAGAAAATTTGTCTACAATTAACCAAAAATTTGATAAGTATTAAAGCTTTGCATGAACCTATACTAGGAATAGAAACTTGACCAGATACGGTAAAAAGGCTGTGTTTTGAATCTAAAGCCAAAATAATGTGCATACATAGGTAAGGCTATATAATCCGGAGGTCACCAGGTATTGGGATACCTTGTGTATCACTAATAATGTCTGTAAAACTTTACACTAATAAACGCTAATAATGTATGTAAAACTTTCCACCTCGGTGAATTAAAGAAAAAAACCAGTGACAGGAAGCCAAAAATTTAAAAGTGTAGCTTTTTCGAAATATTACCACAAAAAACTACCGATTAAAAATTTAAAAAAAAATAAAAAAATTGGTTCAGTTTGAAAAAAAAAAAAAACAAAAAGAGTTTGAACTCATCACAAAATCGAAAATTTTTATAAAAATTGTGTCGAAATTTGAATTTCTTCTAAAGGCAAAAAAAAAATCAGTTTGCGATGTGCATTTGAAAAAAATAAAAACAAATCAAGTACAAAAGTAGCGTACATAAATTATATAAAAAAATCATATACATAATGTATGTATACCTATGTTTTATATCCTTTGCTACCTACCTGCTAACGAGTTTTAATTTTTTTTTTATGAATAAAATAAAAATGCTTGTATTAAAAATAAATGAAAATAAAAAAATTTACTGCAAAAAAGCAGGAAGTGTGGGGACAAAATAGCTCACAACTTCTGAAGCACTAGTCCCATGTAACTATTTAAGTAACATTGTATATATTAATATGTACCATATATATATATTAATATACAAATTTTATCATAGACACATTGTATAGATTACGAATAAATACAAAAGAGAGATACAAAAAAAAAAATCATAAAAAAATGTTTAGAATTATGTGCATATCCAACCAAACACACAGTGACGTCATGAAAAAAAAATAAAATCTAAAATAACTCCGTCCACTGATAACTTTTTTGAACTTTTCGTGATTTTTCCCTATATCACGGCTCTAAACCCTACCTTTGTGGAAAATTTCAAGTCTCCAGGTCAACTGGAAGTGGGAAATAATTTTTGGACATAAACATACATTCAATTTTATATATAGAATAGATTATTGTAGCTTCGAGTTAGTACTTAGTTATTATTTTCGATTTTCTCAATTATCACCAGTATTTTAAAATGCCATGAACTTTCAATATTTATTTTAAAATATATTTAATTGAACCCAAAATGAATTAAGATTTATAGATTTTTATGTGGGCTATGATTTTTACAATTTTTTATTTTATTTTTTAGGTACTTAGGTAGTACCATAGAGGTCCTTTATGTTACCACGGAAGATGCCCCATGTTTTTTTCATCTTTACAAGCTCTGTAGAAATCATTTAACGGAATGCTAAATTATTATGAGTTGATTTTATTTTGTTTTATTTATAAATTTATTTACGAAGGGCTTATCACCACATTAAGGTTTATCAAGCCGGCACTTGTTGAACTACAAAAATATTAGTTGATTGCTTAAAGTATTATTAAAAATATTTTTATATCTATAAAACTAGAATATTCATTATAAAATGTAGTTATTTTTTAGTATTTAGGTATTGTTACCATATTTAATTTACATTCAATAACATGTTAAGAACATCCATTCGGGTAGTATAATATTGTAAAATGTACCTTACTCAATCAAAGTCTTTACACTTTTCAATAATTAAAAAAAGAAATGTTTACCCATGATAAAATTTTAAAAATGTTGGCAAATACCTGCAATATCTTGTCAAATTATTATGAAATGTTCTTTTTTTTTTTGAAGTTGAAGGTTTTACAACAATTAGTTATTATAGATAAATCTCACAGACATAATAATGCACCGAATCTTTAGACCGAAAACAAAACTTGTAAAATCCTCTTTTAATAAAATTTATTTTGCGTATATTGATGAGATATTATAGATAGCTGTAAATTAAGCTATACAGAATATCTCAATAAATAAAAATTTGAACAGAATAAACAAAAATTAATACGTAATTAGAATTATTAGATTCTGTGATATAAATTCAACCAGACATGTACTTTAAATTACCTTACAATAAACCTATAAATAATATTTTAACATTGTTATCTACTTAAGTACATATACATATTTAACTAATTTTATTTTTGGAAAATTAATCTTCCAGAACAATACATAATTTCCATTAATTTATTAGTCACAGCTTCTCCATTTAATTTGTTAAACAGATTTTTATTTGGAATAAGCAAACAAAAAAAAAAAAAAAATTAAAACTAGAAAAAATATTTAACCAAATTAAGATTCCTCCTAATCACAGAGAACTTAAATATATTATAAAAAAATATTTAAGAGAAGTAAAATTACTAGACATGGCTAAATGTTACCATAAATGTAATAGGAAACAATTTTCGTTTTGCTTTTAATTTTTTTTTTTCTATTTTATTTATTTCTGAAACAACTGATGTCATGTCACTTCTGGCATTTCATTACCTTATTTTATATTAATAGTTATAATCGTATATCAATTGTGGTAAAATCATAAAATATCCTTGTCTCAATCAACTGACTTCAATGTCTATCAAAAAAAAAAAACAAAAACAAAAAGGAAACAAAATAATATATGCGCGTTAAAGGGATTGAAAAATAAACAAGTTTTTTCATATTCCAAGTCCATACGCATATGTAGTAAATTTTATTCAGGTCTACAATAACTTAGAATTAAAATTAAAAAAAAAAAAATAAAAATAAAAACTTCACGGTTCAGTTTTCCATTTTTGTGTGTACACACTTGTATATTATACGAATCATCTCTCTTTCTATCATCAACATATCGTCATCATCACCACAGTTGTTGTGATCAAGAATAAACATTTAATTTGATGAAAAACTAGATATACATCGATTTATATTATCAGGTATATAAATAGGTATATAACTATATAATATATAGATATACCTAGCTGTACAATATTATTATTATGATAAGAGTAGAGAAAAAAAAAAAAATTAAATGAATAGCTATCATACATAAAAAATATATATTGTAAATTCATACGAAATATTTTGTTGAGTCCTTATACAACTGATCTAAGAACATCTTCTTCATCTCATTTTTATTCCAACTTGGATATAAAAATATAGGCTGGAGTAAAAATAGCAAATATAAAGGAATATTGAAATTAAAGAGTTGGTGGGGTTGTTTCCAAGTTAGCACACTACTTTGATGAACAAAAAAAAATTTCAAGTCTGGCATAACTTCATCACTCTTTCATCTATTGTATACTTGTAATAATATGAGGGAGTAAATATTTGTTATTAAAAAGCAAAGTGTTTTCAAGCCATGATTAGTTAAATAATATTGAGTGTATAATATATCTAGGGGCTCCTGTTGAGTAATTATCATTCCAGTTGAAGCCAAATTTAAAATTAAAAAAAAACAGTAATTTACGTACTGACATATATAGACTTCTCACGATAAAGCACAAACTACTCATGTTTGATAAAAAGCTTTGAGGTTAGTAAGTTTTATTTTGGACACATAAATACACCTCCCTCATACACTGATTCGTTTTTGGTATATTCCCTATAGTCAGTAACATTTAATGGATAAAATTAGTTACTAAAAATAAAATATACATATACATATACATACATATATATATACATATACATATATATACATATACATATACATATACATATACATATACATATACATATACATATACATATACATATACATATACATATACATATACATATACATATACATATACATATACATATACATATACATATACATATACATATACATATACATATACATATACATATACATATACATATACATATACATATACATATACATATACATATACATATACATATACATATACATATACATATACATATACATATACATATACATATACATATACATATACATATACATATACATATACATATACATATACATATACATATACATATACATATACATATACATATACATATACATATACATATACATATACATATACATATACATATACATATACATATACATATACATATACATATACATATACATATACATATTTTTAACCTAAACCATATGATTACTACAAATGACCAAAATATATAAAACAATAATTCGAAACAGTTACCTAAAAAAATTAATAGAATAAATTTCCTTTAATTATGTATGAAAATAATAAGATGTTGAATGACACAAAATGGCTATATTTTAAAAGTTTGAATATTATAAAACCAAATAGAATTTTTTTTAACTCGTATGCGCATTTCGGTCGTATAGGAAGGTGCTCACTGCGCATGTCCTTAAATGCTTGGCTACTATACTTATAGATACTATAACTCTACTGTATAAAGATAAATTTGTTAGTCATATGAACAATTCAACTGTTTTTTTTTTTGTTTTTTTTTTGTTTTTATATTTTTTATTTCAGATGAATTTGTTTTTTTTTGTTTTTATTTGACATAATGTACAATGTAGATAATAACTGATTTGTTTGTTTTTGTTAGTTATTTCAATAAGAACTCACATATACATAATGTATTTGCTCAATAATAAAACCATATGAGTAAAAATTTTTCAACTGTGTGCGCATTATTATTTTTTATACAACTTATTTACATATTAGGAGTTCATTGAAGAGAAGCGAAATAAAATGAAAAGATATGTCTACTGCGCAGGTCCTTAAATGCTTGTCAATTATAATTATAGATATTTATTGAGGGCAATAGAATTAAAGTTTTTGAACTTTGAAAATATTTAGAATTTTTTTATAAAATAATTATTTTGGGATATTACAGTTAATTGTAATTTTTCCCTATTTATAAGGAGCATGGTTTAATTATATCGTTTCAAAGGAGTTATAAAATTAGTCTTTTAAGGTATTTGTAAACTAGCCAGTTTGTACAGAGTATTGTGAATTTTGTTTTGAATACCAATCCTGCAGTTAAGGAGGATTTCCACATGTACCGGGTTATCGTTATGGTCGTTTTTTTCTGTGACATTTTTTCAGAACGATTTCCAGATGCGACTAATTTATATTTACAATCATCATAATTGTTCTGTAATCCCATCCCATCCGTGGGGCATTTTTATATTTACAATACAACATAAAATTATTTTGTTATAATTGAATTTATTGTCTGTCATATTATGTTAAATTTATTGGTATGTGTGACTACCATCACAAAAAAAAAAGTTTAGCTTTTCTGCGTGACGGTTGATTCTGATTGGTTATTTAGCTATCAAAATCGACCGTAATGGTAAATCGGCACATGTGGTAAATAAAAACCTTTAAGTTTTGAAAATACCAAAAAATTGTGTTTGTTTTCAATTTCATCTCTGACAATATTAAATTGAGAGTTGATCGTTAAGTCTCCATACCATATACTCGGAGTCAATTAAAATTAATAAAATATTATTGTCTTCATCTGATTCCGATTACATACCAACTTTTGAAAGTGCAGTTTATTATGACTTGGAATTTGTCAATGTATTCCAGAAATTACTAACATATATGAATTCGAATAAACTTTCTGTAGATTGTATTCAAAACATTTTTTCTATTAAAAACAATTTTTCATGTTCAAAACTATTGACTACAACTGGAACTAGAGCTTAAAACACGAGAACTTAAAATTTTTCCAACAAATTTTGTTAATATAAATAGAAAGAAAAACTTTAAATTTATTATTGCTTATATAAATATTATTGCTAAGCTAAAGTAAGTAGTTATGCTAAGCTTAATCAAATAATTGCTAAGCTGAAGTAAATACAATCTAATACTGGAACGTATAGTGCCACGAGTGGGAATAAACATGGCCACACTATATTTTTCAGATCTGTTCAACTCCTAGAGTATGTCTGCAATATTGACATCATCGTCTGCGGTCTGCGAAGGGTTTTGAAGATTGAATAGAAAGCGGAACAAATGGGTACGAAAGTAAATAAGGACAAAATAAAATATTATGTTGTTGGCAAATAAAAAGACTTCTCACTATCATTTTGGTCAAAACATCAGTGACGGCACATATGATTTCCAGGTAGCCCTTGGAACCAGCGTTAATCCTGAAAACAACATAAATGTGGAAGTAGAGTGGAAAATAACCCTTGCCATATCAGGTCAAAACTCTTATCCCGAAACGCCAAGCTCAAATCTACAAAACCCTCATACTCCCGATTGTGCTCTACTCCGCATCACAATCAGAAATACTGTACAAGGCAAGATAGTATGCACTTTGTGTCTTCGAGAAGAAAATTCTTTGTCACATAATACATGGTCCTTAAAACGACGATTGGGTCTGGATGAGAAGATATACAGCCCTAGTCGCGACAGTAAAAGATTGTAGCGACAGTAAAAAAATAGCAAAAGAAAGTTTTAATTAAACAAAAGGTAGCCAAATACAAATCCCCTGCAATGGTTATGAATTTGAACCAAATATAACTTACCGAGATACACTAATAAAATATAATTAAAGCATGATTATGAAAACCTGAACTCATTCAAAACACTTTAGTGTGTAAGTAAAAAAAGATAATTGTAAATTTATTTTCCAACCAATTTTTCTCATACTCAAATGAGACTAGAATGACTGCGCAAGACATAGTTGAAAACAATATTTCTATTTTTATTTTTACTCCAGCCACATTTAACACAAGATACACTTATGTTACGCACTTATGTACGTATCACAATCAAATTTACATATACATAATAATATATGTTCTAATTTACCTGTAGCGTTTCTTCGTTTTGTTGTTATTACTCCTTTTTTTTTTTTTGTTTAATTTTTTTTTCTTTTTATTTTGCTTGTTTTTAATTCTGTTCTGTTTTTCTATGAATTTTATTTACAATATTAATAGCCTGGTGTTCATTTTCTCTTCTAAAAATAGAAAAACACGATGGAATATGAAAAAAATAGTGATGAAAATGACAAGCATGTAAAATACACCTATAAAGTATCAATGATTGAAAAAAAAAAAAAAAAAAAAAAAAACTTATAAACTAAATTCTTGTGTTCTATTCAAGCTACAGCTGCAGGGAACAACCTCATCTAGTATTTAATTATTATTATTATTTTGAAGATGGTTATAATATTGTAAAGACTATCTATAAGAAAACCACCATGTCTAACGTCTGCCTTTAGGTCAAATTATTTATTTTAATAATATTTCTTAAATTTGTAGTTTAAGCACACTCTAGTATAAAAATGAAGACTTAAAATTAAATTATAGTACTCATACGGTCATAGATATTCGAAATATCTTTAAAGCTAATTTTTTTTTTTTATTTTATATGACATAATATTGAAAATTCCTGGTACTCGGTAAACATAATAATAATTATGTATTATATATATATCTACTTAATTTTCCGGTTTTATTGATCATTCAGTTTTCTTGTCAATTTATAGAAAATTTGCAAAATATTTATATCGATTCTTGATCAATGTGATGGCAAGTGACCACACTGTGGACAATATTGTGAATAAAAAATAAGTACAAACATTTTTTGTGTAAATCAATAACAAGGTGATCAGTGTTATTGCACTAAATGTTTCCCGTACATTATTTAAGTCTATACATACATATATATATACTGAAAATATATATTTTTATTTTAAACATTATAGTTATGTACTTTTAACTGTCAAAATGTCAAATTCAAAAATGTTTTGACAAAAATTACAAAATGTAATTTGTATCGTAAATTAATAAATTTTTTTTTGATTCCGGTAGAGCAGATGCTAACAAAAAAAAAATTCTGATGAACTTCCTCAAATTCCAGTTTTCCAATATTACACTCTTATTAAGTTGTACTCATGTTATAGGACTAAGTTCAATAATTTGCTTGTACACTATTGTTGTCATACTATTTTTATTATTCAAATATTTTTAGTTAAATTTCTGGAAAAATGTAAATACAGGTGTAAAAATGTGCACTACTGTAAAAAAAAGTAGGATTTAATTTTAATAACAGGGATGATGTCATAATTCCAAAAAAAAAATTCCAAAGTTACAAAATTTCAAACACTGAAAAAAATAAATTCCAGAGAAAAAAGTCCATCATCTTAGAGTTGGATTCAAAATCAAAGCTATACGGCTTTTACAGAATATTTACACAATTATTTTTGTGCCTAACTGCTTCTGGATACAAAAAAGTGGATATCTGCTTTTTCCAGAATATTTAACTTTATTATTTTATGCGTAGCCGGTGTTGTGTAAAAAAAAAGTTTGAGAATTTGTTTTTTTTGGAATTTTGAATTTTTGAACTTTTTTGATTAAATTGAAAAAATGGAATTATGAAAATGGATTTTTTTTTTTGGAATTTCGTACCCAACCCTTAATAACACTATTAAAAATATATGGTTGGTTTAATAAAAATACAGTAATCCAAAATGATCGGAACATTTCAAGGTCGAAAATTATTTCAGTTAACTGAATTTGGATAGAACATTTAGATTAGATTAGAAAAAGACAACGGGCACGGCTATGATTAATCGCAAATGGGCCTGTTGTGACTTGCCATATTAATTGAATTATGGATATTAGTCCGTAAAGATTCTTTATTTTATAATTATTACATTCAGAACATTCTTCAGTGGTAGGCTAAGCTACTGTTATGTACCAAATGGTATGTTTTAACACTGGGTGACGCAGCAGTAAGAGTGCCTGACTTTCAACCGAAATTCGATTCCCGACGAAGGCAAAAAATGCCTTCTGGATTTTTCGACCTGGTCCAGTACCTTTTATCATTGCGATAAAATAAATGATAAACAGTTGAGAGCTTTGGTCATCACTAAAAATAAAATTGAAACTATGCTGTTATGAAGGCGAAGTACTCTACAGTAGATACAGTTTTCCACATAAAAATTCTGCAGATTAAAAAGAAAATAGAAGAAGAATTAAGAAGAAAAGCTATTGTATGTGAGGCTATATTCTAAATCTCTGTGTAAAAGCAGTTAGGGTATTCATCCCATAGACATGGAATTATATATAAAGAAAAAAAAACTATCAGTGTACAGAATGTGGTAGAGTACTTTAATATTATCAAATGGGGTAGACCACCTAGTATGAGTGAGACTTTCGCATCCATAAAGCAGATGCTTAATAGACTCTTCCTTTACTTTACAAAATCTATACAAGTTTTCTTCGGACCTGACGAAGTATAGAGGTATCTTTGATCATTTATTATTACTGCCATTAGGTGCATTTATTTTGAGGGATTCCCACAAAGCGGATTTGGCCCTCTAAAAAGCGCAGACGATGCTTTTCTCACTAAGTAATCTGCAGTTTTATTTTCTGTGATACAAGAATGTATTGGCGTTGATATTTTCGTGAAACTTTTTATTTATTATGGTCATATCTTTTTTGAATAATTTTTGTAGTAAAAGTAACGGGAAATCGAAAGTTTAGAAGTATGCTTAAAATGTAGAAATAAATATGTATGTCGATATTGGCACATGGTCATAGTAATGATTAAATAGAAGAAAAAGTAGAACTAATATTGTCTAATCGTACTTTTATTAACAATTTTATTATTGCGGTACTTGATACGAAAGTTTGAAATTTAAATAATAATTAATCAAAGACTTAGCGAACAAAAAACATTTAAAGACTGCATATTGGAAAGAGCGTTTATCCAGCGGAAGATTTTCTTCACAAAATGGCAAAAAACAATTGTCAATATTTTTGCCTATTACGAACTACTATTATTGGCTAGAGAGGTTCATTGGGAAAAGAACAGTGTAAAAATTTTGGAACTGAAATTTAAAGTTTGGGGTGGCAGCACGTAACTTACTACAAACGCTTTTTTTTGTAACAAAACACCAGCTTCACAAAATTTTTTTGACAGCATTTACTTTGAAACGCTACTTTGGGACTGAAACAAAAAAAAATTTACGAAACATTTCAAATGTTATGTGCTGCCAAAAGTAGTGAAAGAAAATTAAATGTGGCGAAACAAAATTAAAATTGGCAAAACAATTTTACGTGCTACCGTTTTTGAAAACTACCGTGACAACATGTTTGTAACAAGTTAAGTGCTGGCACCCCTGAATTTGAACATTGATATATCGGTTCTATTAAGTAAATCGATTCGCTTAAATGATACAGAATAATAATGGATTCAATCAAATAAATTCACTACTCTTAACTTACGTAAATGTTAATTACCTAAGGTATGAATCAACTAACGCAGATGTTTCATCCCCATAATTTAAAAAAAATATATCAAGTAAAATAAGGTAATTTACTTAGTAATGCAAAACATTCGTTTTAAATAAATAATATTATAAAGAAGATATCGGTAACACAGTCACACAGACATTCATAAGTTTCTATATTAGTAAGTTGTTGTAATTGTGGAAGCCAAAATCTAGTTATACGTGGAAAAAATGCTTTTCGAAACAGACTCGATTTAATATTTTTGAAAGATGTGAGGTAAATACTAAGTACTAAAAAATTATGTTGTCTAAATATGATTGACAGTGACAATAGTTGTCAGGTTATCTATATAAGCAGACCTTTTATTCGGAAGATGTACAATAGGGTTTTATGTACCCCCATTTGGTATCCGTACCGAGCGTACGGTACAATTATGATAACAAAATGCAGTATAGTTCAGAAAAATTGTACGAAAAACGTCGCTGTAGGTTTGGAAAAGTACAATAATATTCTATAACTAATATACTCAATAAGATTCGGTCTCAGTATTTGAATTCATAAAATATATCAATAACTCACCCGATATACCTACCTATATGACATATAAATACAAATATACATTTCTTAAAACAAAATTATTTCATTTAAAATAGCTTCAACAATTAGACGAAACATCAATAATAATAATTATTATCGATAGAAGTTGTTAGTCACTTTGCATAAATTTTGTTGTCATGTTTTTTTGAACACAAAACAAAAAAAAAACAAAAATCAAAAAAACATAAAAAACCAAAATGAAAACATGAAAATATTGCAAAAGAGACATGAGAAAATTTTCTAAATAATGTAGTTTTTAACTCTTTCCTCCTATATACCTATACGTATATATCTACATTTTCTATTGACTATGTTGTAAAATGATCGTAAAACTATTTGTATTGGGGGGCTAGTAAAATGTCATTTTAAAGTTGATTTGTTGCAAACATAAACATTTTACATATAGAAATCTTGTCACATTATCTTTAAAATTACAAAAAAATTTTAATTTTCTTGCATTCTTTTCTATTAAGATAAAATTTTAAAAAATTTTGTCGGAATGTTGTGTATTAAAGCGGTTCGTTTATAATGCTTATAAAAAACGGTAAAAACGATTGAAAACTACCGAAAATATAATGCGAAGAAAAAATTAATGAAAAAAATATTAACCAAATATTAAGAAAGAAACTGCGCTCTTTCAAAAGGGATAGCATGGCTAGCTTGTTCAAACAAAACAAGTGTATAGAAGATAATAGAAGAATTTGTGCGCCACGTACTAAATGGTTGATGCAAAATTTACGAAAATGTTCGAAAAATATAATTTGGAATTAGGATAAAAAAAGTTTATGTGTTGTGGCTTGAGTAGAAACCTGAACATTTCGGAGTCAACATACCAGGATGCTCATTCCATCACATTCGCTTAAGAAAACGTAAGTTCGCTAAAGCTTAAAAAAATTCAACAGGAAACAGATTCGCACCATGGCATTATTTGTCACTACCGAGTAAAGAACCATCTACCTAGAATGGGAATTACCGGTTACACTACTTACTGTCCAAGATATGTGAAGTAATATAAGAATATATTGTGCATCTGCATTCTGCAGTGAGCGCATGCAAAGGGATCAGTCGTAGAAAATTTCAATTTTATAAAATCGGTCTAAATAAATAGGTTTAAACAAAAACAACTTGAGCTGACTTTGTACAATAGAGGAAGAATCTATTGAACTCTCTGCGAATTCGATGGTCTCTTTCGTAATAGACTTCGCCATTTGCCAAAATATTTCAAGTTATAAATACCAAGTATATACTTATCACTAAATGTACTGGGTGTTAAATCGGACATTTCAGGGTCTGAATGTCTTGATTTGCATTGACAAAGTTAATCATAATAAACCAATGTGCAACTGTAATTTGGGACCAGATCCCTAGCCGTTACATCTTAAATCTAAATATAGATCTGCAATTGCTAAAAAAGCAAATAGTTATTTGAAGAACAACATAAAATTGATAAAGCCAATTTAACATCAAAAAGGAGTAACCATACCCAATTTATTAATGAAAAATCCTATGTTATTGTAGAACAAAAGTTGGTATAATAATTTATAAATATTTCCTATTTCCAATTAAATATTTCTACGTTTTTCGTCTTGTTGTTCGTACTTATTTTTGAAGTGTAGACTTGAATCGCTAAATTATCACAATCCCGATAATTTTTTCTATAGTTGATATTCGACTTAGTGTCGTTTGCGTATTTTCTACTATAAAATATTATTTATTTATTTATTTATTTACCTTGCAAGGTATCATAGCAAAACATTACTGCCGTTACATTTCTTCTTACTTCCAATGTAGAAATATCAATTAGTTGACATTTAAATTTGTAGCTTGTAGCATTCTGTTGCCAATTAAAATTACGAAGGCAGAATTTTATCATATTCTTTTGAATAGACTCAATTCTTTTAATGTGCTTGTCATAAGATGACATATTCGATATGTGGTCGAACCAGAGATGTGTACAAAAATTTAAAAGTGTATAGATCAGAAAATGTTTGAGAATTACGTTTTATGAAGCAAAGAATGGAGAAAGCTTTAGATACTATAATATAATCTATATGTGGATTAAAAGTTAAATTGTTGTCTAGCTAAATCTTTTATTACGTTAACCCGATTTATTCCTAAAGCATCAAGTTTTTGCAGTAGTTTAAAGTAATTAACTTTATCAAAAGCTTATAGATATGTCATTAAAATTAATTTATTTTCCATGGGAATTTAGTTTGAGCATGACGGTTGTTAGATTGCCCACTTTTGCTACCAATCAAACTACAAAGGTATTATTTATCAATTTGCCAATTATATAATATTTATCTCATACGATTGCAGATCAACTAAATTTTAAACAAATTTTATTTAATTTTAATATTTATTTTCGTAAATTACACCTAATATGCGTTGCCAGTACATGATTTAAAAAATGTGTTTTTTTTTTCTATTCCTTCAAAATTGTGTTTCTATTTTTATGAAAATGTTGCCAACTGAACTAAAAAGTAAATGAATTCTTATGTACAAATGAACCTACATAAAAATTGTACAAACATAAAGTTTTAAATTTTTTTTTTTGTTAATTATATTTTTAAAAAGATAAAAATAAAAACCAAAAGCAAATAATTATTAAATAAAATTCTTGCTAACATGAAGTGACTAACTAGAAAATACATTTTTTAATGTGCGATCTTCTTCAGTATTATCGTAACTGTACAATTAAAAATATTTCATAGTTTTTTTGTATTTTTTGTGTTGGCTTTTTTATTTGAAAGGCATCAAATAAAAATGTCAGTTTTCAATTGGATAACATTTTTGGGACCGCCCTAATATAAAAATAAAAATTAAATAATAGAATGTAGGTATTTGAAATTTGAATTGAAAGAAAGAAAATGGGTCCGCACGTTAAAGAAGAAAATTTATATTATTGAGATGTTAAAAATTTGTTTTTACGAAAAATTTCGGAAATTTTTTTATATATTGTTTTTTTTTTTTTTGTTTGTATGTTGGACAAATCAAAAATTAAAAAAAAAAAAACAAATAGATTTTTGTGTTGACATATTTTATGATCTTTTGAGTAATATTTGAAATTTTTTTTTGAAATTTGTTAGTTTTTTATTTTGTTAATTTCCGTCGTTTGATCACCAACTCTACATTTGAAAAATAAAATTGATGAGCTTTCTAGCAAGTTTTAACGATTTTATTAAATATTTATTTAAAATTAAAATATTATTTATTAATATTATATTATAAAATGAAATATCGTGGAAAAACAATTAAATTCAAAACTACTTCTATAGATACTATAGAATAACATTTTAAAATTCTGATTTCTGTGATACTCCAATTTGCGTTTTTTTCTTAATGTATCCGTCTTTTAAATACAAATAAAAACCGGATATAAATTTTATATATACAAATTTTTTTTTCGACCTTCTCTTCTCCATATTATATTCGGGAGGTGATCAGAAATAGCTGTGGCTTCTTCTCTTTAAGCATATTATGTTTCTATTTGACAATCTCGGAAGCTTGTAATACACAAAGTCTTAGGCTAGGCGCACACATACAATTTTTAGTTTTGCAACTGTTCGATTGCAAAAAATCTTTGCGCGCACACATTGGCAACCAAACTATTTGATTTTCTGGTGCCGCGCACACATAGCAATTAAAGGGTTGCATTTTGTTTAGCTTTAAAATGGATTTTGTAGAGTTAGCATGCATTTATGTTCTTGAAATCAAAAGGAGAAAAAAAATGAAGGAAAAGACGATATTGGGTTCATCCTTTATGAAGCCAGAGATTAATAAAAGTGCATTTTATAAAGTTTTTGAAAATATGAAGTGTAACCCAGAAAATGTTTTCGGATATTATAGAATGAGTATAGCTTCTTTCGATAATCTTCTGTCTTTAGTTGGACTTTCAATTACATATCAAACCACAAAGTGGAAGAATGCCATTTCAACAGAAGAAAGACTATGCCATGAAACAAAAACAATTGCTTACTTATGTTCACAAGGTTGACACCACATTTGTTTATGAATATTCTTTTAAGGTTTTATTGTAAATTGCAGGACAGCTTCAATTAATTTTTTAGTTATATCTAAACATAAAACATTATATTTAGGAATAATTTGATTGCTATTCAAAATTTAAAACAATTGTACGTAACGAGAAATAAATGGCAACTGATGGTTTTAATTTCAAGTGTGAGCGTTTACATCTAAATACGTAATATTGTAAAAAATTACAAACTGTTTGACTGATTCATTAAATGCAATCAAGTGATGGATGTGTGTGTGCCTTGGTATAAACAAATGGAACACAAACGTGCAATCAAACAGTTGCGCAACTAAAAATTGCATGTATGTGTCAAAATATCAATTGTATGTGTCAGCCTTACTGTCGAAATATTATTTTTTTTGTATATAAACAGCCAAAGCTTAGACTAAAAAATATCTTATACTTTTGTACCTTTGGCTTGAGGGAAAACATAGTTTGAGAAAGCAAAAAAAGAAGAAAGTATAAGGTTCAGCGGGTTGTAAAGAACAATGTTGCTAAAGTTCGTTTTAAATCAGTTAAATCAAAAAAATAGAGTAATAATAAATCAGTAGTACAGAGAACCCATATTCCTCCTAGAGAATGCCCAAAGTGAAATTTCATGTTCTAGATGTTCTAAATATGAACGAATTTTCATAATCAATATGGAATCACCTTGTTATTTCCACGGTTTATTTGCCTCATTTCGATTTCCTGGACAGAATTGGTTAAAAGGTGGAAGTAGTGGTTTTAGTGTTCTTATTTTTTTTTTGTGATTTTTTTGCATCTTCCTACTCTCCCGCCGTTTTTATAGCTGACGAAAGCCATTTCAATTATTTGGATAGATACTCAAAAACTACCTTTGTTAACTTGACTATAAATGATAGTCTTGTACTGAAATACTTAAACAATCTTAGTAACAACTCTTTCCCTGGTCCAGATGGTATTCCTGAATATATATTAAAAAATTGTTGTAATACACTTGCATCTCCGCTTTCTCTTCTGTTTAATCTTTCTTTACAATCAGGTACTTTCCCTTCCCTTTGGAAAAAGTCTTATATAAGACCTATCCATAAAAAAGATTCTAAAGATGATGTGGTTAATTATCGTCCAATTGCCAAATTGTCATCAATTCCTAAAGCTTTCGAATTAATTGTTTTTGATTCAGTTTATTATCACTGTACTCCTTCCTTATAACCAACATGGTTTTATAAAAAGTAAATCCGTAGTAAAAAACCTTGTTGAGTCAACCTCAATTTTTATAAACAATATGGAGGAAGGTCTTCAAACAGATGTGATTTACACTGATTTAAGCAAAGCTTTTGATATTTTGCCTCACAGCATTATATTGCTTAAATTAAAAAAATTAGGTTTTCCTTTACTTTTTATAAAATGGATTAGTTCTTATTTAGCTGATAGATCATATAATGTTTTATTTAGGTCATCTCGATCGACTTCTTTTGTAGCAAACTCTGGTGTACCCCAAGGTAGTCACTTAGGACCTCTTCTATTTATTATTTCGGTAAATGATGTAGCCTCTATGATTAAGAACAGTGAATTACAAATATACGCAGACGATATGAAAATTTTTAAAAAAATAAAGTCTGTTGGTGACTCTGCCTTACTTCAAAAAGACCTAGACAATTTCTTCCATTGGACCATTAACAACAATTTATTGTTAAATATTAAGAAATGCGCTTTAATGTGCTTTACACGTCGCTCTCAACCAATTTCTTATAGTTATTCTTTTAATGAACAATTTCTATCAAAAGTTAATTTTTTTAAAGATCTCGGAGTGTATTTTGATGATAAGTTAACATTTAAATTATATTTTAATCATATAATAAATAAATCCAATCCCTTACTTGGCTTTGTTAAACGTTGGTCTAAAGAATTTCGCGATCCGTGCATTATTAAAGCCCTTTATATTACATTGCTTCGGCCTAACTTGGAATATGCTAGCCAGGTATGGTCCCCATACTATGATGTTCATATTCAGAGAATCGAAGCAATTCAAAGAAGATTCTTGAGGTTTGCCTTGCGTAATCTTCCTTGGGAAGACCCAATTCGTCTACCACCTTATGAACATCGACTCAATTTAATTCATCTTGATACCTTGCAAAAAAGGAGAGACATTGCTGATATAATCTTCATTGTTCAAACTGTCAAAGGTAATATATTATCTCCTTATATTTCTAATAAAATCAATATTAACACAAGTTCTCGACTTCGATCCGTAAATCTTTTCACTGTGTTTCATCATAGGACAAACTATGGAAGATATGAACCTATTAATAGAATGTTAATATTGGGAAATAAATATATGACATTAATTGATCTCTCTCTTTCAAAGACCGATTTAAAAAAGCAACTCGATCAACGATTGAAATAACTTACATTCCCTCTCACACCATCTGAACACCTATACACATCTTTTAGTTCTTAAGATTTTATGTTAATGAATTTAATGTATTTATTTTTAAATTTTTAAATGATTTATAATATTTTGTTAAACTTTATATTTAAGTAAATATTTTTGTAACTGCTTGATTTAAGCTTGAAATAAATAAATATTATGCAAATCCTTACACAGTTAAAATTGAATGCACTTATTTGATTATTTCAATGTTAGTGGACAGTTTACATATTGTAGTGGTTCTTTGGAGATATTTATGATTTTTGCTGTCGATATGCCTACCTTAATATGCTCCATGATTCTACAGTATGTATGTTTTTTTTATCAACAATTTTATCAGATCTATTGCACTTCCCTGTTTGATCATTGAAAATTACAAGTCCAAAACCCGGGCGAATGTTATTATTCAGTTAATTTGAATTTCTGAATTAGGCAAAGGGTGTACCTGGAAATATTTATATCTTGTGCGATCTATGGTAACAAATAATAGATGGAAGGAGCAATCCTTTTCCTATAAGCAGAATCTGCATCTTTCTGTGTTGGACATACCAAATTTTAACAGATTTTTTTTTTAAATTTACCGTGTCCTGTAGTAAACCATATCAGTGTTGTGCTGACATTTGATCTGCGCTTCCTAATTACCTGGATTTAATTGATTAATATTGAATTTAAAGAAGTTTTTTGTAATAGAGCCAGTCATTGACAATTAACCAATATTAGTTCTTTAATTTTTCAATTGCTGAGAATTCTTTGCAGTTTGTGCCCCACTTGGAACAATAATTTTTGCAAGTAATTTTTGTTATTCGTATTATTGCTAATAACAGAATGCATTATTTACGCTTTTATTTTATTCGTGATCAAAACTGAACAAATTACTGTTCAGACTATACCTTGTTTTATATTTGATGTTGTTATATTTTCAGTTTTTGTTTGATTTAACTTTTTTTATGTTATTGGTTAATAAATGTTATGCATTATTACTACTCTTATACATAATAGTAGTGAATTTCTTTTTTTGTAAAATCCGTATCACATTGCACAGATGTGTCCTATCTAACTGTATATCCAACCAAAACATTATTATGATTCTTTTTTATGTATTTCGATGTCGTTATAAGTATAGTTATATTAAATTAAAGTCATTACGGCAATTATATGCTGCGATGAAAACTATATATCGAAAGAGTTCACAAATGTGTGAGTTCACAGCAAATAAAAATAATATTAGTGTAATAATAACAATTAGCGTCACATGTATATAATACATATTCCGTTATTTATAACTAAAATAATATTATGTTTTGCTTGCTCATTTGTAACTAAAATAATATCTATTATAGTTTCCCACGTAACAATTTTATTGCTAAAAAGCTCTTGCGCACTCTTATAACACTGTTATAAACACTCTTATTAGAAGTATTAGTGTTAATTTGTGTGCTCCGCAATTGTTTCGAAATGTTATAAATTGCATGATGTTGCAAAATGTTTTATGCACTGAAGCAATTGCTATAATATTGTATAGAATTAGTATACATACATATTATATTATATTAGTGTATATGTTTTTATTATTCAAAAGTAAGTTTATTAGTAACATTATAGGAATACAGTAATATAATAATAGTACTACTGCTATTCTAGCAATTCTATTCTTATAACAACACTTAAAATATAAAAATAGCAACCTTTGCAGATGACACAGCGTTGATGGCAGTTGGTTCTACTATAGAAGAAGCTACAAACAAACTGCAAAAAGCTAATGACGAAATTTCCAACTGGGGCAAAAAATGAAAAATTAAATTAAATGAAGCCAAATCTAGTCATGTAAACTTCACCTATAAAAACATAGTAACTCCTCTCTCAGTTAAAATTAATGATGCCGTGATTCCATACGAGAATAAAGCTAAATATCATGGCATGACCTTGGATGCAAAACTGAACTGGAAAGAGCATGTGAAAATCAAAAAACAAGAACTCCAGTTCAAATTTAGAGAAATATACTGGCTGATTGGGCGGAATTCTACGGTCTTGACCTATAACAAAGTTTTGATGTATAATCAAATATTGAAGCCAGTCTGGGCATACGGTATTCAAATATTGGGATGTGCTAAACAAATCTATATTCAAACTATCCAAACGTTCCAAAATAAGGTACTGCGCAACATAGTCAATGCTCCATGGTATGTTCGCAATGTCGATATTCATCGAGATCTGAAGATCTCATCTATAAAAGACGAAATAATGAAATGCGCTGCACGGCATAAAACTCGTCTGATCCAACATGTCAATACCGAAGCTTCTAGCTTAATTGACAATCAAAACTTTGTGAAGCGACTAAAATGAACAAGACCACTTGAGTTAGGTTAAAACCTGTTATCTATTAAAACCGTATTGGATTTTGGTAGATCAAAGGTATCTTAGTTTCTTTGAGTTAAATGTAAATTAATGGTTAGTTTATAAGACTAGCTCTAATGTTGCAATAATGATAGGAGTTTTTAGTGGGTTAAAGTCCCACAGTCCTTCAAACTGCCTTCCCCGGTAATAGGTAGTCGCTGAAGCCTCTTTCGATGATTTACTACTATCTGAAAAAAAAAAAAAAATAACAACACTTTAACTCTTGTTATAGAACTTTTAGACTTAAAACATTATTGCTGTGTAGTACTTGCTGAAAATCCCATTACAGCAAATTCCGCAATTGCTATACGAACATTATTATAGCAATATTAATCACATTATTCCCATAAAAACATCATTATAACATATGTAGTGTTTATCGGAAGTTATATATAGGAGTCTTAAAACACTAATTTTGTTTTTATAACAATAAAATATTACGTGGGTTGTTTTGCTAACACTATTAATTTTTGTAATGTTTTTTATTCATATTCGTTCTTATATTTTATTGTTAACAATATGGTTACTAGGGGCCCCTGTTGTTATAATTATAATTCAAGTTGAAGCCAAATTTAAAGTTTCATTGTATGTAACTAATAATAATAACTAATTTGCTTGTTTTTTTTTTTTTATTTTAATAAGAAGTAAGAACTCACATAATATAATATGCATAATATATTTGCTGAATAATAAAACCATTTGAGTAAACATTTTTCAACTGTGTGCGCATTATTGTTTTATATACAACTTATTTATATATTAGGAGTTTATTAAATAGAAGCGAAATAAGATGTCTACTGCGCAGGTCCTTAAATGCTTGTCAATTATAATTATAGAAATTACAGTTATTTGGCAGTATATATCTTCTATAGATTTTTACTATTCATTGTAGTCCGGGGGTTGTACATTAGGTGTTAAATTAATGATTTTAAGAACTTATAGTTTTTAATGAAGTAGAGTTGATTAGTCAACCTTTGTTGGTATGGTTTGCATTACTTATCGTTTAGTAGAAGAGACATTGCATCATCATAGTTTAACTTAATCAATCGTATAACAGTACTGATATTAAGAGCATAAGTATTTAGTTATAAACCTGATATTTTCCTTTTAATTTTACTACATATGCTTGTAATACAGATACGCGTTCAATTACAAAACGCTAAAGAAGTCTACAAGTAAAATAGTAAATAAAAGTCAATTAGTAAAATGAAAGACAATTTTCAACAATTTTCAACAATTGTTTCAGAATCAGTTTTTCTGAAAACTAGCTGTTAATTATTTTATATTATTACTATTTTCGTCAATTTTATATTACTATAGTTATAATAAATTTACTGGTCATTCAATATAATTGATCTAATATTGAAACAGTTTTATTTTATGTTCGCACTGAATTCGAAATCATGATTACCACATATTTGTGCTTCATTTTTTCGTTCTCTCCATTAACGTAAATATATAGGATAACAAGGGGATAATCTTCCACGGATGAACTATCTTTTTACCATCGATGAACAAACAAGTACCTACCAAAATTTACAAAAGTAAAAAAATTTTAAATTTTCGGGGTCACATTACGTTAAACTTTTCTTTTTTTATAAATTATTCAATTTGTTTTATTTTGTAATTTTTCTTTTATCAAATAATTTGTGTTTTATTTTTTTTTTTTTATTCCAATAAACAAAATGAAAAATTAGTTATGAGTTTTTTTTTTGTTTTATTCTTATTTTCTTTATGAATTTTATCAAAACAACTTGACCACTGTGCAATGATTTTATAGTTTTTCTATAGTTCTGGTCTTTTTTTGTATATTTTTGTTTTTTTAATTCTTCGTTTTTTATTTTAATTTTATTTTTATTTTATTTCATTTTGTCTTTTATTTTTATTTCAATTTTATGACAGCCCATCACAGGCCATTAAAGTGTTCCTCTTCTTCAATTCTCGTATATATTCTATTAACTTTATGATAAAAATGACGACGACGGACGACGACGATGACGATATAAGTGTACGATATAATATTCATAGCCTAAAGGTTTTTTTTTTTTTTTTTTTTTTACTATATAAAGAGAGATAGAGATAGAGTATAACCTTTTTTTTTCATTAACTTATATCTGTAATGATTTCGAAGAATAACAATAAAATGATTATAATATTATGATAAAAAAAAAACGAAGCTATAAAAAAAAAAAAAAAAAATAATAAAAAAAAATAGTGAACGGTTGGGTAAAGGTAAATTTTACACATATTTATATATGAATGAACCGGTATTAACACTTATACATAACTAAGAAAAATTTCGAGTTCATTATTAAGAGAATTAGTATAGAAAACAAAAAATGAAAAAAGAGCACAACAAAAATAATAATACGAAAAAAAAAACAATCTTTCAAACCAATTTATTAGACAAAACGTGGCTTTTGACTTCTTTATTCAGTCTTAATAGTTCACTTCATTTAATAAATTTTTATTGTTTATTTCTTTTTTTTTGTTTTAACATTTTTGAGGTTCATAGATTATTTTAGGTGACTATGACATTTCGGTGAAATTTATTTGGATATTAGAGGTTAAAATAATATGGGGATTTTATATTATAGAATGCAAATAACCCTTGCTACATAGTACAGTACAATGCAAAGGTTAATTGCAATACACTGTTGGCTTGTGTCAAAATAAACTTTAATTTTAAATTTAATAATTGGTATAGATTTTGAAATATGAAATGGTATATATAACTGTTTTCACAACTGAACAATTTATTAGGTTCAAGACATTTAAGAACCACATCATACCATCCGCAAAGCAATGGCATAAAACAATGTTGGCACCTTAAACGCAGCACTGAAAGCCAAACTAAGTACCAACTGGTTTGACGAACTTTCTCTCATTTTACTTGGTCGATTAGGTCATCTTATAAACCGGCCCTGGAAGCCACAACTGCTGACATTGTCTTTGATACAACTCTACGTCTACCAGGAGAGTTCCCAGAAGCTTCAACTTCAAAACCAGCAGTAAATGAAAATGAATTCGTTAAAAATCTTCGAATTGAGTTTGAGAAACTAACTACTGAAGCGTCAAAACGTTCAAAACCGAACAGTAACATATTCATCCATAGAACTTTAGCTGAGAGCAGTTATGTTCTTATACGAAATGATTCAGTTCGCACACCACTTCAACCAGTTTATAATGGACCATATGAGGTTGTAAAACGACACAATAAATATTTTACCATTAAAATTAAAGGTAAAGTGGACAAAATTTCAGTTGATCGCTTTAAACTAGCATTTATGATAATTGAAAAAACTGATGAACACACACCGAAAAACAACGATAAACAGAATCCTGAAAAAGTTTATAAAATACGGTATTGCAGAAAGGTACGTTTTCGTCTTACCTATGGTCATACTAGAAGGGAAGTGTGATGTGGTGATTTTCATGAAATGAGAGTTCAGAAATTTTTTAACACGAAAAACAACATAAAACTCCGGTACTATAATTAATGTAAAAGTAGTAGTATCCTCAGAGCAAGCTCTAAATATATAATTAGAATAGCTAGAATATAAGTATAATTAAAAGTAGTGGAATTAAGTCAGTTTAAGTAAGTATAAGAACGATAACATTAGGATATAAATGTATTTAAACCACCTACATGTGGCACATAAATATAAGACACATTTTAGTCTTTAAACTAGTCTGTAAACTAAATTAAACCAAATCAAACTGAATTGAATATAGTAGTTGTATAGTAAAAAGACTAATCGTCTTATGTACAATTTATATAAATCAAATAAATAAATAAATAAAAAAAACGTATTAATATTAAGTGATAAAATAAATATAGTAAGCAAACTATAACAGTATATGGGTGTAATACAGTTTTAATACAGTTATAATACGGTTGTAATACAGTTATTGTGTGGGACAAAGTTATCAATATACTATATAGCTATAATTTATATTGGCAGAAACATTTTTGATAAAACACTTTATTAAAATCATTTTCTACAGACTAACAGCTATCTACATGCGATTAGATAAATTTGTGGTAATTCACATGTGCCTTAAACAAAACTGTAACATTTTCATAAAGAAAGTTGAATACATTTTTCATTTCAACTAAAATGAAAAACTAAAAATATATTAAAATTTAGTCATCATTATCATCTTATAGCGCTACAGTTTTGGGTGAGATTTGGCCTTCATCACTATGCTCCTAAAAAAAGGTCGATCTTGTCCCACTTGTCTCCAATTTGGGATTTGTAGGGATTTGATTCAGCACCACTGGTTGCTTTCGGCTTTCGTCCATTCGACTTACGTGGCCAGCTCATCATAGTCTTTGGGCCTTTGCAAACCGTACAATGTCCCCACTATCAATCATACTATTGAGCTCGCTGTTGCTTCTGATCCATTCTGTAACCTTTTTGGGCCGAATATTTTTCCGAAGATTTTTCTTTCAAATATGCGCAGGCTATTCTCCTCGGCCACGTTCACAGTCCATATCCCGCATCCATACGTCACTATGCATCGTATGAGAGTCTTATATATCGTCATTTTGGCCTTTTTTGTTATTAATTTTGATTGAAGCAACTTTCTGTTTGCATAGTAGCATATGAATTCTATTATGAATACAGCACGGCATACTATTACCACTTCTTATTGTTGCTCCGAGGTATGTAAAGCTTGTAACTCCTTCAAAGATGTGCTCTCCAATTGTTATATTCTGAGTATTTCTTATTGGTTCATTTCTCTACATTTTTAGATATTTTGTTTTGTCTTCGTTGATTTTTAAACCTATTTTTTATGTCTCCTCTTCTAGTTGTACAAATACTTCTGCCATATATTTGTAATTTTTTGCCATGATTACTATGTCATCCGCATATGCTACTATTTGGGTTGTCATATTGAACATAATTTTCCTATGGCGTAATGTAGTATTAAGTTGAATATAAGTGCGGATAAGGCATCTCCTTGTCGTACTCCCGTTTCTATTTTAAATTCACAGGTTATTTGGTTTTGTATTACAATTTTAGCTTTTTTTTCATGCATTGTCATTATGACTAGGTTTGATAATTTCTGAGATATTCCCAAATGTCTAAGAGCTGTATTTATGCTGTCAAATGTTTGCTTGAAATCTGTTAAAAGCATGTGAAGATCTATGTCGTGTTCATAACATTTCTCCATACTTTGTTTCACGACGAATATCTGGTTGATCTTTGGCTTCGGAATCCGCATTGGTACTCTCCCAGTATTTCTTCAGCAAAGTAGGCTAATCTAGAGTAGGTATAAGACATTGAATAATATTTTGTAAGCACAGCGTTATTAAATTTTGGTTATTAAATTAAAATTTAGTGGTTGGTATATCTTCCATTTTATAGTGCATGTTGTTATCTAACAATAAGCGTGTGAAAGAAAGAAAGCTTAAACATTGTAGTTTACAAAATTTGATTATATTTACAACTTCAACCAATAATTATTTAACTTTTATCCCACTTAGACACGAATATAAAATTTCTATCATTTGTAAAAAAATACAGTTCTAACCTTTCGTCAAATATTTCGTCTTTATAAAATTTTTTTAATTTCAAAATTCTACATAAAATCAAAAACATCATTGACTTTGAAATAATCACCATCAGACATACATTTTATTCTTCCCTGCACCAATACCTATACATTTTATAATATGCTGGAATTCTTATCTATCACAAAACAATCAACAATCATTTTCATTTTGACCATCATTATTTTTGTATCAGCAATCATCATCTTAATCATTATCATCATTACTATAATCACCATCATCATTATTTTTGCTGTATCACGTCAAAAAAGATCAACAGATTATATTCTAAACAACTTGATGCTATCAAATCAAAACAACAACAAAATTTAAAAAAAAGATAAACAACCAAAAAAATTCATCATCAAAATGAGGAACACCATTAAAAGGTATATAACTATACAAAATACTACTACAACAATTCCTATACAATATAATAAGAAGAAAATTTGAAAATACATGAAGAAATGAGGAACTAAAACAATATAACCAAAAATAAGAATAAAAAAAATGTCTACCTACGTTCTTGATTGAAACAAGGTTAAAAAGATATCTTTCAGAGTTTAAGTTTTCATTTGCCTCTGATTTTTTTTTTACCTCATCAACAATTTTTTAATGTTCTATAAAAAAAAAAAAAAAAATAACAAGAAAAAAGCATAAGTGATCAATACACCTGTGCTTGAGACATACTTCTTTTATAAAATTACAAGATGAAAATTTCAGTCATCGGAGACTAACGTTGATGAGTTCTATACACAAAACAAAAATAATTAAAATAAAAACAAAAACAAAATAAAAATATGTTAAGAAAGAAATGCCAAAAGAAAATATTTTGACGACATGCGCACGCCTGATTGTCTCTTTCTAAGCAAATTTTTATAATATTTACATGACCATCATATTATATTTCTTGTAAGTTACAATAGTGGTGCAAACAAAATCAACTTGAAATATTATATCTCAAGAGAAAATCTTTATTATGAATTAAAATCATGTTGCAATATAATATCCATATATAATTTTGGTATATCATATTAGTTAGAATGAGACAAAAAATAAATAAAAATTAAAATAATAGACTGTAAGATTTAAGGTGACGATTCTGATGACGATTGATGGGTTGAAGATAGAAAATGTCAATTTTGTTATCAGAGAATTTTCAGAGAAGAAAAAATTATATTACAACAAATTTATCTCTTCTTATCTTAGATTCGGTTGATGTAAGACGAAACGTCAAATGTAATACAAAATGAATATCAACGGCATCCAAAAAAGTTATTAAAATATTTCAAATTAAATAATTTTTAGTAATGTGATGCAAATTTTAAAATAGCGGTTAACTAAATTTTATTACAATAGTTAGAACTTACTCTCATTTCCATCTGAATTATATTCAATATAAAAATTATGTACAAAATAAATTTTGTTTTTATTGTTTTTATCTTTTTGAATAAATTTTTATTATGATCAGCATACAGAGAAAAACAAGTTAAGAGCTATCATAGTTATACAGTACATACTGTCAAATGTAGATTTCTTTCTTTTTCAAAAAAGCTTGTGATGTGAAAATCAAATGAGAATATACATATTATTATGTTCAACAATCAATATCATTTTTTAAAACGATCCAATCGATGAGAGTTCACTCTCGCTGCCTAATGGTTAATGTCATTTTTAAATTGCTGATTTAAAAAAAAATGAAGAAAAAAAAAATTAAAATAACATAGAAAATATACAACAACATCATCTTGTTGTAAAATTGTTTTAATTATACCATAACAAGATAACAGAATAACATGTAATTCGTGGTGCAACACAACCAACCCATCGTTGAAGGGGTAAACAGACAGAAATTCAACTTGGAATTGAAAAAAAAAATATATATATATTTTTACTCATGATGTTATAATAGTCTACTACATCTTTAATTATTGACAAGTAACTACAGTTTTTTTTTCTTCTTCCTTTTTTCTTAGAAATAATATCTATAATTATAGCTATAGAGAGAATAAAGAAGATAGATACATAATTTAAATATTTAATGAAATATCATGAAGTCGATTAAAGTATAAATAGTTAAGGTTAAGCAAATATAATAATATGATATACCTACCCAAGAGTACACAATTCAAAATTTATAGAATATTGCAAAAAAAAAAAAAAAAATGTTTTTCTATAACTACCACCCATCAGAGAGAAAAAATAAAACTGAAATAAATTGCATGCAAATTTAAAACTGTATATTTTGTCGTAACTGTATACTATGCTTTATAAAATGTAACTAGTTAAAAGCTATATACCTAGACTGTTTGTATGTTATCATCCCTCCGAAATACCTCAATAATCATCACCTCTCCGAAGACGTTAACATTATTTCAAAAGTAGTATACGACTCAGGACAACACTTCAATACTGCGGCTTCACAAATGGTGAAAATCTAGTCAGGGCAGTTAAAAAAAGTACTTATACTATAATTATTCTAATAAAATTTTATTTCCAGGAATTTTCAAAAATTTTCACAAACTATTTAATTTAAAATCACTTTGATTGAAATGCGACTTACAGAAAATAATTCGGTAATATTTTTTTATTTAACTGAAATAATAATTTGATACTAAAATAAACCGTATGAACTATTTTAACTTTAACATTAATTCAAGCTTTGTCAATTGGCCGAAGAATGTACGAGACAGCTGCTATAGAAGCGAGAAATGCTGCTGACTCAGACTTATAGTAAACAGAAAAAAAATTCCCTATTTTAAAATTGAAATTATAATTAGAAAGTTAAATTGTAAAAAACTAAAAGCATTCTGTACGAGCAATCGAGCTCATTTGAGTAAATAAATGAATAAATAAAAAAAAAAAATTAATAAAAAAAATCATTACAGGATATTACTTAAAATATAAATTTTATAATTTAGCTATTTTTTGTAACTTTAACAGAATATTATATTTCTAGAACAAATTAAGGAAAAGAAGTTCCATTTTGCACGTAGAGCAAAGCAATATTAACGAAGTTGATCAAGTTTTATATTATTTCGCGTTACATAGAGCAAACGATTATTGAAAAAAAAGAAAAAATAAATTAGAAATTTGTATTAAATTTTATTAATTAATAAAAAAAACATAACCATTAACTTTGGTGGGGACCGGGTCCTCCAAATTTTTACAAAAGATGTTATCATCATAGACCAAGATGTGCACTAAATTTGAATAAAATTAGCCCAGTAGTTTCTGAAATAAAAATGTTTCTCCAAATAAGAGCTTTAGTTGGGACCAGGCCCTCCAAGTTTTTATAAAAAGTATTGTCATCAGAGACCAATATGTGTATCAAATTTAAATTAAATAAGCGTAATAGTTTTAGAGATATGAATTTTGATCTAAATAAGGGTGGAGACCAGGTCTCCAAATTTTGATAAAGAGTGTTGTCACCGGAATCCAAGCCGTTCTTAAAACTTCAAGTATCTAGCTAATCGGGAAGTTGGTCTAAAAATCGATTGCAATATTTGTACCGGACAAATATACAAACAAACTAAGCACCAAAGAAAAAGTGTTAAAACCGTATTAAATAAAAAAAGTGAAATTTCAATCAACGATCACAAACCAAAATAACAAAACGAATATATGAATATAATTTAAAATTCAATTTAAACTTATTTTATAATACTATGCAACAAACTTGGTGACGGTGACGACATGACACTTTGCAAAAGTTCACAAGCAACTGATCATTTAATTATAAATTTTCTTTAAACAAATACACAAATAAAATTGTATGTCCATAGAGCATACAGTATTTATGTGGGTTCATATTTTCGTTGTATATGTCCTAAGCCTTATACACCAAAATTTTGTTGTATAGAGCAAAACAATATTTAAGAAACAAAATTTTAAAGCTACTTAAGTGTTTTGCCTTACGAATAAAATTGTATGTAACCAATGATTTGTATGAATATTTTGCCCTATACGCCAAAAATTGTCGTTTAGGGCAAAACAATACTTTGATAAAAAATTGGATATGTATTACAGCTAGGAAAAAGTGGATAAGTGCAATGGACGCAGCATCCTTTAAAACCACAGAATAAACTCCTAACTCCAAATCGACGATTTGGCGTATGGAGCAAACCAATATTCAGACGACGATATGCGTTCCCCCCAAAAACGCGACTTGGAGATTACAAGTAAATATATATATCTATTAAACTGTCTGTAAAGTTTTGTTACAAATCATTTTTATATTCTTTTCTTTAGCTGTTTTTTTATTTCTTTCCTATGTCCTTTTTTCCTACTAACTGGCTAAGATATGCGACGGTAGGTAAGATATTTATCCCAATATTCAGGCAAAAATAAAACAAAAGAAAAGTTAGTTTTTATAAAAACTTGCTTTCTAGCGTTAGAGTACATTTTTTTTTTATAATTGAAAATTGTCGAATATTTTCCTTTTAATTTTACCGATACGCTTATCACATTGATCAGTCGAGTACAAAACACTGAAGTTATACAAACCACAAAAATCTGCAAGTAGTAGACTAAAGGCGTGTTCATAGTTGAAATAAAACATGCGTCAGTGTCTTGCAGATTTTTTGCTCTGTCCCTATGAACAAAACAACATGCGCAGGTGCGCTGAAAATTGTTTAGCAGTCATTCTTGTTCATAGAAGCAGCACATGTACAATTCGTTTTCATAATTCATATTATATTATTTTATAAATATTTTTTTTAAATACATTTTTTTTAATATTTAATTTATTTTAATATATAATATATTACTTATATATTATTCAAATATATTAAAATTATTATATATTTTTTTCAATATATTTTTTTTTATTATATTTATATTTATATATTATTATTTGAGACACATTTATTTTATTTTAATAATTAATTTTTATTTTTTACTTAAATATTTTCTCACGACATTCTTATTTATTACATGTTAATTGACATGCACTTTAAAAATCATTCTAAAGCAGGGGCAGTAAAATATCTGGAAAATATTCGACTATTTCCAAATAGTGTTAGTTTGAAGAAAATTACGAATAGATCTTCTAAACCTTTGCTAAACTTCAATATTCAAATATTTGCATTAAAAATGCAGGTAAACGGCCTGCTACAATGGAGAATATTGTTTCACAGTTTTTTTTTTCAAGCAGCTTATTTTTATTAAGAGTGTTTGAATTCGAAAATTTTCTTGATTAAAATGTTTTTTTACAAATTTCTTATATTAATATTTTTTGTATATTATTCATGTTAAGTGAAGAGCTTTGTGGAGCATATTGTCAAAAATGTACTTGCAAGGTCGCTGATTTTAGTATCTAGAAAGTGCTTTAAAATTAACTAACAATCAAACAAAAATCATTAAGCGATTTTTTTCAATTTTTAATAATTTAGTTGCTATACTATCGACTGACTATTGGTATGCCGTTGGTACATATACTTAAAATTACATGTTGGGAAATCAATATTAAAATCTGAATGATTGAAAAAAAAAACTGGTCTTTGACCAAAAATTTATATAATGGAAAACTGGGAATATTTCTGTATATGTAAAAATATTTATGTACCGTACTCATTAAAGAGTTATTTAATAATTATTTTAATATTATATTAATTTGCTAATGTAAAATGTAAATGCATAAACTATATAACACAATACACATTTAATGACAAATATGAATATCGTATGGTAAGTCAAGCCAATAAAATAATATTGGTTGTTTATTCAAAAACACAAATGAAATATCCAAAAAAGTGAGAAATTTTTAACAAATTAATTTATTATTATTTATTTGACTTTTTATTAAAAAGTATTTAAATGTGTATTGATAGCACAATGAACGCATTCTACCTCCTGCAGCAATGAATGTTCTTAAAGTGAAAATGTTTGTTCCACAGAATAAACTTGGTGCAAATTAGGAATAAATTGCAGTATTGTAATGCTCATGATTTTTTTTTGTTGGGTTAAGGTATATACGCCTGAATCAGATACAATTATAATATGCTCAGTATGTGGATGATCTATTAATCATTGTTTTAAAAATGTGTAAATAGCATTTCCTAAATATAGCCGTGGCTGTAAATAAGTACAATCCTGAAATATTGTATGTAATAAGTGTAATACAAAAATGTTCAATTTATTTAAACATATATGAGCATGAAGTAGACCAAAAAGGTATACGTGCATAGACAAAAGCTTTGAACACTAAAAAAAACCAATGGGTAAACGGCAACAAAGAAAAAAAAACATATAATATTAATTGACGTATATTAACCCGAATTAGCCCTATGTTGACCTAACCCTTTTGTTGAGCTAACATATAGGTATTTTTGCTTTATTGAAATAAAAACCGTTATTTTAATAAAAGTAGTATTGCACTTTTTTTTACCTATTTATAAGTATTTACTCATATTAGGCTTTGAAATTGAAGTGCCATAAATAGAAAGAGTGCAGCATATAGTTTTAGTTTAGTGAAAAATGGATGACATGAAAAAGTAAAATGAATTTTTTTACCTAAATGTAATTATTTGTTAAGTGGGAACTTTTCAGTTCAAAAAGTATCTGATAAAATATTTTTTCATTAGTATTTCTCTGTTGCCATAATGGCAACGCTGGGCTAATCTATTATAGAAAACATTTATTCACAGTATATTATGTGATTTATATTTGTGATTTTATATAAAATTATCAGTAAAAAAAAGTATTAGATTATTTAGAAGAGATTTTCTCGGACACACCTAAGTCTATATTTATTGAACCACCAAATGAAATTGGAGATTTAAGTAGTTGTTCCATCGTTTTCAAAAAAAAAAAAATGCGCGCGCATATGCTATTGGCGAATATAATTTTTTTTTTCCTTACTCCTCTTGGGAGCATAGAACTTCCACTTGACATTTCCATTGTACTCGATTTTTAGCTGCTAATTTCACTTGTATTTCCGAGGCAATGTTTAATTCCATTTTTAATCTGTTTGTACTGTATAAGTAGGGGATTGGCCTACTGTAGAAGACCACTTTGATAACTCTATCTGCGCCTACGTGGTAAGACAACGTCATATTTTTGTGCAAGTTGTCGCTGCGATTATCCATCTTTGACGTTAAGCATGCCTGACGTTACTATGTTTACTGGGTACGTTATGTCCAACACTAATAATAATTGTTTGTCCAACACTAATAATAATAATTACTTATTTATTTTGTTATTTGGTTATTGTGTTGTATGAGATATATGAGTATTGATATAGATATTGATGTTGGTAATATTTTTAGTTATTAAGTATTAATTATATTAATTATTTTTATTGATTATATATTTTATGTATAATATTTTGTTTTTTGTTTTGAATTATATTTTATACCCCCCACGGATATCGAACCCGTGACTACCACATCGTAATTGAAACACATTTCTATGCTCCAACCAATTAGACCACGGAAGGGTTTGGCGAATATAATAAGTATATAAGTGGCGTCGATAGAATGGCGGAGAACATCAGTTTATATTGGGTTGGCATTCAAGGAAAAAAATAACAAATTAATAAGGTTAACAATCCGGAAATGCGTTAACTGCAATTTCGTTGACAAATTATTGCTATATATTATTGTGGTCATTATGGCACCCAACAACTATCTGCTGAAAATATAAAACGTAAAAGATCCATCTCAAAAGCTTTATGTTATCGTTATGATAAGAACAGGACTCTTTTCAAATTCTGTGGAGAAGAAACGAAAATGTGCTGGCGATTATTACACTATGCGTACAGTTGGACGCATTACTATTAGTACAGTTGGACAGAAGTATATGTATAAAATATGATAAAGGACTGTGCATATGGTGCTTTGAATCTTATCACAAGCAATGAAATATTGTGTTCCATTATTTAAAGATTGGAATTATTATATTTTTAATAATTGTTATAATATATTTTTCATTTTTGTTCTTTGATTAAAACACTTTTATGTTATATTTTCAACGAAAAAAGGCACCATAAACATGCGTTCATTCTATTTTATTTAATTCAAAATCAACAAGTAACTGTATTTTTCCAATAATTAAGCAAGTAAGAGAATTGAGTTATAATCTAATATTGTTTACAGAGTGATTCAAGAAAATTATCAAAATTAACAAAAACATTAAAATATAAAATTTAATCATTAATATAAATTGAAATGAAATGGAAATGTTAACTGATGAAATTGATGTAGCGAAATTAACCAAATATTTTTTTTATCAATTTTGCATCTATTGATCATTTATAATAATTTTACTACCATATTTTATTCCAAAATCTAAAATGTGTATTTCATATAATTTTTTTCTCCAATGCAAACCAGCGTTGTATAAACTCAAAAAAATACAAAAATATGTTATTTTACTCAAGACTAACGGTTTTCACTAAATATAACCTCAGAATAAAAATAAATAACCCGGGCTGATTCGGGTTAATGATACATACGTTCAAACAAAACAACAATTCAATCGCAAGAATACATGCAAAATACATAATTTTTTACTGTATGAACAGGTACCAATGAAGATACGGCATATACCAAATACTAAAGTAATTGAAAATTGACCAAACTAATTGAGATACTTAAAAATTGATTACAGATTTGGATAGATCTCATTTAAAAATCTAAGAATACACCATTAAGCCTGAAAGTACAAAACTGGCGCATACGACATACCAATACTCAGTCGACGATTCATCTATTTATATATATAATATTTTCTATTATATTGTCAAACAATATATAACATCTATCTGTCTTTATATATACATACATTTGTTCAGTGCATTTTTACGTATATATATTTCCTCCAGAAATTCCATTTTCCCATTCAATTCAATTTTAAAGTTTTTTTTTCAATTCAAATACTCTGAAAGTGATTAAAAAAAATTATAATCATTATTATTTTCCTCTATATAAACTCTATACTTTAATCATTTAAAACTTGTATACACTTGATTGAATAATTTTCAATAAATTTTCTAAAAATATTGATTTTAACTGTATCAACAAAAAAAAAAAAAATAACAAAAAATAATTTTTATAAATTTTCTCATTTTCTTTAATAATAATAATAATATATTAAAAGTTCACTGAAATTTAAACATAGCTAGTAAAAAAAAAAAATACATAGCTCGAAGTAGATTTTGAAATACAAATAAATAATAATATTAAACTTATTTCAACTATGAAGTAATTATTTTGAAAATATTATTTAAAACAAACAAACAAAAAAAAAATACCCCTCAGCGGTCAATTGTATAAAAAAAAACCAGTGAAAACAGCAATACAAAATTTCCTGTCATCTTCCGGTCATTGTAATACAAAGTATAGTTAACTATTAAAAATCATAATACAAACAAACAAATTATTAATAACTTTCAAAAATTATAAACCGAACTGAAATTCTTAAATTTTATGAGATCTCTCTCTCTCTCTCTCTCTCTCTCTTGTTCAGTCTGTCAGCCAGTATTAAGCAATTTATTTAGTCAAGCATTATTTTAGTATCTTATAAATTGAAATATTAGGATACAGAATGTAAAAAAAAAAAAAAAAAAAAAAAAAAACAAAAACATATAAAATTAAATTACTATATAAACTAAACAACTAAATAATCAATCAAAATTTTTCAAAAATTTACAAAAAAAAAATTATATCTGTGTTATGCAACAAAAAAAAAAAAAAAATAATAATAAGTTATGATTTAGCTTTATACTATGGAGTTCAACTACCGTTGATAAATTTCTTAGAATTTATCATTTTAATGTAATATGTATATAAAAACCAAGTGAACTCTGCCAGTGTTAAAAAATATAAAATCAAACTTAAAGTATGTCCACAATTTGTAAAAAAAGAGAAAAATAACAACAACAATATATACTGTTGTTGTAGTTTGGATTTGAAGGGCAGCTGCAAAATGTAATAAAAATATGTAATGTTATAAACGTATACATCGGGTACAGAATTCTGTATAGCTTAGAATTACTAATATTCAATTTTGATGCAGGTTTGAAATATTGTCGTTAGTAAGTGATAACTAACTAGTGTGTGCGTGTGTGTTGGAAAAGTCATCCTATGATTTTTTAGTTTGTAAATTATTTAATCTAATTTTACTTTGAATTTTATACTTATCGCATTATCACTTACTTTTCTAGTCACTCACTCTTTTTAATATGATAAAAAAAATGAGTGATTCAAGATTTGGTTAAACCATCTTTAAAAGTAAAATTTTTACTATATAGTGGGCTTAGTAAATGTTCACTAAAATAAGAACGATATTTAGGTAGGTAGGTATACTAAAACTGTAATACAATTATACTATTATAAAATTATTATGGAACAAACAAATTTAAACAACCTGCTTCAAAAGTCATCAATACTTACTTACCTAAATAAATATAAATTATACGAGAAAAATTTATAAGCAAGAAAAATTCCTTTAAAATGGTTGACCTTAAGGCTAATAGAAATTTTGTACTTTGATTTTTATTGTTATTTTTTTTTTTTTTTTACTGACTTCTCTTTTGTCATGTTATTATTTAGCATTAAACCAATGATCATTTTTTTTTTTCGAGTTTTGATGAAATTTATTTTCATTTAAAGACCCCCAAATGATTTTTATTATTACTAAGAGAAGTATAGATTTTGCAACTATGTATACGTATGTTTGGAATTAAAGTTGGATACCTACCATATTATATAAGGTATTATAAATGAATTTAATGTTGATTTACGGCTTTTGTGGAAAATATATGATCCACAGAGTGATTTAACCCTTTAATGTTCATCGTAAGTCTCATTATACAAATACATTAGAATTCACAATTATTTAGACCAACCATCGGCAACCTTTGCAACCGATGGGCCAAAATAAATTTTCTGGATAAGAGCATGGGCCACAGGGTTTTAATACTTACTGTTACATTTTCAACTGTCATAAATAATTTAATTCGAAAAGTGATTTTCCAAGATTTCAAAATTCGAGTCGAAAACTCATTTTCCAAGATTTGGATATAATCAGGAAATTTGCCATTTGATAAAGAAAGATTCGATTCCTGTTCTAACATCATTGCACAAAAAGGTAATTTATGTGATTCATTTCTTAAAATATTGTTTTTAAGCAGCTTTAGTTTAATCTGAAAAGGTTTTATATTTGAATATGTTTCATTAATCAAAATTCCTTTTATTTGAAGCTTTCGGCTTAATTCGTTCATTAAAGAAGTCATGTCTATTAAAAATGCTAAATCAAAAAACCTCTTTGGATCCGATAATTCTAATACTTCTCTTTTGCTTCCAACCATAAATATATAAACAGCTTCTTTCAACTAAAAAAAACCTTTTAAGTGCATTTCTTGCACTAAGCCACCTAGCTTTGCAATACTAGATATCGGAACAGTCAAATTAATATGAGTCGAGTTTTTTAATTAAGAATTTTATTAGTGGCGAACGAATAAAACTAATAGTAAAAATAAAAACAAAATGGGCCGCATTTAGTCCATGAGCCGCACGTTGCCGGTGGCTGATTTAGACAATAATTTAATTGTTGTTATAATAATAAAGTGAAATAGAATGCCACACTGTGCTTTATAAAATTCTTAAACATATTAAATAAAAACTAAAAAATGAACTATAAAAAGACAAAAGCTACAGAGAACGAAAAAATTTCCTAAATAGATACTTGAACAATTTGTTTTTGTTTCATAATTATTTAGACCACACAGTAATAAGTCTTCATAAAAAATTATAAAAATTAAAGGCACACTGTTAATATGCCAATTCAAATGTAATGACAGTCTTCTTGCACGGCTACGAAACATGTTGGCCACAAACCATTTTCATCGGAATGCTGTAGCAAAAAATTATTTAAAAACAAATAGACATGGAATAGCTACTATCTACTATTGTCAGGGTATAAGGCTTCTGAAATAGAATAACTCCATTTTACAATTTACACAGTCAATTCATTTTTGTTATTTATTTTATCCCACTGACACAAGGTAGGAACAATTGACCTTTATTAGGACCGCAAACGCTTTACTGCGTCACCCAGCGTATAAATTGGAGTCAGTAGGGTACGTGGCAATCCCAGAAAAACATAAAGAATGACAGTATAGTCGAAGCAAGCACACGAAGAAACAATTTGACCCCAACTGAAGAATTAAGCCGTTGATAGCAGATTATGGAAGGACTTTTTTTGTTTTATGTTCTTGACAGTAACTTAGGTGGAATCACCTTTTCGTGCTTAATTAAGTACGGTACTGCAATTTTACACTACAACATCTGCAATAATTTGAGTATTTATTTATCAAATTACTGGCTTATCAACTCATTAAATGTGGAAAACTGCTGCTATTGTCAGGAACTAAGCCTTCTTAAATAGAATAGCTTTATTTTATTTAACCGATTATACTCTCAATTATGTTTTGTTATTTATTTTATCCTAATGACAAAGGGTGCTGGACCAAGTCGAAAAATCCATAAAGTATTAAGTTCATCGGGAATCGAATCTGGGACCTTTTGGGTGAAAGATAAGCACCAGCGTGTGATCGATTTTATCTTCGTCCTACGTTTCATTTACTATAATGTAAATTATGAAGTGTGTATTGATGGGGTTTCTATTAATTATTATTAATTTCTAATATATTGATTTTGGTTCACATTTGAAAAAAAATAAAGCCTTCAAATTTTTACCAACTAAGATGGGTACTAAATTTTAATCGATTTGCATAATAATTTTTGAGATGTGAAGTTTGGTCGATATAAGACCCAAATTAGGGGAAAGCAGGCTTACAAAAAATTTTGTGGCCGGGATCTAAGTTTTTCAGGTCACCAGATCATTGTGAAGTTAAACTAAAATCGATTTAATTTTTTGCCGGGCAGAAAGGAATCAGCGGAATAATAAAATCGCATTAAAATAGCTCGAATCCTGTTTTAAGAAGAAGTATTAACAACCACAATCGCTAGTTATTTTTAAAATCTTATTTTTGTATTATGTTAATTAATAATTATTATTCAAGTCCGATAATTGTGTATCAATCGCACTCAATTATTTTAGACGGTAATATTTTTGTACCTAACCAATCGAAAGTATTAATATTATGAATTGGTATAGCTTTTGATATTTTTTTTTCGAATCTGGGCATATTAAAAATATTACCGATAACAATAATGTTAACAGCGTGTTCAATAATAATTATCTATGTGGTGGATAAATAAAAATACTGTAATCTACTCATGTTATTTTTTCCAACATCTGTGAAAAACTGAACTTCTCTTTATTATACTTATACTACTTATAACGGTATTCACTTTACGAGGGTTTTCAATACATCTACAATGATTCGCTGTATGTGGTTCAACCGTTTTTTTTTTCACACCTTACTATCGAGAGATGATTCGAGATAATTTGGGAATTATAGGCTATCGAGACTATCGAGGTAATGGCTCAATTTATGATCAGTTGTTTATTTAAAGCATTCTTTCTGCTGCAATCTATTTAGAATCAATAATTATTAAAAACTAGTTTTGTAACCCGCCATAAATGACGGAAGCAAAATAAATTCTAGCATTTCTTCCTTCATTAGAGTTTTCATTTCAAGTTTAAGAAAAATATGTATTTGCTTACTAATTTATCAATACAATACCTATATTAGAATTATTAGAATGCTTTTAATTACCATATAAACAGAATATTTGTAGTAAGGTGAAACTTACAATAATTTTATATTTTTACAATCATAGCAGCGTTCTACTATAAAATTCAAATTGTAAAATGAAATCAATTAGGATATAATAAAATTAAAAATTTCTATGGCGCCATCTAAATTTAACACTTGAATGGCATGACAATCATTATGAAATTATGGGCAAATGACATAGATAACAGATGACAGATGACAGATGACAAATGACAGATGACAGATGAAAATTGACAAATGACAGATGGCATATATAAGCAATAAAAACAGATACTATGTTTATGACAATTACGTGATGTTACAATTTGTATATGTGTTGGAGTATTCCGTCGAACTTACAAACATCCAAATAAATGCAGAAAATTATATTATAATTAATACTGTAAACTTAATAAAAATTACAGAATCAAATACAATTATAATACTTAATTAAGTTTAAAGTAAATTTCTAGCCTAAGAAAAATTTAATATTACTATATACCCAATTTGAAGATAAATTTCAGTTAGAACCTTGCCATTCTGAGGTCAAGCAATAACAGCAAATTTGTGGCTCTCACTTTCAATTATGTTGATTATTATTAACAAAAAAAACAAATTAATATTAATGAATTCAAAATAGTTGATTACGATGTTAACTCAACTAAAGATTGAAGTAATACAAAATATTAATTTAAAATCAATGGTATTAAAAAAATATTACAAAGTAGTTGTAACGAAATAAAAAAGGGCATTAAATCTGAATGAAAATTGAAAAATTGCAAATTCTTACTATGCACATTAAGAAAAACTGAGTTTTTGCTTGCTTGTTTTTGTCTTCATCATTTTGATGCACCCTCTATATGTTATTGTCTGTATTGTAGAAAAAGTATTTTTTTGTACCTTCAAAAAATCAATTATTTAGCAAAAATCAATAAGCGCATAACCTGCTGGTTTTAACCAAAACAAAAAAAAATTAAATAAAATTTCACTGAAGTTTGCGCATTAATCTGTTGTTGTATGACAGTAGCATCACACATAAATATTCACTTATACATATTGATTTTATATAATATACTTTGGATATATAATTTATCATAAATTATGTTTTTGTTGCATTCACGTATAGATGAATATTAAAAAATAAAATGGATGTTTTGTTATTCATTTATATTTTTTTTAGGAATATCATGTATATGTAACCAATATGTTTGTAACCTACCAATAAATTGAATTGCGCAAATCGAAAACAAAAAAATTATTATTGATTTTCAGTTAATATGATTATAGGATCTTATTTTCATAGTAGCTGATGGTATATAGTTGAAAAAATATCTTCCTGAATAAATTGTTATTCTTTTTTCTGATTCCTATAAAGAACCGCACAAGTGATCTTCAATTGTGCAAAATAAAACAAAAAAAAAAAACGATACAATAGGAAATAAGTAATAATAATAAAAAATAATGAAAATAAATTAATGTTGTGATTCAAAAAGTCTAAAAAAAAAAAATTCATGTGTATAACTACATTAAAAATTCATTGGAATTATTGTTACCTGCCTGAAAATGAATCTTTTAATGTCGACACGACATTGGCCAGAGGAAAATCAAAAATTATTACATTACAAAAAGAAATTTGAAGAAGACTTAAATATATATTATATGATATATATATATATATATATATATTTGTAACTAAAAATAATTGACTTTTATTTAAATGGATTCAAAAATTGCTCGATTATTGTTTTGAACAAGTGCATATCCGTAGGCTAAATAAATATTTGAAAATAAAAAAAATTTAAATTTAAATTATCAAAAGTATGCGAGTTAAGAAGATGATATGATATTTAATTATAGAGGATATTTTAATTTGTATTTGTTTTGTATATATAGTTACCATCAATAAGTGAAATATATACGTATAAGTTATATGCGTGCTGCAGTTTTATATATTGAGAGATCAAGACAATAAAATTTTGACTTTAGCTTGACTTTAATTCATTTTGAGCTGTAATGACTGACAAGCTCTTATTTTTAATTCGAATACTTTATTTATATTATTGTTGTTCTTACTTTCAAATACATATACCTTAAATCGAGCTCTAATACACTTATGCTATATTATTTATTCGCATAACAATTTTAATAAAAATAGAGTAATTGAATTATATCTAACTAACAATAGAGGTTGTCATTAAGGCAGTACTGCAAACGCAAAATATGCATAAGTGGTAATGTAAACATATTGCAGAACTATCATTTTAATTGCAGTAGTAATATAACAGTATTACAGCTGATTGTAGTACTCTCTCAATTACAACCTTTGCAGTATTTATGTAAAATTAGAAAAGTTTAATTTGCAGCTTTTATTTATGTTTTAACACATATTGCAGTACTATAATTTTAAACGCAGTAGTACTGCTGATTGTTGTACTCTCTCAATTATAACCTTTGCAGATTTAATGTAAAGTTAGAAACGTTTAATTTGCAGCTTTTATTTATGTTTTAACACATATTATTGCAGTGCTATCATTTTAATTGCAGTAGTAACATAACAGTAGTACTGCTGATTTTAGTACGCTTTCATTCATAACCTTTGCAGATTTGATGTAAAGTTAAAAACGTTTAATTTGCAGCTTTTATTTATGAATAAAATAATTTAGAAATAAGTTACTGCTTGTTTATGAAAATCTCTAAAATTTCAACGCCACTGCTGCAGTGTTGTTTCTTTACGTGTAATGTTTATTTGTCTACACTTTAGTGGAAGTAGACTTTAGTGTAAACAAGCAATTTACTGTAGACAGTGTAAACAATGTTTAATAGAATAAAAACAATGTCAACTATAATGTTAAACAATAATTGTTTTTTCATTAGATGCGCTTAATCTCAAAACTTTCTTAAAAAAAATCGGACAGCATGCTTAGAAAGTTCCTGGTAGGAAAGCATTATCAATAGTTTAGCTTGATAAAGCATAAAAAAAATTACAGCAGCTAAGCTTATGATAAGTTTTATTAATTGATTCATGAAAGCATTTTTCCATCAATGCTAAAATGATTGTTACAATGTTGCACAATGGTACCGAAAAGCAAGCTTTTTTACATGATTAGGACTTAACGAGAGATTCTAAAGCAGCTGAGAATTTGCTTGAAATTATTGTGAATTCTGTTGATATTGGAAAGGATCTGTATTCGACTGTTGTTTATGCTATTGTATTCGAAAATCAGTATTTTTATTTAACTTAATGGCAATACATTATTATTTAATTAACTACATTGTCTATGCAATGAAGTAGACATAATGGAATTGTCTACAAAGTATTGTCGACGTGTAGAAAATAACGTAATCTACATAATGTAGTTTACGTCGCACAACACTGCACTGTTGTATATACAAATGAATTGTTGTTAATGTTAGAACAAATGTATTATTGTTAACAGTTAGCTAGTATAACATTTTCAACAATATTGTACTAGTATAACAGTTTAAAATTTTAAAGTAGAAATTTTTATACAGAAATTTGATTTATGATATTTATTTACCTGTCTGTGGACCAGATTGTAAGTCATTTATTTATAAAAATATAGAATTATAATAGTTTAAAGGTCCGTGTTATTCAAAAATTTTTATAATCTTAATTAGTTTGAACAAAATAGACTTGAATATAGTTTTAATATTATTTTTGTATAATAAGTCACTTTACTTTCATTAAATAATCTTTCATGTTAACAAGAGATGCGTAATATTTGAATTATCTATATAAATGGCTGTGAAATTGATATCCAAAATAATTAATTTCAATTGTTTAGCTCTAATATCCATTTCTTAATGTTACAAACAAAATTATAAACCTAAATTTTATAAAAATAATATAATTTTATTAAAATTAGTGTATTCCAATAAGTGCATGCCAACATCTACTTATCACATTTATACAGCATTTAAACCAAAATATATCGTGCAACTGTTCTGAAATATAATTATTTTTTTTTGTCGGCTTAATTATCATCGTCCTTTATGATTTTTTTTTATCGTTGAATTCATGCGCAGCTCACTCACAGCTTTTCAATTTAAAAATTTCATTTGTTTATCACATTTTCTTTTTTTCATCCCAATCATGATTGAAACACTGCTTGAACAGATAATCTTATAGAAACAAAATTTATAAATATTAGTTATACAACCTTTTCTAATACATAGTACTTATCTATTGTTGAAGGAAATTTCTTAATTAAATATCGTGATAATAGTCAAAAAAGATAAAAAAAACAATAATTATACCCTAGTTCTATTAAAAATCTTTAAAAATTATAATTTTTGTTTTTTTTTATCGTATATTCTTTAACGAAACTAATCAACAAGATACTGATTGATGTTAATTGTTAACCTTTATGGATCCTTAAAAAAAAAATAAGAAAATAAAAAAGGAGTAGCCTTGTCACAAAACCAAACACACAATCATTTATACACATTCATTAAGATATAGAATATATTGAAGAGAAATTATAGTTATAACTTGCATGCCTCATGAAAATATTTTTATGGTCAAAATGAAAGCATAGCGGACATAAAGATTTTTATAGGATGATAAAAAAGAATAAAAATAACAAAAAGCAAAAAAATAGAACAAAGAAAAAAAGAATAGTTTAAAAGGGGAAAAAGAGTCACCACTAAGATAGATAAAACATAAATTAACTATAAGAAAACGAATGAAACAAAAAAAAAAAAAGACAAACATTTTAATGGGTATTTCGTGTGCCTCAAAATCGAAAACCTAATTTTCTAAAAATAAGTTATTAAAATAAAGAACATAACAATAATTTTTTGACTTTTTACCATTTTTTTTTTTTTTCATTTTTTTTAACCATTTTCTAATATAGAGAAAGCTATAATGTAACTTCTAATATTATGATAACCGAATATGATAATAGCATGCATAGGATATTTTGAAAAAAAAAAATGTTCGTATTTTATGCTGGATGTTTAGAGACAATCATGCGAGTATAATTAACTTAATTTTATCTGTTGTCAAAATTTAAATGTTTGGAATTGTATTTTGCTGTCAGCGCTTAAATCATGTGCATTAAAATAAATACAAATTTTATTTAAAATTTTGATTTTATATAAACAATAGAAAGTCTTCCAACAATAATTCAGTTATCACAAAAAAACATTTAAATTCGAATTTCAGAGTATAAGAATATTATTTTTAGGAAATGTTATTCTAAATAATCAACCCTAGATTTTTCAAGTTATATTTTTAACTAAGTGTTAATGATTTCGATGTGACTATAGCTTTTAGATAAATTATAGGATCTGTTTACAGGTATATTTCTTAATAATTATACTATTTGTGACATGTCTGTAACACTGTCCAGTGAATTGGGTAAAAATTTAATAATTTAATTCTAGTTAAGTATTTCAAATAAATTTTTTGTTTTCCGGTACATTCACATTCATTTTAATTGCGTCATTGGTTCTATTTTGTCATATTGTCAATACAGAGCTGCAAAGACTGCACAAAATAAATCACTCTTATAATTAAATTAGAAGTCTTAGTTCCTGACAATAGTAGCAGTTTTCCACATTTAACGAGTTGATAAGCCAGTAATTTGATAAATAAATGCTCGAAAAACATTGTAGATATTGTAGTGTAAACTTGCAGTACAGAAAGTAAGTTACTGTCAAGATCATAAAAAAAAAAAAAATTAAGTTACAGCTTTATAAAATTTACTCATCAGTTTCAGTAAAATCCGAAAAGCTAGGTATTAAAAAAATCATTCATGTCAAGTTGAGTTTGAATCCCATCAAAATGTAAAACTTTCTCCGCTGCCACAAGGGGGTTATTACAATTCCCATTTTGTTCTAATTGCTTACTGTTGTTGTGAATAATTAAAATTATATTGTGAAGTAATTTTAATGAAGAAGAACTGCTAATGTTAAAATTTAATATTGGTATAGAATGTTCTAGAGAATTCTTTGATTAGTCCTTTATTATTATATAGGTGATATATTTCAACTGATTACTAGTATTTGTCCGGTGCTCAAAATCGTACTCAATATTCCGTTATTAACTTCCATCATATCAATTTATCGTAGACACTATTGTGCCTATCGCAACGTTCACTTTTTCATTCACTTCACTCTTTTTCTTTCCGAATGACGATTTCGGTATCGCAGGATTCACTTTCAAACTCAAAAAGTGAGTGTAAAGTGTATTCACTACACATAATATGTACGTAAAAATAAATTTTAACTGTATCTATTTATGTAATTTTTCTATAAACACTATTAAGCTACTAAGCTCTTATTAATAATAGTTAAATTTATTATTATATTATATAATATTAATAATTTTAATATATTCTCTAACTATCTTTTTCCACTTTCTTTAAAACACCAAACAAATTTTCTTAAAAATTTCAACTTTTGTATGTTATTCACATAAAAACCGAGCCTGATATTTTGTATTCACAACCGGATGATTTGTTTTTTGCTTTTTTATTTTTACTCTTTCTTCGAATCCTTGTTTTATTTGGGCAGCAATTCGGTGTACCTGTTCAATCGTGTTATGTTCAGCTTCAAAACCAAATTAATGCAAAAGAATTACCTCATAGTTTTTTATTTGCGGCATCATTTTATGAGCTATAATTATTCAAAAACTTTCGACAGCATAGGCAATAGACTAATGGGTCTATATGGGTTAACCTTTGTTGGATCTTTAACTGGTTTTATGATCATTATTATTGTAGACTGTTTCCACAATGATGGAAAGTAACTTTTTCTGAAGATGGCATTGAATATTTGTAAGATAGTTATGCTTAAAAGCTATAACTTCGATATTTTAAAAAAAATTTGAGTCATAAGATTTGTTTAAAAATTTGTCAATAATTACAACTCACTTTTTGTCAAATATGTGCCATTTTCGAACAAGTCAATTAGCAAATCTATATCAAAAATTAAATTTAGTATGTCTTAGCTATCGCTATATAATTCTATAAATTTAAAATAAATTGTCAAAGTCTTACAATGAACCATACGATTAAAATGTCCTTAATAAAATGCTTTACTCTTTCTTATCGAAAATATGAGAACTTTACTCAATAATATTAAAATAATGAAAGAGTTAGAAAATTATATTGACATCATTTCTTATCATTAACATAAGAAAAAAAGAGACAACTACTCCAAACTAAGCAACATTTTTTAAATGTTGCTCAACATTGTTTCTTGTATAGTAAGTGAAACTTGCGATACCGATTTATTCCTCAGACGGGTGAAAAATGAAGTGAAAAGAAAGTGAAGTGAAAAAATAAGGTGAATGTTACGATAGGCACATAGTATGTTTTTTATTTATTTACCTTAAACAACAACCTCATACGTTTGATAATTTATAAAAAAAAATTATTTAATTTAAATTAATTAATTCTGGTGATGGGTGAGTTTTGGCAGTTTAATAAATTAAAATTTTTGTAGGCTAAAATGACTAATGCTTTAAATTGAAATTTCTAATGAAAACAAAAGATATTTGAAAAAATATTTTAATTCGCCACGTCTTCTTTTAAATATCTATTGAGTTCGTTCGTTATTGAGTTCCATCATATCGAATTTCATCAATATTGTTTTCCATCATATCAATTTATCGTGGACACTATATTGTTTTTTATTTATTTACTTTAAACAACAACCTCATACGTTTCATAATTTATAAAAAAAAAATTATTTAACTTTAATTAATTAGTTCTGGTGATGGGTGAGTTTCGGCAGTTTGATAAATTAAAATTTTTGTATGTTAAAATGACTTATTAATTATATTATATTTAAAAAAAAAATAAATATTTGAACTCGCCACGTCTCCTTTTAAATATCTATCATTTAAAAGAATAATAATAAAAATCAGTTTTGAAATGGTTCAGATATTTTTACCGTATTTTGTTTTGTAATTTCCAGGTTAAAATATAATGATAAGTATTGTGCTATAGACAGTCATAATATTAAATTGTAGTTTATAATAAATTTATTATATTGTACAGAAAGTAAATAGATATAATTTGCTTTAGAAAATAACTTTATAATATTTACAAAGTGCAACATGATCTTATTTAATACATACTTTTGCACATTTATAAATTTATTTATTAAAGTAACCCAACAGAGCTCGCATAGGGTGTATATTATTAATATTTAATAATTAAATTCATAATAATTACACCTTGTACGAGCCATTAGGCTCTTTTAGGTTATTTTAATAAATAAATAAATAATATCAAATTTAAAATTGACACAAACAATAAATAAAATAAATTTACATTTTGACATCCGTGTCTAATTATTATTATTCGAAGCTATGAGGCAACTGGCTTTTCCTGTCAAATTTGCTTTAAAACATACTAGAGTTGTTTACATACTAGAATTTCCTAACAATTTCTAATTTCAATTTTTTTTCGTTTTTGAAATTAATATTTTTGAAATGCTTTCATAACGTTTTATTTATCAGACAGCTAAAATGTACATCAATCAAATGTCTATGATAATTTTCGGAAGGATGATATCTGTAGCATATTCTTAAATTTAGGAAAGAGAAGATAAATTATTGTTACTCATAGTCATTGCCGCCCTTAGGCAATATATATTAACGTGCCCCATAATTCGCAATAAAAACTAATTATCTGTTGTTTTTGTTAATTTATTGATTTAATAAGAACTAAAAATGTCAGTGGAGTACGCATTAATTAAATACAATTTTGATTTTCGTCAGCAAAATAATCATTTATATCAAAATAATCTATTTGATGTAAAATCTGTTTCTATTGAAAATATTACTAATGCGTTAAGGGTTGTTCCTTTTCGTAAACAGGTTAAATTATTGTTACTCATAGCATAGTAGTACCTACGTATATATATTATTTAAACCAATTTCTTAATATTAAATTTAAAAAAACCTATAGTTCTTACTACTACAGGTCATGAAGATTGTGGGTCCAATTTAACTTCCTCTTTCATTTCTTCCGATATCGGCCAGCTTCCATTAAGTCGGAAATTTAAAATTATTTAATTTTTTCATATATTTTAGAAATTTTTATTATTGTCCTACGTTTTGTACCTTCATATCTGAATTCGAAAATTCAGTTAAAACATTTTCTTTCATTTGTTTTTTCATCTCCATTATTTTCAAATATTCCGCAACAATTTATATACACAAATTTAAATTCGATTTGCTACAGTTATGAATGAAAAGAACAAATTTATAATGTTTTTTTTTTATATCTTAAATGTTTTTTTTTTTTTCATTTCTCATAAATGTTTTGCTTTCTTTTAATAAATTGACAACTGTTTATAATTTTTACAATCCCATAAATTCCTAAAACGAATGTCATACAAACTAAATTTAGATTGAAACGAAAATCTGAACGTGAAATTCTATTCGAATTAAATTTAACACAACAAAACAAAAACAAAAAAAAAAACAACAAAATTCATCCAATGACATTTAATTAAATTAGATCGATATCATCATATCGAAAATAAATTTTTCGATATCGATTCTCACATATCTTTAAATGTAATAATATTATGGTATATTTACATGCATGTATGTATATGGTGTCGTTAAAAATCGCTATCATGATTGGCAGAAAATAACTAAATACGAACTACATAGAAAATAAATTTTTATATTTTTTTCTTATTTTTATTTTTGCAACTTTTCTATATATTTATGACCAGCACAAATCACGATTTTAGACTTTTATCAAATTAATGAGCGATTGTTAAATATAAATTAATATAATAATATAATAATAGAGAGTGTGTGTGTGTTAGTATTTTTTGTTATCATAGTAGCTAGTCTCATTTAATGAAATGTTTTTTTTTTAAAGATTCGTAAAATTTTTAATTTAGACATTTATGCCATTTCGCAGGGTTATTTATGTCATTTAACTATTAATTTAAAATAATTTGCTATTATAGCATTATAATAATATATATATAGTTGATGTAGGAAATTGTATTTTAATATAATTGGTCACGAAATCTTTTTAAATAGATTTTTAATAAATAAGGATTTTATTTTTTGGGAAATTTATGCAAAAAAAGATTTGACAATAATTTGTGGGTAAATGTTTTTATATTAAAAATCATAATTCACTAAAATCATAGATAATTGTGAGAATGTTATTGAAATACAGTTAATTTTAAATTGTGAAGAAGAATGGACGAAGTATTTAAATGAAATCCTAGATATTAGTTGTGGACATTTATTTAGATTTTTGGAATGTATAAGAGATCTAGTGTTGCTTATCATCATGGTCTTACTATCTCATCAGTGGGACATAAGATGGATTTTTTTCTGATTCGATAACCTCGGTTGCTATCTTCGTCGTTGTCCAATACACTTCATGCATTTCTCTCTTCTGTTTCCTATCAATCCCACTGCACAGGGGTGTGAATCCGATCGTTCATGAGTGTAGCTAAAAATAAAACGGTTCGGCACGTGAATGAAAGAGTACGAAAATTTGGCGAAAGAGAATGAGTGACGTAAACTGGATTCAACTGCTAAATTAAAATACCCGTCTATTAGACCCCTACTATTGTTTTTATAATGTTCATTTCATTAGAGATTTGTTCAGTAGTATCTTCTGCACTATATTTTGTTATTGATATCGATATCAATATTAATCTGAGTTAATTTGCCAAATAATTTCCTACAAGATAAATTCACTAGATTCTCCAAATTTATCCTCTAATATGCTTAAGTGTTTAAATGACAACATGTATAAACATAATATATTGCAATCGTAGTAAACATATTATCTCAGGAGTTGTTCCAGATATACTGAAAATTGGAAGAACGATTTCTATTTTTAAAACCGGCTGCAAAAATGGCTTCAATAACTACAGACCTATTTGTATAGAACCAATAATAACAAAAAGAATTGAGAAAGAAGCATATTGTCAAGAATATGAATATTTAGAAATAATTTACCTAAACGTCAATATGGATTTAGGAAGGAATCGAATACCGAAACAGCGTTAGTAGATATGTACAAAACTTAAAGGATAAAAAATCTCTGGTGTTCATGGATTTAACTAAAGCCTACGACACAGTCGATCAAAAAATTTTATTAAAATAATTGTATATGTATGGTATCAAAGGATTAACCTACAAATGTTTTGCGGATTATTTAAACAATTGGTCTCAATATATACAAATAGAAAATAATAAAAGCAGCATAAATAAAGTAAAACAGGGCGGCATTTTGGGTCCGTTATTGTTTAGATTATACATTGATAGCATGCAACAAATTGGTTTAGAAGCAGAATTCTATTTATTCGCTGTTGACATTTGTATAGTGTTTCAAGCGGATAATTAAAATTACATTACATAATTAATGTTGAACTTAAAAAAATTTATGAGTGGATGATTAACCATAAATTAACAATAAATACTAAAAGAACAAAATATATGGCAATTGGCCATTCATCGTCCAGTTTACATATTTAGAGAAAAGTTTTTGAATCTAAATATCTAGGCTTTTGGATAGATCAACATTTAAAATGGAATGTTAACACAGATTCCATCTCAGTAAAAAGTTGGCTACGATGGCTGGAATCTTAAAAAAAACAGCTAGTATATTACCAAATACCATCAAAAGACAAATTTTTTATGGACTATTTCATAGTCATTTGACCTATGGTATAAAACTGTGGGGCACGTTGTCAAAAACAAAATTTAAAGAATTACAGATTATCCAAAATAAATTCTGAATATATTCATAGTAAAAATAACATAATATTATTAATCAATGACTATATTACTATCAAACTCATATTCCATATTCATAATTTATTTAACGAAACAATCCACACATCCACTTTATTAACGAAGCGTCAAGATCATCAATACATCAATACAAGGAATCATCATTTATTTCATATTGAGCGTTAAAGAACTGCACAATTTGGTTCATCTACAACAACTTATAGGGGTATTAGTCTGTATAATAAACTAAATAAAGATTTAAAGTTAATAAAGATGATAAAAAATTAAATATAGAATTAACCAAAAAAATTTTAAGTACATAATTATAACGATGAAAATTAAACTAAATTCCTCAATATAAAAAAAAAAAAGAAAAATTATGTATAAACTAATATTAAGTAATAATACAATTCAAATTATTGATATTTAGTTCGGTATAAATTTCATTATTCTCATCTTTTTTTTCTTTTTTTTTAAATTTTGAATTATAATTAGAAGTAGCTATAACTTATTTTTATTTTCTAATTTGTATTGTTTTTTTTTTTTCTTTCTTTTTTCGTCTTCTTTTAACTTGTTAGCTGTTTTCTTCTTTTAACTTTAAATTTTGTAGTTTTATTACTATAATGGGTCATTCTAAAAAAATGTATATTTTTGAAAATTAAAAAAAAAAAAAAAAGTTTTCTGAATTGAACCTTCAATTATAATTCAATTTAAAGGAAAATTTTTAAACAATTTCGTAGTGTACGTAGCCGGATGAATTTTAAAAGATTTTAACAGAAATTTTAGAAATTTCATCTTCGAAGTCGTTTAAAACTTCCACTGCGTTACTGTAATAAAATATCATAAATTAAACAATGTCTTTAATTTAATTTAAAATGTTTATTATATTATAACAATAATAAACAACTGAAATTAGAACTCAATGCTCAAAATAAAAAAATTAAAAATAAAAATACTTAAAATTCAAACTTAATTCACATAAAATCACATTAAAAATTTTTTTTGCAATGTTTTTCAAAATATAATTTGGCTAAAAAAAGACTTAACCTCTTTATTCTTTTATTTCGCATTTGCAATGGAGCCAAACTTTAAAATAGTACTTTAAAAATATTTTATATAAAAACGGAAGATTCTAAAATGTAATAAAAAGCGCAAAGTAACGCAGGAGAAAATTGATAACGCAGGAGATAAATAGTAACGAAGGGGAATTTTATCTTTCATTAATATCAATTGGCTGTTCAAATTGATAAAATATTTTATCACCCTGTATTTTAAGTACTGGATTTGGAAACACTTGAAGGACTTGGTTATATTGGATGTACGATTCGTCGTTTTTATTGATAAATGAATAATAAATTTGGTATTGATAATGAAATCTTTTTATTGAAAATAATTGGACAGACGTTTTGCTTTGGACTAATTTTACAAAGCCGATCTCATCAACAATATGCTTTCCATGTGCTACGATTTTGTCGGTAGTTCTTTTAAGAATGCCTCTGATACCGTCAACAGCCTCTTTCCTATAACCTGATCATTATAAGTTTATACTTAATATGACCTTGCAATATGTTTTGAAATCAAATTTGTTTTACTGACTTTTTAATAGATTTCCGAAATATTTTAGATCCTAATTCTCTTAAAAATTTTATGCTTACGCTACTTACGTACAAAATTATTTTCAACAACCTCTCTTGAGAACTTTTTTTCTTTACCTTTATTGGAGTTCATATATTTTTGTCCTATACAACTTGTTAACGTATAGAACTTTAATATTTGCCTTGCGGCTTAAATGTGTCTGATTTTTATTTGTAAATTCTTATTGGTATTAACTTTAGGACTTGTTTGTGTACATATTTTTAATCATTGATGTATTTTTTGTATTTTGCAACCGTTTTTTTCAATTTTATATTTTCCTTATTAAGTTTTATGTTATTTCTGTATAGTTTAAATCTATCTCTCCTTTTTATCTTTCCCTGATGCGTGCTAAGAACTAATTGGGAAGTAGATGGTGGTGTAAAGTTGGCTACAGCTTGTAAAGCCTCCACATTTGATTTTCTTTCTTGTTTCATTTTGCTCCATTCCTTTCTAGTTTTCTTTGGAGTACTCTCTGACATATCATTAATTAGTACTTTGCTCTTGTGATACGTTCTTCTAGCCTTTTTTTTTGTATCTTCAAAATTTTCTGAGTTCTGTTTTAGTTTATCTCTGTAGTTACCTTTCCTTTTCGACAGCTGTTAAAGGCATACCTAATTTTTTTTTTGTTTTGTTTTTTAAATAGTTTGATTACAAAATTCATATGAATTCCCTACGTTACTTCCCCTGCGTGACCAACAAAATTGTAACACAGTGGAAAGTAACGCAGGGGAAAAAATATATGTAAATAGCGTTTTTTGGGTAAGCTTTTTATATTATTCAGTCAAAATTCAAAATAAACAATGTCCTTTTACTCTTATTTGAAATATTTAATTTAATTAAGTATAATACAAACGTTATTATTCCAGTAACACAGGGGAAATTTTTAAAAAACACACACAAAATTTGATAGTTCTTGTTCGATTAAACTTTAAACAATCACTGCAACACAAATCATTTTATACTAAATATGAATGAACAAGTATTTCAATTATTTACTTAAACAGCATCTAAAAAAGTAACCGTAATTTAATGAGTTTCTTTGAAAATAACACAAAATCGGTAACGCAGGGGAAAAAAGTTGAGACAGAAATGAATTTGCAAATTTTTGCTATAAAAGTAAACTTTAGAATTATTTAATAGATATAAACGGAAGGTTAAATATTTAGAGCTATATTTTCTGCAAAAAAGTAATATGCTACAGAGCAAAAATACTTGAAAAAATTGATGCAAACCTTGAAAAAGATGCCTAAGGACAGCGAGTTTTTGTTGTTTTTCCACACACAAAATGAATGAAATCAATCAAAATCAACCAAAAATGGATTTCTTACTTATTGGTGTATAAGTAAATATAATAAACTATATTTAATTATAATTTATAAATATTTAAGATATTAAAAATTATTTGAAAAGTTAGTTTCTTTTACTGGGACAGAAAAACCTACATTTTTTTAGAATGACCCTAATGTCAAAAAAGAACTAAATTATTAAATCTTTGAATTAAATTAATTTCTATAGCCTTGAAATGATAGAAATCTCTTTAGACAAAGATAATTGAAAATAAATAAAAATAAATAAATAAAATAATATATTATTTAAAAGTAAATTCATTTGCCCTACATCTTTATTATGTATAAACTAGTTATTATTAATTTATTATAACCGAAAGTACTGCCATCCATAAAAACAGAGGAAACAAAAATAAAAATATCGTTAACGTTATTTATTTACATTATTGTCAATCTAGTTTGTTATCAACCTCATATATATCTATTATTATCCTTATGACTCATCTAAAAACATATCATATATTATATAGCAACAGAAATCCTTTGTACTTTTCCAAAATGTCCTTCAAAAATAATTTCATTACAATAATATGGTATTGTGTTGTATTCAAATAAAATGACATTATTGTTAACTAGTTAGTAAACAAAATGTTAAAAATTCTTGAAATGGAACGGATCTGTACAACAGACTTAATCCAATATAATACATTACAAATCAATCAAGTATTAATTTTCATTTAATGAATAATTTTAGAAACATGCACACTGTCTATACATAATATAAGTTATTTAGCCTTTGATGTTCAGTTAACCAGGAAAATAAAAGTTATAATTAAATTTGCATGACTTTGGAATACTTCAAAGAAATGAAAATAGATAAAAAAAAAGAAAATGTTATGTCCTTTAATTATTCCTATGACAAGTACATGAACTTATGTTACAGTTAGACAATGCAAATACTTTATCACGATTTCACAGTCAATGTAAATTGAAGTTAGTACTTGTTTTGTTCAAAAATTTGCGTTGTTAGAACGCAATACATCTTTTGTCTGAGTTATTGACAAAAAAACAATGTCTGAGTAAAATTTAATAATTTTTTATTTTTAATTTTATTTTGCTTAACTTTATTAGATTATTATTTATTTTGTGGTGTAGTTGAAATTTAATTTAAGTTCAGTGAAAAAATTTAAATACAAAAAAATTAAAAATACCAAAAATACTAAACAACGTTTTTGTTTTGTTAAATATCTACATATTTAAATTATAAAATTTAGTAGATATAAGATTATAAGACTTTAGTAGAGAAATGGCCCAAATTCTTACCGGGGAAAGGGTCCCAAATTTTTGCTGTACGTTTATATACAATTGAAATAATAGAATGAAATTAAATTAAATCTATATAGGGTCAGAAAATACATGGTACATAAAATTTACTCATCTTATTCGTCTAATTTTTAAAAATAGAATAGTTATAAAATTAAAAGAATAGTTATTTTTAAAAATATAATAGTTTTAAAAATAGAATAAATGTAAAACATAAGACATTTTTGTAAAGGATTTAAGAAAGCCTGATCAGAGTGTTCACAATAGCGAATATATGGTTATATCAAAATATTAGCAAACATTAATAATTTGATATTAAAATCGATATTATATAATAGTATTAAGTATGTGTTGGTGTTGCAATCGAACATGCTTGTTCTATAATTATATTACCTGCTCAAAGATCTTGTAAACTGAAAACATAGTTAGCTTGAAATATAGTGATTAGAATTTCACAATGACTTGATATTGACTCCTTCACATGTTAAATAAATTTTATTATAGTAATATTCTTCGCCTACCCCTGAACTTTCTTCAAATATTTTTTAACTTTATTATGTTTAACCCTTAAATGCATGATTTTTTCTTTTCCATTGAAAAAAATATTTTTGAGTGGATTCCAAAATCCATAACGTATGTATTTTAAAAATCAAAGACTCTGAAGCTAAAAACATTAAAGGGTAATAAATTTTGAAAATTTTATTTAAATAATTTAGAATTACATTACCAGCTTTGCGAATGCCTTCCCAAATATATTTTTTTGGTATTTATAAATGTCATAAATATTTTACAAGTTACTGAATACCCAACACTATCTAATAAAAAATTTTGATTGTAAAAATTGCTACACAATTTTTGTAAGAGTCTGATAATGGTTTCTATATAGCTTCATTACTAAAATTCTGCCGTCAATTTGAATTCAAATTTGAAAATAAACTGGGTCTGTATGCATATACATTATGTATTAATTGCAGAATGGATGCATGCATTTTTATAAAGTTATTTAAAAACTATATTGAAATATTTGTACATCGATAAATTCTTCCAGGTATTTATGGTTTAGTCTAGTAGCGTCAGTGCTATCAACCAATATTAATTAAATGTATTAATAGAATTTATTAAACTAATCAATAGAAATAAAGGGTTAATTTAATAGAAATAAGGGGAATTATTCATTTACTGTCTAAGCACTGCGTTCTATTTGTTGCTAATACATATCCCGGCATGTGGAATATTTGCCAATATTTCATTAAAAACGTTCAGTGATATTTGGTCATATCACCAACCAACATTAGCTAGCAAATAAATTTGTTAGTGGTTTTTTTTCCTGAACCCTAAAAATTTTGACATTTCTGGGTCTACCGCAACAATACTGTATTCTACCACTTTGATGCACAATCAAAAAAATACTCATCCCAACATCTCTATCAATTTCTGTGCAATGTTAGAAACTGTAAATAATAAAATGAAAGCAGTAATTAAGAGATAATTTTTAACCCTTTCTGACCCAAGAACAAAATTTCCTTTTGATTGAATTTACAAAACCAAAATTTAATATGCAAATAATTTTGTTTTATACTCAATTAAACAAGACCTATAGGTATAAATCGAAATATTAATTATTACACTGTATATAACCATTCCATTGGTTCTGAAAGGGTTAAGAAGAATAATCTTCTAAAATAGAACTTAAAACTTAGAAATAATTTACAAATAAAAACAAATTAAATCGAACATTGCTTATGGTTTGTGTGGTTTTCATATTTTTTTTTTGTCATTGTTGTTGTTCTTACATTTTTTGTTGTTGTTTCCAATTAGATAAACAAAACAAAAATATTAGTTAAAAAAATGATTTTGTGATAGAAATTTTTTATTTAAAAAAAAATTAAATTAAATAAAAGAAAATAATATGATAAATGACCATATAAAATTATGTTTATAGTTTGGAGATATAAACTATAGAGAAATAATCATAACCGTATAACCTACCTTTAGAAGATTAATTTGGATATTAATTCTTCGAAAAACAAAAAACATCATAAGTTTCTTCCTATTTTTATGCGGATTCTCATCAATCTTAGTGTTTTTTTATTTCGGAAAATGAAATAAAAATTTTATTGAATATTTTTTTGTTTTGGATCGCCCGTCAGTCTATATAAAGCATATAGTCATACATTTCCAAATATGTAGCTAAAATTTCAAGAGAGATTTCATTTATTTGATTTAAGTACCTATGCGTTTCAAGATCAAGCCGAAAATTGTTACATGTGGATCTCATCTCATATCATCCAGTTGGGAAATTTCCACAGAAATGATGATTCACTACGAAATTACCAAAACTCATTTCTATACGAAACCAACCTTAAATTGACTTTAGTGTATAAATTATTTTCCGTACAGTATAAATAAATCATATCCATAGAGTAGTTACGTTTTTTTTTGGCTTTTAAATTTAGTTTCAAATTATAGATATAGTTATAATCATTCAATTCTCGTATTCTTCCCATCGTTTTTGTTTTTCATATTTATTCACTATGCTTTCCATTTGTTTCTCATATTTATGTACAATATGGAACGTCTACTGATTCTAACATTCAAATAATAACATTTCCAATTTAGAGTTAGATACAGAGATCTATCGTTAATTTTGCCTTGTATTTGCGCAATAACTATCTTTCATGTTGCCTTGTACTTGAACATGGACAGAATAAGGCTGGAGTTAAATATTCCATCGTTTTGATTATATTATAAAAACGAAAGGAATTCTAAATTCAAATCCAAATTCATCTTTCAGATCATAATCGGAAATGAAGCATAAGGTACGAGTGGAAACTTAAACATTTCAGGGCAATGGATATAAAAACCAGTTATTCTTGAGTCTTTACAAATCAAATTAGGGCCAAGAATATTAAATACATGTTAACTGCTCTCCAATATTGTACTCAATATCTTTGTACATTGTTGAGATAGTTATACAGAAAATAATAATAATAACAATAATAATAATAATACAAATAATAATAATAATAACAATAATAATAATGATAATAATAATAATAATAATAATAATAATAATAATAATAATAATAATAATAATAATAATAATGATAATAATAATAAAAATAATAATGATAAACTAATAATAATAATAATAATAATAATGATAATAATAATAATAATAATAATAATAATAATAATAATGATAATAATAATAAAAATAATAATGATAATAATAATTATTTTTATAATAATAATTATAATAATATCTAATAATAATAATAATAATAATAATAATGACAATAATAATAATAATAATAATAATAATAATATTTATAATAATAATAATAATAATAATAATAATAATAATAATAATAATAATAATAATAATAATGATAATAATAATAATATTTATAATAATAATAATAATAATAATAATAATAATAATGATAATAATAATAATAATAATAATAATAATAATAATAATAATAATAATAATAATAATAATAATAATGATAATAATAATAAAAATAATAATGATAATAATAATTATTTTTATAATAATAATTATAATAATATCTAATAATAATAATAATAATAATAATGACAATAATAATAATAATAATAATAATAATATTTATAATAATAATAATAATAATAATAATAATAATAATAATAATAATGATAATAATAATAATATTTATAATAATAATAATAACAATAATAATAATAATAATAATAATGATAATAATAATAATAATAATAATAATAATAATAATAATAATGATAATAATAATAAAAATAATAATGATAATAATAATTATTTTTATAATAATAATTATAATAATATCTAATAATAATAATAATAATAATAATAATAATAATGACAATAATAATAATAATAATAATAATAATAATAATATTTATAATAATAATAATAATAATAATAATAATAATAATAATAATAATGCACGCTTACCTACTATTTCAATGACTTATGACTATTTAGCCAAATTTATAGCCTACGTTTTTCTTAGTAAACAATATCATTTTTATGATTATTAAAACTTCTAAGTTTTAGGTATATCGGTAAGAAAAAGAAATACGTCTAATTAGTATTTATATATTGTACATTTTTATTGTAAATTTTTCAATTCAAGAAGCTGTAATATTATCTTCCAATTCGAATTTATGCATCCTAAAGTAAATTGAACAAAGTTCTTATTCTTTTGTAATTGGCCATTCAGTAACTATTTTTCAATATATCTTATCCTCAATTTTGTGATGATGGTGTATAGCATTCATACCATCTTTTCGTAGGTCTTCCTAGGTAGGTAGTAGTGGCTGCCGGCAGTACGTCGACACATTTAGACCGGTGAGGTCCATTGTGATATTTGAGGTCTTGCTAATTGACGTACAATATTGTTTTGACCATTCATTACTATCTTTGTCAGTCGATCTTCTGCCATTCTATTTACGTGGTCTTTCCAATTTTTTTTTTTGTCTATTTCGACAACAATGGACAACATCTTGGAAGTCACATGCCGGATTAATTTCGTTGCTATCTTTCACATCTTTTAATGTTTATTCACGTTTTTGCTTCAGAGTTCGAACTTATTTATTTCATATTTTTTGTTTTGATTTTGATATGGCCGCGGTGGTTTCAATAGTGTACGTTAGTGGGCCGAATATACCATTTGTACATTCGTGTTTTGTTTTCTATTATATGTTGCTCCACATAGCTTTTCGAAGATAACCTGAGATAGTTACGGCTTTTACTGCTTGTTTTTTTTATTTCTGCTTCCATGTTACGAAAACTGGTAATATTTACGTCCAGATATTTAAAATTGGGCACTTGTTCAATCATTTTATTGTTAATGAATATTTTACACCTAATATGGGGTCTTTCGAAATAATCATGGATTTGATTTTGGTACCTTCATGTTGTACAATTTGTCAATTTCGTTAAATCTGAAAAATAATGTCTACATATCTTCTTCATTCGTTGCGAGTAGTAGTAAAGCATCATCTGCTTAAAATATAATGTTAACATTTTTATCGTCAATTCCATATTCTCAAGAAGGGTCAATTTTAAATTATTTTATCCATTATTAAGTTAACATAACAGAGTTTAACTGAGGCTATCACCTTGTCTAATATCTTGTAAGAATAATGTTGCGAAATCTTCTGCGATCATTATGTGATTTGCTTTTTGTTTTATTGTTTGTGTATAGATTTTATATCAGTTATATTAAGCTGTGATTGACTTCATTTTTGTGTAATATTTGGATCAAATCATTCAGTTGTCTACTCTATCGAAAGGTTAACTCAAATCTACGAAGCATAATCCACACCATATTTTTGGAATTCTTCTTCGTAGGCTTAAAGATTTATTTTTTTTTTTTTATTTATTTATTTAGGTTTAGTTAGGTTAGATTTAGATTATATAGGTTTAGTTAGTTGCCTGAGTATAAATACAATCGTTTTTAAGGAAAGTACTTTCGGGACGGCTAAATTAATATAACTGTTTTACTTTACTGTAATAATTAAATATATTTGCTACTTGATGATCTAAAGCTGATGTAGGGAAAATTTTTAAGCTCCAATATCGACAAATTTCATATCATTGTGTTTGTAAATAGTTCGTTCAAAACTTTAAAAATTTGTTGGCACTGTTCAGCCCACTCTGCAGAGAATAGAACGCATGTGGGGTTGGATTTTACTATATCTCTATATTTTTCTATATTTGAAATATTAATACATCGATGGTGTGCCTGTTCTCGTTAAAACCATTCTCTTCTTCGTCAATTTGTGCTTGGGATAGCAATATTATTAATTATTTTCGTTAGTAGTTTTTGAACTGCACGATAGCCTTATCCTCCTATAATTTTTTGCATTTGTTTTCATCATTTTTGAAAATAGTGATTGTCATGCTTGTTTCCCGCTCTGAGGGAATAGTCTGGGGTGTGATTATGTTGTTGAACAATTTGCTTACTTCATATTTGAATTCGATTCTACTGTATTTCAATAAGTTGTTAATTCCAGAAGAAAGCAAAACTTATAATTATTTTATTTCGGAAACTTCGTTAACGGTAAAATAATTTACATTATGTTTTATTTTTGTTTAAAATCAGACAAAAGCTATTGAAGTCAATTTCTAATAAAAAAAAAAAATAAAACAAAAAAAACCAAATCAAAGTGAAACCACAAAATGATAATTTTGAAATATCTATTAGCTTTCTAGAAAGACAAAAAAACTGAATTAAAAAAGTTAAATTTCCAATAATTTTTCAGTTATGTTCAGTTATCCCCATATGATCTCAACAACATACAAGATGAAGTAACTCGTACTCAAGTATCCAAATATAATAAATTCTTTCTTAATTTTTAATTCTTTCATAGCAACATACGAGTTGTGGTCATCATACCGTTGTGTAATTTAAATGCGGTGTGAAAAATCATTTTTCTTTTCAAATTTAACGCCCCTTTGATAAAATGAAAATTATTTTTTTTTGTAAATAAAATCTTGAGTTTGAAGTTAAGTTTTTTTTTTTTTTAAGATTTTTAATTTTAAAGATTTAATTTTAGAATTTAATGGATTTACGAATAGTTTTTAGAATAACATATTAATCTTTTCATGAGAAGTTAAGTATGTTAATTATTTTGATTATCTATGGGAGAGAGAGAGAGAGAGATGGAAATGAATATTTGAAAATATTAAATTTACCGTAGACCTATAATTTAAGAAGTTAAAATTAGTTATCTTATAAATTTGTGTTGGTTAGGAAGAAATTAAATTTATTTTTATTATACTGTTTTGTAACGGGATTAAAAGCCATATGATTATTTGTGTGTTAATGGAAGTGCAAAGAAATTAAAATGTTAATTAAGATTAAAATATGACTATGTGCAACTTAATTGATTATTTTTAATGACAACCATTATAACCATTATTCTCTTCCAAAGAAGACTGCATATTATTACTGTTGTCGCCATTAAGAATAAATTATCTGGATAGCAAAGACTTTTTAAATGTTAATTAAAGGTCCTAAAAAAACAAGAAAACAATTAACAGCTACATTGTTTTACTTATATAATATAATAAAATAATTATAATAAAAAAGACTTTATTTCATCAAAACCAAAATCTAATTTACATTAAATATTTAAGACTTAACTTAAAAATTTGAAATATCAGCAGATATAGTAAAATAAAAATTTAAAACTAGTCTAGTTGATTAAATGAAAAAGTTAGATTCAATCTGTTATCCAAAGATAAGTGACGAAAGAACTTCAAGCTATCGCTTTTATTTTAAAACATAGATGCTACTTAAATACTTATGGTATCATTACAAGCCTATAATACATATCAATGTTTTTCATCATTTTAATTGCCAATTACTGCACAGTTTAAATTGATGAGCTATTACACATCCATGTTGAACTCTTAATATGACTGAATTTTTGTTTTTAATATTAACTGAACTATTAATGTCAACTGAATTTTTGTATTTAGATGATAATAAGCTTAAAAAAAAGGTCTGAACATTCCCAAAAATTCAAAAAAAGAAGCTAGTTATTAACTGAGCTGAATTTGACATTAGTTTGATGAGAAAAAAAGTTCTTCTTCTTCTTCATTTAGCGTTACAGCTCGGGATGAGCTAGAGCCTTCTTCGTGATATTCGTCCATGTAAATCGATCTTCCGCAGAACTCTGCCAATTTTGTACATTCATTTTTTGGCAGTCATTTTCAATATTATCTTCCCATCTGATTCTTGTTCTGCCTCTTGCTCTATTATATAGTGGTCTTGTTTTGAAAATTCTTTGTGGAGGGCGATTTTTGTTCATTCTTATCATATTCCCTGCCCATCTTAGTCGTTGTACCCTTACTAACTTTACAATATCTTCATGTTGTATTATATTATTGATTTCTTCGTTATTCCTTCTTTGATGCTCTCCGTTTTGTAATCTTTTTGGGCCAAAGATTTTTCGGATTATTTTTCTTTCGAATATACGTAAATGTTCTTCGTCTCTTAATGTAAGTGTCCAGCATTCACATCCATATGTTACTATTGGTTTAATTATTTACTTATATATCACAAGTTTTGTTTGTCTAGTAAGAATTTTGGATTGTAGTAATTTTTTATTAACATAGTAACTTCTATTTCCTGTATTTATTCGCTCCTGTATGCACGACTGCATACTGTTGTCATTTTTTATTAGTACAACAAGATAATTAAGTTTTGTCACACCTTCAAAATTAAAGTTGTTGATGGTAATATTTTGTGGTATTCTTTGATCGGTTTTCCTTCTCATTTTCATATATTTTGTATTGCTTTCGTTAATTTCCAGACCAACTTGTCTTGTCTTTTGTTCTAGTATAATATATGTTTCTGTCATTTTCCTATAATTTTTAGCTGCAATCGCTATATTGTCAACGTAGGTGATTAATTTGGATAATTAATTTTGTGAATATATTACCGTCTTTATCAATTTCTTCTGTGGCTCGTTCTAAGACCATATTAAATAACAAAGTTGAAAGCGCGTCTCATTGTCGTACTCCCGATTTAATTTCAAAATCTATAGAGGTTATATTTTGTATCATAACTTTTGTTCGTGAATTGAACATGGTTTCCATGGCCAGTTTAGCTAATTTGCGAAGTACACCAAGTTTTATTAATGAGTATGCTATTTTATTTCTATTAATGCTAACGAAGGCTTGCTGGTAGTCAATAAATAAAATGTGTAAGTCTTGACCAATTTTATTGCATTTTTCCATGTTTTGTTTTAATAAATATATTTGGCCACTGTTGACATCTTTGTTTACGAAAACCGCATTGGTATTCGCCAAGCCTTTCTTCAGCATACAGCTCGATTTCGTGACAGTATTTTGTACGCTGTGTTTAGTAGCATAATCTCTCGATAATTATTACAGTTAGTTCTATCTCCCTTCTTACGGATTGGTCTTAGTAGACATATACGCCACTTTGCTGGTATTATTTCATTAAGCCATATTGCACATATTAATTTATGTATCCTCTTATGTAAATGTTTCCCACCTTTATATAGTAGTTCGGATGTTATCGAATCTTCCCCTGGTGCTTTATTATTTTTTAGCTTCTTTATAGCATTCTTCACATCATTTAATGAGGGTTCATTTATAATTAATTCGGCGGTGTATATATCATCATTTTCTCTTTGATTTTGCTCGAATGTTTTATTTAATATTTCTTCGTAATACTCAGCCCATCTATCTATAATTTGTTGATCTGAAGTCAATAGATTAACCTCTTTATCCTTGCATGATGTTAGTCTTGGCTGGAAGCTTTTAGTTTGTCTATTGATGTTATTATAGAATATTTTAATATTTCCCCCATTATGTTCCTTCTGTATTTTTAAAATTTTATTTTTTAAAGAAATCCCTTTCTTTTGTTTGCATATTTTTGTGGCTATTTTTCGTTTTTCTTTAGAATTTTCCATATTTGCTTTGGTATATCTTTGAAGAAGTTTTAACCGGGCTTCATATTAAATCTTTATTGCTTCTCTGCAGTCATTATCAAACCATTCTGAATTTCTTTGTTGTATTTTATTACCGATTATATTTCTTGCACTTGTGACTATGGCTGTTTCTATAGATGAGACTAAAATTATCATCAATTAATCTGCTGACTAATCAGCTATAATCCTTTTCTCACCAATTACTTGTCCATTAATTGAGCAGTATTGATGAAAAAATTGATGTGTAATAGGCACGTCCTTACCTTTTCAACAGTATTTTTTGTAACCCTTTTTTGGCTGTGGGGTTTTTGGGTGTCAGTGACGGTCACATCGGAAATGTATCCAAAAAATTTCAACCGATGCAATGTACATACAAATACAATATGTAAAATTTTCTGAACTGACAAAACACATTGTCACTGAAATAAACGTCAATTCAAATGTCAAAATATTATACTCTTGTAGGATACCTATTTTTGGATAAATTTTTAAAATATTTGAATTGAATATACTTGTGAAAAGTTGTATATGAAGATTTGATATGGACAATTTCATTTTTATTTGAAAAAAAATCGTCTTTGTGTTTTAGCTTTATAGTTAATAAAAGCATCTTTCTTTCGTGCGTCCATTTCCTATTAAATCTAAAGTAAATTAAAATAAATAAAATATTTTTTAATTTATTTTTAAAGCACGAATTAAAATTTATAATTATTTTTCGTTAATTTTAATTTACTTATCTTCCTCCATATTTTTTATTTATTGCTTATTCAACACAACTGTACTGTGTATCAAAAAATTTTCGGATACATAATTTTACAACCCGTGTCGTGAAAATGAGTCGCGAATACACTGTAAAATTAATTACCAATCATGAGACAATGTAAACAATTTTTTTTGACATTGAAGATCATACGTCAATGTATTGGCGACGTTGTCGATACATTTACGATGTCGCGGTGATAAAAACTGTGTTATGTATTGTAAAAAAAGCACAAAACGTTTAATATGTCCTACATTCAATATTGTATGTGAAAAATATTTTACAATGTCATAAATTCCGAATTATATAAATTGGGTTTTTGAAAAGCGGAATGCAGTTTAAAATTTTTGGATCATAACTATTTGCAACCTTTTGAAATAATGTAACTAATTGGATTTTTGTTTATGAGTTCAATACTTCCTGCCAAATTCCTTTTAATTTAATTTTAATAATTTTTAAACAATTTAAGTTACTTTTTGGTTAAAAAAATGTGTCCGATCTGTGTATTAAAAACTATATCCGAAAACACTTCTATTTATTTTTACATAATGTGCCCTCAAAATAGTATCGCAAAAATTTCCATGTCGAAATATCAAAAAATTTGCGTTCCGAAATATAAAAAAAAAAATCTATAATTATAATTGACAAGCATTTTAGGACCTGCACAGTAAACACCTTTTTATTTTATCTCGGTTCTCCTACTCCTGAATGAACTTCTAATATAATAAATAAGTTGTATATAAAACAATTGAAACTGCGCACACAGTTGAAAATTTTTCACTCATATAATTTTATTATTCAGCAAATACATTATGCATATGTGAGAACTTATTAAAATAATAAACAAAAGCAAACAAATCAGTTATTATAATTTACATATGGACTTGCAAATGAATCTATGTACTTATGTCAAAAATAAAACAAATTAAAATAAAATAAAAAATATAAAAAAAACTGTTTCTAAATTTTGGTTATCTGTAGTAATAATATAACTACCAGACTACTTACTAACCAGAAAACTTTTTATTAAACACGAGTGGTTTCTGCTATATCGTGCGAAGTCTATGTCAGTACGTAAATTACTGTTTTTTTAAAAAACTTTAAATTTGACTTCAACTTGAAATATAATTACCCAACAGGGGCCCCTAGTTTGTATTTGTATTGCAATATGTCTTAAAATTTTATATTTAACTTCGGGTAGAGAAGGTTCTTACACTTTTATTTTTTTTTACAATATAGAACTTGCCATACATTTAGATTTATTTTTAAATTTAGTGAAATATTTTTCAATTACTAATTTTATATTTTTTCTTTCTATTTTTCAGGTAATTACAATAGAGGATAAACAATAGCAGTAAAACCAGTGAATTTCTATTTAAATTGACTAGTTTTTGTCAAAAAACATCATTAAACATAATGGAAACAATATTTGGCTAATTCAATAATGTATAGGACGCCCTACTTAGCATTAGTAATTTTCATTTTATAATAAATAATGCTGAAATAACAAATTTTCCCACATTTTCTAGAATGAAAAAATAATTGGCTAGCATGTTAAAATTTTACATTATATGGTGCCTAAAGAGTCTACAAGTTAAGGATATTATACGATTTGAGCTTAATTATTATTAAACTCATTTAAAAAGCTTAAGTAAAAAAAATTAATAAAACTGCTCGAGGAACCGTAGATGCAAAATTAAAACCAAAATCTTCCTTTTATTTTTAATTTATTTTTTTATAATGAATTTTCACCAGTAGACAACCAGATTAGTTAAGGTTAAAGTGTAGGGTTTGAATACTTAAAACTAATACTAATAAGTGCGAAACAATTTTATTTCGAAAACACTGTGAATAAAACCAGCTGCAACATTAAAAAAAATTGGATAAATTTTAAAATAAAAACGAGTAATGGTAAAAATTTAAATAGTCAAAAAGTATATAGTTAAGTATTTAGGTATATATTTACACCGAAATTTACTGATCATGTAAATTATAGTCTAACAAAAGGTAATAAAGCCTTTAAGGCGGCCAAAAAATTATTTTACAACAAAGATATTAACCCTAGAGTAAACATAATTGCTTATCAATCACTTATCAGACCAATATTGAAATATGGAGCACCTATATGGTTTTATATAAGTGCTAGCCTAATGGAAAAAATAAGAACGTTCGAGAGAAAATTTATTAGAGCCTGCATCAACAAAACGTGTAAACCTGAAACAGATTTCAAATACTTCTAGTCCAATAAATATACATATATATAAAGAAGCTAACATTGTTTGGTTAGACAATTTTATAATAAAATTGATGCGAAACCACATTGATCGCTCGCTCAAAACTTCAGAAATGGATTAATATCGAAACTATACTATCATAACGAAAAATATATTCAGTATAGTATGAAAAGAAGCGTTATTGCTCCTGAGTACTTCATATATATACCATGAACATGTGCTCCTATTATATCACTGTAATAGGAGGTTTACATGCAAAATCATTGATTTTAATTCCAATATTATGGATAACTCGATCTTTAAATACAATAGATTTATTCCAAACAATGATAAGCGTACCTATTGTAAGAAAACATTGGTGGTTAGAAAATGCATACGTGTAGAAAAAAGCAAAATATGGTGTTTTGCTTCTTTCTCTCTCTCTCTCTAGCTTTCGATAGTTTAAGTTAGTTTAAGCTTAGTTCTAGTTAGGTTAAAGTTTTGAAATAAAAGATGTATAGAACTTTATTTATAATATCTCAGGATTCAGTTACTCGAATGAATCCTCAACCCTATTACCTTTTGTGATTCATAATCATTGTGTCATGATTGTTAATATTCCATTATTTCAATGGGGTCGATAACTTCTATCAAGAATATTAGTCATTATTTTTTTTTTATGAATATTAAAGATAATATTTGAAAAACAAAAAAATCGACCACTGAAAATAAGCTTAAACGTCAATGCTTCACACAAAAATTCGTCTCAGTTCCTTGTCAAATTCGAAAATGAGATTCGAAATATGGAAAATAACAGACAAAATTATCTTTTGCATCCAAATCTAAACTATCTTGGCGCCATGTGTATATTCTTATAAGAAAATTTGTTCAACAAAGATGTGTGGGAATAACCAATAATATAATTGAATCAGTATGAACATTTAGGAGCAAGCGGATTTATTGGAATGGGATAGTAAAACGAAATTAAATTGGATCGGCCACATATTTCGCAAGCCATCCGCGCAAGCCACATATTTCACAAGCCAGATCTTGCAAATTCCGATTTTGAATGGAATCCGTGTAGGGTTAATGAATTGTGCAGCGAAGTAACTAGCTTTTCCAGTGCCCTGTGCAATAGTTTTTTAGGACCTCTATATTTTTTTGGGAAAAAGTAAGTTATAGTACAATAATAAATTATAATATCAAAATGTGTAACATAACTTTTTTAAACAAAATTTATGAACATCAAACGAAATTTTAATTATATTTATTAAATTGGATTTTTCTGCCCTTCATTTCAGCAAATTCATTAATTATGACATCAAATGATAATTCTTTAACTATATTGTATTCAATAGATATTAGGACACGATTGGATATCTAACCTATCTTGTCCGATAGTTGATCTTAAATAATTTTTTATTAATTTTAATTTACTAAAGCTTCTCTCACATGAAGCAATTGATGCTGAAAAAGTAAGAAATAGTCGCAGAGCAATATTAGTATTTGGATAAGACTCTATTAACCTAAAGTCACGTAGACCTTGTAAAATTTCAAGTTGTGTTGAAGTTTTCAAATTGTCTACTAATATCGATGTTTCAAATTTAAAGCTTAGAATTTCTCATGCTAGCTTTGCTATTCTTAATGGCAAGATCATCAGCCGCTTTTTTTAAATATACAACGCTGTATTTTTCTAAAAATGAACCATATAGAAAGCTAAAATCTTTACAAATATTTCTAAGTTGTTCATAACGCCAATCTAATTGAAACAACAGCTTGTCAAAAACATTGTACATATTTTAAACAAACTTTCGGACGTCATGCTACTTCTTTAACCCGGTGTCTCATCAATTTCCATTTTTTTTAACTATTCTCCTCCGTTTACTACGAAACCCAACTTGTAAATCCATAATCTTAGCCAAATTATTTGCTTTTTAAAATCTTATTCGAAATCTGTTTCTCGTAGTCCTTGTAAAGTACAACGTAATCCATCAATTAATTTTGTTGCATGGTCTATCGATACATCTTTTCGTTGTAATGCTTTATTTGTTCGATCAGTGCATTGTATAGAATTTTATTTCATACAGAAAGATTTCTGATAAATTTATAATCAATTAGTAAACTGTTTGCATTTGATATAGTTTCTGGATTCGATGCAGTTGAACCATTTGCAATTGATTCCAATACTGTGTTTGCATCGAATAAATCTAAAGTGAACGATTTCATTGCATTGGCCTTTGATGACCACCTTGTATTTGATATATTTTAATAAGTGTTAATTTTAATTATTTCATTAAAATTTCCCATCGTGCTGTCGATGATGAGAAAAATTTAAATAATCTTTGCACAGTACCAAAAAAAGTGATCATTTGTGTTGTGTAGACGCAGCATGAACACCAGCTAATTTAAGGTAGTGAGCCGAACAAGGCACAAAAATTTGCAAATTATTGATTTAAAAAATACGTGCTCCCTACACCTTTATATTGGCCAGACATATATTATCACCGTTGTCGTATCCTTATCCTCTGACATCATGAATATCCAATTTAGTAGCTGCTCTTTTATTTAAAATTTCATTTGCTGGATAAGAGCGTATGTATTTTAATTTTTTCGTCGTGAATTTTTCGTTGGTAGTTCCAATTATTATTGGGTTTATTTGGGATTAATAGAAAAATAGCTTTAGTTATAAATCACTAGATGGTATGATATTATATTGACACAACTATTTTTTATTTGTCCCTATATAATTATAATTATTTATTTTTATAGTTTTATGAGGTCTAAAAGAAAAATTAAGTAAAAGTTTATTTCAGGGCCCCTCAGATATCTGACCCTGTGCTTGTGCACCTATTGCACTTGTCTAGTTACGGCGCTGGAATTCTGGATAACCAAAATTTATATGATGCCAAACTGTATTCAATTAAGCAATCGCAAGAATTTGCGATGAAAAGAAATCTTTACCACAAAATCAAGTATGGCGGATGAACTTTGTTAAAATATAGCAAGAACTTATGATCAGAAAAATATAGGGTTGATGATAAAAAAAATTTATTTATTATTGCATTCCTATGTTAATATATTTCATTGTTGCTACCCTTAGTTTGACTACTTTTCTATTACTTTTTTCAAGGATTATTTATACTTAATTTTTGATCGAATTTGGATTTTAGTTATATTTCTTAAACAATATAGCAGCTATTCTTATTCCATTATTATTCTTTTAATTGCAAGTAAATTCAATCAATAACATTTAAATTTAAAATTTCAATTTGGTAGTACAAATTATGGTAATTCGATTTGTGTAAAAAAAAATTTTTACAAACAAATTAAAACAAATCTGTTAGACGTCGTCTACATTTCAATTTAAGAAATGATATATGAACGTCTGGAACTGCTACAAAATAATTCAATTTCATTCAATTAAAACTTTAAAAATATTGACATTTTAAAATAATAACTTATTTTTCTTTCTTAATTTAAAATGATGGCCTCAGACGTATGAGACGAAAAACTTAATAAAGTGCGAACAGTTTATGTGGTTATTTTTATTTTTTTTTTGTTTTCATTATGAAAATGTTGCAATTCTTTTTTTTATTATAATTTTTTATTTTATGAAATTCCAACAATTGCAAATATTAATATCTGATATCTTTCCATTTAAATCTCTCTATCTCTCTCTCTGTATTTTTTATTATTACTAAATACAGAAAAAAAGGAAAAATTAAAAAGCGAAAATAAACAATAATATACTCGAGAACCAAGATTTATTACGATTTATATACTTCCTCACCTATCATAATTTTTTACAAAAAAAAAAAACAAAAACATAATAAAAAATACAAAGAAAAAAAAACTACAAAAAACAAATAATTTACGTTGTTTAAAAATAAAATTTTTATATTATTTGCATTCACTAAAACCTTTAAATCATCAAAAGATGATTTGTTTTCCTTTCCAACTACAACTCTTCAGTATTCAAATATAGTGACTGTCACTGGAAAATGTACACTGACTTTATTTTGTAAATTTCAAGCAGAATATTATGTAAAAATACTTACAAGAGATTTAAAATTTGTTTTGGATGCGGAATTCTAGCATAACACATGACATAACATTGATGAATAACATAAGCTGATCGCATGTAGTGCTATTTAGACAATTACCTTTTATTAGAAAATAATATGATATATTATGTGTGATAACATTGATAAGGGCCCGACAAAATTCTAGGTCCCATCATAAAATTCTATAAATTAAATTATTATGTCATAATCTAGTCTAGACCATCAATTAGCTTCGATTAGTGTTCAATCACTCGGCTACTGAAGCTCCAATTTTTTTTTTAATGAAAATTTACAATTTTACACACTACAGCCTTACAAGTGAATAGTGCCCGGTTCGAATCCCGATGAAAGCAGAATGTCTTCTTTTTTTTTTTTATGCATAGCCAAAACACTAGGTTGGGATCTTTTATACCGATTGGTACCTTTCGCTAGGGTGGGAAAGGAAAATTTGGAAAAGAGGATGGTAAAAGGGAAGGAGGACAATTACGAACGAAGGTGTTAATGTTCGTCTTGAATTTGTTTAGGTCATAAATATAAAATTTTTCATGTTTTGGGAACACATAAGATGGAATTTGGTTCCACATTCGGGATATTGAAGTTATAAACGAATTTCCATAACTTGTCTTTTGCTATCTAGGGATTTCAATGGTGTAGGGATGAGCACATGCTACCCTTCGTGTTTCGCGGGGAAACGCTTAAGTGGAGGTAATATAGATTTAATTTCCACTGAGCATGTGCCGATGCCTACGAGATATCTATAAAAAAGTGAGAGAGCTCCGACTATACGACGATGTCCAAGAGGAGCAAAATGGGCTGTCACATTTGGGTCGTTGATTAGACGAATAGCCCATTTTTGGACTTTATCCAAATGTTTTAACGCAATACTAGAGGCACCAGCCCATATGTGAGAATTGTACTCCATTTTGGGTCGTATGAAAGCTTTATAGATTTTCAAGAGGTCACAGGGGGAGAAGTAAGCCTTGCAGCGGCTAATAAAACCTAAACATTTAGCTGCGTTTTTTGCAACATCAAATATATGATCATTCCAGAACTTATGAACTCTATTTACCTGGTCCAGTACTCTTTGTCATTGCTATAACATAAATTATACAATTGGATCCACATCCCCAAAAATAAAAATGTATGAAAGTTTACTAGATATGAACGTAAATTAATGGCAACCAATATGGTATTGTAGTTGTATTATGTTGTGACTAATAATCTGAAGGTCACCGGGTTCAAATTCTGTTTCGCGCACAAATGTTTTAAAAAAATGTTCCGACTATTGGTTGAATAAAATTTGGGATGTAATTTTTTCTTATCACTACTTCAAATGAAATGGAACTATTCTGGAAAATTTTTTTTAAATACACATTGCTTTCTACGGAGTTTAGAGACATGCTCTTTACAGCTGAAACATTTTATATATTAAAAAAATTGTACGAAGGCGAAGTTATTCAAAAAGGACATCATAGTCTTACACATTTAACTTAGTTGATAGTTGATTGTTGATAGTACACCGACAAACTTAGACCGGTGAGGTCTATTGTGATACCACGGAAACTTTCCTCGCATAGTACTCTACTCGTATAGTTGATAGTTCATATTAAAAATGAAAGAAACAACTATTATTTATGCCAAATATCTGCGTAAAAATAGTTAGAATGTTAATCTTGGTGTTGGGGTTATAAAAAAAACAATAATTAAAAAAATCTGTCATCTATCTTAAGAATAATTAATTGTGTTGTGAACTCTTATATCCTATACACAGTAATTCGTCAGTTTATGTTTATTTGCAGAGTCATTCATTCGGAATTTTTAAAACATCAATCGATACTAACTTCCGCTGAAGTCAAATCGTTGTGATTTGTTCAACAATATATCAATAAGAGCTTCAATTACTATAATATAACAGAGTTATAGTTCAATTGCAAGTCTTTTGAATTGAATATAATTTAATATTTAATCACTGTAAGCCAATTTTCAACTGCGGTGATATAGAGGACAGATCCCCGCCCGAAATAACATAATCTAAATGTTAAAATAAATTTTCAATTACCACAGGTCTTGATATAATTATATGAATCCGTTCAAGATCTTGTTCGTCAATCATTTTAGAAATTTAGAAATATTTTATATTACCTTGTCCATATTAAACAAAAATTACACCAAAGTAGGTAGATAGCTGTCATCTTCATCCGTTGTATAAAATAAATAAATATGAATAATTGACTAAATTATCAAGTATAACAATAATTAAGAAATAATGTAATACACTTATGATACGACTATACATTGAATTGACAAGCACTTACATTTTATACAATATTTCGATACAAGTTTTTAAATGTCAACCGTGAAATTGTACCTAATTTTACCACCAATGAATGGATTTTCCATTATACTATATAGGTACATATTATGTACATATTATGTACATTTAACATGTAGGTTAAATAGAAGCCATTATTTTATCTTAAGAAACAAGTAAAATATATTTTGCAATAAATATGCAATAGAAAATGGAATAGAACATAGGAGACTGGACCAAAGTCTCATATTTAAAAAAAAAAAAAATAAAACTATTCGACAACCAAAAACAAGATAGCTTTCATATGAAAATAACACAAATTTTGCACTAGATTATCGCATATTATGTCATAATTTATTATTTTGCTAATGACAAGGGTCGAATCAAAATCAACATGTGATATGTATTGAAAAATTCAATGACTCTCTTCTTTATTCAATGTTTTTTTATTGTTCGAGAAATCAGAATTCTGGATAATCACTAAATTAAAATTTCTAGAAACGCGTATCTAGATCCCAATTTCTAATTGAGCCGCCACATTTATTTATTTCGTCATTTTTTGTATTCAAGTCGGGAATAGATTACGTGGTGAAATAGGTGTTATATTAGAAAACAAATGTTACAAGTCAAAAATATTAGAAGTTGAGCAAATGCCAAAACTGGTCATTTTACAGTGAATTAAAATTAAGCAAAGGTTTTAGTTAGCAATGATTCGGTCTAATTATATATTATTGGTTATAGTCCAACTTACAAAGGTCTATTTCTATATTATATTTTTTTCTTACCTATCCTGTATACTATGGTGTACAATATCATATGTCAATGACTATATAACACACGCTTATTATTAATTTTGTTTCATCAACGGAAATCCGTAGGCGTATTCGCAGAAATAAGAAAATTAACAAAAAATAAAAAAACAAACAAAAAAAAAAAATCTGCATTCATTGCATATCTCATAAATCATTTTTACCTTTATTTTTACATCGGAATTGCAAATATTCATAACTCTTCAATTCTTTAAAAAGACAAATGTTTCGTTTTTTTTTCACATTTTTTTTGTGTACATATTTTTAACTTTTTAACTCATCTTACCATTTTAATTTCAATTCATGGTATTCAATTTACTCAATTCACCTGATCCCAACAATATAAATTTTCGATTTCAGGTTTGAAGTTAGTCAGCATTTAAAAATATTAAAAACCAAAAATTATCCTTGACAAAAAATTGATAAACAATAACAAAAATAATAACAACAACAACAAAACTCTGCCATACAAAACTGACGATAAACATCACTTTCGATTTTTTTTATGAATTTTTTATATTTGAAAATCGTATACCCAAAGTCCAATAAGATTGTAAAAGAAAAACAGTAATAAAAAAATAACGAATGGTCTATGTAAATAAATTTAAATTTTTTTTTATTTTTTATGGGAATCATAAAAATTGCCACGGCATTTAAGGGATTTGGTTGATGCTATTGTTTTGTTGGGTATACTTTGTGAAATGTTAGTATGATTTAGAGGCTGTTGTATATAGATATGGGTTGAAGAATGTAGGTGAAATTTATATGGTAAAAATATGTAGAGAAGAGTGACACAATTTTATTCTATAGAGGGTTATAAGTCAAGATACATTTATTGTCGAGATACCCCGATATACTTTTTGTCAAAGATAAAGAAGAGTTCAGATGGGTTTTCCGTATTAAATTATTATATAAAAATAAAAAATTAGAGCTAAATGGGACAAGAAGCATATGCGGAGGCTTAAGCATAAGCACAGAAAGATCTTTGCAAGGTCTAAATAAAGTTTTGAAATTAATTCCAACCCTCCAGAAACTGGAAAACATTTTAATTTGGTGATGGTATGACAATGAAATAAATTTCCGGCTATCGGAGTATTTAACTGATATATAAATCGAGATACCCCTATTGTTCACATTTGGCAATACTTCCATCTGCAACGTTCGGAAGACTTATTATTTTAACTTTTATTTTGATATAAAAAAAAAAATGTATATTAATAATTTTAACCGTAGCTCAACTCATTTTTTTACTTGCTTTTCTTTAGCTTGCAATGTTATTTATTTATTTATTCTATTGGGCGATGTAAGGGTCAAAATAAATTTTTACTTTATGTCTGTATTTTGATGAAATAATTTTAATCGATTATTACTCAGCTCAGCTCAAAGGCGTCGTGTTAATATCATAGAGTTTGTGAATTCGATTCTCCTTTAGCGTAAATTTAAATATGTGCTGATATTTTAAACAGTTATCAGGACTGACGGTCCTTGCTTTTATTCATGCCAAGTTCATTTGCTTTTTTCGTACAAATATTTTATCTAACATTATTTTCTTCTACCTGAAGTCAAATGTTAGAATTACACACATAGCATTTTTTAACAGACCTTGAACTACATAATTTATTTTCTCCTTATTAGTGCATTTAATGCGGCTACCAAAATTGTGTAACTCTTCGAAAAAACAAATTTTTAAAAAGTGTTTATGTTTTTTTTATTTTTGTTGGTATTGTTTAATTGTAATGGTTCTGAATTAATTTAGTATAACTGAACCTTAAATTAAGAATTATTCTTAAGCAAAATTGAACTAGGCTTTTGGCCTAGGCCTTGAATGAACTAGCAATGTGTGATAATTATCGATTTTTCTGAATAAACAATATAAAATTGATTTCAATATTTTCTATTCATATTTTTATAAATAGAACATCTCTAGTTGAAACAATACCCCAGCTCGAAAATTATAACTATTGAATTATTTCTAAAGATATAAAGTTAGGATGAAGCTTCTAGCTTTGAATGAAAAATTATTTGGAGCGATCATATTTTTGATGTGTGGCTAAAAGGCAGCTGCTAATTATTTTTTTTTCCTTTATTATTGTAATTTTTTTGCATTAGGCCATAATTTACTAGTCAAAAAATTAAAAAGAAAGTTTTGCAATAAGAATATTCAAATGGAGAAAATAGGTTGCGTCACAATTTCATCGTTACTAATACTATTTATATAAACTGCTTTCAGAAAGCCTGCATGTATTGTAATAATATTAGAGTAGAATACGCATTCTCTTAGTATTCATCATATAAATATTATATACAATAATTACCTTTTTAACCCATTAAAGCCGGCTCATAGATCCCGTCGTTCAATCATTATGAAATTGTCTAAGGATGGTCATAGAGGTCATAGAAGTTGCCTGGAAAAAATTTAGACCTCTAGCTTTTGCCACGCCTGAGATTTGGGATGGGTATTTAAATACCCAATCGGCGTTAGCGCCACTACATTTTATATAAATTTTTTAGTTTTTTTTTTTGAGAAAAAATTTTATAGATCTATTATTTCAAGTACAAATATTCTACATTAAATAAAAGATTCATCTGATATCTATTGATGGATAGTGGATTATGTGACAAAATATATAATTGTTCTGTATTGTAAGATTAAAAATATTTTTTAACTTTTTCACGTTATCTATTATTTAAATTACTATAATGTCTAACTTTTTGAGACATGGCCCAATGTTCCATAAAAAGCGGTACGAACGAAAAAATCGTAAGATAACAATTGACCAGCCACTGGTCATTCATGAGTATAATAAGCGGATGGATGCTGTTGATCTGTTTGATATTGCTATGAAAAATTATCGAATCAAAATTCGTGGTGAAAAATGGTATTGGCCATTGCTCAAAAATTTGCCGCCGTAATAGTGAATGCATGGAAGTTTCAGAGTAAATGTGTTGGAGCACTAGTAACACTACCATAAGTAGTTAGCCGTCCATGTGGGCGTGTATTTGTTCATGCCCAACAAATGGCAAAACGCACGGATTGTATCGACTATATAGTGGAAAAAATGCCTAAACGCAGTCATTGTAGACAATGCGGTATTAAAACACAGTTTGGTTGCAAAAAGTGTTCGATTACTTTGCATCCCAAATGCTTTTTTGACTATCATAATGATGTACCACGAAACAAAATAAAAATTAAGAAAGCGAAATAATTTACGAAATTTACGTATTTAAATACTTTACTTTTTTAGATTTCATCAAAAAAACACTGTGAATTGTTCCTTACTTTGATAAAAATATACATTTTTTCTTCACTAATTTTTATAAGATTTTTTTCATGCTTTAGACAGTTGGGTATTTAAATACCCATAAAGGTAAATCACCTCTAGAGACGTGGTAAGTATTCCAATCCAAAAAAAATTAGATTAGAAATTTATTAGATTGAGAAAGTTTGAGGCTAAGTAACCTTTAGCAATTTGCCCGAATTTTCCATTTTCCAATTTCTCAAAAACCACTTTTTCTGGAAATTTTCGGGGCTTAAAAAATCCTTAGTTTTTGAGTCCCACTAACAACGACAGTTCTTGAGAATTTTTATTAGCTCACTGAATTATGGTCCCGCCTTTTTTCTCTCTAATAAAATCAAAACCAGCTCAATATATATTACCCAACAGCAGATATGCTAATGCACTAAGGTTTTTGGGTATTTAAATACCCAATAGGCAGTAATGGGTTAAGAGTACTCTGATTGTATGCGTTCGATTTGTACATATCCCATTTGGGTATAGATACTAATTTTATTTTATTGCGTTTTGTGTGGATCAAAAAAAAATTTTATTTTATGTTTGCACTTTGATGAAATATATTAATGAATCGGTTGTTAGCTCAGTTGGTTAAAGCGTCATTTTAATATCGACAAAATTTGTATTCAATTCTTTTAAGTTCAATTTCAGAATAAATCCAAGCATACAAATTATGTATATATATATTATATACCAATACCATACCAACCAATTCATTCAATATCATATATATTTATCTACTAATCGAGAATTTGAGAACGATGGCTTTCTCATTTTAAGTATGTATGAAATAAAATTAGTTAGTCCGAATTTTACAAATTGATTATGTTTTAATAATAATTCTGACTGTAGAATTCTAAATTAACGGTAATGGTTTCTGTCTTGAATACTCCTAAATTATTTATTAAAATTTAATATAATTTAATTTCAACAATGGTCCCTAATATCATTCAACATAGGGTCATAACAACATAATTCGTACGTGATTCAAAACTGGCTATGCAAATTCATTTGTGGTATTACACTTGTGCTCTAAAAAATCTATTAACGATCAACGTAATAATTTGAAGACCTTTCATATTGAAGGAAGAAATATTTATATCCAATGTATTTTTTTAAAAATAAAAATGGAAGTAATAAATTAACGAGTGAAAAATTAATTCATTAATTTACAAATAAATATGTATAATTTTTACAATAAAATAAATTTATTTACACAATTATTATAAATTTAATTAGAAATTATTAAAATTTCCATATCGTTTTATTTTTAGTAAAAACAACAAGTTCGATTTATTAATGTTAAACATTTGAACATACATGATACATCATAGATATAAATTTATATCATCATTGTATCTATAATTAATCAATAATTATTATTTAGTTTATAATAAACAAGTAGTTTTTACTGTTAAATTTTATTAAAATTTAAATTTTACCTGTTAGAAATTTTGTTTGTTATTTAAAACTCACATATTGATTTGTTTAAAATTTATATATGAGTTTTGAAACTGTTCAAATTCAAACTAGTAGCTGTATAAGTAGTTTAGTACTAAAATTCCTACTTATGAGTTCATGAATATAATTCAGTTAATTGAATTTGAATTCTATATTTATAGAAATCCTAGATTATACTTCTTTAAATAACGATGTATACAAAAATCGAAAAAAAAACAAAAAAAAATATGTTTGTGTAAATTTAATACATTTTCTATTAATAATTCAGACTGTTTTAATTATTTTTCAATTTACTTATTATACTAGAATTTAACCAAAATTATATTTTCTCTATTATGAAATGTTCAACAATCACTTAAACTAAATTCTCTGAATACTTAATATCTGATACAAGATTCAATCCATGATATTTTAAAGTAATTGATTTTTTTTTTTTTTCTATTTATTTTTGTACCAAATAAAAAATTCAACTTCATCTATTCTACTCTCATTCCCATTAAAATTAAATTCTTCAACTTTTCATCTTAATTTGAAATGAAAATCTTTTACATTTTCTCATCATCATCATCATCATTATAATCATCTATCATCAATATAGTTTAATTCTGATAATCAATTCTATTGTAAATTACCTTAGCATTCTATTTCCGAATTGATTCTAATATTATAATATTACATATATATATATATAAAGTATACATACTCATAGTTACAATATTTTTGAGTAATTCTAAAGAAGAAAATATATAAAAATAATAAAAGCTTGATGCATTGCATCTATATTCAATATAGAAACTGATGATTCGCTTGAAATAGATTTATCCATATGATATTTATTCAAACTCTCTTGTATCTTGTCTTCTAAACAAATATATAGTTAAAGTTACATAAGTGCAACAGTATAATATTAAAATAGTATAGAAGTTACGTCTCAACTACTATATTTGAGTAATCCTAGTAGATACCTTTAAATATACGTATCTTAAGTATGTAGAATTTGACGATAATAGATAAACAAAATTGCATACATTTTGTGGTACATGTCTACTTCTATACATATATATACAATAATGTAAATCTAAAAGAAACAATCAACTTAACTTACATTTTTAAAGAAAACTGGAGGAGTAAAAGAATATTGAAAAGAATTCACCATATTTATAATATAATATATATATATATACATATTATATGTATACCATATCAATCAGAATAAAATCAGAATAGAGTTCTGTATTTTCATTTACAAAATAAAAAAAAAAAAAAAATATCAAAACAAAAACTTGTAAAAAAAAAAATGTAAACAAAATACGAAGAATTGGGTAAACCTTCTCAGCTGGGCGCCGTAATCATTCTCACAGTTTGTTGAAATTCATCGTAATTCGTAAGGTGGATCGGATCACATGCACTTGTATTGTTTTATTTTAATTTTTTTTTCTATATAGATGATACATTACAGTCTTTGGACATTTTAATGTGTACTGGAAGATTTGAAAATTTTTTATTGCGATATTTTGATTGTGATTATTACAGAATTAAATTGAATTGGTTGAAAATATGATTTGTAATAAGTATAGTTTAAATGTTTTATGATGGCACATTAAGATTATTATATTTTGTAGACACACAATTTGAATTTTATTTAAAGACTTCCCAGTAACAATTTTATTGCTATAAGACTCTCGCGCACTCTTATAACACTATTATAAACACTATTATAGCAGTATTAGTATTAGTTTAAGTGCTCCGCAATTGCTGTGAAAGGTTATAAATACGTTATAGCACTAAAATGGAGAATCCTATAAGGCACCGGAGCAAGTGCTGTAATATTGTTGTAGGATTAGTATACATGGATTAGTGAATATGTTTTTATTTTGAAATGATATTCGTTTGAAATAATTTATGTTATGCGAGAGTGAGAAAGATAATATTTTTTATTTTCAAATATTAATTTTATGGAGTTTATTTTTATTTCCTGAGAAAGGGAGATAGATCTTAGTTAATAATATAAAAAATGTCTTACTAATAAATAATATTTTTCGGTCAAAAATAATTGTATTAATATTTATAATTATTGTGACCAAAATTTGGCTGTGATTGAAATTTCATTGACATTTATTATAAAAATAATTTGAAAAAATAGTGCCCTACAAAAATAAGCAATTTTAAAATAAATAAAATAAAATATATTTTTAAATTGCATCTTTAAAATATTTAATAATGCATAACATCAAATTTGATATTAAAATAATTATTCTTTTAAGTAAAAATGATATTTTTGCGAACAGAATGCAAAATAAAACATTTCAGTTTTTGTGTATTTAAAAAAATTTACTTCGTTTGTAGAAAATAATGGCCGCCGCAAAATATTTATCTAAAAGCCACAGTAAGTTTATTAGTAACATTATAGGAATACAGTAAAATAATAACACCACCACTGCTATTCTAGCAATTCTATTCTTATAACAACACTTTAACTCTTGATATAGTAATAAGCACTTTTAGATTTATAAAAACATTGCTGTATCACTTGCGGAAAATCCCATTATAACAACTCCCGCAATTGCTATAAGAACATTCTTATAGCAATATTAATCACATTATTCCCATAAAAACATCATTATAACACCTTTAGTGCTTATCGGGAGTCATATAGAAGTCTTGTAGCACAAATTTTGATTTTATAACAATAAAATGTTACGTGGGTTATTAACAAAAGATATGGAAAACGCCAAAAAGCCATAATAAACGCTAAATCAAAATGGATAAAGACAAATTATGATCTGACATTGTCCTTTAGAAAAAAAAAACAATAACAACATGAGTGTCATTCAAGTCGTTGCATAAAAAAAGCACGTGAACTTATTATTAATTTATTGTCCTTTCAGAGTCAACTGTAATAGTCATTTTCACGTACCTAGCACTTTTTTTAAGAGGATTTGTTTCAGTAAATAGATGTTATCATCGTTTTTCAACCATACTATAAACCATTCTAATAATTTGATTTACAAAACCCTGTTTTAGACATTTCAATAAGAATTAGGTTATGTTACCATTAAAATATTGTATTCATCTAAGCGTTGTGTTATCACAGATCGTTTTTTTTTTGTTATATTTTGTTGAAGCCACAGGTTCAAGAGTGTAAAAAATTCAATTACGCATAGTATACGAATTTCATTTGCGAATATGAAATGTATCCATACCGCGTAATAATTACGAAACACAATCTGCAACACGTAATACAAAAAATGCGTTAAAATAATAGTTTTTAAATAATTTTGACATTATATTAATACTAATTTCGCAATACAGAGTGCGAAATGTTATAATGCGAAAATAATTTTGGGAAAGTAGCATCATATGGTTAGGCCCTAGTATTAGTGTACGAATTGCTTCAAATTTTATGGTTTTTTGTTAAATTTAATTATTTTGTATTGATTTCTATTCGTTATATATCATTCTACTAATATGACTAATTATTGGGTTCAGTAAATATTTAAGTTTTTCCATTTCAAATTGTTTTGAATTATAGTTTAGCATTACCTCTGATTTCTAGCTATTTGATTTTAGTTGGTAATTTTAGTTTGAATATAATTTATATTTATTTATTTAATTATTTATTTCATAAAATCTCATGAGAGCTTAAAGCTCATATAGAATGTAACATTATATAAATTAAAACTTAAATATAACTAGTCAGAATAATTAAACAAAACAATTATTATCAAATTCAGTGCAAATATAAAAATATCTTCAAATACTTATATAAGCCAATATATTCAAAATATAATTTATATTCAAAAATTAATTTGAAATGCTCAATATTGTTCTATGTATAGATTTTTTAGATTTATTTTTAATTTTGAAGTAGACAGATTTTTCATAGAATCTCGTAATTTGTTGAAGGCAGAAGAAGCTGTATTAATTATAGGCTCTAATCCTTTCAAATTGTGCCTGGCGATAAATCTTAGATGGCTGGTTGATCTCGTATTATGGCTGTGTATGTCTACATTTGTAACTAGTTTTGTATTCGATTTTATGTTGCTTGTTCTTATACTGTTAATGTGTAGAATCTGGATCATTTCCTTAAAGTCTTTTACTTTTAAGATCTTGTAATTCTTATGTATTGTGTCAGCTGGTGTTCTAGCATGAAGCATAAATACATTTTATATGGCTTTATTTTGAATGGTTTGTAAAGCATTTAGATTTTTTGCAAACGTATTGTCCCATATGCCAAAATACCATATGTTATCTTGCTATGGAAAAGACTGTAAAAAATAGATATTTTTGTAGCTTCAGGAACTCTTAAATCTAATTTATTTAAAAACTGAGAATTAATTTTAATATAAGTCAAACTAGCTGCTATTTAATCAATCGTTCTTAACATTGAACTTTATTTATTTATTATTTTTCTAAAAGATATGGATATGAAGATATTATGCCTACCTACCTACAATGAGGTATAATACCTTCATATCACAAACCTACTATATTATACCTACCTACCTCAATTAAATTTAAGTTGTTGGCTGGAAAAATACTGGAATTCAGACAAAGGGGTTATTGATGATAAATTTTTGATAACTACTCCAAGTATTGGAAAGCAGACTCCAAGGCCAAAAAAAACAGTATTGAAATGCAGAAAACTAAAATCTAATTTGGTTTTATAATAAAAAAATAAAAAAATTTATAATTAATTGTTCAAGAAATAATTGAAGTTTAGTAAAATATTTGCAGAAAACAGATATTCAAACGGCTTCACAAGGGAAAACTGAAACCAAACGAAGAACAATTGGAAAATTTGTCCACACCAACAGATACTGGGAGAAATTCCATTTACATTGTGCTGATAATTTCACTTTCTGAAAAACATGTCGAACCTTAACCTTCAGAAAGGGAATATGCTTTAAAATTATAATAGTTATATTTGAAATATTAATGATTAATAATTAATAATTATAATATTTCAAAGAACATTATTTTAAGAAATTTGATTTTTCAAATTAAAATGTTTGTAATACCTAACCTGCTAATTTACCATTTACCCATATTATAAAATGTCAAAACATTGCAAGAATCATGACCTGCTCACGTTTTAATTATTTGTATTCATATTGTACGTACATTTTTCTGTTTTTATTTTTTTTGCTTTTTCTTTTGTAGAAATCATCACATGAATCCATTCTATTTAGTAGAACTCTATAAAAACAAAAAAAAAAAAAGCCATTGCAGTGTCAGATACCTATTATGTTAGAAATAAAGAAACATAATAATATATATGTTATGAATGCATTTCTAACCATGCATATACATATTATGTAATCAACTAACCACCAATACAATGGAACAAAAATACTCTTTAATAATTATTTAACAAAAGATTAAAATTTTAAATAAAAATTGGGAGTTGATTTAACCATTTCTTTACCTTGAGTTTCATCCTTCAAAATATATAGATATATACACATATATATTCTTGATGTATATAATATAATATACCTATAGTCAGAAAGAATTTTTTATTAAATTTCTGATGTCGGAACTGGATCTTTTTAATATTGTCAGTATCACGATGACTGAACAAAATTTATTATAAAATGAAAAGAAAAACAGAAATCGAAAATCAATATTTTAGTTAATTTTACGATCTTATATTTATTAAATAAAGACTCTGCAAATAAAACTTTACAGTGCGGAGAGAAAGTTATAGTATAGCATAGGTAGAATTTTGATTAAGAAAATATATTGAGTTTTAAATCTAAAATTATTAAACATTGTTAAAAATAATAAAATTTTTATAATACACAAATCGATATTATTGTAATCGCAACGGACTTATCTTGAAATGATAACAAAAGGCATTTTCACAAACGCATAAAGTGGGAAATACATGTTCAGAATTCAAATGCATCGCTTCATGCAGATATGCATGTATATCTGCATACCAGACACATGTGCATATTTGTAAAAAATTGTTTTGTCTTGAAATAATGTGGATAATTGCTGCCAATTAGATATACACATACAGTTTGTTTGTATAGTAAAAAAAATACAAAATAAAATAATTTTTGAAAAATTTTAAAGTTAAAAGTTATTAAAAGTGTTTAATAAACGTTTTAATTTAATAATTTTTGAAAAAATATTAATCACATATTTTGTTATCTGTCACTATCATGATTGTAACAAAAAAAATTAATGCTAAATTTCATATCTAAATATTTTAAAAATGTATGATGAATATTGCAACAAAAAAGAAAGAAAATCTAAACTATGGACTAGGGAAATTTTCATTCACTTCAAATTAATTAGTTTTTCTTCCATTAACTAATTTAAAATAAATTTTTACAAAATTGGTTATAACCTATTTAACACAAAAAAACAATAATAAATATGTAAATATTAAATAACTTTTATGACATTTGTCATTATTTTTTTAGTAGAATGAGTAAAATGACAATTTGTACAATAATTCGTGTTGGTAGCTCTGCCGCTGCGCAGCATAAATTAATATAATAGAGATAACTTGCATCAAAACGCACTGCATACAGAATTACATGTAATTGGTTCCATATAAAACCATACATTCTAATTTATTTTTGCTGCGATGCATGCATATTTCTGCACATGTATTTCAGGCATAAGGCAATACATTAATCTCGTCATGTGTTCATAAATGATTTATGCATTTTTTTACAGTTCATAAACTACATTGCAACAATCATATGACACAAAATTCATTAGCAAAACAAAGTCAGCTACGAATTATAAAATTCCATACTGTACAAATTTTTTCTCTTGTCAGTTTTATTTTTTAGAGATATACATACCTATAGATTTATTTAAATGTTTAAAATGGCTGACGATGGAGGACAAGGTATTATCGAAATAAAATGCTCCATTTTTATATTGTAGTTATTATTTTATTTCTTTTAAATTTTGTAACAAAATTTATTTGAAATAAATTGTAAACAAAATTAAAACCAATGAAAACTAAATTTTAAAATGCGTGTTCATAAACGGCAATAAACGTTTTAGTAGTGTGATCGTCATAAACTAAAATTATAATATGATTATAATTCAGCCATGTATAATGCAATTGTCACTTCAAATAGATATAAACAAATATACTATATATTATCTAGTCGACCAAAAGCAAAATGTTGAGAAAAAAGGGTTTTTTAAGTTTGACGGAAATTTTGACTGGAAAAATTAAAAAAAAGTCAAACAAAATATGAATTTTATAAAAATTTTAGTAATTTTTTTATAATATCTAACTATGTACATAGCATGATAATTTGGATATGTTGAAATATCAAAATAATATATTTAAAAAAATGTTAGTATGTATAGTGTTAAATACTTATGAATACAAATTTGTCTGACTTCTCAGTATATAAACTGTAGTTTGGATAAGTAGGCACAGCTTGAAGACCTAAAAAGCAGCAAAATATAGGTTGTTTGGATAAATCAGAAAAAAATATTTCAAAAACTATAAGAGCTAATTTTGATTGCAAATTCGGATAGAGCATAGTTAAAAATGGTGCAGTACATTGAAAAGTCAATTTCGGAAAAAATGGTCTGCTCAATACATAGGATGCAGCCGACGATATAGCTTTTACTATTATTGTATTACTATAATTTTATTGACATTTAAGTTTTATTAAGTGAAAATTTAGTTTGAGTTTTATAACTCACATATTAGTTCCTTTAAAATTTATATATTTAATGAGGTTTGATTAAAACTATTGACATTCAAACTAGGAGCTTTATCTATAGGTCTTCCAACACTATTATACGTACTGACGAGTACCGAGTTCCAGTAGTGTTTGGATATAAAATAATACTTTAATTCTCAAATATCAATTCAAAGTTATTTGTCAGTTATACGTTTATATTCAGTATGTTATGTTTGTTTGATTTTTGTTCTAGTATTTAGATTTTGTTGTTAATTTGAATTTATATTTTATATTATAGGTTTTACTAATAATGAAAAATATAAATAAATAAATAAATATGACAAGATACTGTGAATATGAACATATATTTACTGATGGGTCTTTCAAAGATCAAGAGGCAGGATGCGCATTCAAACACAAACAAGAAGAACACAAATTTCATCTTCAAAGGCATACCACTATATTTACGTCTGAACTATACGCAATATTTAAAGCACTCGAGTATAGTATGAAAAGGGACGAAAAAAACTTTTTAATTTATACTGACTCCTTGAGTTCTTTAAAAGCTATTCTCAAACTATATCCAGTACATCCTTTAGTACAAAAAATACAAGCAATGATAAATAAAAATCAAAAAAATATACAATTTATGTGGATTCCAAGTCATATCGGCATCCATGATAACGAGATAGTTGACAGTCTAGGAAAAAGCTCTGTAAACCAACCATACGATAACCATCACCTTTTATATTATAAAGATCTTAAAAATATAATAAATAAGAAAATATATCAAAGTGTAGAACAAGAATGGATAGAAACGGACGATAGTAACAAACTAAAAAATATCAAAACAAATACGAGACCTTGGAAAAATCTCAATTTACTTAAGATGGAGAGAGTCGACCCTGATTACTAGAATAAGAATAGGGCACACTAATTTAACAGATAAATTTATATTTGATAATACAACACCACCAAATTGTGCTTGTGGAGCAAACCTTACTATTAGGCATCTGTTCGAAACTTGTATTAGATATTCAAGAGATAGATATAGATATTTAAAAAGTAATAGTCTAGATATTTTAAAGAGTGATGATAAAACCAATTATAGAAAAATAATAAATTTCCTAAAAGCTATTGAACTATACAAAACAATTTAAAACAAAAGATTAAATAAAATCAATAAAATATGTTAAATGAAAAATATTAAATGTTAAAAAAAAAAAACGGAATAAAATAGAAAATATGTAGTTATAATTACTTCATATAATTAATATATATGTATAAGAAAAATTTAACTATTGAATTATTTTATATAGAAATCAAAACAAAAAAAAAAAAAAATTAAAAATGTATTATATGAATAATAGATAATGTAATTAGAAAATAATAAAAAAAAAAAAAAAATTAAAAAAATTAAAAAAATAATGTAAAGATCTGGCCTGAAAAAACCTATATTGTGTTCAAAGGCCACTTAAATAAAGTTATAAAAAAAAAAAAAAATAAATATGTATATGAGTGGAATATATTTGACAAATATGAAAGATAATATAGTGCGAGTTTGATAAATGAGCGAAAAAAATAAATGCAAATTTATTACTGCTACAATATTACTGCTCACACTCTATAGAAAAGTAGGAGTTATAGACAGTTAAGACTAAGAAACCTGTAGTATTATAAAATTATTGATTGATCATGAATTAGTTACCTAAAATTTTTTATTAACAGAGCATACTGCTAATTTACTTACTTACTTACTTACTATTTACTAATCCTAATGGATTATATATATAATTTATTACTAATAAAAAAAATTGCAAGTTTTCATCTACTCATGGACGTTAGATTGTTTGCTCTAAATAAAAATTTGTATAAATTAATATTTAAAATTAAAAATATATCATACACTATAAATAGGGTCGTTAAATAAAAATTAAATAAATACATAAAAAAAATTAATGCAAAATGTACAATATGGGTTCAAATAAAAAATCAACCATAAATAGAGTATGGTGTAAAAAACGCTTTGCTATGGGAAAACGTTAAAACATGTCAAAACGATATAAAAAATATTGAACATTATTTCGTTTTAATTGAATCAACAGAATTATCTGTATCACTAATTTTTAAACGCACTGTAAGTAGATATGTATATGTTCAATTTCAGACAAGTCAATTATTATAATGTTAGAAAATTTTAAACAAAAAAAAATGAAAATTATATAAAATGAAAATTATAATTACTTCATTAGGAGAATATAAACTTGCGGGTTAATTTATATAATATACAATACATACGATACATATGTATATGTGTAGTCATCTATATTTAAATATTTCTAATAATATATTGATTGGCGTGGCGCTGTGGCGCCATTAAAATTTTTCTTGCATTTAATTTAATATACATTATGGTATAAATAATATAATACATAAATATTAGAACCATCATCATCAGTTTATTTAATTTATTATACTATGAATATTCTTTGAAAATAACTTTGTTATTATTATTATTATTGTTATTATATTAACCGTATTATTTGTTATTTTATTTTACTGGTATTGAAAAGGTTAATAATATTATTTTAAGATTAATATTTGATTGCAACTAATTGACGTAATATTCTAAAATAATTATTGTCCAATTTAGGATATAACCTGAAACCATTGACTATATAAAATTATTATCATAATAATATAGATACAAGTACATTGCATAATAATATGATAATACATATTATATTATGGTTATTTTTATTAAATAGTTTTAAAATAGAATTTTTAATTTATTCGAGTCTATTCTTAGGAAATTAATAATATTGTAGAAAATATAAAACTAGCTAGTTTACTTTAAGAATTTTAGTTATTTTGATATAAAATTTCTTTTAATAGTTTTTTTCGTGAATTTGATAATTTTTATGTAACGTAATATTATGTATTCTAATTGTCATTGTCACAACAATATTATTTGGAATCAACAATAGTACAATATAATCTACGTTTACTAGCATATAAAACGCTTATGACTGATAAATATCGGTTCTGTAAGAGTTTTGATATATCACAGAAATATATCAAACTTAAAGGTCGGACTTGGTGAAATAAATTGGGATCTTATTTTAACAGTTATGTAGAGATTAATCATGGCTTAAAACTATTACAAACACTATTAGCTCATGTAATTGATTTTGAACAGTTGTGGCTGTTACTTCTTATCAAATTAACTAATTAGCTGGATCTGTTCATACTGCGCATTATTAGGCGTTTTAGTTTTTTAGTTCAGAGCAGAGCACGAACTGTCAAAAACAGAATTGAGTTTTTTTTTGTGCTCAGAACTTGATCCGTATGCGTTCAGAGCACGCTCAGAGCGGGCTGTATGTGCTCGATTTGAATTAACAGACCACGTACAGTGCTTGAATATTAAATGTCAAAAAGAGACGTTTATTTTAAAGCAAAATAGATGACGCTACTATACGATAGTAAAACAAGTAAACAATTTTAAAATTTAAAATAAATATCTACAGTGATTTTTACAATTTAAGAAATAATGGACGATGATATAAGCTGTGATAGTAAATAATAATTAATATTTAATTAAAAATAAATATTTTTTAGTTTAGACTTTTTGTAAATTTCAAAATTTAAAGTTTAAACTCGATATATTATGACAAATGACAATTTGAAACAACAATCAAATAGAAATTACAGTTTACTCAAATCTGAACGCTCGGAGTTTATCTGTTGATGCTCTGCTCAGAGCGTGGTCATTTAATTCAGAGCGCGCTCAGATCTATGTTCTGAACTAAAAAACGAAAACGCCTATTGATGAAACTGTTTTTTACTCGTAATTTAATTAATCCTAGAAAGACCTTAATTCATCCTAAAGATAACCATAAGTAGAATTTAGTCACATATGGAAATACCATACTTATTAGGTTGGTTTGGCATGTATATTCTAAACGGGCCTCACCTTTTAAAGCCTCTTCATGACATTTTCATCAAAGTTCCAGGTTTGTATAGAATTTTACAGCGATTGATCAACATAATATCCCACATTTTGGATATGGTAGCAAATTTAGTTAGTGTGGTGGTCATGAAATCTCAAACAGTTGGTAATGACTTTAAATCTCTCTTTGGACATTGTTGCATGACAAATTCGCCACATTTTTTGAGTCAAATAAAACCTCAACTTTTCAAAGCTATTTTAATATTTGTCTTGCAACCGAAAGTGAAAAGTAAACTGGAAAAAAAATAAAGAAAACAAAGAACTCACTGTCGAAAATGCAATGTAAAGAAATTATTATTCTCAGAAATATAATAATTTTTTTGTATTAGAGGAAGTAAGTTGTACTCAGGTTATCTTTCCAAGGTTAAAAAAAGAAAGGACGCAAATTTTACGTAAAATTTGAAAAAAACAACTTGACAGCTTACATTGGCGAAAGCAGATGAAGTCTATGAAAATTTAGATAAATTTCAATAATGTATAATTATCTCTACTTAGTCACAAATTTTGGAATTTGTAGAGCGAATTCATACTCCGAAATAAAATACATATAGGCAGCTAATTGATTAATACAAAATTTCAGTTTCTTAGGTGGACAAGAAACCGTTATTTTAAAATAAAACAAAAACTTTTAACATAATCGAAGGTTCTCTATCGATTGGTGATATTTCCGGCAAGCACCGGATATGTGTATTTTAGGCCGGAGATTTGTCGGCATTAAGATTTTCAAATGAAAAGCATGGTTTAAAATATCCGGTATAGTTATATGGAGTTCGCAGCCAAATATACATAGTTTTTCATTAATTATCTACACTACATCTACTCTACTCTTCTACGTTGTTCTACAGTCCATTTTTCGACTGCGTAGCTATGGACTGCATTAGCTATGCGTAATTTTATATTTTTTGGTGCACACGTCATTGTCTACATAAAATATTTTCGTTATATAATTCAATTTTAGAGTACATATATGTATTTTACTAATTTGCCTAAAGCTATGTGAAACAGTTCAGAAATCGAATTTTTTCCGCCCAATTTTGAAATTATTATGATTTTATTGTCAATTTCGAAATTATGATAACAGTCTGACTAGAGTGTATCTAATTCTCAAACACTAAAGTAAACATATTTATTGTAACTGTTTTTTAAAGAAAAAAATTAAGGGTTAATTCGGCGCTTATACACTCTATAAGAGTGACTGAGCTCATTTGAGAAAAAGAAAAAATAATATGAGCGACCACTGAAACCTGGCAATTCATAAAATTTTATTAACGGTAAAACAAATTATGTAACTATATTTAATCCCAAAACCGTTTATAACGTTCTTTATTAATTACAATTTTCAAATGAGCCAACCCTTAAAAATAAAATCGCGTTTGAGGAATATTAATCTCGTATATTTCATCATTATCATTATCCTGTAACCCTGAATCGTACATGGAAACTTGTTCGTTTTCTGTAACTGAATAAGCGAATTTTCCACACATACGCGACGATTTCGATAATTTATTCCTGATTCTGCTATTTCGGTGCTCCACTTGACAACACCACATGCACTTGACAACATCCCCCACATCCAATTTGCGGTTTACTACACCAAAGCTGTAAGAGGATTTATCGTGATTGAATCGCGATCGCGATTAGACAGATGCAGATTCTACTTATAAGAAGAGGAATCTTATTCCCATAGTCTGTTTGGTTATTATAGCTCGGAAAAGGTATAAATATTTCCAGGAATACAAATCGCATGATTCTGAAATTGACATCAGAGCATTAATAATAGCGTTTATCAAGGACATAGACCTACAATTCTGAGATAAACTGCGAAGTATAATAGATCTTAAGAGGTCGCGGTTACACAGAACTCCCCAATTTGAAAAAAAAAAAAATAAAAATAATTTTACAGTATTGCCATATATTAAAATTAAAAATAAAAAAAAAAATATTTTAAATTTTGCTCAGATAATTTGAAATACAATCAAAAGAAAATAATTCTAATGAGAAATCTATCACATTTCAATCTGAATATTGACATTATTTTAATCTTTACTATATTATTTTTTCTCTCTTTCATTTTGCCTTTTATCTTTAAAAATAATTATTTTTTATAGGTATTTAAAGAAAAATATAATTCGAAAAATATTTCTGAATTTTTCTCTATATGTACTTTTCTTTTGCAACAATCATTAGACAAAATTTTTGGACATTAAAGGAGTTTCGATATTTATCTTTAGAAAGAGACAGACAATATATACGAATATAAAAATAAAAGAAGCCACAAAACAAACAAAATTACAAAATATAAAAATTTTCAATTCATTTTTATTGCAAATTCGTAAAACAAAAAAAAATATCTAAGATGAAGTAAAAAATGTGATGAAATCCACATGACAGTAATATTCAATAACTTCGATTTATTTCAAAATGAAACACAAAAATATATGTATATATATTGTATGTACATTAAATGCAATAACAAAAATATCATCAACCTATGGGTAAACATAGAAAAAAAAACTAAAATTGAAAATTTAACCTTAGGATAGAAATTATATTGTGGTGGGTGGGTGAATTATCTAGAAATTCTATATAATAAAAAAAAAAAATGTATGTGAGTACATGTCACTAGATAATATTTAATAGAAAAATTCTTCTCTAAAAGTTTATCGCAAATATTTATTTGGTACAAAAATCAAATGAGTATTTTTAAAAATTGTATACATGGATTACATTTTAAATATAAAAAATAAAATCGTAAAGTTAGCAAATATTGTCACATGACTGGCATCAGATAAAATTGTTTTCAAATTATATCAATGTATTAGTGAATACGTTTACAAATAAAATACTAAACACATGCAACTATACAATTTTAACAGAAATCTATAATATGAATTCAGAAGAACACTTACATTTATCTCTTTGTATATAATATATATATATATATATATATATATATATATCTACATATTATATTATTGTCCTTATATGTTGATCATATTGAAATCATTCATTTTGACATTGTTACCATTGTAAAATTATTTTTAGTAGAAATGTATGTGCATATCAAAAAATATCTAAGGCTACATTAAAATCTACAATTTTTGCAACAGTTTTTCCTTTTTTCATTATATATTTTTTTTTTTTTTATTTTTTCAGTCAAACAATGGGGTTTTTTAATTGCTGTTGTTTAATGTGTTTGTTAAGGATCTTTTATTTATTTATTTTTTATTTTTTTTTATTTTTCGATTATGTATTGGACGTGATCATATTATTGTAATGGTGCTGAATTGTAATAAATGAAATGGTCTTAAAGATTAAAATCTTTATTGGTATTATTCAGTACTGTAATTTTAAGGTAGATTTAAAAAGGATAAATACACTGATAGAAAAAATTAAAATATGTTATTATAAAAACAGTATTGTAAACAAACTTTTGGTAATGAAAGTTTATTTAATATAAGTAGAAAAATTAATACCGTTAAAATATAATCTAGCTATATATGAAACGAAATATAAAACTAAAAGTTTATAATATGTGTTGGCATTTTACGTGTAAATTAACATTTTTCATGATTCTTTACATAGTTGACGTAAATTAGTGTAAAATATAGGTAAACAACTGTAAATAACATGTAAACAACTGTTAGCCACTGTAAAAACCTGTAAACAACTGTAAATTAATGTAAAATTATTTAATTTTGACAGTTAATAAATAATAAATAATTTTAAAAATCTTCAATTTTTATTCAGAATATTGACAAATTAGTAAATTTATTAAATTATGAAAACTTGAACAACAGATATGTGTACCTATATTAATTTATAAATATTTTAATTAATCTGCCAACGAAATTTATTTACATAACAAATTATAAATGAATAAAGTATTTAGTGTATGAAAATTTGTTTGTTGTCTCAATGAACATATTTATCGTACCAATTTTTTTAAATGCCTCTGCTCCCGTTCTTTTTTCATTTATTCAGGGTTTATGTCGTCTACATAAGCTTTACTTTCTTTAATTCATTTGTTAATATACAAATGTTGCAGTTAAATTATCTATTTTGAGTTGTTTACGTTATTTACATTGTTGACACACTTACACCAAAAAAACATTCTAGTAAATTACTAAGTTATTTAGATGTAAACAACTGTATAAAAACTAGACGTAATTTACTTTGCCAACACTGTTTATAATTGACTTAAGGTAAATGTTGAAAATAATTTCAAAATTATAATAATAATTTCAAACAAGGGCTTAAATAATAATTTTATGACTTTACTGTTAGAAAGTCAATTTCCTACATTGCTTACCATCGCAATCAAATACGTTTATTTCATGTCTCTTCATTTCATTAGTTCAGCCAATTTTCTGGCAATCTATACCTTGGTTGTCACTAAGAAAAAAAAATTATGTGTTATTGAAAATATTCAAATATACAAATTTTATTCTAGAACTAGGTAAAGAACTAGATTTTCTAAACACGAACTGTAGTACGTGTTTTCTCTGTGTCAACTATTCTATTCTATATATTACTATTCTTATTACTATTAAAAACCGGATTTTAGTACAATATTTTGATTGCAAATTATTTAATAAATAAAAATACCCCAATCGTGGTTGTCAATTATCAGTATTATTTATCAGTATTTATGACAAGTTTCAGAAATTCTGATACGTTCTATCGTGTGGTTGTCAGAACTATCAGTTTTTCTGATCGATTGTGAATTTGAACTGAGAAATTGGTATCGGGATGCTTAAAATTTGTCATATTTTCTGATAATTGTCATAATCTGTATTACAGATATCTCACGTAACAATTTGATTCCTATAAGACTCTTGGGCACTCTATAACACTATGATAAACACTGACATAGTAGTATTAGTGTTAATTTGGGTGATCCGCAATTGTTGCTAAACATTATAAATACGTTATAGCACTAAAATGGAGAATTCTATAAGGCACCGGAGCAATTGCTGTAATTTTATTATAGGATTAGTATACATAATGTATTATTCTATATGTTTTTATATTAAAATTATTTATGTTATGTTTGTAGAAAATAATGCCCGTCGCAAAATATTTAATCAAAAGCTGCAGTAAGTTTATTAGTAACGTTATAGGAATACAGTAAAATAATAATAATACTACTGCTATTCTGGCAATTCTATTCTTGTAACAACATTTTAACTTTTGTTATAGGATTACGCACCTTTTGGCATACAAATATTGCTCCAGGACTTGATAATAACTCCTGAAATTGCTATAAGAACATTGTTATAGCAATATTAATCACATTAATTATTCCCATAAAAAACATCATTATATTAACATCTTTAGTTCTTATGGGGAGTTATACAGGAGTCTTATAGCACTAATTTTGTTTTTATAACAATAAAATGTTACTTGAGATATCTGTATTTCTGATAATTGTCAAATCTGCCGTTACAAATAAGTTGTGTGATAAAAATAAATTTACAAATCAATGCATAGAAGGATAATATTAAAATTATTGTCAAATAGATTTAGATTAGAAAAAATTTAAGAATAATTTTAAAATAAAAACAAACAAAAAACTGATTTGAAAATAAAAGAAAATATTATCAAAGACAGGAGAATCAATAAAAATTGGAACGGTATTCAATTAACAATTTTTTCATATGAACTAATTTTTAATTGGTTTTGTTTTTTTTTTTTTTTTTTGTTTTGATATGAATTAATTTTATATTTTCAAATAAAAGCAAATAAAAGACTGATAGTTAGTTAGATTCAACCACAATATTTAATTTGCTTATTTCTAATTTTATTTACATTTGATTTATATTTTATTTCACAAAACTTCCTTTTGTTTACTGAAAAAAAAAACAATTTCCAAACTTATTTTATTTCACTTATATTTTTGTCTTTTCTATGACAATTACTTTACTTTAAACCTATTTTTTATTTTATTTATATTATATTAACACTTTTATTTTATATTTTATTTCACACAACTAAACAAAAAATAATTAATTCAATGGATCAGCTGACATTTTGAAATGTCGAATTATCAGTATTCACAATAGTAAATTTTTTTCAGTAAGTTTATCAGTATGTATCAGCATTAGTACCACCATTCCATTTCTGATCAATTTTTTTAACAGAAACTGATAAGTAAACCAGATAACTGACAACCACTGATAAGTAAACCAGATAATTGAATCAGTAAACTGATAACTGACAACCGCGATTGACCTCACTGTCTTTATAGCTTTAATATTTAAAATTTAATTTTTAATTCCAAATAATTAACGTTTATTAAAAATTTTTAATCAAAAATTTTAAAAATTGCATCTATAATTTTATATCAGTGTAAAAATAACAAAATATATTTTCGAACACCAATGAATTTTTCTCAGTGAATTTTTATTACTGCAGCTCAGTACTGACAAAGTCAAAGACTTTTTGTTTTCTGTTTTTTTTTTTTTTTATTTTTTTTTTTTTTTTGAAAGAACAGATTTAATTCCTCATTTCTTTTTTTTGTACTCTCTTCTTCCTTTCATTCTTTTTTTTAGTTCCTTGAGTTTTCCGACTATTGAACCGCACTATTAATTGTGTGATTGATTGATTGATTTATGTGGATTTCTCTACATATCTACTCTATCGATGAAATAATGATGCTGGAAAGTTGGTTTCCAGATAGATGCATGAGAAAAAAAAAACAAAAAAAAATAGCTACAAAAACAAAAAGATTAATGGTGGTAGTAGTTGTAGTAATTGCTTTTATAAGCCACCAAGTTAATTTTATATATATTATAGAAGGAAGGAATATTGGTTTTATACGTATATAAAAAAAAAAAAGATAAAACAAAAAAGGATAATCCAGATAGATTGAATTTACATGTTGTATATTTTGATGTATTACATATTGCGATAGTATAGTTGTAGTTGTAGTGGTATAGAGTGGTTTAAATGTACTTAAGAACTAAATTTTAACAAGAGTTGGGTTTATTTGTTGAAATTTTTGCTGTTTTTTTATTTTATTTTTTTTTTTTCAATTTAATGCTGGTAGTTAAATGTGTCTTAATTGTTTTTCATTTGATAAAAACATTTTTTTTTTGTTTTTTTTTCATTTTTTATTTCATGAATCAAAATAATTTAAGAAACTGTATGATTGCATTAAAAATTTTAAATTGAAAATTTATTGAAAATGATAATATGTATATATGTATACATAGATATATAAAGCCAATAAAATTAATTAAACATTTTTTTTTAGTTTTGTTGTATATTATTTATGTTAATTAATTTAAATTGATAAATCAGTTGCGGCTTCCAAAATAACTAAAACAGTATAATATATAAGATACATTTTGTGGTTTTTAAATTAAATTGTTGCCGACTTTGGGATGTTTCAAAATTTTAATATACATAATAGCTAAATTAACATTTCAATCAAAATAATTATGGGGAAATTTGTAATTCGTACATAATAATGTAAAAAAAAAAAAAAAATTATTGAAGTTTTGACATTTCAATTAAATTGATATACAAAACTGCATAATAATCTATATGATTTGATTCATAGTTTAGTTTAATAGACCGGGTGTACCACAGCATGCGTATTAGATGTTTAAGAGGGGAAGGAGCTGTTATTTTAAAATTTAAAAAAAAAATTAATATCTAAGTCGACGGTGTTCTATCGATTGGTGATATTTTCAACTTTCGAGAAGGACCGAAAAAGGGCTTTTGAAGCTAAAAATTCGCCGAAATTAACCGAACTCGAGACTTTCAAATGGAAAGAGGTATTTTTTTTTATGCAAATTCGGATTATACGTCAAAATAAGAGAAACTTTTGTTTAATAAATTTTTTTTTTAATTTTTTTTTCTCGTTTTTTTTTTTTTTTTTTTTTTTGTTAGCTTTAACTATGTAGGTATCCAAAAAAGATAAAAAATATGATAATGTGAAAAACAAATTTATTTACGAAAATGAGGATTATTAATTTAAATTTATCAAAGGAAAATATGGAGTATTTTTGTTTTAGTTTTATTAATTTTAACTCTTTCAGACCCATACATAAAAATTGCTGTAAAATTTAAAAAAAAAATGATATTTTGATATTATTTTTTGACATAACGTTTTTAAGTTATCAATAAAAAATTTATTTTTCACTAGATCTGCAAAAAAAGACCTTACACTGTAGTATATTTTTTGATAGAGTTTATTATACTGACTTATATTATAATTAGTACAATATGCTATATAGTGTTAGTCTGCATTCGACATTATATCAGAATTACATTATAGTGTTAGTGATACTTTATATTCCACAAAAACAATTGTGTATAAGGTTGGTCATTAAACGAAAAATTATTACTCAAAGGATTATAAATTTATATGTTTGAAAGAAACAATTTATATTTACATTTTTTACATATAGCCGTAGTACGACTACATCATTCAGAATTTTGGTATCTCTTTGCTTTGAGAGGCCAATGATCATACCGATCGAATCTAATATCATGAGAACAATATTTTGTACCATAAAAATTTAGGGGGAATTGAAAAACCCCTGGTGATGGTGGTACATTCAGTTTTCAACAAAGTCTCTCTTTTATTTTGTTTTTTTACTATACCAAATTGAACTTTTATATTCCATCCACGAATTAAATATGGCTAAATCTAGAAAGTGGAATAAAAGTTTAACTGGCCATTTTTTGGTTTACGTTTTTATTCGATAGTATTCCAGCATTTGGTCCCCTACGTCAACTGCATTCATGTTACCGTTGTAGCGCAAAATGTTTGCTGGTATTGGTACAGGTAGTCGCCATTTCAAGTTTTTGTTTCATCGGTTAACTTCATCAACTAGTTCCTTTCCACATGTTTTTTGTTTTTTATATATTTATTTGTAATAACCAACTTATTTCTATCTCAAATCATACAAAAAATTATCAAAAAAAATTATTCATATTATGACTTATAAACTAGCTTATTGAACCCATTACGATTACTCTAAGTTATTACATTTATCACACTTAAAATTATCTTGGTATATTTTACATACCTTTTACCTGGCCATCACTTTCTTGAGTTACAATTTTATTATTAATTTTAACAAGAGTCGAAAAAAGTTAGAAAAAATCGACTTTAATCCTTACCACACATGGTAGATGCTATTGTTACGCATTTCATATCGCACCACTTTACAACTGCTACTTCATTATTTTTTACAAATTGCGACACATCGTCACGACTCACATCTTTGTGTAAAGGTATAGATGTAATTGCTTTCCTAAACGATTTGTCATAATAGTTCATGTTGATTTGATACAATTTTTTTCGAAAATGATATAGTTGTATAAAATCTATCAAAACATATATGGCCATCCCTTTAGGTAAACATTTTCATGAACAAGTCAACAAGTCAAGTCTTTAAAAAATAATCGAACTGTAGTTTTTTACCTTCACTTTCTTCAACTTCTTCTTCTAATTGATTTATTTATTTATTTTAACAGTTGATCCTACACATAAATCTGTAGGTCAACTTTATAGGTCCTTTTCCCTTTAGAAATGTGGGCCTTTTTATAAAATTATATTAATTATTATTAACTTCTAATTTTTGAACACTTTCTACTTCTTGAAACAAAGATTGTTTTGGAATAAAAATGTCATTTTCATTGATTTCGTCATCGCTGAAGTTATCGTCTGAATTTTTCAGCAAGTCTAATATTTGCTGAATGTCCTCATTACTATTTAGATTATAATATTTTCCTAATTTGTATATATATATGTATGTAAGTAATTAATTTCTTCAATAATTTTTAAATTTTGTATTCAAAAGAAATAAAAATACTAGATCTGATTTTTACACCATAATAATATTCATGGAAAATTTCAGTTTTGTCATAATATTATAGTTTATGATGAAATAACAGAATTAAACACAAATTAACTGTTATTCACAAAAACAAACAAAACGTAAATAAAAATACAAATGATTGATGCCCGAGTAATACTGATTACTGACTGACGATTATTCACGAACAACAAGATGTTTTTATTTTTATTTTTTTTCTAAGCACAAAATAATACAATCAATGCTTTTGGGTTTTTAAACAAAAATTTATCTAGTTGAATAAACAGAAGCATTTAAAACCACCTAACACAATCGCATAAGTTGGATCTGAAAGGGTTTTAAAGAGATATACTAAGAAAACAAAAAAAAAAGTCATTTAACATAAATTTTTTATTTTTAGTCGTAGACCCCGAATTTACATCACAAACTGCTCTTAATTTTATCTCCAATACATATTTATATATGATTGATAAATAAAAACAGACAAAGTCATCAATACCAAAAAAATATTCTTTGCTGAAAACTTATAAATAAACCAATTTTACAGTATTGTGACTACAAACGTTTTTGACTTTAAACGAATTAAAATACAATCGATCTACTACGTTGAGAGCAATGGGATTTTATTGTGCTAAGTTATATTGAAATTGGTATTAATTTCATTTCGTTATAAAGTATTAGGTATTATACCTTAATTTCATTCAACTACAATTATACCAAAAGAAATATTTCTTTTTATATAAAACTGTACCTAAAAGAATTGCTTCTGTGCAATTGCACAGGGGATTCACTAGTTTATATATGATTGATAAAATAAAAACAGACAAAATTATCAAAACCGAAAAATATTCTTTGCTGAAAATTTATAAATAAACCTGTTTTTCAGTATACTTTTTTGACAAATAAAAATTCATAATAATGCACACGCATAAATTCATTAGAGATGGTTTGTGTTTAAATTTTTTTATTTTTCTTATTTTCAATCTTTGATCTGAAAATAATTGAAATATATCTGCATGGATGGACTGAATGCGGTTGTGTTCATTTATTTTTTTTTTTAACAAAATTATAATTAATCTTCTTTGCTCTCTTCACTCAACTCTCATCTATATTGAATAGCAAATGTCTATATAAGCCTTCTTGTTATTATACGTTATTTGTTAATACCTATTTCACCTTATCTCCATTTTCCAATTATCTTTAAATCAGTTCAATATCCTTTTACGTTGCTATTAAAATTTTTAATAATATTCCATTCTGTTTATTCAAAAACTTAAAAATAAAATATTATTTCAAAATCAACTATAATTAATTAAACAGTATAAAAATTTTAAAATTCCAAAATAATTTTATAAATTCAAATTTTACTCCCCAAAAGATTTCTAACCACAATATTTTTAGATTTAAATAATAAAATGACAATTTTTATAAGTCTAGATATAACTAACTTTTGATAAAAATTCTATAAAATGCAAAAATGTTTCAATCGAAACCAATAAATTTTTAATAAAATCATAAATTTAGAAAATCTAAAAGGATAAATAATATTCCAGACAATAAACTTAAATTCAAATGTAGGCAGATGAACATGCATATGTGTACAACTGATTGAGTACTCAATTTTATTTTTTGAAAATCTAAATATTCTGAATGGTTCAATTAAAATTATATATGTATAGAAATATGTTTTTCTTAAATACTCAAATTTAATTTATTTAGATAAATTATTATCACTGATATGCTATGAGACCAGATAATGATTTGTCCTGTATTTGTGTATAACATTTACAGTGGGTGACAAAATATAATATTGGACGAATGCAGCTATTCAGTCAGATTTCTCAAACTCAATCTAATTATTAATCTTTGAGAAATTATTAATAAGCGAGTAAACTGTCAGTAAGTCTGAGGAATAGTTTATTTATAGCTGTAAAATAGGTTCGGGAAATCATACCACAATATGACCGTTGACATTCAATTATGGATGGGCAGTAAAATAAGAAGAATTATACCACGGAAAACTATTAATAATTTAATTTTGTCCATGCCTAGACTGCTCGTGGCTGTTGTAAAAAATATTGTGCAAAAGATTCTACAAAATATTGAATAATAATTTTTTCTTCAAGCTTAAGACATTATTCTTCAAGTTTAATCATTCATTAACCATGCTGTTAAAAAAATTTACGGTGCTTTATAAGAAACGATTGTTTTTTTTTTGTTAATTTTTAGTAACAAACGCAATAACATTATCTAATTTGACGACTTCCCTTACCTACAATATTCAATCGACTATAGAGACTTTTGACCTTTTAGACCAGCAGCTGCGAGTATCGCTACGAACTGTTGAGAAGTTTGCGTAGTGAATTTTTTCTAAGTAACAATCGATACTGACGAATCGATATTTTTCGATCGATATCGATATTTTTCATAATCGATATTTTTCGATTGATACTGACGTATATTTTTCGTGACGTAGATCAGTCCAATATGTTTTATAAGAAACGATTGTTTTTTTTTTGTTAATTTTTAGTAACAAACGCAATAACATTATCTAATTTGACGACTTCCCTTACCTACAATATTCAATCGACTATAGAGACTTTTGACCTTTTAGACCAGCAGCTGCGAGTATCGCTACGAACTGTTGAGAAGTTTGCGTAGTGAATTTTTTCTAAGTAACAATCGATACTGACGAATCGATATTTTTCGATCGATATCGATATTTTTCATAATCGATATTTTTCGATTGATACTGACGTATATTTTTCGTGACGTAGATCAGTCCAATATGTTTTCTCCCACACTGTTGGTATATGCATAAGATATAAAACGTTATAGGCATAAAATAATATAAAGTTATTCAAAAATATTTTCCAGTGTTGTCGTCTATGAAATTCAAATGCAACAAAATTAAGAAAAAATAACAAAAATTGTAAAAATTAAAACGAAAAAAATTGGTTTTGCAAATTTTTGGAAAAGAAAATTCTTTGATCAAGAAATTTTTAAAATTAGAAAATTTTTATCAAAAAAAACTGAACAATATTTAATCAAATAAAATTAAAACTAAATTTCGGAGACATTCTTTCAAATTGTCAATATCACAAAAATAAAATTATAAATGCCTGAGGAATTTTTCGAAAATTAAATTTTTAAAAATTAAAATATTGTCATAGGTGGTCTATGGTCATCAGTGCTTCATGCAATTGTTTTGAATTTTTAAATTTTTTATAATTATTTATAATCGATTTTGGTACCTACAGGATGTATAAGATATTGCCGTTTCAACCCTGTATATACGGTGCTCTGAGTTAGAATGTTGAAGGAATTTAAAAAAAAAGAAAAGCAAGATTTGGGTCATAAAATAGAAATAGGTCCTGATTTTTTTTTAATAATAATCTTAACGATGGATTTATGTATTTCGTAGGAGATAATTTTAAATCATTTTGAAATTAAATCATTGTCCTTTAATTTGGTTTTTGTTTATAATCTATTCTGAGTATATTTTTATTGAATAACTGAAATCTCCAGTATATAAAAGTAAAATTAAAACGAGTAACACGGTTTAAGAAATGTATAAATCTCTAGTTATATTATATAAAACTATAATATATACTAGGGACCCCTGTTGAGTAATTATAATTCAAGTTGAAGTCAAATTTAAAGTTTTTAAAAAAAACAGTAATTTACGTACTGACATAGACTTCGCACGATATAGCAGAAACCACTCGTGCTTACTAAAAAGTTTTGTGATTAGTAAGTTTTATTTAGGACATATAAATACACGTCCCTCATATACTGTTTCGTTTCCGATATATTTCCTATAGTAAGTGGCATTTAGTGGTTTTTTTTACTAAAAATAAATTACTAAAAATAAAAAAATTTGTTATTAAAGAGGTATATACCTACATACATATACATAATTTTAAAAAATATATATTATTATTACTACAAATAATTAAAATTTAGAAACAGTTACTTAAAAAGATAAAAAATTAAGAATTCAAGTGATTTGGCTTTTTGTTGTTTTTATATTTTTTATTTTGGATGTACCTATGTAATTGTTTTTTTGTTTTTATTTTATAGATTTACATAATTTCAGATGAATTTGTTTTTTATGTTTTTATTTGACATATGTACAATGTACATTATATTCACTGCAAGTAATTATAATAACTTATTTGTTTGTTTCTGTTTTTTATTTAAATAAGAACTCACATATGTATTTGCTGAATAATAAAATCATATGAGTAAAAAATTTTCAACTGTGTGCGCATTATTGTTTTTTATACAACTTATTTACATATTAGGAGTTCATTGAAGAGAAGCGAAATAAAATGAAAAGATATGTCTACTGCGCAGGTCTTTAAATGCTTGTCAATTGTAATTATAGATATAACTATATATATAACAAAGTTAAATGAGTCTTACAAGTGAATTGAACTGATATTAAAATACTAAATTTCTTCAAAACTTACAAATTCTATAAAAATGTTTGGTCAAATATTTTAATTGATTTTTTTGAACATTTTTTGTGTAGGTTTTAATTCAAATTAGTGATTTGGGCAATCTGCAAACAGCAAATCCATATATCGATCAATACGTATCAAATGAAAACATATTGATGCATATAAAAATCGGAACCAAATATTATAATATAAAATAAAATATATCGATTTATTGATTTGAATTTGGGAAATAAAAATTCTAGATTTTGAGTTGAGATATAGATATGCAACTTCCTGAAAAAGCCAATAGTGAAACAAACCCAACTAACTTAACTACATTAAATTTATTTTTATATAAATATCTTTTTATATTAAATAGATAATCAGTATCAAGTCACTAATTGACTTTTAATCAATCTAACTTTATTATAACATATTATTTATTATTTGTTTATTATTATTTATTGCCATGATACAATATATTCATAATTTATTTTTAACAATATTAAATTTTTTAGAGCTTATACTATTGTATTTACACCTATGACTATTCTTAAATATTACTTCGGCTAGCCTACTAATTTATTTATTATTTAATTTATAGGAAAAATTGCGACAAAAATACATTTTGAATATTTATGTTTTTTCATCAAACTTATCACTACTTACATACTAAAAAATAAATCTAAATTAAAACCTATTCTAAAATTGCTCATTTTATTTATTTATTTCATTTATTCTGCTACATATAAGACGATTACTCTTTTAAGCATGTAACTAGAATCCATAATTTAAAACTAACAAAACTAAACATATTAGAAAATAACAATGAAAAATGTTAAAATGTAAAAATATAAAGTGCTTAAACTATAACTAGATTAAATTACCAAATTAATAAAAATAAAACATATATATACATTACATATATAGAGATATAAAAATGAGAAAAAAAAAAAAAACAATGCTATATACAAAAATTTACATACTTAATATATAATACATGTATACCAATATATGCCTGTTGAACTGAAATAATACATTTGCCTACCTCAAATCATGATTTCTAAAATACTCACTGCTGAGCTTAGTAAACCTTTTAATGTTATTAACGCGGTATGGAGTTCCAAAGAACAGTAGTTCTGACAAAATACGATAGGTGTCTTAATCGACTCCTGTGACGAGGAACTATTAAATTCATATTTCTTGTTGATGATCAACCAGTAGTGACCTTTTCAGAAAGGTATAATGGCATAAGATTTAACAAGATCTTTTTCATAACAACAATTTACCTTGCTTTCAAAAAGTTACTTAGTGTAATACCTAATATCACTAATGTGATCATGTTTACGCCGGTTTGTGACAAAACGAGTGCAAGCATTAAAAATTAGTTGCAGCCGGTGAAATTCACTAGCAGACATACCAAGATTAAACAGTATCACAGTATGTGAAATGTGGAATTAATAAAGCTAGGATGAGTTTACGTTTTAACCATTCATTTCGAAAATAAGAATATTTCCACAATTTTCTTAAAATACAGTAGACATTTTTGGATAATCTATCAATGTGGTCATTCCACGTTAGTGTATTAATAAAAATCACTTCTAAATTTTAAAGCTTTAGTGACATATTGCTAATTTATTCATTTTAGGGGTAATATAGATGTGTCAACTTCCCTAGAATAAACAATCATTGCTTGCGATTTAGATGCATTTAACTTTAGCCCATTATTTTTAGTCCAAAATAAAACAGCATCAAGATCGTCTAATTTTAGCAATGTAGGTAGTGATATTTGTAATAGGTCCACTAATAAATATTTGGGTATCATCAGCATACAATCTGCATTTTGACTCAGATAAACATAGTGGCATGTCATTAACAAATAAACTAAACAATAAGGGTCCTAATAGGGACCCTTGAGGTACACCACATTTTAGCTCAACTATATCCGATCTCATCTCATTCAAATAAACAAATTGATTTCTTTTATAAAGGTAATTATATAATAATTTAATAGCTGATATAAGTCAAAGCCAAATGACTGCTTGAGTTTTTTGCATAGAAGTTCATGATTTACACAATCAAAAGCTTTGGAGAAATCCAAGAATAGTAAAACAGTAGCATTTTTTTTTATCCATTTCCATGTACATATTATCGGATATTTCAATCAAGGCGGATGATGTGCTGTGCTGTTTTCTGAATCCAGACTGGAAATTATATAAAAGACTATTAGCTTCAACATATTGAGTGATTTGTCTATGCATAATGTACTCAAACACCTTAGCAAGAAAGGGCAGTATGTTAATTGGTCGGAAATCTTTAATAGAAGGATTAGCCTTTTTTGGAACTGGGATAACTTTAGCACACTTCCAATTTCCAGAATAGTTACCAGTTGTTAATATATGGTTGAAAATATGTAAAATCGGATTATATGAGCGGATTATTTTATAACATATTTTCATTTTAGAAAAACACACTATAGGCAAGGCAATAATGAAAATTTTAAAATGGATACGATAAAACGAATAATTTAAAATGTGTGTTTACTTGTTTCATTGCTAAATTACTACTTGCTTCACATTTGTATAGCAGCTTTCAGTACTACCCCTTAAAATTTTAATCCGTTTAAAAATTAACAACATAATGAGGTAAACGTACAATACAAACTACAACACAATGTACATTTATTTTGCTGTCAAAATGTCAACATTTTTAAAGCTGAAAAATGTCATATACTAAAATATCAATATTTTCAAATATTATTGATGTGATCAAATATCGCTATCAAGCATATTGAGTTTAAAAAGTGATATAATGTAAGCAAAATGTCGATTATATATTTAGAAATCGATACCTATCCCACATCACTAATTCAAAAACATATACATGTAAATAATATAACTGATTTAGAGTAGGTAATACTCAAGAGCAATTCTGTGTGATTAATTTTTAATTCAATTTGAAATAATTAAAAATTGGAAATAAATAAAGCCATATGGATATAGTACCACATTTCAGTGAAATTTTCTTTTGATTGTGCTATCCAGCAAACCATTGAAGAATATCTTTAGTGTGATGGCAAAATCAGGTATTCTTAAGGACTCAGAGGACTAACTATCATTAACAAACATGAGAAATCACAATAAGCCCATTTGAACCTGCGGTGATATAGGAGGCATTTTCCCCTCCCGAAAATACATTCTTTTTTTTTTTTTTTTCTCCTATTACTCCGCGTGGTAGCATAGGTCTTCGATAGTTAACCTCCATTCCTCTCTGTTGAGTACTACTTCCTTAATATCGTCCCAGGTATAATTGTTGACTGTTAATTCTTGATCGATTGTGCGTCTCCATGTGTTGTATGGTCTGCCGGGTCTCCTTTATCCTTGTGGATTCCACTCTAGAGCTCTTCTTGCTATATCACTTTCTGATTTCCTTAGTGTATGACCTATCCATTTCCATTTTTTCCTATTTATCTGTCTGTTGATCGGTTCTTCTCCAGTTATCATCCATAAATCCTCGTTGCTAATTCTTGCCGGCCAGATTATTCTGCATATAATTCTCAAGCACTTGTTGATGAATACTTGTAGCTTCTGTTTGATTCTGACCGAAGTGAGCCATGTTTCACTGCCATATATTAATGTTGACTTAACACATGCTCTGAATATTGTTAGCTTTGTTGTTCTCGATATTTGGTTGCTCCGCCATATCTTCATTAGGCTCCCAAATGTTCTTCTTGCCTTATTTATACGGCTGTTGACATCTTCTGTTGCACCTCCTCGTGATGTTATAATACTCCCCAGGTAGTTGAATTCTTCTACGTATTCTATCTGTTGTCCACTCACTGTTATTGGCTCACTATAACTGTTGTTTGTCCTCATTGCCTTGGTTTTCGCGATATTTAATTCCAGTCCCGATTTCTTTGCTTCTTCCTGTAATCTGTTGACTTTGTTCTGTAGGTCCCTTTGATTTTTTGATATGAGGCATACATCATCTGCGTAATCTAAGTCTTCTAAGTTTCCGATGAGATCCCATTCTATTCCGTTTATTCCAGTGCAAACTTCTCTTAGAATGTCGTCTAGTATTGCGTTGAAGAGAAGTGGAGTTAGTGGACATCCTTGTCTAACTCCTATATTGGTGTCGAATGGATCACTGATCTTACCTCTGTATTGAACTGTTGTCTCTGCATCAGCTTTGATGATGTTGATGATTTTTTCAGGAACTCCCTTCTTTGTAAGTGTTCTCCATATTGCGCATCTCTTGACTGTGTCGAATGCTTTCTTAAAATCTATGAATAGTAGATATAGTGGGGCATTCCATTCTACTGATTGTTCAACTATGACCCGTAAAGTATTTGCCTGGTCAACACAGCTTCGGTTTGGTCTGAAACCTGCCTGCTCTTTCCGTAGTATTGGTTCTAGTACTTCTTCTAATCTTTTCTTTATAATAATTACTATTATCTTATGAATAGTATTTAGAACCGTGATTCCTCTCCAGTTGCTGCAATTTGCCAAGTCTCCTTTCTTAGGTATCTTGACAATCATTCCTTTCTTCCATGATGGTGGTATATTCTCTCCATGCTTTCCTGGTGGGGGGTTCAATTGGTTTTGCGAATAAGTCAGGGTCCAGTTTGCCTATTTCTGCTGGAATTCTATCTTCACCTGTTGCTTTGTTGTGCTTCATGATATTGATTGTAGCTTTGGTTTCTTCTATATTTGGAGCTTGAGTAGATATTGGCAGTCCCTCAGTTGGGAAGATATTTGCATTGTCTCTGTTTCTTATGTCTGCTTCATTATTTGTACTTTCTTCGTTGCTCAGTTCTTGGAAATGTTCTCTCCATCTCTTTAATTGATCCTCTAAGTTTGTGATGAGCGCACCATTTTTATCTTTAATTGGTTTGTTTTGTTGTTCCGACTGGCTTGTTAAGTTCATAATCGAAAATACATAATCGAATATAATCTAATCTAATCTTTTTGGTTTTGCCTCTCTAATAGAAAATCAAAACACTATACAAATTTAGATTTCTATTATACTTATGTATAAATTTAAAATTATAATAATGGGATAGAATTTAAATGAATCTGAAATGACCAAATCGTGATAAAAGATATGTACATTCAGTACTATGGTCAATTACAAAAATCTACAACTATTCTAAAGAATTGTCAATTGGAGGAAATGATTTGAAAGTGGAAATGTGTACAACAAGCTCATTGTATATTCAAAAATCGACTCATGAAGACAATCATGATATAGCACTGGTCTTATAATTATAAAATACATAAAATAAAGTTTTATAATTTAAATTTAAATAAAAAATTACAATTTTCCATAATTGAGAAATGAAAATTCCTATATATGGAATTCATTTGGCATTAATTTTGTCATATCTATAATTGAAAATATTGCCTCAAATATTTTATTATTTTTCATATATTGTGAAAGAATTAAAATTAAAAATCAATAAAAAGATAAACAGAATAATAATATTTAGTATACATATACATATATACATATTATGTATACATATATGAAAAAGGATATTTTAAAAAATAAAAATTATTGGTTTCTACAAAAGTAATACAATATTGTCTCTCTGTTATTCATTTCATACATTTTAATATAATTTTAAATTTAGATTTTCTGTTTATTAAAAAATATACTCAAAATAAACATTGATATAATAATATGTATATATATATATATACGCATAAATAATATTTTAGAGCAATTATATTATAATTTATGTTTTTTAATAAATTTTTGATTTTCAATAATAATTTTAGGAATCAATTTAGTTTTAATAAACCGGAAAATCTTTGGTTATTAAAATAAGAAAGTACAATAGGATATTTTAGGTATAATTTGTATAAATTAAATAGTTTGTTACTAAATAATTTAGGAATGAATGGTTTAATTTGTTTTTTTGCTTCAAACACTTACTGACTTATTGACCAGAGCTTTGCTGTTTGGAGCAAGTATTTTAAAATATCAAAATAAAATGTGTGAGTCACAGTTTATTGCAAATTTTAGCATCGCTGAATTTAGACGAATTTAGCAAATTATTTTCTGTAGTTGCATGCATATTAAACTTTTATCTTATTTCCACTAACTTAAGACCTTCCCACATTACTGCTTCTTCTGCTGGCTTTTGAAACCACCTATTTATGACAGCAAAAGAAGCTAATAACACAATCAGGCTTTTTTTGAGAGCAGCTTTTTTTTAAAGCTGCTTCTTTATTTAAAATTAAAATTTCGTGTAGTGAAGAAGTGATTTTGGAAAATTTAAGAACAATCTATTTTGTTCATAATGTATAGCAAAACGTTATGAATCACAAAAGGAAAAGCGACAACGGGAGTTTTGGCTATTATTTATAGAGAGCGGTGGGTAGGTGGTTTCTATTATTAAACATATTTACAAATAAAAAATTTGGATTCCGGAGAGATCTTCTTAAAAACTTTTACCTGTTTGATTCAGAGCAATACTTATGTTCTTCCATACCTTCACTCCCTTTTTATTATATTTTTGTAATCAGAGTTGGTTTTGTTGTATAAATAAGGATGCTGTTTAGCCAACTCGATCAATTTTTCATTTACTGCCTTGTCTGAAATTTAAATATATATATATATATATATCTTACTCATGTATCTAAATACAATAACATTTATTTCATACAATATCTTTTACAAATTATAAAATAAATAAATATTATACAAATCTTAAAATAAATAAATAAAAAAAATATTTAATCCACTACCCATTTTGAAAACATGTATTTGTAAAATTCAATATGACACTTCGTTAAAAACAAGCCGCTCTTTTTCTGAAAAAATCAAAGTTCAGTTGAATGTCGGCTTTTTATGCTGACTTTTTTTCTTAGCTTTTTATGCCGCTTTTTCATTGTGGCATGCTAATCACGATTTCCTATGTTTTGAATTAAAAAAAAACTGTCATAAAAGGGTGGCTTTAAAAGTTGTAATGTGGGAAGGCCTTTAGGTGCGGATATTGTATTCTTTTTCTCTGTGTAAATGCACTTAGGGTGTTCAACCCATAGACTTGGAATTATATATATAAAAAAAATTTCGGATATTTCGGATACAGTATTCAACGCGGGATTGCCTGATTAATTGTCATATAACATAATCACTACATCATTTCGGTCGGCCAAATTCAGATCCTTTCATTTCTTAACGGATATTTTTTTAGAGTGATAGAACTTTAAATTGAAATTAAACACATTTAAATTAAGATTGAAGACATATTTTTTTTTATTTGAAAGATAGTTTTATGACATTTAGATATTAAAATTAATTTCCGGCATATGTCCACCACGACTAACTCTGCGGAACCGCATTCGATCAGACCAATTTTGGACCACTTTTTCGAGTAATTCAGGCCTTATTTCATCAATAACACGGGTTATGTTGGCTTCCAAAGCATCTATTATTTCTGGTTTATCAGCATAAGCCAATGACTCCACATAACCCCAATCAAAAATGAGCTACATCACTGAGCACAATTGTTCGATAAAAAAGTGGATCAACTTGAAGCTGTTCTAGAGCCCAATCAGTAAACAAACAACGCTAATTATGGTCAAGTGGCTTTAGTTCTTGAACCACTTGAATCTTATATGGGTGTAGACCAAGATCTTTACGTAAAATTTTCCATGTGGTGGTTGCACACAGTCCAACTTATTGTGAACGTCGACGAACAGACAAATTTGGATCTTCATCAACACTAGCTCTTACAGCATCGATATTTTCTTCTGTACGAACAGTTCTTTGTCTTGTTGTTGTTGTTGTTGCATCGAGTATAGAAAATGTAGTCCGAAATCTATCGATAGTTCGGCGAATAATCTGCTCTAATGGACGATTGTGTAAACCATAAATTTCACGAAATGCTCTAATAAGTTTGGCCAATATAACACTGATTTTGAAAATAAATTTTAACAATTTGTAAATGTTGTTGCGGCGTGAGTCTTTTCATGATAATTTGTCAATGCTTACTGAACAGAAATTTTAAAACTACATTGCTTCTATCTTCTGTCAAATCACAGTTATCCCTATCGAAAGTTCTATCATTCTAAAAAAAAAACACCCGTTAATAGGCAGATACTTGAATTATTGAAACTGTTCAAAAATGATTTTTGTTTTTATTGTTTATATCATGACCAGTGGTTAAAATTTAAATGTATTCGAATCCACAATGTATCTTAGATGTAAATCTATTACCGACTCTATAATTATATCAGTTTTCATTAAGAAATCTTTAGTTTACAATTAATTATTAAAATTTGATTAATTGATATCCAGGTTGATATTTTGTTCATCTAAACATTCTGCTTTTATCAAATTTGGTATATTTTGACTGTCATTTAGTCCTCCTAACATCTTGTTCGATCTAACTTTTTATTCATTACCGTAATTTATTTTGGCAAATTAATGACAACTTTTTACTGACAAAATGACAACTCGTTACACATAATCATTTTTCGGACATCACCGCCATAGCTTTGAACAATTTGCATTATAATATGATGTTTTACATCCCTAATTCAACTGTATTGTAGCTAGTACCTCTCCCTTGTTATTACACGGTAAAAGGATTAACCGTCTCATGTATAATTGATATTAAAAGTGAATTTAATTATTTAATTTTTCACAACAATATTTTTGTCCATATAGAATAAAATATAACCAGGATCTTTCTATTACCGTTAAATCTTCAAGGAAAGAACTATGTCAACTTTAGCACACTAAAAACTCCTATTTTTTGTTATGTAATATCAAAACTAGTGTTTAAGGCAACTAATAAAATCTAGGTAACCAAGAAGAATAGATCCAATGTCAGAACACTGAAATAATTTTTCATCGCTAAGCATTATCGATCTAACAATGATGGCATGAGTGTAGGAAAGTTCAATACTCTAAAACTTCTATTTAATGTATGTACACGTTTTGTAATGAATAGACGTAAGCACGAGAGTATTAGAGATGTATAAATAATACTTAGCTTAACATTCGATAGCTTTCTAAAGCTCCGTTATCTTTGTTTTATGAAAAAAATTATGCTCAATGATAAGCTAGTGTTTGGTAGATCACGTCGTAATTCAAACTTACTCATACCACGTCACAAAGGTCGCATCAGACATTTATCGTATTTTGTTCGAGTTGCTACTATGTGGAATATGATGCCGAGCTATATTCGTTGTGTTAGTCGGTACAAAAATTTTGTTGAGCTCTGCAGAGAATATTTTAAAAATCAGGCGTCAGATAATTGAATCGATAATTAATTAATTTAATTTCAATCAAATCTAACTTTCCTAATTTTTATTTTTTTATTTTAAATATCATTTTCAATTATTTTTTTTTCTATTATATTTAATTTTACTTTTAATTTAATTTTTTTCTATTTTAAGTTCATTAATTGTTTTAATTTTTTTTCTTTTCTTTTCTTTTATGTTTTTCTAATTTTAGTTTTAATTATTAAAGTTATTTCTATTTTAAAATTTTCATTTGAATTTTGTTTTTTCTGTTTTTTTTTCTATTTCATTTTTTTTTTTAATTTATATAATATATCAATTTTTTTTTGTTTTTCTTGTTCACCTAACTTTCTGTGTGTGTAAACTAAATTAAACCAAATCGAACTGAATTGAATATTGTAATTGTATAGTAAAAAGACTAATCGTCTTATGTACAATATTTATATAAATTAAATAAATAAATAAATAAATAAAATAACAAATATCTGTTCAAGATTTGTAAGACCGTTACAGAAACGGAAGCTGAATCTCCTTGCTGGAATAATAATACTAACTCTCATCTTCTATTTGAACTCCATATCATAGGCTACAAAACTAGTAGCATAGTACCCAAAAATAGCCCAAAAACAATAGGTAGAGTGTTGGGCCAGCCACTCAAACAAAAGGTCTTTGGTTCGATTTCCAGTGAAATCACAATTTTCTATGGGTTTAATCGATCTCGCTTTGTACCCTAATCGTCATTACACAATAAAAGGACTAATCATTTTATGTATAACTTATACAAAAAAAAAACAGAAAACAAAAAAATGTGTAGACTTAATTCAATTATTTAACAATTCAATTTTCACAACAATGCAACCCACCGCAATCACAATGTAATGTCCTTAAATTAACATTTCAACAATAAATATAGAAAAAAAAAACAAAAAATAAAATTATTTAATTTGTCAAATTTTGATAAAATAGGAATACAAAATAATATCTTCTTACTTTAAATTATTGTCAAATTAAATAACTAAAATTTATACAAACATATTGAAAATAAGAAAATTATTTTTCTAATAGCATCCCTTTTCAGTTTATTTATTTGATTATTATTATTATTATTATATACTTTTTTATTTTATTTTATATCTGGTCAAAAAATAAAAATCATTTAAAATTTTTTTTGTGACATAAATACCAACTTATTTATACTTCTATACAGTTTTTTGTTTTTTTTTTTTTTTTTATATACAAAAAGGACACTGAAATAAAAAAACAAACATCCTTCCTTTTTTCAAGATTTTTTATCTTTTTTTTTTTTTGGTTTTATTTTTTTTTTTTATTTAATATTTTTGTATTTCCCAAAATTATCATAAATAAAGTTAAATGCAAACATAATTTACTTAAAAGACAGAAAATAATAAAAAAAAAAAATTAAAAACAAAACAAAAATTGAATAAAAAAGAAAACGATATTTTTTTCTGCTCCCCACTATTTTATAAAAAAAAAAAACAAAAACAACAACTTTGAACTTATGATATTGAAATCAACAATACCACCATTACTATCACTCTACCATCACTATATACTGAAATAGATATAGAATTTGTGACTATCATTCATATGATTGCTTTCGCCACTTTATTTTCTCCTCCGATTCAATTTTGAACCTTTGACTGTTCTAAATTTTTTGTTTATGTTTATTTTTTTGCAAAATCAACATTTATAAAATCTACGAATTCATAACAACTATACAAAAAAAGAAAAAAAAAAAAAAAACAACAATATGTACACAAAGTAACTCATGGGATACACTATTACACTAAAACTGTACGGACGAGTAACAAAAACAAAATAGTCTATTTGTCGGTATATTTGCCTCTAAATACATAAATTAAACAATTTTTTTTCTTGCCCTCTTCTCTTTTTATGTTACAGTTTTTGTTTGCTTTCAAACATAAAAAACATATAAATAAAACTTTTCAACATAATTTTTCATTTGGTCAGCATAAAATACATAAAAACGAACAAAACATAACTGAAAACAACAAAAACAAACATAATGACAGTACAAAAAAAAAACGATTCATACTATCAGAAGGATAGGGACCACTAAACGATATGGTGTGTTGGTCGATGTACAATTTCGCAAAAGTCCTATCTCACAAGAAAAGAAAAAAAAAAAAATATGAAAAAAAAAAAGTTTACACAAAAATGGAAACAAAATAATCTTGTCCCAATGCGCGCACAATATAATACAAAACAACCAACAACCAACAACAACAACAACAGCAGCAACATTACAATATAGAGCAGCAACAATATTACTTCTGTTCCATTTTTTTTTTTCGTTGGTTTTTTTTTTTTTTTTTTGGAAAACAGAAACGACAGCATTAAAACACAAAAAATGAAAAAACAAAAGAACAAAAGTTCATTTCAATGTTGAAAAGATATATTATTATGTATGTTTGTATTATGGTGGTACTCCTCATTGTTTGTTTTTAGTTTATGTATTCTTCTTATTTTTCATCTTTTTTTTTTCTTTCTTATTTTTATTTTGCATTCTAGTGGACTCCAACGGCACAGATAGCACTGATGTATCTAGAAAAAAATATTTGTATATTTGTACAATACCGTCATATTTCTACCCATTGAACTGATAAAACACAAAAATTGTGGTCCTTCTACACAGAAATTCTGAGCTTAAATTATAGTAGTTTAAAAATTTTGAAAATATTTCGTTTTGTAATCAATTTTAAGTTCCAATATTTTACATTCAATTGCCAAAAAAACGGAAAATCGAAAAATAAAAATAAAAATTGTTTTATTGATTTTTTTTTATATTTAATTAAAATTTTGGAAGTTCAGTTAATAGATTGGATCCATGAATATTATTAAAAATGGTGCTGGTGATAACAATTTGTTCAAAAAGACCACCAAAGTGACTACGGACAACGCAGGTTATTACAGTAATACCTAGTTATTTATTTTTAAAATTTAGAAATACAAACACAAAATAAAAAATTAAATTGTAAGGTAGAATCGCTTCCATTCCAACAATTTAACCTTGGAACCTAAATTGGGTGCTGGTGCTGGACTACGAACAACGCAGGCTATTACAGTAATACCTAGTTATTTATTTTTAAAATTTAGAAATACAAACACAAAATAAAAAATTAAATTGTAAATCAGAATCGCTTCCATTCCAACAATTTAACCTTGGAACCTAAATTGGGTGCTGGTGCTGGACTACGAACAACGCAGGTTATTACAGTAATACCTTGTTATTTATTTTTAAAATTTAGAAATACAAAAACAAAATAAAAAATAAAACTGTAAATCAGAATCGCATCCATTCCAACGATTTAACCTTTAATAGGTCTACGTCAAATTTTCACTAAATTGGTTGAAAGATTTCTTTCGAAACTGATCAACTACAAATTATTAATGTTGGTATAGCTACCCTTTCTCCAACTCTCTTTTTAATATTTATTAATGATTTCTTCCAAACAACTTTCAACCCCATCCATAGTTCTGCGGATGAGAACACTCTTGCGGCGTCCTATCATTTCCTTAAAAAATCTATAATGCTGTAATTTTTGCTCAGAATTTCTTTGTAGAAGGAGCAAAAGTTTTTTGTGTGCTTATCAGTTTGCGCCAAAAGTACAATAACCGGTGACATGGCAAACCATGATTTAGTCAAAGTTTCTGACTGGGATAAACAAACAGAGTTGAGTTTAATACCTCTAAAACTCAAAGATGTCTTGTTACGCAAAAACTAACGCCATTCGAACCTATATTTTGAAGGCCTGCAATTTACAATAAAACCTTAAAAGAATATTCAAATAAAAATGTGATGTCAACCTTGTGGACATAAGTCAGTGAAATTTTTTTTTCGTTTCATAGATTAGTATTTCTTCTGTTGAAATGGCATTCTTCCACTTTGTGGTTTGATATGTAATTGAAAGTTCAACTAAAGACAGAAGATTAACGAAAGAAGCTATACTCATTCTATAATATCCGAAAACATTTTCTGGGTTACACTTCATTTTTTCAAAAACTTTATAAAATACTCTTTTATTAATCTCTGGCTTCATAAAAGGTGAACCCAATATAGTATTTTCCTTAATTTTTTTTTCTCCTTTTGACTTCAAGAACACAAATGCATGCTAATTCTACAAAATCCATTTTAAAGCTAAACGAAATGCAACCCTTTAATTGCTACGTGTGCGCGGCGCCAGAAAATTAAATAGTTTGGTTGCTTATGTGTGCGCGCAAAGATTTTTTGCAATCAAACAGTTGCAATACTAAAAATTGCATGTGTGCGACTAGTCTTGACAACCTAAAATGTAGTTGTAATTGACATCGTTTTTGTTATTGGCTAATGTGATGCACAACACAACCTAATTTATTCATCAAAACTACATAACATAATTTTTAAGCAGTGTTGTCTGCAAATTGCTACTGATATTGCGATTAACAGCAACTGTTGTAACAGTTTACGTTTCAGTTGTACGAGAACGAGACAACCAAATCTTTCCAACTGATGGTTAAGATCAATATTGTGCTTGAGTTGTGCTTATATTATAATCTTTATGTAGTTGGTACTTGTTTTTGGAATTATTTGTAGGGTAAAATTTACGTAATAAAAAAAAAATGTTTATTTTTTTGCTTTTCTACGAAATTTATTGAAAGGTTTTTCCCATTAAAAATTTTTTTTTTAGTTAGTCGGTAAAATTGAAGGGGTAAAAAAGTTATTTGTTCGTTAATAGTAATTTAAAAAAAATTTTATGTTTACAACTGTTGTAATTCACAATAGCAATATTTGGTTATATTGTCTATTGGGTTGTGTTGTATGTGTTAGTCAACACAACTAAAAGGTGTTGTGAATTGCAATAGCACCCTAAATACCCCTAACTATAATAGTCATAAGGCGCCATATGATGACATAGGGTAAGTTTTCCTATAGTCGAACAATTAGTGGCAAATTCAAAAAAGATTAACGATCAAAAATAGTTCAATGAGTAAAACTAAATTATTTTAATGAATTCTTATGTCAAGTTTTGTTGGCTTTCCGAATTTTAAAAGCTTTTGGCATAAAAATATATGAGAAAATAAATATTTTATAAAATGTAAAAAATATGCAAAATTCCAATAGTCGAATACATGGGTTCCTAATCCCGAATTTTCAGATTCTTAATTTCGAACAGTAGGGTTTTGAGCCAAATAAATTACGTATAATGTGATAATTGCCTACTCTTGACAGTGCTGTCTAGCTATGCTTTCATGTTAACTAATCTGAGCATCGAATTTTGGAAGATCAAGGTTAGGATCGATGAGATATTCTGCATGTTATACGCGTGACTATTTTTCAAAACCAGGAATGTATTTTAAAAGTAGGTCCTTCGGCATCAGTAGTTCTTAAATAGGTGTTTGGAGGATATTTATCTAGCAAAATTTAATATGTAAATTCTGGAAATGGAAAAGTAAAGTTTTCAAAAAAGCTCTTTATACCTTTTGAACGCGCCTGCATCGGCTGGTTGAATTATGTGAGTGGTGTTAGGAGGAAGCGCGTATAGTATTATATCATTTTCTGAGCAAAATTCGCTAACTTTCATGGACAGATGAGATTTTTGACCATCTACTAATAGTAAGACAGGGTTTTTAATTTTGTTTGTGTTGAGCCAATTATTATAATCGTTGACAACGTATTCGTAAAACGTCTCTGATCTCATCCAACCAGTCTCAGACTGTCCGACTATCCAATCATTTGTTTAGAAAAACTAGAAATATTTACATCCCTTTTCCGAACACCCAAAAATATGTAATTAAAATTATTTTTTTATTAAATTTCATAAGCTAAACCGAAAAATAATATATAAACTACAATATAACATTACTTTGAACACTTACTTCTATTTATTTATGATTTATTCACTAAATTGTAAACCAGCCGCCACTAATTTTTTTTTTTCTAATTAGATATTTTAACTACACGCTCGAACTTGGTTCCACAAACTAACGAATATTTTTGTATTACGTTAAAGCTTTAATATTGTTCAAAAAAGCTTTTTTAAGTGAAATTTAGACACATTATCAAAAAAAAAAAAAATTTAAAAATTTTACTGGGTACACTAATTACAATCGTTTGTTTTAAAAATGTTCGACAAATGGAGGTGTTCGAAATTAGGAGAACCAACCCTATGATATTGTACGCCAAAATGAAATTTCATTTAACCAACTATAATAGTCATAACCATCAATCTTTTCAAAATCATTCCTTAAGTCATAAGCATACGAAAAGAAGCGTACAAATCATAAGCAATCATAAGCAATTTTGACAGCGATGTAAATAAATAAAAAATAATTTTGTAAGCTAAATGGACATTTGCGTTTTTGTTTTTCTTTTAACTAAGAACTTTACTCAAATCTCAAAATAAAAAATCAAAAACATTTCGTCGGTCCCCAGCTTGGTTAATCCATACGCCAAAAACTCATATTGAGAAAAATAAGTTTAAAAGACTATAAAGATTAAACTGTTCGATAGAATTCTTCAAAATTTGATCTACTTATGTATTATGTCCCAAAAATATGTTCATGCTAAGTTTTAGACTAATAACTCTTGATTTGTTCATTTTAAAAAGAAAATTAAATTTGCAGCTTTGATTTGTATCCAGTTTGAAAGTGAATTTAGTTTTTCATTGTATAACGTGGATCAAGGGTGGTGCACGTGGATCAAATAAGCAAGCATTAAATTTTTCTTGAAGTAAGAAAGTTCTATATATTCACCAAAACAAAAAATAAAATACGATATTTTTTAATATTTAGTTTTTATTAAATAAAACAAACAAAATATTTCTAGCAAAAATTAAAAATGGCTTTCATAGCTAAATTTTATTCTAAATATTACGTATATTAACAGTCTCTTATTGATATTTATTTAACAACATTCATCTTATTAAATAAAATAAAAAATAACAAATTCATTTACCTTAAAAATAATTTCACACAGGTTTGTTAAGTAGCTTTAATCTTACCTAAGAAATTAATATTTTTGTACTTAGGTATGTAATTTTAATTTTTTAAAGTAATTGCAGCTTTCACAGCCTTATCTTGTGTAACATGATAGTACGTTTGAAATAGTATCATAATTATTTAAGCAGTTAGATAAGTTACATTTTCACGAGGAAGATATTTCTGTAAGTCCTTTATGCCACTGATTTTATTTCTGTCAATTTTGGACGGCTTCGAAGTAAGAGGCTGAATATTAAACAAATTTTTTGGTTTTGAAAGGAAGGATCTTCTTGAATGGCTTCCTATTTATGCTAATACAATCATAGTCCAAATCCAAAAAGGATGTTTTATATTTAATAGCAAAAAAGTTCATCCTTTTCACATAATATGCATTTTATTTTTCAAAATGGAACATTGCTAAAGTCAAATTTTGCGGCAGGGATAGAAAAAAAATGAAAATCGTGATGTTCTGTCATCTGAATTCCATTCAAACAAATTTTCTTTGACAGCATTACGTTGAGTAACTTTACAAGATGCAAGGGGCTATGTACTTCTGAGTTTTTTGAATTCCTGTCAATATACCGTTTGAATATTTCGTTATACTTCAACCTCTTGAATACTTTATATATACGCTCTTTATATACGGTAAAATGGATTATGTATATAAATAAATGTAAATGAATCAAATTGACATTAAGAAAAACCGTTTATTTTTTATCCATGTGGATTGCAAAATTTGATAGCTTATTACACTAATAATTGTTGTGGATCAAAATTGAATTGAAAAAAAATTATAAATTAGTGATGCATGTGTATTATACAATAACGTGGATCAAATAAGCACATATAATTTCAATAGTGGATATTTCATATATTTTGTGATACAAACGCCAAAAATTTGGATGTAGATCAAAGTTGCATAAAAAATTATAAAAAAAGTGTATGTGGTTCAAAGTTACCTCTCATTATCGCAAAAAGTATTAGATATAGAAGAAAACGGGTAAGACAGAATGAAAGCGCATGTCGCAAAACCCCAAGAAATGTTCTAATGTCAAAAATGTCAAAATGGCGTATGGATCAATCAGGCATGCGACCGACGATTTATTTATAGAATTTATATTTTTATTTCATTTCTTTTAACTTTTGGTTTTGACGTTTTCATATGATTAGGTATGACCATTGTAGTTAAGGTTGTGAATGATTACGATTTTGTTAAATTATATCGAATCATATTGACCATTTAACGAAGTATCATAATATATGATATCCTATGACTATTATAGTTAGGGCTAATCGTTAATTATTAAGTTAGTTGTAATTGTATCTAGTACTAATAAACACAGTGTCTTATTCACGTTAGCACTGATTTTCAACAGTTTTTTATTATTTTTATTATATTTTTATTATATTTTTATATTTTTTTTTTTCAATTTCTTTCACAACAATCACAGTGTCATTATCTCATCATTATTATTTATTACTCATTTAAAAATTCTTCGACAATACCTTGAAGTTGTTTTAGGTTCAATTTTGACTTATATACAATTAAAATCACTTCAAAAAGGATATCAAGGACTTTAATTTATTTTTTTTTTTTTAATTTTTACTTAAGAATTTTCATTTAGTTTTCATACCGTTAGTAGTTTTTTTTTTTTTTTGCCATTATTTACATTTGTTTTATTTCTGTTTAACTTAAAATTTTTGTATTCTGATTTATGTCCACTGCTGAAACCAAAACAAAAAAAGTTAAAAAAAAATAAAAGTGTCTGGGAGTACAAAAACAAAACAAAAAAACTTATGTATTAAAAAAAAAAAATGTATTCTTCGGAAAATTCAATTCTGTATTGTGTATACAAAATTAAGTCGCACTTAAATATTATTTTGTTTGTATTCGGTTGGTCTTATTTTTAGACCTGTCTTATTGTTATCTTCTTTTAAAAATTTTCGTAATATGACAGTAGTATCATGGCATTAAAAGAAAACAACAACAAAAACACTGTAAAATAGGACTTTAACTTTAAATTGTTTTTGCTCTGTCTTTTGCTCCGTTTTTTTTTTTTTTTTTTTTTTTTTTTTGTAATTGTCAAGTACTTGATCAATTCGTATTGTTTTTCGGTAAGTTCAGTTCAGTCTATAGAATTTGGATGTTTTTTTTTGTTTTCGTTTCGTTTGATTTTTGTTGTGTAGTGGTATTATTATTTTCTACTATACATATATAAAAATAAAATTAAAAAAAAAAAAAACAAACTTGCATAAAAGGATTCACATCATAAAGAATGGAATTGAGACCTACATTAAAAAGAAGATCTTTTATATTCAATTTTGTATTTTGGAGTGTATTGTGTGTTGTACAAAAAAAAAAAAAAAAAAAAAAATAAAACCAAAAATGAAGTTTTGTCCTAAAGTTTTGAATGGTTTGTGTTGTGGCTTGTGATCATTTATTGGTTCAATGTGTATTGTTCATTTCATCAGAAAAATGTCCAGAGACAGGCCATATTTTTAAATTTGTTTTTTCTTTAGTGACAAAAATAAAGAACAACCAAAAAGGAAACCAAAACAAAAAGTCAGTATAACAAAATTACTGTTGAACTTTTGCGGCTTTCTTTTGTATCATTTAGAATAACTTTTTGGAATGGTTTTTAGTTACTCTTATTTTGTTTTTATTTCTTTGTTTTGTTTTTTTTTTTTTTTTAAACAGGAAATTTTGGCAGTTTTTCACGTTAATATCATTCAATGAATAGGGTATACTATGACATAAAACAAGATAAATGATATTATTGTTCTGTATTGGTAAAAAAAAAAAAAAAAAAAAAAAACAAAAAACAACAATAAAGGATAATCATAAAATATTGTCTTAATAATCAAAAAGAGAGAAAAAAATTAATAAAAGAAAAATAAAGAGGCAAGTAATAATATTTTGAATATTATTTTTAAAAGGATATTCTATTAAACTTGATTTTATCAAATTTCATTATTATTGAGACAACCTGTAGCATTAGATGGTGTGCTAAATGAACCAGGCTGATTCTTTAAATTGTGAGTTTTTAAAATAATTGTTTTAGGTGTGTTATCACTATGGTTACAAGCAAAAAATATATTTAATTAGATCAAATGCGGTAGATGGGAGTTTCATACTAGCACATGTTTTGTTGGTTTTTGTCAATGATTGATAAAGTACTGTGTTGAGGTCTTTGATTGGGTTACGCAGTACAACATTCAGTTGTGATTGTGAATGAACATGTTCCAATGGTTGACTGATAGGACAATACCGTACTTGATTGTTTCATGCAGCACAATATTCAATTTTGGTTATCGAAGAATATGTTCTCATTATTGACTGATAGGATCATTTTTATATTTTCTAGAAAATAAATTATATTGTATACAGCTTTTAAAAGCTTTAAATTAATACTGTAGTTGATAATGATTTTTCAAAGTAGTGTACTGAAGTTATTTAGTTTCCAATCACTAATAAATTTTTTTTTATGTAATCCACATATCGACTTTTAATTACAAAATTAAACATATATAAACCAATGTAAATAGTAAAATGTACTAGAACTAATAAAACCACCTTTATCTGTCACTCTGACATTGGAAATTATATTTGAAATAATAACACCAGTCCGAAAATCCTATAAACGATTTTTCAATCTGACAATGTTATTTCATTGGAAAATAAGCAACCAACTAGCTGCGAATAAGGTCAAATAGACTATCTAATATCTATTGTCAAATAAAAATAAACAACACGGTTGTAGATGTACTGAGGAAGCTCAGTGGAGTAAAAAATGCTGAAGAAGTCTGAAATTAGTATCGGGTATATGGTAAGCATATTTAGTAAAATTAAATGGAAAATATTCGACTATTTTCAACAACATAACTCAAGACAGATCTGCTTATCAAAATTAACTATTTCATGATTTGTTCGAGTAAAAAACTGAGCGAAAATTTGAAATTGACAGGATTTAGTTAAAGTGATAAAAGTTCTCATTTTAAAATTAAAAATATGCAAATAGCAGCTATAGTGTACTTCTACAAACATTTTAAATGATCATTGAAAATGACATTAGAAAACATTATAATAACAAACAACTGACATCTTTAGAATAATTTTGACATTTCAGAACATCAACAACAACAATTTCTATGTAAAATTTAATGCACATTATTTGAACAATTTGCCAACCATTCTTAAAACGTTTCTTGTCATAAATATTCCATTTCGTTTATTATTTTAAGTCTGAAAGCTTGTACCATTGTATTTACACCCTGATTATTATTTTATATGATTTAACTTAGACAACAACCATATACGATATAATTAATTAAAAAAAAAATAGTATAAAGTCAGTTTTATTTGTAGGCTTACTGTTAAATAAATAAATAAATAATTTTAATTTAAATTTAATTCTGGCGAGAAATGAACAATTTCTGTACATTGGTGAGTTCCAGAAATTTGATGAATTAAAATTTTTATATTAAGATGTTTGTGTTAACATGTGAATGTGTATAACTTATATATGGGGTGAAATTTAAGTTGGGATAAACATTGGGTGACATTTTTATACTGTCATGCTTAGAGCAAGCACATCAGACGTCTATTACTAGACGAAGGCTTGCTTCATTTTAATTGTGCAATAAGTCATCATCCAGTAGGGTTGGTAAATCACCGCCACCTTGGATTAAAAGTCTAAAAATAAACTAAACCAGATACATACTGTTAGTAGAAGGGTAAAAGTTATAAATTAATACCTATATATTAATAGCTATACATTTATTAAAAACACTTCCAAAAGCTAGGACGAAAGTATCAAAGCTAAAAAGAGTTGTTAGTTAGTCTCAGTTGGACGTATATTAAAACATAATCGTTTTTTAATACTTAAAATACTTAGTTGACGATCAAAAGAACTAGAGTTAGAATTTACTTCACGGAGCATTCTAGTGATTGGCTCGAATCTACCATATTCAGTAGGGTGGAAGGGAAAGGTGGAACAACTTAACGGTTCTGAAATTATTCCGATTGGATCTTTCAACCAAATAATTCGAAATTTCAGGGGCTAGCGTCATACCCAAAAGGATCTGGCGAATAAAAGAGATGTCTGCAATTATTCGACGATCAGACAACGAGTGTAAGTCAATGAGTTTAAGACGGTGGGAATAAGGTGGAGGTCGCAATGGATCATTCCATGAAAAGTTACTCAAAGGGAAACGTAAAAACTTTCGCTGAACCGGTTCAATTCGGTTAATGTCAGTCAAGTAATGTGAAGACCACACTTGACTGGCATATTCAAGGGTATACTTTGCCTTACATATGTAACATAAAGATGTTTCGTGAGGTAGGGATCAGAAAATTCTTTACACCAACGTTTAATGAAACCTAAAGGAGAATTAGTTTTGCTCACTATTTTATCATAATGTAGCTTAAAGCTCAGTTTAGGGTTAAGAGTTATCCCGAGGTTTATAATAGAATTCGCTCTTGAAAGCAAACAGCCATTTAGTTGGTAGTTGAACCAAACTGTGCGAGCGGATTTTCTCTTAGAAAAGGTAATGACTTGGCATTTAGAAGTGATCAATTCAAGTCCATTTTTTGAGTACTAAGAAGCGAAATTGTTAAAATCGTTTTGTAGCTGAATTTTCTAACAATACCTGTTAAAGTCCTGATTTTTGTTTTGATTGATTTTATAAGTTATTAAAAGACGTCAATGATACATCTGTGAGTTATAAAAATGGACCAACATTTTTTAAGTCAAAATTTAAATTGAAAATTTAGTTTCGCTACGTCTCCTTTTAAATATCAATTATTTTAAAGCACCGATTTAAATGAAATTTAGTTTCGCTACGTCTCTTTTTAAATATCAATTATTTTAAAGCAACGATATTAATGAAAAGCGGTTGTGAAATGGTTCAGATATTTGTTCCGCACATTTTTCAATTCACATATTATTAAATATAATGATTCAAAAAAAAAAATGGCGACAATCACCTTTCGAAATATTAATTTTTCATAAAAATTAGAGCTAGATATACTTACATACTAAGAAAATAAACCATATAATAAAAACTACATTTTTTCTTTTAGTAGAATTTGTCTGATTGAAAATGGCAAAGATTAGATAAAAACAATAATCAAACATCAAGATTCAGCTATCAAAAATTTTTAACTGATAACATTTTTGAACTTTACATTTTTCCCCGCTTGTTCGAATAGCTCTTCGTAACTAAAATTCTTATGTGACATACATTTAAAGGATTTCGTAACTGAATATAACCAAAGTAACCAGAAAATTTCTTTTGTCAAAATTAAATGCCGCCCCACATTCCCCCACGACTTAAAGCATCTATTAAACCATCTTTAACAATATACTATTAGGTCAAACTTTCTTCTAATATCCTAATATTCTACAGGTCAGCTTTATTTTTATATCGTGTAGGTATTTTTAATTTTTTTTAAAATTGCAATTGTTAAATTATTGCTGTAAGCACAGCTGCAGTAAATTGTTTGTTTTTCTTTTGTATTCATCCTTTATTTTTTATTTGAATTTTCTGTTTTTTTTTTTTTTTTGTGTCATTTTCAACTGTCTTTAAGGTGCTTATGTTGAATTTGGTTTTGTTTATTGTAGAATATCAAGTCCAAATACAAAAAGTTAAAATACATAATAAAATTATTATTATTATTATTATTTTATTGTATTTTTCAACTCAATAAAATCTTTTTGAAAATAAAAACAAAAATAAAAAACTTACAATTTAATTGGAAGAGCGGTGAAATTTTTAACAACCATTTATAGTGAGAGACCAAAGAACTTGCAGGTAATCTGGGTAAACGCTATACACAAATAATAATATATATTTACAGTATTATGTAGCTGAATTCCATGTATCATTGAAGGTTTTATTTTTACCCCCATTTTTTGTTTTTTTTTTTTTTGATAATGCATTATTTTGACAGGGAGTTGATAGTTTGCTTTTTTTTCTTTGCTTTTATCTTATTAAATTTTAAATAATATTGTTTTATGTACTGTTAATACCTTAATTTTCGTATGGAAGTTATTTTAATGGTGAATTTTATTTTATTTTATTATTGTTTTTTGGTTGGAGTTTTAAAATGTATATATATATATATATATTATATATATATATATATATATATATATATATATATTGTATGTTTTTGTGACACATGTCATCATAATATGTGGACCGGATTTTATGTTGATTTTGTTTTATTATTATTTTTTTCTGGTTTGGAAACAAAATATAATTGCAGCTAAAAAAATATGTAAAGAATAAAATGGTCTTCCACATTGTAATATTATAGCTTCCAAAAGAAAGGTGTATGTATATAAAAAATGCTTTAGTCATTTATATATATATTTGTTTTTAAATTTCTTTCAGTGGTGGATTTAGGTATGGTACAAGGTTATTTAGGACGTATTATATGAATTTGCATTTTGAGTATATGTACGCGTATACTTACGTACTCACCTTGAAAGTCGTGGGCCTGACACAATATTATCCTCCACTGGCTTCGGTTGCAAGTTTCCGTAACGATATAGAGAAATAAATCGATGATATCTAATAGTACGTGCATTATGAAACAAATAAGTATATAACAATCTTTAAGTCTTTAAAAAAAAAATGGAATATGTCTGCGCAGCTTAAATAAGGTAGCTTCTAATTACAGAACCAAGTGTGTATTTATATTTTGCGATTTAAATTTATATTAAATTTAATTTAGATTTCCAGTTGGAAATATGTCTTTTTTTTCATTTCTGTCGATATTGCATCTCCCCAACGAAGGTGGGAGGTCCCTTGCGATGACGAATTCCAAAGGATTTGGATATGAAGAGCTAGTTATTGGTGCATTTTCTCCACTTTCTCTAAATGACCTAGGCATTGGATTCTCATTTTGAATATAATAACAAGCCCGATTACAAAAAATAATTAAATATGATGTTTTTAGAAGATCAATAACAGTAAATAATACAGAGAAGTAGTTAGAACTGTTGTAATGATTTAAATATAAATTTTAGACCCGAATTACATTAAAAAATGTTGAGGAAAATATCATTTCAGTTTATTTCAAACAACAACATTCAGTTTTATTCAAACAATTTTATTCGTTTTAAAACGTGAAACGAATTTTAATTCTTAACTCATATTTATCATTATATATAAAAGATGAATCGATCGTATAAAAAACTGTTATTTTTATTTAGATAGATAATACAATGTAACCAAGTTTTGCCCATATACCAAGTAATATCGACAGGACTTCCTAATACTTTGTTTTAAACGTTTTGATAGCTTCAACATAAATTTACTTAGCCCAGACTGACTTTAATATGTGATTGTAAGTCATCATTTTATTGTAATGTAAAAATCAAAGAAAATTGCTTAACTTATCAAAAAAATTATTTTTATCAAATTTGCAATCATTCATCTTTTTCTTTACGTTTTACAATATTGTCCGAACTTTACTACTAATGTTATTCCTAGATATTAATAGTTATTTGTATATGATATTTCTGAGATACTGCAATTATGAAATTCGACACCATATCAATTGGTAATTCTTCCAAAGGAGATAAATATTTGTGATTATCTGGATCACTTCAGTTACGGGAATAGCATCTGTTCTTCAAGGAGCATCTGTGCGGGGAAAACTCATATGACGACTTTTTCTGTCATATTCTCCTATTGTGGAGCACTTTATACATTCATGATATCCATTAAAATTAATTGAACATAGAAACATTTTAGATATAAACTATCAAACCTGATATCAAATTATAACAATTTTTTATCTATAAAAAATACCTTTCATAAAGCTCCTAGCAGGAAAGTCGCAAACAAAATAATTAAGATTAAATGTAATAACATATTGGCCAATTTCTAGACCATATTTTAAAATTTCTTTGGTTTCAATAACGAATGAAGAAAGGAAATATTCCAAAGGAGGTTTTGCTTCATCATAATAATTAATTGCAACAGGAATTGGCACCATTTGATGCATTTCTTTCACTAATAAGAGAATACGCCAAAATTGAAATTTCGAGCTCTTATTCATTGGTAATCCATTAATATTAATAATTAAATTGAAGTGAAGATGTCAATTTAGGAAAATAACGTTGAATTCATTGAAATAGCAATTTTTTAAGCCATGAACCCATCTTCAAAATATCTAAGTTTTTGGGTGTTGATAAAATTGTTCTACTGTCCTTAGGTAAGTAATTCATACTGAAAATTCATAATGGTAAATGTTTAATTTGATAAAGTAATGCCCAATTTTTCAATTCTTCCAAAAGTAACAATTCAGGCTCTAACTCGTCATTGGATTTGTCATCATCATAATTCATAGTAATAGGTTGCTTTGATCTAACATTTTCAACATCATCTCTACATAATTGTTTCTATTTTATTACTAATAACAGCTGCAGTAGATGTACATAACGAAAATACATAATCTATTTAATTTTATAAGGTATATTATATTGTCGATGTTGATTTTCGTAAATTATTACCTAATCCGTTTTCACTTTTATCTTTGTTATAAGAGTCATTTTGGCTGTTGTGGCTGCTCATAGTACTGCCATCATTGCTTATTAATGTTCGTTTCACCTTTCTATAAAACGTTGTTGAATGATTAAATGGTTTTGTTCTCTACATTATTCTTGTATTTTACAATTTTTTGTTTAACTATTTCTCAGCTCCCAATTATAAGTAATAATATTTTCAAGAAAAGTGATTACACATTTAACATAGCTTTTTTGTTAGGGTAATTTTTGGTAATTTTATAACTTTATAGTAACTTTTAAGTTCAATTTAAAAACATTGTTTTGATGTTGTGTCCAAATTTGTAACTTATTTACCAAATAAAATTTACACATTTTCTGTGGTTAAAATGACCACATGTGGCGACAAAATATTACCCCATTAGTACTCGTAATAGCCTTTCGACATTTTTACGTAACAGTTCCCACATATGTGTTTGGTTTAGAAGCATAAAAAGAATGTAAAAACAGTGTTAACATGTTCCTACTTTTTTTTAAAAACTGCCTTCATGTGTTTACTTTTGGGACCAAATTGCTACTTGGGTATGGTAATTATGTTTCTTGTAAAACCTATTATTATCAGATAATTATTTTTTATAGTAAGGTTTTAATTAAATATTTTATTAAATATATTTATTTGTACCCGTTGCTACACCATTATTATAGAACAACCAAAAATGAGTAACACAATTATTTGGGAATGTTAGTTATCTCATCTTTGGGGTCTTATAAATACGATAATTTTTCATGAAATAGATTTTAATAAATGCGAATTTTGTTTAGGTCTTATAACTCACATATCGATTTATTTCAAATCAATATATGTGGGTTATGAAACTATAACTTAAATCAATTTAGGAGTTTTCTAGGTAACACATACTGGTAGTACTGGTAAGGCATACAGTTGATGAGCGATATATCCCTTTGATTAAACTCTACGTATTAAATATTTTCTACTAAATATGCATTTTTATTCTCGATTACATTAATTATCATCTTGTCTATTAATTTATTCTTGTAAAATTGTGTAATTATACACATAAAAGGTTAAATCTCTCAATGTTATTTATAATTAGTAAGCCATACATTTTTTAATCGATTTGTGTTCATAAGTCAATGCTAAATAATTTAGTTTAAATTACACTAATACTCAGAGTAGATTTATTATACTAATTAATTTGTACATATAAAATATGAAAACCTAGTTCGACTCTTCAACTTTTTGTTAGCTTGCTAAGGTTGTTTATTTTTTATTTAATTCCAAATCAATGAGATGAGCATCCTAGTTACTTTTGCACAAAAATTTGTAATATACAATTACATACAACATGCTTTTCTTTACTAATTTAAATGTGGAAAACTATATTTATTGTAGAGTAATTCACAACAACATAGTTTGATCATTTTATTTTTAGTGATACTAATAACCAACACTCCCAACTATTTTTTATCATTTATTTTATCTCATAATAACAAAAGGAACTGGTCGAAAAGTGCAGAAAGCATTTTTTTTTGCAGGCGCTCTACCTACTGCGCCACGTAGCATGTTAAAGGATAACAACGATATTGTAGCCATATTGTTTAAAATTAAATTGTAAAATATTCAGTGTAGATTCTAATTAGACCATAAGTGATAAGTGATACGACAGACAGTTTCAAACAACTTGACAAATATTCAATGATCATATACCTATGTATAAAAGTAAAAAAGCGATGTAAAAAAATGTAATAAAACTTGATTTTTCGACGGCTATTTAAAATTTTTCGTAGCAATTTGAACTGCACTAAAAATAAGGAATTAAATAAGCTGTTCTTTAAGGTAATTTTTTTTTGTTTTATATTAGGCCAAAATAATGGGATAAGCACCCTAACTGCCTTCGCAGATTTTAAGCCATATTAAGACTAAGTAAAAAGAAGGATAGTAAAGAGTAATAAAATTAGAAAAGAATTAAGATAGAATAGAATAGCTTAGATATATAAGTATTGTTATAATATCTGACATCAAGCAGGAGGACAGAATAGTATCTAAAATGTTTATATGAAAAGAAAAAATAAATTAATTCGCTAAGATTAATGCTGAAAACACAATCACGACGAATGATGAGTGATGAACAACCAAATTTCGCGCTTAGAGACACAATCATGACGAACTATTCGATACTGCTTTTTTGACACACTTTTCAAAACTAATTAAATAAAAACAAAATAAATAAATTGTCAATAGTATTTAAATTGATATTACTCTAAAAAAATATTATTAAACCAAATTATTTCTTTGCAAAATGAATATTTTTCATCTGGAAGTTGGATAAATGAATTGGAGCGATTCCTACACCAAATCGATGTTCTAAGATGCAATACAAAATGTTCAAAATATCAGTAACTAATCAAAATCCAGTTTCCTCTTGACAAACACTGCACAGTCTTCCAGGCTGAAGTCTTTGCCATAAAAGCAGCAGTGAATATAATAAAAGAGCAAAGATGGTCTAACAAAGTCATTAGAATCTTTAGTGACAGTCAGGCTGCCTTAAAAGCTCTTGAAAGTAACATCATCAAATCTAGATTGGTGGGAGAATGTTCGGAAGCCCTAAACCTCATAGGGCTCCGAAACAAGGTACAACTGATCTGGATACCGGGTCATAGTGGCCTGACTGGAGATGAGAAGGCAGATCATCGGCGGGAAACATTTATGGCCCGGAACCAGCAGTTGGTATATCTATTTGTAATATTAAACTATCAATAGAAAACACCCTGAAAAGGGAAGTAAATATTCTTTGGGAGCGTATGGAAGGCCACAGGGTCTCCAAAATATATGCACCAAGAATAAACACCAAAATAACCAACTTCCTGCTAACTCTCAATAGAGGAGACTGTAAGAAGATGGTGGGCATACTTACTGGTCATAACCACATGAATAAACACATGTGTAGACTAGCACTAAGTGACGACCCAACCTGTAGACACTGTCTGGAAGAGGAAGAAACCTCCACACACGTTGTAGGAGAGTGCTTAGCTCTTTCAAGGCTGAGACTCAGGCTACTGGAAACCCACTACATAACCTCAGAAAACTTCTGCAGGATAAATCCCCCAAACCTATTGGCCTTTATCAAAAGGGTCGACTAAGTTGAGGGGTGGAGGACGGCATAAAGGGCTAAAAAGCCTACATGCCGGCTCTGACATATTGGGGGCCACCTCCGTAGAAGAAAAAAAAAAAATCAAAATCCTGTTCAACAAATATTCATAATCACTTACAATCTATGACCCTTATTCTGATCGACGATTCGTAATTTTGACGTTAAATTGCGTTTGTAATCGACTGTCGCCGCTATCGGTAGCATGAATAACGATTACATAATGACATTTAAAATAAAATCTTTTGACATTTGGAAAACTTTATTCTTTAAATGTACACAAGTGAAGCAGGTTGTATTTAGAAAAAAAAAAGTGAATAATATAATATTGACAAACAATTAAAAAATAATAAAAATTATCTCAGCGCAGACTCAACCACTTCTCTGGTGTTTTAGTTGGCGGACCAAGTTTATTTAGTTCTGTTGCGTATTTGGCCCATTTTGGTAACAACTTAGATTTTTTATATTGGCTATTTGCAACTGAAGGATTACTTTTCATTATATCCAAGAATGTCTCCAATTGCTTTTTATTACTGATTTGTTTCCTAGAGAACAGACTTTAGTATTAAAATATTTTGTTTCTAATTTTTATTTGTAAAATATACGTTTTTTTTTTTTTATAAAATTACTTACATTTTTATTTTAAAAGGATATTTATACGGAATAACTTAAAAAACAAATTAATGACTACATTAATTATAAACTTTTAAAGGGTTGTCGATCAAGTAAATACAATCACTTCTAAGAATAGATTATAAATCGAATGTAAGCGTCATAATCGTCGATCATGCTACCGATGCGCCGCCAAGTGTCGTTAATTTGACGATAAAAAAAAATTAAGCGTCTTTTTGTGTTTATTAGAATTGGGGTATATTTTTCTTATTGAACAAATTTTTGTTTTTTTAAAATTGCAAAATTATTTGCTTCTAAAAAAAATGGAGGAAAAATTTTAAAAAACTTAACTTAAATTTTTATTTGAATTTAAATTTTAAAAATGTTTTATTAAAACAATTTTATAACCTAATTTATTTATATTTTGAACTAACAACAACAAAAATAAACAAATTCATCATCAAGTAAAACCAATTTATGTTGGTATCACTAAATGTCATTCGCATTCGTCGACGAGTAAAGTGGGAAATACTAGTGGGAAGTACTTAATTTAATATGCATGTATAACTGCGTGCTAGACACATATTTTATCTGTCAAAAACTGTTTTGTTTTGAAATAATGTAGATAAATGTTGCCAAAATAAAATAATTTTTGAAAAATTTTAAAGTTAAATTAAAAGTTATTAAAAGTGTTTAAAAAAAGTTTTAATTTAATAATTTTTGAAAAAATATTAATCACATATTTTGTTATCTGTCACTATCATGATTGTAACAAAATATAATTATATGAATAAATTAATGCTAGTTTGTTGTGCATATATGTTGTCATATCTAAATATTTTAAAAATGTATGATGAATATTTCAACAAAACAGAAAGAAAATCTAGACAATGGACTAAAGAAATTTTCATTCATTTCAAATTAATTAGTTTTTCTTCCATTAACTAATTTAAAATAAATTTTTACAAAATTGGTTATAACCTATTTAACACAAAAAAACAATAATAAATATGTAAATATTAAATAACTTTTATGACGCTTTTTCATTATTTTTTTATTAGTATGAATAAAATGACAATTTTTACAATCTTTCGTGTTGGTAGCTCTGCCGCTGCGCAGTAAAAATTAGAAATAGAGATTGCATCATTGCAATTCACTTCATCACTCAAAATTCAATACATGAGATTGCATCATAATCTCATGTATTTGAACGCGGAAAATTCGTCATTCCTCGTGATTGTGTTTTCAGCGTAAAATCAATTAGAGCAAATTAAAACGTTATGCTAATATTAATTAATTAGAATTCCATCTTTCCATCTTCAGTTAGGTGAATAGTCTCAAAAAAATGCACCCTTAATAAACAAAAATATTGTAAATTGCATAGATATTCTAGTCTACAACAAAAATATTTTGTTTTTTTTTTAATTAAAGTAGCTGTTTTTTTACCCTACAACACTCTAACGTCTGACTAAGACCAACCTAAGGTTCAAAAGTTTGAATGACATTCTGAATAAAGTTATATGAAAGTTAAATAAATCCCTCATTAAAATTAACCACAACTTTAGCTGCTAAAAAAACTATATAGTTAATATTTCTTCTTCGAAATATTTTTTCTTAACTTGTTTTAGAAAATAATTATTAAAACTCTTGTTAATTCATTTTTCACCAGGTTTATTTATAAATTAATTTTAAAATGTTTTATTAAATTTTATTTACACAGATTAAATTTATTTATTTTTATTTTATAACTATGAAGAATTTACACAACTATAGATTTCAAGATTTGAATTCCGTTTTCTTCAATGGTGCATCTGAGACTGAGTTTTAATCTAACAACGGTGTGATTTCCGTGCGTGCACAGTAACCGGAAATAGTAACCGGCTGAAATATATCTTTGAAAGGCACCTTCTATTAGATCTATTACATAACTATATAAATTTATTAATATAAATTTGGAAAACCGATAGCTCTGGCATGGCAGCTAGTGCAGCTTATATAACTTATAAATTAATATAGTGTGTATAATTTAAATTATATGCAATAAAATTGAATAATAATAATTTTTAAAATATTTTTGAAACATTTGTCACAATAACCACTCTTTTTTTTAATGAAGTCAAAATACCAAATTAATTGCAATTTCTTATAAAAAGATCCAATCACAAAAAATTGTCACAACAATCGCTCTCATATATAATAATTACTTAATAACAACTCTCATAAACTTATAAGCATTTATGTTATTACATCCAATTCTAACTATTCACATTGCATTAATTCCACTTATTTCAGTTCTTACTATATCCCTCTTTATTATGAAATAATAATTATTAATTAACTAATTCTTTATAAATTTTCCAAAATTAAATTGTAATTTCACAGTTCCCAACAAGTACTTGAAATAAAGACATAACAAATTTTTCACATTACAACTAATTTTCCACAAATTAGAAATCATTCAATTAACTACTATATACCACTACTACCACTACTACTACTACTACTACTACTAGTAATGCTGCTGTAACAAGCAATAAAAGAACAAAGTATAAAAAAAAATTCATTTTTGGTTTTGCAAACCTATTTTGTTCCTTCTGGTATTAGCCTTTTTTTTGTTTTTGTTTTTGTTGCATCAGGTTTTATTAAAAGATCGCTTTTTCAATTACAACTTTCAAAAACCAATTCTACCTTACAAAATTATAGTAAAAAAAAAAAGTAAAAAAATTCAATTGTCGATGCAATTATTAATCTATGTTTCCTGTTCTATTCATCTACTCCATAGCTGGGCATTTAAAAGAATAACAATAAGAACACCATCAGAGTAAACTATTTAACAATATACACACATTTTTAATAATCATTCTTATAATTGAAAACGATGTCGTACTTGAGGTTTATTATTAAGAGAAACGTGCTCAAAAAAAATCTTACAATGTTGTTGCGTTTTATTGTATAGTAGGCCTTTAATATTGATTACATTGCGCATGCTCTTATACAGTTATACAACTAGTAGGTATATAATTTTTTTATTTTCATTTTTCCATTTTAAAAACAATGTTACGTTCTTGTTAAATTACAATGTTTCGCTTACAATAGTGTCAATTTTAGTTTTTACGCCATTACATCAGTATAATAGAATTTGGTTTTTGGTCGTCGATTTAGCTAGGATGTTTAAAGTGTGTTCTTATGTTAAGAGAAGTCTATATAATAATAATGAGTACAAATAAGAACTCTTATGGTTAAGTTAAGTTAACATAATAGCTAGTTCTTACAAAAGTTATTCAATTGCATTAAAAGATTGCAATTATTTAAAAATATATATATATATAAAATGAAATTAAATAGAAAAGAAAAAAATAAGGGATAAGAAATTTATAAAAATGAAAAATACGTAATAATTATAATAGTATACGTCCTGTAGATCTAAAAACCTATTATTAATGAGTTTAAATATAATAGTAAGAACTACAACGGTATATAATTTGAATAAAAAAGGAAATTAAAAATAAAATTAATATTATTATTTTATTTCAAAGATTAATTTGTTTCAGAAACTTCAAAAGAAAAATATGATTAGCATTGCAGCGGAAATTGCATAAATACTGTAGTCTACAACAATTTCCAAATTCAACAATTTCCAAATTTATTTTAATTATTTTACAATTTCTATTTTATTTGTAATTGTACCTTCTACTGTGAGATGGGACAATAAGAGTAAATATAATGCGTGATAATATTGAAATCTTTATTGAGAAATGTCAGTTTTCAGTAAATATCTGAGAACTGTCAGGATATATTCTAAATCGGTATTATGATGTGATTATGAATTGTCAGCAAACTACTGATAAATTATGAATAGTGGACACAAATTGGTATTTTGAATGTTAGTAAATGTCAGTATTCACAATAGAACAGGATTTTGTTAGACTCACTTCACAATACCAAATAAAATCTCAACTGACAAAATTTTTCAGTTGTCGGTCGACTGGAAATTGAACATCGCAAGGGCTTGATATTTTGATTTCAAACTCAAAAGCATTGATCCAGATAACTCTTTGTAAGTTCAGTAAAATATAAAATAATTAAATTCGCGTAAGGTTCATAGTATTCTAATTTTAATTGTGTAAAACATATCGAAGTGAATTCAAAGACTTAAAGTTTTTTTGGTATGTGATTTTTTTGATATTTGAAAATTTGATTTTGTAAAGAATATTATAAATCGTTAAAGCTGATTATTTCTTTTTCAGCAGAAGACACAAGGAGCCCCGGCCCCTGTACCTTGATATTGCGTATACGATTTTTACCCACTAAACTAGACCCTCCTTATATTGCGATCTAGTCCTGTAGGGCTAATCAGTAATTTTTTTCTGACTTTAATAATTTAATTTTGAATGTAGACCACATCCACCGATGTCTATATAATTTTTCTTTTGGCATATTATAATTGCCCTGCACTAATTTAAATGTTTAACTTTTTCGAGCTGTTTGACTATATATTTCTATTGACCAGGAGCTGGACATTTACATGGTGTTGGAGCCTTTTTCCGTGACTTCATACAAAATTTTGTATTGCTTTATCTACAGACTCGATTGACTAATTTCTATGTAGATTATAACTTCTGATGAACCAGGGCGCGTTCACAATATTATTTAGGATTGTATATTCTGGAACTTAGAAATAATATTTTTATTATTTTTTTGCTGCATTTTTGGATGCCATATGACCATACTAGTTTCATTAATTGTTTACACAACAAAAGTCTGTTTTGTATTGTCAAGGTATAGATCGCTTACCTATGAGCTAATACATTTTTCCTTAGCGGATTAGTAAATCTTCTTTCTTGTTTTTGATGTTAGCTTTCCAGCGGAGGTTCGCATTTCACGTGATACTAAGATATTTGAATATTTTGTATTTGAATAGGTTATGTTTGGACCATTTAGATTATACTGGTTTATGCTAATTTTTTATTTGTGAAGAGCAGAATAAATTTAAAAGTCAGTACGGTACTAAAAATATTGATAATGAAATTTAGTATGTACGAACCCATAATAAATTTCGTTGTCAATATTTTTAGTACCGTACTGACTATTACCTACCGTATTTTTCGTACCGTACTGACCATACTGACCTTATTAAACAACTGAAATAAACGTGTAGGTTTCGTTCTTATGAGGCGGATCTGAAATAAATTGACATAGTATTATTTTATTACATTTTGGTTCATGCTAAATAACTTAGCTTTTTAAAACAATTTAGGAGATATATATTGTTGACTAAAGTTTGATATCCAATTGACGCAATTTTGATTTAGTCGAACTGAGCTGATAATCATCTAAAAATGAAAAATAACGATAAATAAATCACTTGAGTCGTGGCATCGTAATAGCAGAACTTCACACTTTTGGTCTTTAGTCTTTTTGAAAACTGGAAAAACCAATGCTACTTAATTAACTATACTTTAATAATTTATAGTACTAGGCTGCATTAGTGAGCATTAAATTAAAACATTTAATCGATACTCCAGTAAAGTAATTTTGTTTTTTTGACAATAGTTCTGAAATAACCAGCAACTGAAATAACCACTACCACCTAATCAACTACTTGGAAAAAACTGTCCAAGTAGTTGATTAGGTGGTAGTGGTTAAACTTACTTGGACTTTGGTACTTGGACAGTTTTTTGAAACTGCATTAGTGAGCGTTGAATTAAGATTTCAAGACTATAGAATTGCTATTTTTTAGTACACTTATCCTATTTTTTTAACGATGAACGACGTTTTGTACCTAGTCAATTGAATCGACTATCGTAATGCACGAAATCAAACTATAGTTGTTTATTGCGATAAACAACAAATAATATACTTCTTTATGTACATTTGACGCATCGCAATAAACGTTGGTATGTTCAAACATTACATCGGCATAATTGCATCACAATAAAATACATCGTTAATTTGGACTGAACCAAGCTAACCATCATTTTAATGCAATCAACGGGTTCATTAAAATTTTTAAAAAGTTAAAATTATGTTAAAACTCATTCTTATTTAATATATTAACAATTTTAATTTATGCTGAATAATTAATACATTGTTGAAAAACTATTAACATTAAAAAAAACCTCAAGACTTAACTTAAGCTCATTAATTTGAAATAGATAATTAATTACAAAAAATATATAAATATATTTAACCATTCTTAAAGTGTTTAATTTTTATGATTTTACTAGCACTTACCGTAATTGCGAATCAATATTAATTTCCTCTCAGCATCTCTCTTAGCTACTGCTATACACAAAATCATTATAACACGAACAAATTTTCCGATTCCATTCCAATCACACATATTATAACATAACTTACAATTAGTAAATTAAATACCAAATCAAAATTGTGAAAACAACAAAATTTTTTTTTTTAAAGCATTGAATTGCAACATTGTTGTATCATAATTATGTCACTCTATATAAACTATTAAATTAAAATGAAAATTGTGTATTCTCTATATTCAATAGAAGATGAGAGAAAAATAAAATTGCAATTTTATATTAGGAAATTTTCGTTAATATCTTCTTGGAACAATTTAATTTTATGTTAGGTACTTTAGGTAGGTACAGAGATTTTTAATTGCAATTTATGCTAAGACATTTTCTTTTTTCTTATTTTCTTCTTTTCAAATTAATGAACCGTGAAGTTTTGACACATTTTAAAGGTGTTTTTTTTTTGCAAAAGTGCTGTAAAATTTTATGATTTTTAATACTTAAAAAATTTTCTAATTAATATAAAAATTACGTTTAGTACTTACATTTTTAATTCCATTAATTTTTTTAACTTATTTTAAGTCTATTTGGGGTCCTTTTTCTTAAAGTAGGTGCTAATTATTATTCATGACAAAATTTTTCCGATTTTAAATTTTCAACCACTTAAATTTGTCAAAATATTACATTTGAAAATATGATGACTGATCATGCACAAATCTGACATTGAAATTATTAAAATAATTTTTATTTCAAACTCAAATCAAATTCAAGGCCCATTTTATTGGCTAGGTTTTTTTCTTTAGTTAGTTGAATCAGGTGGATTAAATTTAATCAAGTGGTTACAGCAGTTTTGTTTGATTAATAGATCGTGTGTGGATTTGTCAAAGTCATCGCTTAGCAATCTCTTAATAGATAACATCCATAGCAGGTTGAGAGAGGGTTTTGATATTTTCATACATTCAAATACATTGGATTCATAGTTTGGTTTTTAAGTACTTGATATTTTTCTGGAGTATCAAGCAATTGATATTTTTCTGGTGCTAGAAATATTAATATACCTAGAACATAATTATTTATTTCTAAACAATAATTGTATAATAATGAAATCATAGCTAAATGAACGAAATCTAATTTCGATATTAAATCTCAATAACTTGAAAGTGATGTAAAAAAATAAAAAAACTTAATAATGGCGTGAAAATGCATTGAAATATAAAAAGAAAAAAAATATTGAAATATTATATACAAAAATATAGACGTGTTCGTAGTTGCAGTAAAACCTGCGTTGGTGTCTTGCAGATTCTTTTACCTGTCACTATAAACAAATAAACTTGCGCAGGCACGCAAAATACTTCAGCAGTAATTCTTGTTCATAGAAGCAGCACATGCACAATTTGTTTATTAGTTATATTATATTAATTATACTAGGGGTGCCTGTTGAGTAATTATAATTCAAGTTAAAGCCAAATCTAAAGTTTTTAAAAGAACAGGGATTTGCATGGACTAATATAGACTTCTCATTACAAAGCAGAAAACACTCATGTTTTAATGAAAAGCTTTGAAATTAGTATTTTTTCGTTAAAAAACATAAATACCTTACTTCTCATTTTCTATTTCGTTTCTACCTATTTCTTAATGTATTTGCTGAATAATAAACTCATATGAGTAAAAAAATTTCAACTGTGTTCGCATTATTGTTTTATTTACAACTTACTTATCCTATATATTAAGAGTTCATTATGGAGAAGAGAGATAAAATGAAAAGGTGTCTGCTGCGCAGGTCCTTAAATTATTGTCAATTATAATTATAGAGGTGTCTGCTGCGCAGGTCCTTAAATTCTTGTCAATTATAATTATAGATTATTATATATTTCTCTATATATATTTAATATATTTTAATATATTTTATATATTTTTTTTTAATATATTTTATATATAAATATATTTAATATTATTTAATATATATTTTATTCATATATCAAAATATATTAAAATTATATATTTATTTAAAATATATTTATTTTATTATATTTATATTTATATAAATATATGCACATTTATTTTATTTTAATAATTAATTTCTATTTTTTATTTACATAATTTCTGGTATCATTACTTTGTTAAATTGCATGTACTTTAAAAATCATTCGAAAGCAGGCGCACTAAAATATCTGCACATTCTGTCCGACGCTGATGCGACACCGATTATTATGAACACTAGAGTCTGCTTTTTATCTGCGCAGAATTTTTGACATGCAACTACGAATAGCAAATCTTTTTTGTTGTGCAGACGCAACCACTACAAACACGCCTAAATTTTTTATTTTTTAATTACATAAACCATAGTTACTACTGCCACTGCAATTAACAGTTTAATTAATATTTTAAATCATTAAATAAAATATTTAAATACATATTATTAAACATTTTTTACTAAATTTATTAATCTTTTTATTACAGTTCTCAACCCATGAAACTTTATGTTCAGATCGTGCTGAATGCGCAACGGTAAGTTTTTAATAGTGTTCAATTAAAAAAAAAATTAATTCAGAAATAGAATAGGGTAGATACTAATACACAAAATCAAACAAATTAAAATATAAAACGGTTATTAATATAATAAATTAATTTAATTTATTAATTTCTATATAATTACTATATAATTTATTAATTTCTAAAATTAAATACACTTTTTATTATAATTTTAATACTAAAATTTATTGTGGTGATATTATCAAACATCTTGTATTTCAAAATGCATTAAATTTCGCATCATCCAAAATGTAATTTAAAAGCTATTAACTTTGTACACCATTCCAAAATGTTTCAAATACATAGTGAAAACGTAAAATAAGAGCAGAGTGTTTAGCGAAAAAATGTAGACTACCTTTTGTATACATGTCGTAGATAACAGTACCAGAATTATTTAAATTATAGATTAGCATTCATTTTTGGTGGAGAAATAAGTTTGTAAGTCAGTCAAAATAATATATGTTATTTATACTATCAAAATTGTGTTCCAAAATGTAACAAAAGTTTTATTATCTATATATTTTACAATGCAGTGGTTATAAAAGTTTTAAACGGTAGCAGAACTATATTTAAACTGTATTTTAACTTTTTATACTGCATTTTCGAAGCCACCCATTACCAAAATATGAAATATCAAATAATTATAGTTCCAAAAACAGCACCAGTCTCTATTAATATTTAGCAAAACCGTTATTTATTTTTTTTTACTTATTTATTCTTACTTAGTTCAAGTGTTTACAAATTACAATATTAAAATTTACAATAATAAAATATAAAACGAATACAATTAGTAATTTAAAATAGAGATTGTAAAAATTATACAATTAGTTTACACAAAATTCCTAATGAAATTAGGAAATTACTTTAAATAAGGATTTCTTTACAACATCTTTACTCATATCAAAATTTATTGTTCTGTTGTAATAGTTTGTGTTTATCAGCATTCTGCTAGTAGGCTCATATTTTCCATAGTTAGTCCTGTGAAATGTAATAGAAAATATGTTTTCATGCCTAAATCGTGCTCTTGTGTTAATTGTATTTCTTAAAATGCTATCAATATAACGTGAATCAATGTGTTTATTCAGTGTTTATTCAGTACCTAACACAGTTCTCCTACCGTCTAAAATATACATATTAAGCAATGATCTTAGTAAGCGCAATGATCCGCAATATTAAGTTAGTACATATTTAGTATTGTTAACAAGGTAAATTTAATCTTGAAATTATTATTGGACTAGTTATAGTCCAAGCAGCTCGTATTATTATTATACCAGTTATCATTTAAAACCGCCATTACTATAATACATTTTAAATTTTTACATACAAATTTATTGATATTTCTGTCATAATCACTTCTGTCATAATAGACTAGGTGATGCGAATCACTTGGGTATACAATTGTGTCATTTGATTATGAAATTTGTATCATAATAAACTTAAGATACGATGAATAAATTGTAGAACCGGTAGCACTTAATATTTATTCATACAATTTAGTAAAAATACGATAATGTTCGCATGTAATATCAAAATGTTCGTACTAGATTTTTGCCTAGGCGGAATTATTGGAAAAAAAGTCTAATATGATACCAAAATGTTCATATTAGACTTTTGATGACTAGTTGATGATTTGTTTTGATTAGTAGTATCAAATCAATTGAAATAATATTCATTCGTTAAATTTTAGATCAACAAAATGTTAGGATATTTAGAAATTACGAGTTTTGTTTTATATAAACTCTTGCAGTAATAATCACTTTTTTCTATATAATAAAATTGGTATTTATTGATCATTCACTCTCTTATTAATAATAATAATAAATTATAATAACTCTTTAGATATTTAATCAATGCTAACTTAAATAAATTTAAATTAAAAACGATAAATCACAATAAGTAGAATTTAATTTATAGTTAAAATTTTAATTCAAAATACTAGCCTAATTTAATAGAATCTGTAATCCAATTGATAAGTGACTATAATATAAGAATAATTTAATTTATTGATGAAGATATTGAGTACCAGAAAAACTAGAATAAATAAAAATAAAAAATTAGAACAAATTTCTATGATAGCTTAAAAATACACCTTAAAAGTCATTCTAAAATATTTCACATGGCGGCCGGCGACACAATTATAAAACTAATTTGGTTAATTTTTTTGTTCTCTCTTCCTTTATTATTATTATTCTATCTCACTCTATTAAATATTTGTTTTTTTTTTCATATATGTTCTATTCAAATAATTTTTTTTGTTTTTTTTTTATTATTGTGAATAAACATTAACAATGCAACCTTGGTCTCAAATAAAATACACTCGATTATAACCTACCTTTTGCTATCATCATTCCAAATTCAATATGTATTTTGTTAAATTTTTTGTTTCTTCATAAACACAAATTTTGAGAAAACAAAAATACAAAAAAAAACAAAAAAAAAATTACTCTGCGGGAAAACTTGAACATGTTTTTCTTAATTTCCTTTCTATTCCTTTCATAACAAATCAGAAAATGAGAAGAAATAAAAAATTGGATACAAAACACAACAACAACACAACAAATGAACAAAATTGTGGCGAACGCCTTTTCACTTATTGTTTGGTTTACAATAAACATGGCACCATACCATGCTAGTTTTAGCTCTAGCAATATTCACATAAACAACAAAACAAAACAACTATTTTAGAAAATAACCGTATAGATCTGGCGCAATCTAAAGACATTATTGAAATAATAACAGTAACAATGCAACAATAACAAAGTTATATATGCAGTTTTGTTAGTCGAATTATTCCACAGGTATCAAATATTTGTAGTTTCACTTATTAGGTATATAAAATTTCGTTGACGAAGGAATACAAAAAAAAATAGTTAATTAACTTATGTTAGTCCGGAACGTTTATTCGTATTTTTTTGTTTCATATTAACTAATTTGACTTTGATCTTCGTTACGGTTTATCTTATTTACTGTTTTGAATCAATTTTTGATTATCTTATTTACTGTTAATCTTTTAGAGATAATAATTTATTTCTAAGAAAAATTTAAAAGGTGTATTAAACAATAACATTATTCGTGAGCAAACATGAGCAAAAAAACAGTTGGTCAAAATTGGTCGAAGTCAAATTTCTGAATAATAGCTATAAAACAACAAGCGATTTGCATCAACTTTAAGTGTCGAATAATTAAAACTGAGACTGAAAAAAAATTTCACTCTTGCCATGCAAAACAATCGTGTTTGAGCCTATAAAATGTCTATGAGTGCCTATGCGTGTCTATAAATAAAATTTTCCCGAGATTTGTCTTAGATTGAACAACACATTATTTAAGTTTTTGAATTAATGTTGTGATGTTGTGCGACACGCAAGGCAGCAATTTACTTGCTAGAAATTAAAACTATCTTTAATTTTTATTTTTTTTCTTCATATGGAATCAAATTATCCTTATCTAGAACTCATTCACGACCTTGAAATCTTATATTGCAATTTTGAACTTCAACTCATTTTTATGCAATCCATGGTAAGCTAGCTTTGTTTTGTATATCAATTACTCCTATTGATAATTTTACATTCTAGATTTTAACTTGATAAATCTTAAAAAACCGCAAGAAATAAGTATAATTAAAATTTTTAACGGTTCAACATTTTTGAATTTAATGCTCAATGTGAAATTTACAGTTCAATTTTTCATGAAGTTCAGAATGTTAAAATGCAACTGATTGAACATTCTGAACTTTATGAAAAATTGAACTGTAAACTTCAAATTGAGCATTAAATTCGAAAATGTTGCACCGTTAAAAGTTTTAATTATATTTATTTCTTGTGGTTTTAAAGATTGCTGACACGAAATGACAAAGCTGGTATTTGTATTTACATCAATTACTACTAGCCAATATTAGGTTAATATGGTTTTAAAATAATAGTGATAATTATTATTTAGGAGTATGATGAGGTAGGAAAAATTAAACAGCTGATAATAAATAAATACAACAGTGTGTAAAACGCACATTACAAATATAACCTACCTGAAAATAAGACGAGACCAGTTTATTTTTATGATTATTAATATTATTTAATTAACCCTAATTTAAATTACGACCAATTTAATAAGCTCAATTAATTTTGAATAGCGACATAACCCAACTTTTCGAACATCAATGTTATACTACACTGAAATTTATTATATAGCGAATACGATCGTTACCGACACCATTTGTTATATACAAAATACAACAAAATGACAATAGTTTACAAGTACAACGATATTTATGTACGCAGTGCAGAAGCAAGAGAATGTTTATTTTTATCCTATTGACAACTAGAGCTGTTTTTAAAGAAACTATGCTAGAGTTTGATTTTTTTTTTTTGATTTTTTTTAATTTTTTGTTTAAACATAGCTTGTTTCTCTAATTTGCGATATTGTATGTCTTTGCTTTGAATTGAATTTTTTGTTTTCTTTTAGATCAATGTTTATGTTCTTAGGCAATTCATTGAAAAAATAAAGTGACTTTATAATCATGTTATGGTACCAAAAACACTGAACAATTTTAATTTCAAGACTTGAATGGATGCCTAAATTTTAAAAACAAATTAATATGAAACTATGTAGACTATAATATTATGTATATAGTCTCGTATGTAAATTAAATGAATGTATAACAGTATAGATAATATAATACAGGTATATATTTGCTTCAAATTAAAATAATTGATGTCATATATAAATATTTATTAAATTTGAAAATCAAACAAAATAAAAAATTAGAAAATGGATAATTTAATATTTATAGGCCTGGCCTGGGTCCTATATTATGTAGTATGGAAATTTCAAATGAATTTAATTGAAGATGTAAACGGATTAATTGGATAAGGAAAAACATCGTGTTTCGAAAGTATGTTAACAATTATTTTGGTTTTATTTATTGAATTCAATTGAGGAAATGAGTAATATTTCAAGCCTTGTATATTATCAAGTGTGGTTCAAAAAAAAAATATATTTATTTTTAAACTTTTTTTTATCATTTTTGCACTAGCAGGAAGAAGTAATTTAGAGAGGACGAAATTTCAATATGTTTTTATTTAGGAAACATTTCATTGCATTATACATTAAGAAAGCTTGTGTAGCCAAACATTGATGTTGGATCACGTAATGAATGTTGTAATTCGAATTGCCACATCCAAAATAGAAATTGATATGAACGATTCAGCCAAGCAAATGGGGAAACAAGTTTCCCATTAATTCTTTTTAATATTTGATAATCTTATATATATTAATACGCTTAAACGTCTGTTAAACTTTTAACAAAGCTTTTACACCACAGAGCTTTTTTCAACTAGATTAAACAACTTTATTAGAACTATTACGAATTACGACAGTGTGCAAAATTTAATTTAAAGACATAAACCACAAAACGATAAAACCAAATAAAACCAAAAACAAATTAAAATTAACCTAAAAACAATTCATCTATTGAGCAATAGCATTGATTATATCTGATTATATGAGTTAATTTAAAAAAAAAAACAAAGCAGCAAAGACAAGAACCGAATTATCAGAATATAATTATTATATTATATCGATAAAATAGCTTTGTTAAAATATTACGATATTACGATATTACAGCAAAAAAACTTACCGGTAAAACAAATAGTAAATTTAGAAAATATATTTTTTACCTCACCCAAGTTCAGAAATTCCAATAATTGAAATTTATTTATTTTATTAACAAATAATTCAAAAGTATAAATTCAAATGCGCAGTAGCATTGAGTAAATATTATATTGTGCATGGAGAATCATAAACCGAAATTTACGATCTGCTAAGAACAAGAAAAACAAAATATGTTATGACTTTATTATCAAGTTCCAATTCAATACACGGCAAATTTAGTAAACATAAAAATTAAAAACAAGAAAAATCACAGACTACCCTTTCCTACATCAAATACACTAGCGGGATAACAATATAACAATAAAAACTGAAGAATAAGAGAAAAAGTATAATTATTGGCTTTACCCGTAACTATAATAGTCATAAGGCGTCATATGATGTCATATGATACTTCGTTAAATGGCCTATATGATTCGATATGATTTAACAAAGCCATAACCAATCATAACCTTCACTATAATGGTCATATCTAATCATACCAAAACGTAAAAACCAAAATTTAAAAGAAGTGAAATAAAAATATAAATTCTATAAATAAATGTTTTTGTTTTTTTATTTTGAGTTTTGAAATAGTTAGGGCTATTATGATAATAAAAAAAATACAAAAAAGGTGTCTATGACTATTTTAATGTGTTTTTAATGTGAGTGTGGTATGTATTTAGTTTAAATGCATTTAATTTCATATCTATGCTGCCAGCGACATCTCTGTTCGCCACATTTTGTTGAAATGTACGTCTCTATTAATAGTATTTGTTAGGGAGCGTTTAGACATCAAATTTTGTTTCATGAAGGTTTTGTTTTACTTATTTTTATTACATTTACAAATTTTATTGCAATCACATCAAATTTTATTTCAAAAGTTTTAATTACATATCTCAAAGATAAACAAATATAGTTGCAAAGTATACTATATTTCTTCATGCAAAATCCACTTTATAAACTTGCAAAATACGAAGATACGAATATATGCGTTACGAGTACTAATAATAAATACTTATAAACAAATATAAATATTGAGTGTAATTTCAGAACATTTATAAAATATAAATATTTAAATAGTAATTCAATTATTCTAAGTATTTGTATTGATAAATAATAATAATATTTAATACACATTTTTTGTATTTTTTAATGTATATCTTTCAATATATTGGCATAACACAATTAGAAATTTATAAATACCTGTTCTCGCAAAATTCACTTTTTCAACTTGCGAAATACAAAAATGCGTGTCGAGCACTATTGTTTAAAAAAAAAAAATAATGATATTCTATAACAAAGTCGGATGTCAAACTTTAATGAACATTATATATACGTTATAAATACAATTCAAAAACGTCTAAACGCTGCCTTATATAAAAGTTTTCTACAAAACTATTAGCAGTCAAAATTAATTTATAATAAATAAATAAATACCTAAATAAAATATATAAAAAAAATAGTTATAGATAGATCAAACAATATTGTAAATTACTAGCTATTCCCAGCGTAACATTCGCCGGTCTAGCATTAGCATTATAAATGAAACAATTTATTTTCTTAAAAAAAATCAATGTTTTACAATTATAGTTTTAAGTTTTTCAATTTAATTTATTTATTATGTAATAAAAAAATATGTAAAACATTGATTTTTTTTAAGAAAATAAAGAAAAGAAATAAATAAAATAAATTGTTTCATTTAAAATGCTAATGCTAGACCGACGAATGTTACGCCGGGAATAGCTAGTATTTTTTATATTTCATATACAACATAATAATGTGAGAAGGACTTCATTTGTATAAATTACAGATTGATTATAATTTATGTATGTAATAAAAAATGCAGTAAGTCTTACCTACAAAATTTATTTCGTAAATGCAATTATAATTTTTTTTATTTTGGCTCATTATTCAGTTCGGGTAGACAAGGCCTGCGCTAAATTGTAGTGTAAATAACTGAATCTGTTCTATAATCAGATCAATCCAAAAATATTTAAATGGGGAGTTTTAAGCCTATAATTAGCCTGTGTAGTAAAGAATTAAATAGACCAATACAACAAAATTGATTTTTTAATAATAAGTTTTCAAAAATAGTTATTTATTTTAACAACAACCTGTGGTATAATCTTTGTAAACATTATCAATAACATAACAAAAAATTTCTATTATTATTCCCAAAATTCGCAAAATTTGAATTTATTTAAAAAAAGATTATACAATTTATAAAAATAACAAATTTAACAAAATTCAATAAATTAAACAAAAACTAAACCATACTAATGCCAGTCTGCATGAAATTCATCTAAACTCTATACAATATAAGTACAACAATTAGCTTTTCCAACAATTTATTTAGGTATCTCAATTTAGAATAAGTAATTTAAATTTGACTGATTGTAATGTTAATATTATACAATAAATTGTTTTTAAAATTCAAAACAAAAATATTACGACGGCCCAGCGCGATAATTTCCATTTAATAAAAATAAAAAAAAAAAATAAAAAAATAAACAAAAATTTTTCCAATTCAGATTAAATAAATAAAATATTATAATATAAGTATTATAACTATCGAATTTCAGTTAGTATATTGACTGCTGATATTTAAATTCTGTTTTATTTTATGGAAAACCAAAAAAAAAAAAAAACAGAAAAATAAAAACAAAAAATAACCAATCAAATCAACAATATTTATTTTAAAATAAGCAAATTTAATTCGAATTGGAAAATTCAGTTTAAAATACACACTCATGTTGGCACAGTTTGTTGAGAGTTTTTTTGTTGTTGTTATGATTATTGTTATTGAAACTAGCTAGCTATATAGGTACAGATTTTTAAGTTTTTTATTATATTGTTTTTGATTGTATCTAGTAGATTACGTAACTGTTATTATGGAAATAATCAAGAATATATCAATTTTCATACTGACAGATAGTAAGGTGTGTGCTGAGTTTTTATGAGCCTCCAAAAATAGATATATGTATGTATACATATATTTATACATATTATGTATGTATACAAAATCAAATGTGATTGATTCAATTTAATGTGGAAATGACAATTTAATATAAAAATAGGTTAGTGGTATGGATTGAATTTACAATCAAAAATTATTGTCAAACTATAATTAAAGAATATTTATTTAAATTTGTAGGAAGGTTTAATTTTGAAATGAAATTTATTGAATTCAGTTATAAAATTATCATTCAAAATATTATAGACCAGTACTTTATGATTATAAAATTAAATAAAATTTGATTAGCTGGAAGTTTTTCAATTTATTGTGTTTAAAAAAAAAATTGCTTTGAGTTTTCCTTTATTTGCTTCGCTTTTTATTGTTATTTGAAATCTGCAGTAATTTTTATAGAATATATTTTAGGCTTTAGTACTAAATTATAATCGAATGAAAAAAAAATTGCATAAAAAAAAATGTATAAGCTTTTTTTGAATTTCTTTTCAGTACAAGAGATTAGTTAGTATAGTGGAGGGGTTAAAAAATATATAAAACTAGTGATTCCCCTGTGCAATTGTACAGAATTAGTTCTTTCAGACAAAATTTGATATAAAAAAAAATATTTGTTTTGGTATAGTTGTTGTTTTTTCTGAATCGCTTGGTTGTTAAATATTTATAATTTATAATGAAATTAAATTATAATACCTAATATTTTATGGTGAAATAAATACTAATTATACACAATAAAATCCCATTATTCTCAACGTAGTAGATCGATGTATTTTAATTCGTTTCTGGTCAAAAACGTTTATAGTCACAATTCTGTTATAGTAAAAAATTTGGTTGAAAGAAAGTATAATAAACTTCATAAGTTCATACAATTGATGTCGCTTATAGTCACATTAAAATATAACGCCAATTTTTTCAATAAAACAAAAAAATAAGTCAAAACTGAATTATTTTATTAAAAAACTGATTTATAGGTTGATTATAGTATTTTTCTGTTCTTTATTACAAATATGTATATTTTGCTTATTCTAATTATCTAAATTTTATACTTTAAAATAGTCTGAGGGTAATAATTACTTTGTGAGTGATTTAAGGTTAATTAATTTAATGATGACATAACATGCCTTACTCAAGCAATCAAGCATTCAAATTTAACCTAATAGAACTCCGAATAATAAAGCTTCCGGTTCATAATGAAAATGGTTAATAAATAATATAAATTTATTTATAAATAGTTAATTTGCGGTGAGTTTGCGGTCACATTTCATGACAATATTTTTAATATATCGCTTTATTTATTACTAATACCTACCTTTTTTAAACAAAGATTTTTGCGAAGTTGCAAAGTATTTGGTTTGAACCAGTGGCAAAGAACTTCAAAAATTTGATTATTATTCAGATTAAATTGGGTACATTATATTCAAATTAGAACACAAATACATTTAGTATGATATGCTAGTTCACAATAAGTATCTTGTGGCTGATAATATAATATTGCAACTTAGTTTCTGCTTTCACAATTATTTTGTTTACCAAAAAAGACAATTTTCTGCCATCTACTTCATATACTGAGCTTAGAAATGCCAAAGTTTAAATAAAGCTTTAATATATACATAGATAACCATGAATTCAAGTTTATACGATTTCAGTTATCTATAGTGTACTTATAGAAAGAAAAGTTTATTTGCTTGTTCGCTATACAAGTTCTAAAATTTTGCAAAATTGTTCATGACAAAAAAAATAACAGTATTTTATTTTATAAAACTACCAAATGACAAGTTCAGTCAGCTGCCATACACTGAACACTCTTAGAACTCATTAGGGATATTCCGAACACTAAAACGAGTAACAGACATGGAAATTGGTAATTAGAAACTTTTTAAAAATTAACAAAATCGTCTTTTATCGCTTTCCGAATTTCGGGCTGATTCGGGTAGTTGTCATACAACTCATAGCACCCATTAGGAATATTTCAAAAACTTAAAGTGTTATAAACCTAAAAAATTGGTGTTATGCACCTTCTTAAAAATGAAGTCTATTATCATTTTCCGAATTTCGGACTGGTTTGGATAACTGTCATATAACTCTAAGCACACATCAAAAATATTTTAAAAACTAAAATTATTGTGAACCTCATTATCAGTAATTAGGTACTCTTTCAAATATAAACAAACATACCTTCTACCGTTTTCCAAAATCTTGACTGGCTCATAAAAATTTGTACTAAAGTTATTCTTATATACATGTGTGCCTCCAGAACTTATTTTAGCGTATCGAAAGAAGAATTTCCGAAAACTTAAATAATAAAATATAAACAGCTACGAGTATGATGCAGTGAAAATGATGCAATTAGTTAGTCTCCGGAATTTTTAAATTTGCTGGATTTGACAATGTTTTTGTTGATTTATTGACCAGCCAGAACCAAAAGTAGGGACTCCAGTTATGCTTCTACGAAATTCCAGCCATGGATATCTATACAATAATCATCATCATCATTATCACTACACTGTAACCCAATTCATTGGTTATAGGGTGGACAGTTGTATTGAAACAGTTAATTACGATCAACACAACACCAGATTAATAAAAAATAGTTAAAAATAAAATTTTTAATATATACTGTTATCGAAACAAAATTAGCCCCCTAAAAAGTAGAAAATAAAATGGATGGTGGTTCATACTGAGATTCTACAATTTATAAGATAAATTAAATTTTTTGGAATATTGTTGGTGGCAATTTGGAATATTTGAGGCATAAAAATTATGAACGTTAAAACAACCATGCTTAGCTTTTGAGGTTCTATATTTTGATCTCATTAACAATTTCTGCACTTTTAGATATTGTTTTTCCCACTTACGAACAAAAACAAATCGAACGTTGATAAGAGTTGCTAGAAATAGAAACATAAAAATTAGACAACATTATTTTTGTACGAATTCGTAAATATAAAATTAAAATTTTATAAAAAGTCAATATAAAAAATCGGATTAGATTGTATTAGTTAAGCTTTTGAGGTTCTGTTAATGAGATCAAAATACAGAACCTCAAATATATTTCTATGTTCTGTATTTTGATCTCATTAACAGAACCTCAAAAGCTTAACGAACACAATCTAATCCGATTTTTTATTTTGACTTGAACACATTTACGAATTCGTACAAGAAATGTTGTCTAATTTTTATGTTTGGAACAACTCTTATTAACATTCGGTTTGTTTTAATTCGTAAGTGGGAAAAAAATACCTAAAAATCCAGAAATCAATACAAATAATAGATATAAAAGTATTGTGTTCTTATGTCATTGAAGAACAAATTCAAACCCACTACATATTTTGAATTCTTGTCTTTAAATGAGGAGTGTGTTTTCAAAAGGGGACTTTTTCACTTTTTTTTTTTTTTAGTTAGGCACGGACTATTTTTCTCTATCCTGAATTACAGGTGCCTGTTGTTCGTGTGTATAACAAAATGTTATATTTCTATCGAAATTCTTAATCTAAAAACACTAGTTTGTTTCAAAAGGGAACATTTTCCAAAAAAGTGTAAAATTATATTTTCACATCAAAGAATTTATAACAAAATGGGATATTTTCCATATTATATGATTTTTAAATGCTTAAGTTTTGTCCAAAATGCAATATATACGATTTATTGTGATTAGTACTAAAAGAGGAAGTAGAAACTTTAACCAAAGCTTTGTTTGCTGGTGAAACGAGTACTGAAAAAAGAGGAGGATATAGGCTGAGCGATCTTATCGTAGATGAAAAGAAATCCTGCGAAAGTTTTTCAATTTATTGCCCGCATAAGAAAGTCATTATTATCGCAACAAATCGAAAGGATTTATATATCCTCAGAATTAAATGCAACCAAATTATGGAAAACTTACAATGACTCTGTTTCTGAAGAACTAAATGTTAATAAAGTATGTTTTATTTATAAGATTTTTCATGGAGAATATAATATTGGTTTTTCATCACCAGCCACCGATGTTTGTAGCGTTTGCTTTTTATGGAAGTATAAAATTAAGTCTGAAACAGATCTCAAGGGAAAACACACTTTGAGAATTAAGAATACCCAAACTGCGTACGAACGCGTTTTACGAACATCTTAAGAAGTATGTTTTACAAAGTATATGTCCTTTTGTTTTGATTTGCAACAGGTGCAATCGTTACCAAGAACACCTATCCAGGATGCTTTTTACGTTAGACAGCTAAGTCTGTATAATTTTTGTATTGTAGATCTACAATCTCAGAAACCAATATTTTACAGCTGGGATGAAACTTAATCTGGTAGAGGTGGTATTGAAATTGGGTCGGCTCTCTACTCATTCTGAGTTTCATTAAAACGTCCTAAAGAAAATAAAATTTTGAGATTGTTTTGCGATGGCTGCTAATGCTAATTTACTTTTTGATTAATATTGCACCATCAAATCTAAAATAAATAGATATTTTCTTTCCTGTGAGAGGACACAGTTTTTCTGCCTGCACATCGAATTTTTGGTAGATTAGAAAAAGATATAAGAATGAAACCAGTCGTTACAACAAAAAACACAGTATTATGATATTTTTTCGAAAGCACAGAAGTTTAATGATTCTAGAAAAAGGCTGAGTCTGATGGATATAAAACGATTAAAAGAATATTACAAAAAATTAGAAGGGATTCAAAGTATAAAAAGAATACAAATAACAAAGAAAAAATTTCGACATAACGTTAGTTGTTTATTAAAAATATTTTCTACTTATAAATTTGAAAGCCATGATTAACCATATATATAAGCCTACTAAAAAGAGGAAAAAGAAACCCAACTACTTTGCATGAGTTGCAACAAATTACACGGCAACTAACCAATATAAAAAAAAATTATATGTATATCAAATCTTTTGAAAAAACAATTTGGTGATAATTGGCATGAAATAACCGAACTATTGGTTGGTATATAAGAAAATAATAATAACAGACAATAATAACTGTGAGCCTGAAGATACCACCAACTTAGAAAACGAATGCATCTATTTGGAAGATGATATTGAGATACTAAAAGTCTAATTTCTGCTTTTTTTGTTATGTTTTTTTTTTATTATAACGAATTGTCATTATTTTTTTTAAGTTATATTAAAAGTTATATAAATAAAGGTTTTTTTTATAATCTTTTACTTATGACATTAAAGATTTAATTTAAATTTTCTAAATATCCCAACTCAAAAGGTGGTTTTTCTTTTTTGTACAATTATTTTTTTTATTGTGGGACTTATCCAAAAAGTTCCGTGCAAAAGAGGATATTTTTTTTTATTTGCAGCAAAACAGGACGTTTTTGAAAATTGAGGACTAATAACTTCAGAAATGCAGGTCCAACATTTTTGAAAGAAGGAATCATGACTTAGCTTAAGACCAACCATATAACTGGTATAATTTAAAATTTACAACATTTACAGGCAATGCGCCATAAGTTTTTTGACTTTACTGAAAATTTGGTTATGGTGGAAATGTCCCCTTTTGAAAAATCACTCCTCAAATGTCTATTATGGAACTTTGAAAATATTTTTCATAAACAAATCTTTATTAAAGTATCTAAATTTTATACATTTTGTGTTGGACCCGGACAAAGTCACCTACTTTTCTAATTATTAATATACAAAAATATGTTTATTACTGTTGGCAGAGTAAACCATTTTATTTAAAACGATAAACAGTTATTATAAAATTTTTGATTACGGACACATTAAAGCCCGTATCACAACAAATTAATTCCACAAAAAGTTAATTTTATTAAAACAATTATTATTGTAAATTGAAAGCAATTCCGAAATTTAATGTCTACAATATTTCAATAGTATTCAATTATGAAATCCATGATTTTTTTATTTTTTTTTGTATTTGAAGAAGCCATAAAATCGCCATCGTACGTTCACCTTTAATTCATTTGATATTCTCAAATAAAATAAAATAAAATACAAAAAATGGAATGGAAAACAAAAACAAAATATCTTAAAGTATTTTAACAATTACTACATATTTATGTTAAATATTCACCACAAAACAATAAAAAACAAAAAAAAAAAAACTATAATTTAAAACGTAAAACAAAACAACTTCAGTATTATAACATCGTATAAATGTGAATTTCTTTTATTTTTCTCCACCACAGCATTAAAGTATAAAATTTTCATCATGTCAAAAATGATCTGGAAATGAAATAAAAGAAAAAAATGAAAAAAAAAAAGCAAAAAATAAAATATGATTATTGTTAAGTCATTAAAATACAAAAAGAAAAAAACTTCAATTCTTTAAAATCGAAACCAAAAATGTCAAAATGACATAAGATTTCTTTCCTCTTGATTTCAGTCAGTCAGTTTGATCGTATTCTCATATTCCGAAATTGAATTTGTTATTTTTTTTTTGTTTTATTAATTCACCGCATATTCAATTTAACGTGACGTCTGACATAAATATCACACTAGTTTTATATTAGTTGGGTGTAGAAAAAAAAACTTAACCGACGACGACGACGACGACGACGAGGACAACGACGAAGTACGCATTCAACTTTCATCATTTAAAGTTGAAGTTTTTGTGCATCTGAATGTAGAAAATTGAATACGTAAACCTTGACTTTTTGCAAGGATGATGCAGACATGATTTTATTTCTTTTGTTTGTTTTATTTTTAATTCTTGTTTTTTGAAATTTGTTTCTGTACTGTCAAAATTTGAGTAAAAGTTGAAGAGTGTCGAATTCAAAAATTTAAAATTCACGCTAATTCTCTTTCATCGCTTGTATTTTCTTAATTTTAGTTGCGATTTTTTTTCTACTGGTAGGTAGTTCTTGGTAACATTTTGGAAACAATACAGTCACAGCAAAATTAATTAAATTTAATTTTATATCAGTAGTGTACAACAGGTGTGGCACCACAAATTTATTTGAGTGCCACAAACAAAACAAAATTTTAAATTTATCGGGTTAATACAATATTGAACTATGCTTTAATGAACACGCAGTTGTTCTGTGTGACATTTGTTCTGTGCGCAGTTGTTCTGAGCGCAGTGAAGACGCAGTTGTTCTGTGCGCAGTTGTTCATGTTTGACATTTAATTAATGAGATATGTGATATAGAAGGTATGACAAAATTCTGTGTTGAAAGTATTTAGTTGGCCCGTTTCATAGTTTTGAAATTATAAAGAGAAAAAAATTAATTATTTATTTTTGTTTTTATTCTTAACCCCCTCACTACCAATTATTCATAATCGCAATGAAAAACTATTTTTACGATAATATGCACTTTTAGAAACAACGAAAGTAAATAGAATTGTTAAGTCTTTACTTTGAATTTTCTTCTCATATAAAAAACGAAGGTAGGTAGTGAAAGGGTTATGTCTGGCTTGTCTGGTTTCTTCATTATATGGAGTGGCATTTTGTAACGTTATATAAGTAGTGATAAAAATCTGATCTTATCAAATCCTTTTTTATGAATTTTGTAATATTTTTGTCTCTGGGATAGTGACAATTTTTGTTAAATTGAGAGTGACAACAAATTCGGTATTCAATACCGTACAGTTCTCGTACCAATAAAGTACCCCGGATAAACTAATCGAAACATTTGTCGATTTACAGAACCCCGGCTACAGTAATTAGATTTTATATTTTTCGAAAATTAATTTCGAACTATTTCGATATTTGATGTTATCTAATACTAAAATCATTTTCATGTTATCTATTACTAAACCAAATATAGATGGTGTGATATAAATTTCATATAATAAAATAGATTTATTATTAAACACTTGTCAACAATTTAAACAATTGTCAGCCATCTATTGTGTAAATAAACAAGTGGGCCGAAAATATAAAAAAATCAGTTTTCAAAGTAAACAAATTGTCATTTGACAACATACATATATACATACCTACCTGTGCAGAATCTATCATATGTATAGGTAACGATCATATAAATATGTTGCTTTCCGAATAGTGTACCCGGGTGTAAAAATCCAATTAGAGTACCAATTGGATTTATTATTTTTTCAGAATATTGCCATTTTCCAATTACAGTACCCGGGTATTATATTCAGATCTTTACGGTACCTACCTGTCATTCCCATACAAAATATTGTTTTGTCGCTTCTTGCGCAACTATAATTTCATATATTATTTGTCATAAATTTATTTGTGTTTCTGTTTTTTCTTTTTTAATTATCACCCATATTTTTGAAGACTATGTCAGTGATGAAAAATTTACTCACGTCCCTGTCTAAATAAATTTGTTTTTCTCAGATTTGAGAAAATGTTTGTTATGTTGACTATACCATCAAGTCTTCCAGAAATACAAATTTATTTAGATGTGGGCGGGGGTCAATTTTTCATCACTGACAAGATGAGTTGTCAAACATATGGCTGTATATGTTTTGATTGGATTTTAGTATACATTTTTGTTGTTAGTTTTAAAAATGATCACTTTACGAAACATCGAAAATTTACAACAACATTTCTGATCGCTTTTACTTTTCGTCACATTCACTATCAATAATAATCTTACAACATTTGACTAACTGGTCTTTTTAATTGTTGCACAAAGTAGATACAATAGTTTTGAACCTAAGTTGACAACATTAAAAATTTCCATGACCTTGAATTTTTAGGTTTTAGGTTGTTTGTCCGTTTGTTCGTACTCTTCTTCTGCGATCATAACATTTTTTTTTCATCTTTGAATCGTATTAAATTATAATAAATCAGATGAATATTGTAATGTATACTATTATATTTGTGGTGGCAATTAAGGACTTCACTGTCGACCAGTTTACCGCACGAGACAAAGAATAATCATAAAGAGTTGATTTTACTACTCGTTGTAAAACATTGCGTTTTCATAAGTCATTTGTCTTTATTCTTGGGTCCGCTGGTGTTGGCAGTGAGAGAATTTACTGTTTCAATTTAAATAATTACTGATTTTTAATTTTATTTATTTTGATCCACAATTACGGAATGTGGTCACAACCGATATACTACATAGCACTTCTGGTCGCTGTTCATCAGATAGTTAATGTATTTCATGATAGTTTTGGTCTAGTTTACACGATGATTGGAATTTTTTTTTCTGCACACTTACCGACTACCTCAAAATAGACCACGAAATATTTTTATGTCAAAATAAAAGAGTAGATGAATCCATTGGCAGTGAAGAAATAACAAAAAAATTGACATCAGCATTTTCTTGGTTGACACTGCGAAATAAAGTTAACATTGAAACTGACTCAATATTATTATTTTGATCTAATTCTACAGGCTCCAACACCATGTAAGTGTCGAGGTATTCCAGCTGCTGAAGAATAGAAACATAGCCAGACGACTCAAAATAGTAAAACCTTTTGAATTAGTGCACCAATAATCACCCACATTCTTGAGGACTCGTCGCGTGGGTGATCGGAGGTTGATCAGCTCCCACGCTTAGATAGATTTCTGGGATTTGTGAAGAATTTGGTAGTGATGTTGACTACCAACGAAACGAGGTTTTTCACAAGTCTTTCAGAATTACAAATTTTGTTTGCAGAGCTGGTTGGTTTTTCGTCGCTGATGCGATGGGTTTTAAAGGGTATGGATGAATACGTCAAAGGCAAAGTTATATAGATATCGCTGGATGTAGTCTACATTGAAAAATAATATAAGGCCAAGAAAAAATTTAAAATTGTTCAATAGTCCAGTAGGACTAGATCGCAATGTATAAAGGGTGTGGTTTAGTGGGTAAGAAACCCACACGCAATGTCAAGCTACGGCTAACAAAAAACGCTACGGCTACGGCAAGCTAACAAAAAAAAATATAATTCTACATACCCATATGTATTTTTTGAGTAGTACAAATCTAATTTGAATTATTTTTTTACTATAATTTTAAACCATTTTAGTAGATACTGTTGTACTAATCGGACAACATTTTAATATTTTTAATTCTCTACCATAATTTTGTTCTAAAATATTTTATATATAATTTAAATATCTATACACATAGTTTTACCTTCATTATATTATATTCAATCTCGCATTTCTAGAAACAATAATAAATTGAAGACCAAAAAGTGCTCCAGAACATTGAATGTGAAATGAATGTGCAACTCTGATTTAGTATAAAATACTTGGATCGTGTCAGTCAACCTTTTCCCAATTATTGTTTTAAAATAAAAAAAAAAAATTATAATAATAATAAAATAAAATACAAAACACATATCATGAACCCAACCGGGCAATAACACAATGTTTCATCTTTATTGTATCTTCAGTGTATCATAAAATTTGGGATATCACATTGCAGTGTCAATGCTGTTTCTGTTGCGTTCAGTAGAAATATCATATAACATGCTTGCGAATTTTTTTTTTTCTTCTATAGTTTTATTTTATTTTTATGTTTTTTTGTTCTAAAGTTTAAACATATTCATTGATTGAAGAAGTTTTTTTTTATGTTTGTTGTTTTAGTTTTGTTATTTTTTTTATTATTAAAATATCCGGAGGTTGTGGTAGAAAACATTTTTAAAAAAGTTTTATTTTTTTTTTCTTTTCCTCAATGATTTCATATTAAATTTAATTATCCATACAAAAATCTACTACACATATTATGACAACATATATATATACAAAAAGTATCATATTATAATTATTATGGTATGTTTATTGTGCGGCTATCAAGACAAAAAAAAAAATTAATGTCTAATTATTGTTTTGATCAGTTTTGATGTATTTCGGGAAAAGGATACTTGAAATTTAATTTTTTTGGGGAGGAATGAATTAACATTTTATAGTTTTTTGTGGAACTTGTCAATAATTGTGTACCATAAAGTATAAAATATTGTTTTTTTTTTGTAAATTAGATGCGGTTTATGACGGACGACATTGGTTTTTTTAGGGAATAAGCCAGGAGAGAATTATAATATATAGTAATAGGGATAAGAGGAAAATTACATTGTATGTACATAGATTAATTCAAATACTCAGACAGTAGGTCTTGACAAAGAATGCTATGCAATTATGATAGTTATTATGTCCTTGAGTTAGTTTAACGGATACAAACTTATAATTTATAGATGTACATGGTATGTCGACAAACATTCAATAAATTTTTATATTTGTAAAAATATAGGTACTGAAAAAAACAATGTAATATTGACTAAAGTCAGGGTTAAAATGACAAAAACTAGGTAAATATAGCGTCAACAAAAATGATGAGTCAATATGACATACAATTATTTTTTTATCTGTAAATATGACAAACCGTTGTCTTTATAACAATTTAAATCTGTAGAAATGACCAAACTAAATTTCTTAATATGACGAAATGAATTTTCATTATGCTAAGATATTTTGTCAATGTAATATAATAATATGTTAGAAATAATATTTTGATGATTGGAGAAAAAAATATATCAATTTAAATGAGGTTTTCATTAAATCAACAATTTTGTTTTATCAAATAACCTCTATTCAGTTGTCGAATTAACAGAATTATTTTGTTAATAAGGTACTGTATGCATATACAAATAAATAGCTTACAAATTAGTTTATTATCAAAAAGTGTTAAAACCAAAATAGGAGCTAATCCATAGAGCATTTCTACTCCATAGAACTTAAAAATAACTTGGTTGATATTTTATTATAATATTTCTTCATGCTAACAAATTATAGCTATTGTATTTTGCAAAAATACAGTTGTAACTGAAAACTACATCTTCAAAAAAGCGTTATACGGACTACCTCCTATTTTTGTTTTAACATTTTTTGATGATAAACTAATCTGTAAGTTATTTATTTGTATGAATACAAGTTAAATGTGGAACCATATCTCATATTAGCAAAGCAAGGCAGCCCTTATAAACATTATATAATATATGTGCGTCTGAAAAATAAATGTATGATATTTTTATAGTTAGAAATAAAACAATAATAGTCTTGTTAATTAACAATTGATTTATTTTATAGCATTTCTATTATTGAAAACAAAAAAAAATTATAACGAAAAAATTGTCGTATGAATAAAAATTGTTTGTCAACTGTTTACAAAATTCTTTTGTTAATCTTACTAGGAAAAAGTTTTTAGTGATAGTTATTATATTTATATAGTGGGTTAAAAAGCAACTAGTGTTCGTCCGCTCCTTGAAATTAATAGAAGTTAAAGAGAAGATAAAAAGTCGTATTCAATTTCATTATGAATTGTTTTCCATCAGTTCAATTTACACTTGCTACTAGTACTATGTTTCATTTTTATTTATCTTAGACAACAACCGTATGCATAAAGATTTATTTAACAGCAAACATATAATATATGTTTTTTTTTTTTTTTTCTGGCGTAGATATGTTAAAATGACATGTGCATTGACTAATTGAAAATTAAAAAAAATTAAAAAAAATATTTGATTTCGCTACGTCTATAAAATTTCTGTCATCTAAAAGAATAATAATGAAAATCGGTTGAAAAATGGTTCAGATATTATTTTGCATAATAAACTGTAAATTCATATTAAATTTTATATAAAAGCAGGAGACACAAACCTCTACATATCATTGTTATTATATGTAGAGGTTATATATAAAAATTATCGCTTTTGGATCCTATGTTTTTGAAAAACTTATTTTTATCAACTCTCTTAAAGAAGTCATTCATAACACATTAAAAATGATGATTAAAATCAAAAATCCATTAAAACAAGTTGAGAATCTTTGTACGATCTATTTTGTAGCTGCTGGATATCACAACAATAATACTGATTTCTAAATTAAAAAAAGAAAAAAATCATTAATTCACGAGTGCCATACAGCAGCTTTCGTGGATCTATTCTTTAATTGTTGTATCCTAGTATAATATAATATATTTCAACAATCATTTGAAGCAATTACAGCAGTTTTTGTACATTTTAGCAACAATGTTAGCGATAACATCGAAGAATTTTTGCCATAACTCACAAGTGCAAAATTTCTTGCGCTCTTGCAGAAATCACAGAATCAAATTGAATAACTTGTAATCCTATATCATTTAAATTTTGTAAATAGAAAAACAAAGTATGTTCTTTCATTTGAAATATTCACAATCGGAATAATACCATGCGTACTTCTGCGTGATTATCATTGCAAATATCTCGGAAGCATCGGAGGTTAATAATGCACACTTTGCTGCATTGCACGGATACTAAATCTACTAGTCTATACGCATTGGGCGGATACTAAATCTACTAGTCTACAGTCTTACTTTCATAAATAATCAAATGTACCTACCTCCAATATGATTAGTATTTGCTCTTAAGTTACTTAGATAAGAAAGCTTAAACTTTTCAGAACGATTATGTTATTAAATATAGATTGTTTAAAACTTCAATTTTATTTAAAACAATTTATTTACTGTTTTCAGCAGTATACTATGACTAATATTATTGAAATTGTGTGATTAAATCATAAATTTGTAAGTTCGGTTGGTCCATTCTATTGTTGTAAAAAATATTATGCTCAAATAATTTTTTACTTTTTTCATAGCACAATTTTTCAACCAATTTTCATAATTTCAATACGCTTAACGATTCTGTGTATGGCTTTCCATGATTAAATGACACAATTGTCAAAATTTAGATAAAAATAATATTAACCACATTACATAACCTTAATTGCGGCAATCCCCGTCATTTTTTTTTCAATGAAATCGTAATGATGGCGATTCCCGCACTCTTTCAAAATTTAATTTAGTAGGTCACCGATGCTACAAAAGTACTAAAAAATAAGTTTTCTTTAATATTGAGCAATGTTCTTTAATAATTTAACTAAAAAGTACTAATATAGCTATATGACACGATTTCAAAAAATAACGATTTTTTGATTGTGGTACAATTCTTAGCTAATGTATGATAGTGATTCTATGCGTCTCAAAAATAAATTACGGGAATTTCCGCAAATTTAACATATATTTTAGATAGGAACAAAATTTATTGCTTCTATTAGATGACTTAAAAATTTTGTTGTGAGTGGACTTCAATGAATTAATTTTTTAATTTAGCTGCATTGCAGGAACATATAAAATAAGAGAGAAAAATTGCGGGATTCGTCGGCAAAAACTTTTGTATGGAAACATCAAATGATTTTTTTAGCAGACTTCATAAAAATTAGGTGAAGGTCGATTGTGTTAAATAAACATGTTTTAATAAATTTTATTAAAAAACATTTTTGAAAAGGGATGAAAAGTGTAAAATAAGTCTGTTGGCCCGTTACAGATTCAATACAGATTTCAGACTCAAACAGATTCCAAACCCCAATACATATTCCAGACCCTTAGATACAGATTCCAAACCCCATAAAAAATGTCCTGAAATTTGTGATTGTGAGAACCATGCAATAGATAATAGATGCATGAATAGTGTTCACGTAAGTCACAAATAATTTTATTGCAAATGACGTATGAGTTTGGTAAAAAATAGCTACTATAATCGATTTTAAAATTACTACCGAACAGATAAAAATCGGCGAATTCCACAAATTTATTTGAATGCCACAAAAAAATAAAATTTAAAATTAAATGGATTCATACAATTTAACTATGCTATAATGAAAATGAAATTGTTACTCTGTAGATTCCTCACTATTACCGAATTCAAAATGAGCATAGCTACCAAACAGACAAAAATCGGCAAATCAATAAAAACATTTTTAAAATATAGGTACATTACAGTTTCATCAACTGTAAAAAATATTAGATATATTATCAATTTGATAACCTGAGGTTGTTAAAAAATTTGATAAAATTTTATAAGGCTTCAGACAAAAAAAAAATTTTTATATATAAGATATTTATATAAAAATTTTGTTTTTGTCTGAAGCATTTTTATAAAATTATCAAATTTTATCAAATTTTTAGATATTATATATAAAAATTTTGTTTTTGTCTGAAGCCTTTTTTAGCAACAATAACAATAATGAAAATACACTTATTATAAATGAAAGCGAATGAGAATTGAGAAAATAAATAAATTTTTTTTTAATCTAATATGGAAGTAGGTGTAGTTAGCACTAAAATGTAGTGAGAAATTTTAATGCATTATGATAAAAAACGATTTACTTTACATTGTAGTTGATGTTTTGAGTTGTATACACACACTTTTCATAACATTATACTAGTATTGTTTCAGTGTTATTCTCATTATTTTTGCAATTCACATTGAAAACAACAACATTTTCAGCTATCCCGAGCTTATTTCAGTATTTTAATATCGCTTTTTATTTCCGCCCTAGGCCCGAGATATGTCGTTACATGATAATGATGATTTATTCTGTAAGAGTAACCCGTTTTATTTCCGAAAGATGTTATTTACCATCGGCAAAATTATTTATCTTTAATTTATCTAAAATTATTAATCTTTATAATATGCGTTTTAATTTACAATCTAAAACGCATTTTTATTATTTACCCAATCATTTTTAAATATTAATATGCTCAAAATATACTTATTGAAACTAAATTTAATTTAGCGAGGCTATCCATTAAAATCTTTAAAATTTATTATCTACATATTGATTTCCATAGTAAATCTATTCAAATCAATATAACTAAAAATTATTTTTTATAATTTAGCACTGTGCACTCCATTCATGTCTATATAAATCATTTTGAAAACATCTAATATTTAAAAGCCCATTACATTTATAACTATTTAAATATTTTTTATTAATAGAAACAATTGCAGTAATATTCGTATGTTGTCATAACGAGTCTTTCGTTTCTATACGTATTTCTGTTTTTTTTATGTTTTTTTTTTTTTTTTTTTTTTTTTTATATTATAGCCAAAACTTAGGTTTTGAACCTTTAAGTACTTGCGTACCGTTGACTATTTGAAAAAGGAAAGGATAGTTAGAGGAAAGGAAAGAAAAAGGAAGAAGAAAAGTTTTGTGGGAAAGAGCGAACAATGTTGTTAATATTCGTCTTAAATCTCTGTAAATCATAAATAAAAAATCCTTCTCTCATTGAGAATGCTTCGATTGGGACGCGGTTCCACAATCGGGATGTTCTTACTATAAAAGAATTTCCATAGCCGGACTTAAACCATCTCGGAATTTCCACTGTGAAAGGGTGGGCACTTGATGCCTCTCGTGTTGTGCGATTGAATTGCTTAAGAGGAGGAAGAAGTGATTTTAATTCCTCGGAACAAGTGCCAACACCAAGCAGATATCTATAAAATAGAGTAAGTGCTCCAACAATACGACGATGACCGAGTGGTATAAGGGATGAGGTCACATTTATGTCGCCTATAAGACGAATGGCGCGGTTTTGAACTTTGTCCAAAAAATTTAAAGCGGTTTTTGGTGCACCTGCCCATAAATGTGAGTTATACTCGAGCTTGGGTCGTATATATGCTTTATAGATTTTTAAAAGGTCTCGAGATGAAAAATAAGTTTTGCAGCGGCTCAAAAATCCTAAACATTTTGGGGCGCTTTTCGCAATATCGAAAATATGCTCATTCCAGTGCATATTTTGATTCACTCGCATTCCGAGAATGTTCAGATCTTTGAGTCGCTGGATACCTTCATTTTGAAGCCGGAGAATCGGTTCGAATATTGTTAGCTTGTTACTAACAAAACAGCTTTGAGTTTTTGAAGTGTTAAACTCGACTCTGTTAGCTTTACCCCAGTTGACAATTTTGGCAAGGTCGTGATTGAGCGCGCCGGCCATCATTGTTCTTTTGGAGGTGACTGCGGAAGCTGTAGCATTAGTTTGTTTTAAAAAATCATATGATGCTACTAGAGTGCTGTCATCAGCAAAACTATGGATTGGATTGAAAGTTAATTTGAGAAGGTCATTAATGAAAATGAGAAATAGGGTGGGGGAAAGGACAGAGCCTTGTGGAACACCAGCATTGATTTGAAGTTGGTCGGAAAAAGAACCGTCAACTGAAACTGTGATAGATCGATTTAAAAGAAAACTTTCAATCCATTTAGAAAAGGTTGAACCAAGGCCTATAGCGTTGCATTTTGCTATAAGAGCAGAATGCCAAACTCGATCAAAAGCCTTAGATATATCCAGAGCTACAACAGTAGCTTCACCAGATTGATGCAGGCTGGTGTTGAGCTTCTCGCAGAGGCATGTCATGAGATCACCGGTGGAACGTTGGGCTCGAAAGCCGTATTGGCTATCATGAATTATACCTCTACTGTCAAGATATTTCTTCAGCTTATGATTAATTAAGATTTCCATCGTTTTTGAAATAATGGAAGTAATAGCTATGGGCCTATAGTTTGAAGGATTGCTTTTGTCATGTTAATACAAATTGAGTAAAAGTAAAAAAAAAAATAAAAACATGCAAATTACCAATAAATTAGTAAACTCCAATTTCAATTTTCATTTTTGAAAAATAGAAAATTTAAATTTTTACATTATTTACTTGCATTTTTTTATTACCTTAAGATTTCTGTGAGGCTTGAAATAATTTAATTTCTGTATTTCTTCACAATGAAAAGCAAAAAAAAAAAAAAAGTGCGAAAACAAACTTGCCTCATCTCAGATACTTACTTATACCATATTATCTACTATGTTGTAAAAATGAAAAACAAAAAAAGTAAAAGTAGTTAGATTTTGAAAAATTAATGTTAAAATAATCCCGCTGAGTACAAAAGGTATACGAAGGAATTTATTTACATTAATAAATAAATAAAATTTTATTATTTTTGCAATCGCTCGAAAGTTAAAATCATTCATGTAGGCATGAATACTGTATTATAGGTATAGAGAAAGTTAGCTAATTTTTTTTTGTAATAAATTTTATTGATTGATAATATTTCAAAAACTATGAAAATTAATTTATTTTTTTTTTCATGTCATTTAATATGCGGTTCAGTGAAGTTAATTTTTCATTTCGTTAAGAAAATAAACTTCTGTTTAATAAAACTGAATTTGTTAGTTTGATTTGATCTGACCGTGGCTTGTATATTTTAATTTTCTAAGCAAATAATTTAAAATTTAATAAAACTAAAATCTATATACATATTGAAAATGTTTTCAACACAATATTCTAGATAATTCGTGCATAAAATTTTACTTTAATGTTATTAGCATCGGCCATTTCCATCTAATTAACTATAATATGATGAAACTAATTAAACTAGACGGCTTAGTAATATTATGCCTTAAGGAAAACTTGAATTCAATTAATTTCTTTTCAATTAACAAGTTAGTAAAATTTTTATAATGTACTTGACACTGACAACATATTTATTAAATAGCAATTTTTAACTGTTTTATTCTCCTTGAATAATTTAACTCAGAATAACAGTAAATAAAATAAATTATCTGATTGCGCATACTTAATACCAATTAACGCGCAATGACATTACCGTTCATTGAAGAAAATTTTCTATTTATTATTTTTTTTGTTTTTTTTTTACTTAGCTAGCTACCTCTACTTCTTAAGTGTATGAATTGCACTGCAGGAATTCTTTTGATGGTGTAAAATTATAAGAATTTAATTTCATGTAAATTTTAATGAATTTTAATTATTTGAAATTAAAATATTTATTAATTAAATAAAAATGATTACATCATATGAATAAAAAAAAAAACAAAAATGTATTTTCAAGAGCGTTATTAATGAATGTGTATTCAAAGATGAAAGGCAGATTCAATGTTTTTCGGTTTATTTTTTTTAATTAGTTTTAATTAAAATTCACAAATTAATAAAAAATAGGAAGGTCGAAAATTTTTTTTTTTAATTAGATAATCAGATACCTTAGGTTTAAATTCTCATTAAAAATGTTTACATCAACAATTTGTATTTTAATGCGTATAGTCTAGGACTATTATTATAAACAAATTTGAACCATTTTAGTGCTCACGCTCATTTTGGGAAAACGATTAAGACTTGTGTGCTTGATTTTATTAGGATTTTTTGAAAGTATGTACCCACAACTGAAATATTGATTTATTTATTTGATTTATTTATTTATTCAAATAACCTAAAAGAGCCTAATGGCTCGTACAAGGTGTATATAATTGTTATGTTTTACAATTGACGCAAACAATAATGAAAATGTGTTTTTTTTTTTTTTTTTTTTTTTTTTTGTTTACCGCAAGTTAACAATAAATCGAAATATAGTCGAAAAAGTAGAATCGAAATCGAAATAAGTTGATAGAATTGAAAAAGTAAAAATAAAGTTAGTTCTGATTATATGATTATATGATACATTTAATTTTATAATATACAAAAAGAAAGAAATAGAATAAAAAGAAGCAATAAAATAAAAAATAAGTTGACATAATATGATTGAGCTAGGATTGATATTGATATTTAATTATACTTAGACAATAACCTACTTCTGACTGAATTTTTAAATTTTTTGTATGATAAAGCTTTAATGTCACCTGGAACAGTATTATAGAGTTTAATTGACTGGTTTATTATTGAGTTATGTCCTGAGATCATACGCAGATTTTTTGCCGATTTGGTGTTGTAGTTATACATTTCATTGTTAGTAATTAGCTTTGTGTTCGATTTTATATTTTTTATTTGCATGTTTTGTATTGGTAATTTTGCTGTTTGAAATGGTCATACATATTAATTCTTTGGCAAATTTATGTAATTTTGTACATTATTTTTATAAGATAGTATAGATTTGTAAGTAATTTTTTGCTATTGTCTATCTCTAGCTCTAACAAAACCTCTAATAGTCTAACAAGTTAATATGACAATGCTAATATCTTAAAATAAATGACAAAAAATGATTGATAGTATAATCTGGTAACAACTTAAAATAAAATTGAGCTATTATATTTAAAAGTCTTAGTTGCTATAGATCAAGTTTTCCATATTTAAATTGGCTGCTATACAAAAAAAAAACAAATAAACAAATTGATAAAGTAGACAATGTCTTAATATGAGTCAAGTCTTGTGTATGTTATTTTGTTAATCCTATGGTCTAGACTGTCTAGAGTTATGGAAATAAACAATCTTTAGCCTCAATAATGTGTTTGTGAGCTGCTATAGTATCTTATGCCATTATTGAGCTTTATATTAGCCATGAGCGTTCAGTTTTAAATTTAATATCTCCATGATTGAATGCCATAAAATATATACAATTTTATATTAGCTAAGGTCTATCTATAATGCTGGCGTTAGCTTGTAACTTTAACTTTAAAAAAATTTGACGCTAGAGTTTTTATTAATTCATTCTATAATGGCTGGCGAGTTGCATAGGCTTTAAATTAATTTCATTTTGTTTACAATTTTCTTGTGTTTTAACTAAAATTGTCATAAATATTTTTTTTTTGATAATTTCGTCTTTTACATTAACTCTCCAGTGAAGCTACACTATATTCAAATTATATGAGCACTCAGCTGCTTCACTTAATTTTTTTATATTCTCATTTTTAATATTAATATTGTTAAACTAAAACTATAATTTACAGTACTAATTGAATTTTTAATATTCAAAAGGAAAATACTCAAAACAAGTCTATACAATCAAATAAAAGAAAAATGTCAATTCAAAATAGTTCAGCGTTCAGCATTGAACATTGTTCAAATTCAACTTCAAAAAAATGTTCCCAACAAAAAAATGAGCTGGTAAGCGTTAACGTTACATTGTAGAAGGTCATATTAGTTTTTATACGTTCAAAATAGTTTGACGGTAAAGTTCTAGCATTATAGAATAGTCTCTATTGATTCTGTTATTTTTCTTTTCGTCTTTCTATTGTTCTTTTTTGTATTTTTTTAAGCTCATCATGCTTTGCTCATTAACAATATATGGTCACAATATATTTATGTTAGCACTGATAGCTGTTGGATTTAATGAGTTGATGTGGCAGAAATTTGATAAACGCCACACGCTGGGTGGCGCAGTACGTAGAGCAGGAACCGAAAGGTCCCGGGTTCAACCGAAAGGCACCGGGTTCGATTCCCGATTTAAGCAAAAAAAACAATGCTTCATTGGTTTTTCGAGCTGGTCTAGTACCCTTTGTCATTGGGATATAATAAATGATAACAGATAATTGAGAGTTAATTTGGTCACAAATTAAATAAAATGAAACTATTCTATTTAAGAAGGCTCAGTTCCTGACAATAGTAGTAATTTTCCACATTTAATGAGTAGATAAGCCAGTAATTTGTTAAAATAAATACTCGAATTATTGTAGATATTGTAGTGTAAAATTGCAGTACCGTACCTAATTAAGCACGAAAAGGTGATTCTACCTAAGTTACTGTCAAAATCATAAAAAAAAAAAAAAATCGTATATAAAAAAAAAACATTGTAGTTTTATATAAATCTTCTAACAGACTCGTATTTCTAGCATGGCTTTCATTTTAGTCTAAATACTGATCCAAATTAGGCGGATATTTCTTAGACTATACTTTGTCTCTTATACAGGATTCACTACAAGAGTCGGGTAATTTATTTTATTTTATTTATTTTGTTAAATTTTTTTTATGTCATATGGGATTTTATTGTATGACTAGGCACACTGAGATTACAATACTGCAGTTAACTATTATAGTCTTTTGTATATTTTGTCACTGGGTCATGTTATCCATATACAGCAGGTAAAGTGGTGCATTATCAATATTATGAAGAATGTTGATTGTTTATCGTTGCTCTCCCAAATGTTACTGAATCACTAGTTACTATTAAAGCTATATTTTTTATTTGTAAAGAGAAATACGACTTCAAAAATATCCTCATGTGTAACAACAAACTGGGCAGAATACAAGATATACAAGATGCGCGCGCATCTTGTATATAAAATTTTTGAATTGCAAATGACTACATCTGAGCAAAGAAATTTGAAAAAGCGAAAACTGTCTTTTTAATTACATATTATCATAAATTAGAAAATGTCTAACTTGCGGCTATAGGAAGTATTGATTTCAAGTTAATTTCTGAATTGTCAAGGTTAAAGTTTACTTGTTGCCCAGATTGTATATTAATTTTTCCATTACCATTGTGTCGCCACAGATTTGCTTCTATACACAGAAAATAATTCGCAATAATTATATTTAGATCTGTACTTTCCAAATTTAGTACTATAACTGTAAAAATATAAAATGGTATTTATTTTAATTTGTTTTTTATAATTATAACAGAAAAATTATAACAGTTATGTAGAAACAAAATAATTGGTCAATTTTAATTAAAAATGTTATAAAATTGATCGTGACATCCTTTATTTAATAGTACAGTATGTATTAAAAAATTAGTAAATAATGTGTTTTAGACCTACCTGTATTTATTTGTTATATTATAGTTTTTATTACAATAAAAGCCTACTATAAAATATTTTTTATCACTTCCAGTAGCTGAAATAGCCTGTACAGTAAACTCTATACATACATACGTATTTGTTTTTTTTCATTATTTTCAATTACCTTTAAAACAACTTTGATTTATATTGAAAATCCCGTATAAAAATAGGTGGAAGGATAACATCCTAACCTAAAAATAATTACACTTAAGATTATCATTATTAGTATTTTAATAGCAATACTACTATTCAAGAATGATACGCATATTATAATTTTCATTAGCATCAGGCAGACAGTAAACTAAAAATAATAATTGCCATTTATGTATTTACGTTCAATGTACGATAGTTAATCTAAAATAACAGGTTTTAATTATTAGGTTGCGTAGTTAACAGCGATAACAATTATAATTATTATTACATTGAAAATTCATTTTTCTTTTAAAAGGCTCGACGTATTTTAGATAAAAACAAGTATCTCTTAGATAGTTAGATGATTATCTTGATTTTTTGTTTAGATCTTAGATTAACTAACAATATACTAACTAACAAGTTAAGTTTTTTTTTTTTTTTTTTAGAAGACATAAATCATAATGATTGGCATTTTGCCATTATTATTTTTTTAATTATATATTTTTTGTGTTTCTTTTTTGGTTTTTTATTTTGTAATTTAGTAAGATATTTTATTTGGTTTGCCATCTGTTATCAATTTAATGTATTCAAAATTATGCTGGCAATAATCTATGGTTAAATTATTGCAAATAATCAATGTGAATAAATTTTATTTGATGGATTTTGGTAGTGTTTTTCAAAAACTGTTAACAGGAGTGGCATTTTTTAAGATGGAAAAAAATGATCAAAAATTCATTTTTGGCATTTTGTAAGTTTTTTTTTGTTATTTTGATAGTAACAATTTTAGTCAAATTGAGATTGACAACAAATTCGTTGTCACCGTCATACAAACTATTATTTTTTGATCGTTTTTACTTCTTACCACTGTCAGTGTAAATATCAACTTACAAAATTCCACTCTGGTAAATTTACTCTTTGGCGTAGATATGTTTTTAGCAAACGTTATTGAAGCTATCTACATTTGCCTATCATCTGGGACAAAAAAAAATTGAAGAAGTGGTTTGTGGTCCACGCGCAACCTACGACAAAAAAATTTTGCATCTTCTAAATTTTCTTGCTTCAATTTATTTAAAATTTTTGCCATTGCAACATTGAGCATTGAACATTTTTGCCATTAAAATATTGCCAATTGTAAATAATAATTGCTTTAAAAATTGCTATAAAAATAATAACATTTTAAAAACAAGACTAGAAAACCACATTTTATAGATGGCTATATAACAAAAAATAAAACAACATTATTGTAGTAAACCCATTCTACCAACATTAGGAAATAAATACTGTTAAATGAGAGCTTATCATAATATTTTAAAGCAAATAAAAATCATTCACGAATAACTAAAATTTCCCACTATTACAAAGCTATGATCACTGTTCTTCGGCAGAATTCCCTCTTCAAAGATAGCTACTTTTGTTATTTTATACAATATTTCAGCATCACTGTATTTTTTTGCGCAGCTGAATAAATTTACACTAACAACGTTTGTCAGTACGAAATATATATATATACAATATATCATAGCATAATAATTGTGCACAAAATAAAACAACGCAAAATATAAAAACTAATACTTCTAAAATTGAATTTCTTTATCTTCTATTAATTTTTGTTTGTCTTTTTCTTTCATTTTCATTGACTCTATTTTTCTCTTTTTATGTAAATTATAATCTTCCTATAATGGAAGGTAACGATTTATTATCATTGCATTGTGGACATTGATCCTTTTTTGGAATGAAAAAGCTCAGCTTCGGATCATAACTATGAAAAATATTTTGATATACAGAAAGAGAAGCCGGTTTTATATTTTTTTGTTTGCAAAATAAGAGCAAAGTTGGTGCAATAAAGCAATGTTTAAATCAGTATTCAAATACATTTTATTTGATTTTATACGGCAATAATGGGACTCTACTCCAAGAAATGAGTTCATATGCCGCTTTATTAAAGCAACATCGTTTACATGTATTTTATTTGGAGATTGTTTTCCGTTTCTGCGATGTTTTGAAGTAAACACTAGTTATATCATTGTCTTTAAAGGTAATTGTTTTGTTAAGACACAGATAGATTAAGTGCACTTAGCATATCTGTGTATTTAAGGTCTAAGAAAATTGTACTTAACCTATATCTGTTATTATAAAAACCCATATAGGGTAAGCGCACTAAGCATATCTGTGCATTTTAGGTTTGACAAAACATGTACTTATCCTGTTTGTGAACTCATTATAACACCCAAAATTTTTAGTCTACCCTTTTAATATTTCTACACTAAAAAAAGAACAGCTGGGAAAAGTCAAAACTGTACTTAAGTCTAATTTGGAAAAAAAATCACTTATCATAAGTGTGAACTATGGTATCGATATCTTCCCTAACATAATATAAAAACTTCGTAGACAATTTGAGAATTACAAGTTTTTGAATTTTGTTTACAAAATTGGTTTAAAAAACCCTGAACCATAGCGTTCTACTTTTTGTCCCAGTTAAATATTTCAAGTTTATTAAATAGATATAAATACATAATTTGTTACGCTACGCGACATCGAAAATGTGCAGTATTAGAGTTTTAACTATAATCTAGTATATTCCATTACGAACTATATGCAATGTAAATATTTTTAAGATACTTGCATACCGCTTTAACTATGCAAAAGTGACCTCGGTAGCCGAGTGATAATATATAATATATATACAAATATATAGCTACCAAGTAATTAATATAATTTAACAAAAAGGCCCACATTTCAAAGTTGGCCTACAGATTTATCTATATAGTAAACTAATTATGCAGAAAGAAACAGAATATAAACATTTTAGAATTAATTATTCTGCATATACATATAGTACATTTTGGAACATACTACATTGCAGTTAAAAGTCTAATAATGTATTTTCTATGTTACGGTCTATCTATTTAGCGAAATGTTTATTTACCAATTTACTGGAAAATACGTTAAGAACAATAATTTGCAAATTAGAAAATTAGTACTTCTAAAAAAATTCTATCGTATGGCAACTTTTTACGATGAGTAAGAAACTAATATTTATCTTTTGGTTTAATTATATACTTGAAAACAAAACAGACGACAACAACAACAACAACAACAACAACCAACACAAAAACAGATCTTATAAAATTGATGGATAAGTTTAGTTTTCAATTAAGAAATCCATAAAAAACTAGTTAACTATTTTTTGTTTGTATTTTTTTTTTTTTTTTTGTGGTTTTTTAGTTATGTCGGAAGTTTAATGATAATGATTAGAATAATTTAAATGATTCAAAATAGTAATATAAAAAAAAATTGTATTCTAAGAGATTTTAAGAATTTATTTTTTTTTGGCATTGTGTGTAGAATTTTTTGGTACAACTTCAATTTTTTTTTGTATAGAAAGTCTTAAAATTTTTTTTTTCGAGGTTACGCAATTGATTTAAGTACTTTTTAAGAATTGAAAAAATTTGACCTGAAGATTTTAGGTGTTTTTCGTTTCTTGGGTGTTGTTAGTAGGAAAGGTTATTGATCTCAAAACTCATACATCTTAGTTTATTTTTGTGAATTTTATTAATTTTGGTAATTAAATTTTTTCATGAAATTAAATTTTAGATTTTTAGTAAAAGAATAATTAATAAAAATTGAATTATTTGAATATAGAATGGTAAAATATTTTAAGTTCAATTTGAAGGTAAATTAATTGTGTTACTTAATAACACTTAATAATACGCTAAAGTATTTTCTGCAGTTGTTTGACATGGAAATGCTTGTCGACATTGTAACAGAGTCCAATCGCTATGCCTTGGAAAAAGGATATAAACTGGAGCTTGGAGAGCTTCAAGTATTCTTAGGCATAAACTAAATGATGTCGTATGTACATTGTCTTCATATTCGAAAGTATTGGGATCGAAGTAGTGGACTAGCAATCGATTCAATAACAAATGCTATGGGACTTCGACGTTTTGAAAAGATAAGATCATATTTACATTTTATTGACATGCATGATATTCCTGCTGATAATAAAGATAAAGGTAGATGATACGAGCATAGGAAGTTTATATTATATTTATGGAAAAATGTTGAGAGGGAGCAGGCAAATGAATGTATACCTATTTGTTTAACAATATCCCAAGACTATTTTTGATTTTGGTTAAATATACCTAGCCAAAACACAATGTGGACACCTTTTATAGTGATTGGTAGGTTAGGATAAAGAGGTAAAGGAAAGTTAGAAAAGGAGGAGGGTAAAGAAGAAGGAGAATAGTGAATGATGTAGTCAGATAAATGATTTACGCAGACTTGCTTGGCATACTACCAATCAAGCTCAGCAATTGTTTTCTTTTTAAAATTTTGGTATATCTGTGAAAACTTACATCAATAGTAAGGCAATATAATTACTACAACGTATCGATTGTCAAATTTAGTTTAGTGCGTCAGTGACCCACCATGTAACAATAACGCATCGCAAAACTGTTTTATCTATTTTTACTGACTAAACCACACCCTCCCATTAAAAATAGTCCATAAGTCCGTTAAAATAATCCGTAGTAATTTATTTCTAGTGTTATTTTCTTACAGAAAAAGCTTACGAAATTCTATCGTATTAAATCTAGTCTTTTATCGTATTAAATCTAGTCCTTAGTTCTTTTAAACCGTCTGATATTATCATTTTGATAGCCTCAACGTTAACATGACCCTTCAGACGAGCCAAATGCCTTTGCTGCATATCTTTTTATTCCATTTTCTATGCAAGGAATATTTAGATCTCTGTGAAAATCTCTGTTACGAGCATACCAAGGAGCATTTACCATGTTGCTGAAGACTTTATTTTGAAATTTTTTTATACAAAGTACATGTGTTCATTTGGCACATCCCCATATTTGTATCCTGTACAACCATATCGATTTGATTTCCTAATTATATAATAATATCTTGTTATGTATAGGTAATTTTGAATTTCAACCTAAGAGCCAGTACATTTCTCTATATTTATTATCAAGCTAAAATTTTTCTTTTTGACGTGCTCTTTCTATCTTTCCATCTAATGTCATTTCTAGGTATTTAGCGTTGTTTTCTTGGGGTATATTTACCCCATTCAGATTTACCGATGGTTGATTGCCTAATTTTTTATTTGTAAGATTTACATGTACCGATTTTAGCTCTTTGAATTTAATTTTCATATTTCTTTGTCCAGAGGTAAAGCTTGTCACTATACCTCTGGACAAAGAAATATGAAAATTTGCAATTTATTTGTAGCCTCGTCAATATTTGATCCTACTGCCATCAAAGCAGTATCGCCAGCGAATGTAAATACAGTTATATTTTCCATTTGTGGTAAATCATTGGTGTAGAACAAATACAGTATGGAACCCAGAATACTACCTTGAGGCACACCCGTTTTAATATCTCTAATAGTAGAATACTCTTCGTCTTGTTTTATTCTGAATAGTCTGTTTTCTAGAATTTGATTAGAGTATATCTACGTATTGTTCAGGTAACATATTATTTAGTTTATTTATTAAGCCTCGATGCCATACTTTATCAAAAGCTTGGGCTACATCTAGAAATATGGTAGAACATACTTTCTTTTCCTCTAAAGCTTTTTCTATTATGTCTGTTATTCTATGAAATTGATAGATTGTCGAGTGCTTAGATCTAAAACTAAATTGATAATTTGGAATTAGATTACTATTTTCTATGATCGGTTCTCATTCGAATCAATAATAGTTTTTCAAATAATTTTAATATTATTGGTAGTAGTGATATTGGTCTGTAGGATTTGACCTCATTTATGGGCTTACCTGGCTTTGGTATCAAAATTATCTCTGCTATTTTCCACATATTCGGCACATACCTTATTCTTATAGCAGCGTTTATAATTCATGATAGCATTGTTATTATCGTTTGTTATTTTATTTAATCGTGTAAGTATATGAAAATTTCTATAAAGTGGAAAAACTAGTGTTAAATGCAGTCGTGAAAGAGTAAAGCAACATTTTTTTACATAAAATTGTAATGTTGAAATTATTTACGGGAGTAACTTATTCCGTTTAACAGTGTTTCAGAAAATTTGCCCATTATATAAATACAGTTCGATGAGGTAAAAAGTATGCACTGCTTTCAAATATAATCCTCATACTGGAATACTTGAAATCAAATACTTTTACTCAATTACAAGTATATTGTATTTGCTATATATTTTGTCCAGCTCCTGCTCTGTTCTATATAATCTAACTTGATATATAATGGTGAATTATAAACTGTAAATAAATTTAGGAAGAAAAAGTAAACTATTGTCCTTATTGCGTATAAGAATACACTTTTTTTGCATAACCAATTTTTGTAATTCTACCAGAAATATTACGAATCAGTCCAATTTCAAACCAGTACAGTCACGAAAAAAAAAAAAAAAATGATTATTAAAGACGTTTAATTGAGTCTTAAGCAGGCTTGACACGGTACAATATTGTATCAATATTGAATGACAATTGTTGTGTGTAAATGCTTTCATTCAATATTGAACGAATATTACATGATTGAATGGTCTTGCCCGTAAATTTCACAATAAAAATAAATCACATAAATGTTGAATCAATTTCTATCGTTAGCAACGCACTACATAATAATATACATTTTTTCTGCTCAACTAAATCAGGCATGTCCATGAAAATCTCATTGAATAAAAAATTGTTTATTATAAATTGTCTAATCTCTAGTTTATTTTACAGTTAATTTAGTTAATTATTAATTTTATATTAAGTCGCTTGGCATTCTTCTTTTTAGTCTCCTTGTGTTTCGCGTAACAAATAGCAGTCGACCTAGGTTGTTTGGATGGTCTTCCATTTTCTTTTTGTAGTTATTTATGAATTTTTTTTATTTCGTCTTGCACTGAAGAAATTCCCAAGTCTTTTGTAATTAAGTTATTTGGAACGTACCAGGGGGCGTTTACGATTTTCCGCAAAAATATGTTCTCTGTATCTCTGAAGTACTTAAATATTTGTTTTTGCAGCTGTATGTTCATACAGATTTTAATAGCCAGTTATATACCAGTATCTTGGTTTTTAGATATAATTGTGATTTATTTCCTAGTAACCAATACATATTTCTTAATTTTATTCCAAGCTGCTTTCGTTTGCTTTCAATATGCTTTCTCCAGTTCAATCTTCTATCTAAATGTATTCCTAGATATTTTACTTCTCCTTTTTGATGTATAGGAATATTGTTTAAGGACACTCGTGGGTAAGTATCCTTTCTCAGCGTAAATGTAACGTGCACTGATTTTTGTTGATTTGCTTTAATTTGCCATTTATCTAGCTATATTCATCATAAATATTTGCTTATTGTATAGAAATGAAAATACAAATTGTAAATAATAAAGGAAGTAAAAAAAAAATAAAATTATAAATTGTATTATGCATATGCTTTCATAACAATGTTGAATCAATATTGTATGAAAATTGCTTAATGTAAATGCTGTCATGCAATATTGTACCGTGTAAAGCCTACTTTAAACATGTTATTGAATCTAAACGTATGGCAATTAAATTTTACATGTTACCAGCTAAATCTGTAATAGTAAATAATGGAAATTCTTTGTATTTAAAAATAAGCTATACTTAGTACCTAAATTAAAACATTTTCATACATAATCATACTGAAAATGCAACAAGTACAATAAAGAAATTCATACGTACAAAAAATGTTTGTCACATACAACACATACAATAATTTGGGGGACATTCAAAATGTATCAAAGTGTATCAAAAAAGTACATGACAATTAAACGACATTCACAGTTGCATTTTTTTTAGCTGATCAAACTACTAAAACTTGCACAAAATTGCTCACAACTACGCAAGCTTTGTATTTGTGGAGTTCTGAGCAGTTGAATTTGTATATTAATTTTTAACTTTACCACTGAAAATCTTAAAATACTCTAGTGGTGAAGTTTTGTACTATACAAGATATTATTTAAGTCAAAAATTGAGTAAAATAAAAAATGTATAGAATGGCCATTCAGTTTTGAAGGTTATGTCGATAATTTTTGTTGCTAATAAAATTCTAACATATTATTCAAATTATAATAAACTAGCTTTGTAACCCGTCATAAATGACGGAAGCAAAAAAAATCCTAGTTTCTTTTTTTCTTTCATTAGATTCTTTATTCCGAAATTACAGTACTTATGTTTATATCACTTTTTATTTATTTTTATTTATGTTTATATTGGTCTAACACTAATCTTTTTTTTTTTTATATAACAGAAAAAGAAGTACCATACCAACAAATTTGTATAAAATGTTTGTATTTTTGTATGGTATACTCGTACTCACTTCCATTTAGTTATAATTCGTCAGTTGGGTTCCATTTAGTATAAATTATACCGTATTAGCGTTATTGTGGCCTCTGGGAGAGTAAATTTAAAAGTGGGATCTTATTTTCATATAAATTTTGTCTTTTGTATAATGTATAGGGATCTTATTTTGCGATATAAATAAACTGTTATTATGGTATTGTGTTATTTTTAATTCAGAATTTATATATTCAAAATTTTGTATCTAAATTGGTAAAATTTACAAAAATACAAAAACATTTTCATCAATAATTTTCAATTTAAAAAAAACAATGTTTTATTGTCCGGCGTAGAAGTAGAGTTTATTATCCTACTCTACTTCTATAAAGTTCTATTGATTGAACAGTTAACCTGAACAGTGAAGTGAAATGTGAACACTTAACACTGAAAATAAAATAATATTTTTGGAATGAAGCATATAGAACATACAGAATACAGATACAGCAAATAATGAAAAAAAAAAACAAAAATAATTTTTTTTGAGTGAAGTGAGTTACGCACACAATAATGACAAAAATAAAAGGTAGAAGCAATAAAGTAGTACAATGTATAATATTATACAATACAAATATGCTGATACACATGTATATTACTGTGTATAATTTTAAGTAATAAGAATAACCTTTGAGTGAATTATGTTTTTTTTTTGTGTTAAATGCTGTTTGCCTTTTGGTTATTATACCATATTAAACTATTGATTAAATTTCTATTAGTCCTTATTATTATAAATCAAAAAAATTGTTTGTTTTATTTATATTATTATTATTATTTATTATTTTTCTTTATTATTTGCGAAGAAGACTAACATTAAATTAAAAAAATATAGTTCATGCAATCAATTTTCCCTGCAAAGGTTCAGCATGGTAGACAGGGGTTAAAAAAAAGCACCAAACCAATTTGTATATATATGCATTTGTATACATATGCAATTTGTATATAGTTGGAGCGTTCCGTCGAACTTACAAACATCCAGATAAATGCAGAATAATATATATATAATATTTTAAATAATTATATTTTTATACACATCAGGTTATTAACTACATTTCTTGCCAAACGAAAATGTTGTTTAAACTGATTATTTTAATACTTCTCAATAATTTCTATATAATTTTAAATTTTTTGTTATTTTGTTAAATTGTTCTTCGATTGATGAATCAGACAAAGATGATGAAGAAGAATTTAGTAGTGAATATTCATCAAAACTGCTTTCATCTGATAAATTCTGCATAAATATCTCATAAATAAGTTAACTCTATATTTATTAATTTCATAATTTACTTACATCGTACCCTTCCATAACTATATAGCTATCAAATATTTTTTTCGTTAAAGAACACAAGAATTAATTTTTGTAAAGTTTTTTTAATTACCGTTCAATTTTTTTTATTACTTTTAATTAAATTTTAATTTTCTAAACAAAACGAATTTTACACATGAAAAATTAAACGTCAAACCAGTATAAATTCTGAGGTTGTTTTTTGCTCAAAATCCAACAGTTTTCGTTTTATTTATCAGAGGCGCTTTTGAGTAGTTTGCTCAGCGAAAAAAAACGCAACTGATCAATAATTCGACTTAAGCCGATTTAGAAAAAAGATATTCAACAACAATTATAGGACCTGCGTCTATAAGATATAAATTAACAAAATAATCAAAATTAAATCATATAAAACGCACTGGGTCTGAACTTGTTAAATACCCAAAAAATGCATCTTTCAAAACTATGCCACCACCTTTTAAAATTTTTATTTTCTCTTAACATTTTTATTATTTTTCCAGATTTTTAGAATTTATTTGCTACAGCTCATAATACAACAAAATATACCTAAGTATGGAAACTATACTCGTATGTTATTGTCACAAAATGTCATTTTTATAGGTATTTTATTGATGAATATTTAAATGTTCATTCTCGTGTCTTTTGAAGTTATAAAAATTTTGAAAAAAATAAAATAATAAAAATCTTTAAGTTTCAATTTTATTTGCTTTAGTCTACTATAAAATTATTCAAAATAGATAAGATAAGATTATGTGGTAATTCAAGAAGAACTTCTCAAATCTTCTTCTATAGTGTAAAACAAGTTTTTGTAGGCAACATTATAATTTTTTTTTTTTTTTAAATCATTTTCTGAGTACCAAAATCAGGGGATCGTGTCTAGTCAATATAAAACACATCAATTTCTTCACAACAGAATTAATCCATTAAATTCGGAGAGATATTTTATTCTGTTATGAAATTGAAAGTTGGTATTATGGAATGAAGTGCCACAATATAAAAGAATATAATATTTTTTTGTTTAGAGATGATAAGAGATGAAATGGATTTAATGCCAGCAAAGCTTCTCATAATATTTAATTTGGTTTTGATCAAAAAGAAAATTAAAATAAAATTTATCTTTTCTTTTGTGATTCTCTTTTCATCGGAGAATTTGGAATACATTTTTAGTATTTTATATTATAAAAAAATATATGTATATATTTTATTGATTATAATCATTAAAAAATGTTTAAAAAACCGAAATTTGAAAGAATTTATAAAAATTAATTAAATCATTTCCAATGAAATAATAAAATATTTATTTTTAAATAAATAAAATATTTTTTTTAAAGAGTTTTTATGGTTTTGATTAATTATTTTATAATAATAAAATATTTAATTTAGTTATTTTCAAGAAAATCAATTAATAATTTTTAAATTGTTGTGTGTATTTTGAAATTTTAATTTAGAAAATGTTAATTAAACCATAATTATTAATTATAAAAATAAAAATGACAATTTTGTTGAAATAATAATAATAGTTATGAACATTTATAGTTAAGAAGATTAATTGTTAAGACCTAACCACGGTAAAAATGAAATATTATAATAAATTGATCTTAAATTTAAAATTACAATACTGTTATGTCAGTAATATCATCAGTAACATCATAACAATTATAATTGAGCTACAAAATTGTTTGAGTGTATAACAGTAATTATTATAAGCGAGTAAACAAGTGGTTAACTGAAGTTTAAACGCCCAGAAAAAATTCAGGACCACAACCGTAAAAATGTTATAAATGACGCAGTGTTGTGCGACGTAAATTACATTATGTAGATTACGTTATTTTCTACACGTCGACAATACTTTCTAGAGTCTAGACAATACCATTATGTGTACTTCATTGCGTAGACAATAAATATAATTAAATAATAATGAATTAAGTTAAATAAATATACTGATTTTTTTTTTTCAAACATAAACTCAATCCCAGTCATCCAGATCCTCTGTTTCTTGAAACACTCCAACTATTATTATTATTTTAGTAGTAATTCAATTCAGATATTGGTACAAAAAGCTTTATATTTTCTTTATGTGTTCTATGAAATTATCATCAATTTTTCTTATGTATTGATTCAACTATTCTAAAATCACATGGTTTAAGCCAAATTCCACCTTTATTAACAAAAGATTTCCAAAATCTGTTAGTTTTTTATTTAAAACGTGCTTTTGACAGTTACTATGCCACATGAAGTGCTGAGACAGTTTTACCATCTGTTTATGCTATTGTCGAATACATAGGTTATAGAATATAGATCATTTATAATATCAACAGCCTCCATAACAATTTCAGAAAATTTCTCAGCTGTTTTAGAATCTCCAGTTAAGTCCTAAGCATATGAAAAAGCTTGTTCACCGGTAGCATTATGCAACATTGAACCAATCTTTTTAGTATTAAAATAATTGCGGAAGTTTGAAATATTTGGTTAACTAACATAAAGTAGAATTAACCAATTTTAGAAAGCTTAGTTTCGTAATTTTGTTTGTAGTAATATTTTAATTTATTTATAATGCATTTTATATAAATTTATTTAAGCTGGCTTTTTATAAATAATTACAAGTTAATATTATAATATTGATATTTTCATATTGTTGATATTTTAAATATCTGATTCTGTTGAACAATCTAATAAAAATAAAAGAAGACACATTTGGTTTTGTTAAAGCACAACGTCAGTGGTAGGCCAGTGCAAAATATTGGGTGAAAAATTATGTAACATTGATAATGTAAGATCAACATGAGCTGACAACACAGATCAAAACACAAATACCTTTGTAATACGAAATTAAATATTAGTTGCATAATATCGATAAATTTGAGGGAATATAATAAAGAAAACTCAACAAAGCTCACAACGATGATGCTGGTTCATTTGAAGCTGTTAAGCCAATTTAAGTTCCCCATAAATATTACAAAGAAAAATATTTTTCTTTAAACCCCTGGATTATTTAGTTAGTTAGTTTGAAAGACGATCACAGTCACATCTATCCGTTGCTGTCATTACACTGTGCTTTTCACATTTGTTTGCTTAGAATATAAAATGGGAATTCTAAAGTTTGGCGCATAATATAAGAATATTTTCAACGTAAACGAAGTTCTAGTACTTTTACAAATTGAAGTATATTTTATTTACAGTTCTAATGTTATTTTATCTCTTCTGAGGGAGATGTTGTATCGGCGTAGAACCTAATAACCATATCCCATATTCGAAGTAGAAATAAAGCATGTATGTATGAGTTGTAGAACAAAAAGAGATCTTTCCAACACCATATAATTATTGTGGATGTTTTATGGTAAAATCTTGAGGTATTGTGGTTTTGTATGAGGTATTGTATTTTTTTTCCAAAATTTTCTAATTTGAACTGATTTATCTTCATAACGGCAACACCATTCATCTTCACATAAATGTGAAAATAAGCTCCACACCGTTATCTTTCTAGAATATATAACTGTATATGTATATATATCTAATAGACCAACCGATATAACGGTTTTTATACAAAAACATCAAAGAATACTTTCAAATGTCCTATTCGTCCTTAAAGGATAAGATGCGCCACTAAAGATAATATATTTTTGGAAAGCTAGCAATTCCAACTATTTTTGGGATATGGTCATTAGGTCCTACGCCGATATAACATTTCCCTCAGAATCCCCGTTATTTTTGACTATGTTTGTAGTACAATTTTTATTTCGTAGTAAACTGAATTAACATTTAGTATATAACATTGAGGGTTTTTAATATATTTGTAAGCCATTAAATGTTTCAATAAATTTATTAAAGATACTCAGATGTAAAATAGTTTTATTTTAACACGTTGGCTACCAATGTAGTACCAGTGAACATCTCCATTTTCATTTTCAGGTACCGGGATAATCAGAGATGTAGAAATTTCTTTTTCAGTTACAAAAGGTTTACATTGTAAATATCACTATAGTCATTACGGTACCTGTAGATAAAAAGAGAATGATAACTGGTGATATCTTGTACCTGGAAGACGGAAAATTTGTATATTATCACTAATGATCATCAAGGTACCTAAACCGAATTTAATAGTAACAAAATTAACACAATTTTGATGGGATAATCATCTAGGCTGCAAAATAATTACTTGATTCACTGTTATTTATATGAAAGCTAATTTTAGTTTTTATTATTGTGTGTTTCATATTAAGGGCGTTTCCGAACCTCTCACACTCGCACTTGATACTAGCACTTCGCACTTGCAGTTTCCGAAAATACTATTTTATTGCACTTATTTTTCGTACTAAATTTTTATTCGAATTTGAAAATTTATGACAGTATCTACTATATTTTTAGGAGTGGAATCAGTATTACCTTAATGCATATTTGTTTAGCATATTTTTATGTCAAATTTATTTTGACATCAGCAGAATGGTGCTTTTTTCTAATATTATTTATAAATTTATGACTATGGCAATACTAGATAAATATTAAATTTTACATAAATGTCATTTGTGTTAATACGACAAAAATTTCAGTTGTTTTAAGATTTATTATTTATTAAAAAAAAAAATAAGGAACCTACTCTGTCTGACCCTGATGTCTGGAGAAAAAATTAAATATAAGTACAAAATAATAATTATTATTGTGTGAATATTAAAACTTTAGGTATGTTTTACAATTTTATTAAAATATCTTAACCGATTTTGGTTATTACACCATCATCAAAAGCCTGAGTGTATAATGGTGTAATGTAATTATGGTGTAATCTAATGAAGGTGTAATAACCGAAATCTATTAAGGGTAGGCGCAGACATGCCATTTTTAGTTTTACAACTGTTTAATTGCACATTTGTGTTCCATTAGTTTATGTGAAAATGCGCACACTTGCAGCTGGTTTTATTTATGCGCGCTTTAATATAACAAGTGTGCAATCAAACGGGTGCAAAATTAAAAATTACATGTCTACGCCTACCCTAAGATATTTAATAAAATTGTGAAACATACCTAGAGCTTTAATATTATTATTTAATTTGAAAAATATTTCACACAGAGCCTACAGCATATTCTATAAATTATATTATTATGTTCTTAAATTATATTTGTTTTATATTTTAAATTATTGTTACACATTTTTGTTGTTACCATTTTTACACATTTTTGTTGTTATTTTATAATAAATAATCTTTGAATATTCATTTTAATCTGTTTTACATATTAAAATTTTTATCTTTCTTATTTTTTATGTGGTAAAAAAAACACTGAATTTTGACAGGTAATACATAGTGTGATATGACAAGCTTACTGCGAGTACATTCGAACATAACTACTAAATATTTTTTAGTTTTTATGAATAAATTTCGGGCAATTTGACAGGTTTAGTACGAGTGTGTGTTAAAGTGCGAGAGGTCCGGAAATGCCCTAAGCGGAACATAATAAAATGTGTAATATTTTATTATTATTTTTTATCAATATAAATGACTACTTATCTGACATGATGTTATGTTCACTCTAATCAAACCATTTTATTTCGTATTTTCATTCATTATAATCTCAGCCTGGTTGTATAAAGCATGTACAATTTATTGATTAAGTTTAATTGGGTAGTTATATTATAATAATGGTTATTAGCTTTAAATATAACATTAAAAAAATTATTATAAATCATTTTGTAACACTCATAGAACATTTCGAAATTATTGAAGAAAATATTTTTTTAGGTCTTATAGCTATCTATTTCATTTTAGAGATAACTGTATTTATTTATAATAATATCTATCACATACTACTCTATCGTATATGTAACTATCTGAATTAATTCCATTATTCTACAAAATAAATCAAATTTATTCAAAATCATTGATTCCCACTCTTATAAGAGTCTTAAATTTAAAAATAACTACTTATTCGAAAATAGTTATCAAATATTCAAAAATAAATACGAGCATCTATTATGTATGCTCGTATCTACTTGTTTCCATATGCAAATATTTATTTAATAATGAAAACAATTTATAAATCAATTCAATATTCATCTCCATTTATATGGTTCTATATTGATTCTAATCACTCAAAAATATTGATAGAATCTCTCTCTCTCTTTCTGTTAAGATTAATTTGCATATTCAAATATTTATAAATGTTATCTATTTTATACGTCATTTAAAATCTTATAATATTCATAGATACGTACTCGAAAAATTTCATTAAATAAAATAAAAAAAAAAATCTGTCAATTCATTTTCAATTACTCTACTCGATGATTTTTACATCGAAACGAGGGCGTATTTAATTTAATTTTTTTTGAAAAAAAAAAATCAGTTTTTTTTTTTTTCAAAAGGTGTGGTGAAAAGATTTATAACCTAGGTAATTTTTAAATAAAAACAAAATAAATAAAAGAACACAAACAAGACACCCCCTTACTAACTTTTGTGTTATTTAATTTTTTTATTATTATTATTATTTTATATTTTAACTACATTATAAATTTTCTCACAAAATTAAATTGTGTTGTTGGTTTAGTTTGGACGAGTGAAAATTAATTCTTTTCGGTTTCAAAAGTCACCATATCAATTTTATTACAAGCATTTTATTAAATATAATTTTTAATGTTTAAAATTGACTTAAATAGCTATAGAGTCACATAAAAATTAATTCAATAATAATATAAATTTTTAAAATTTATATTGGCAATAAAATTTTGCGCTTTATTTAACAAATTTTTAAATAACGATTATAATCGACAACATCCATCTATATTAAATATAACACAATTATTGACACCTATAATCTGACATTTAAAAACATATTTAGAAAATAAAATAAAATAATAAAAAAAAAATAAAATAAAATAAATAAAAAACTATGGCTTGGCTGTTTCATTTTATTTACATACATTAATGGTTGTCACCATAATAACTGTATATGCACATAATGTATAGTAACTATTATACTGCTGATGGGAGAGCTTAGTTCAACTACCAGAAGAGTAGAGTGTATGTAAAATTTTGGATGAAGCCAAACAAAAAATTATACTGATTTTATGTAAATGTCAAGTTGAGTGTTATTGATACAGTGTTCATATTATATTATTGTCTATAGTGATTACTTAAATTTTCAAAAAATCTCCACCTTTCTTTCTTACTTTTTTCGCGAATTATAATAGTTTGTATAATTAACAATGGATATCGATTTAATGATCGATTTCTTCCTACATAATTTTATTTTTAATTTTTTTTTTTTTTCTAAAATAATTATAAAAATGTTATTTCACATTATTTTGTGCCCACCTGGGTTTTTAAAGAAATTTGAATTGGTAAGCAAAGACAAGAGAATAATAATTGACAAAATATGTCATAATTGTATTGTAATTGAAATTATTTGAAAATAACAAACTTAAAATTCAGGAATAATAATTAACTATTTTTCTCGAAGAAGAAAAAATGGCGCAACATTGAAGAAGAAATGCAGCACTGCAACTTGAAAAGAATTTTGACTTTATGAATTTTTTACCTCCAGTTAATAGTTTGATAATGGTATTGGTTCATAATTTGTCGACCCATCTCAATCATATATTAAAAATTTGTTTAAAAAACGATTACGTTTTAATGTACGTTCAACTGAGACTAACTAACAACTGTTGTTCTTTTTGGCTTTGATACTTTCGACCTAACTTTTGGAAGTATTTTTAATAAATGTATAGCTATTAACATATAGGTATTAACTTATGACTTTATCCTTCTATTAACAGTATGTATCTGGTTTAGCTTATTTTTAGATCAAAGGTAACGGTGGATTAACTAACCCTACTGGATGATGAGTTATTGCACAATTAAATGAAGCAAGCCTTCGTCTAGTAATAGCTCTAAGCATAAATCTGACAGTAATTTGTAGAGATAATTCTGTAAAATGAATTGTAATTATGTCACATAAAATTTCACGGAGAAACTGTTGTTGGTTTCGTTACATGAAAATTGAACTAGTTTTCTGCTTATTAACATGTTACACTCAACACTCCATATGCCTATCTTTTTATTATTTTATTACAATTAGTACGAAATTAGTCTTGACTTTATTTATCGAACTGGAAAAACAATGTGCACCTCTACTATACTTGTATAAAGTTTTGACACTTTGAAAATAATACAATTTAAGCCAGTATAAATTGTCCCTACTGTGATAGATACAAAAGTATGAAAAATTTAGAAACTATACATCAATTTGGATCATTTGTGTTGTGTAATTCATCCTCATTGATCCTCTCGTTCCTCATGGGTGCATTCGAGGCAATCCAAGGCTTGTTGTTGTTTAAATCATCGTTTTGTATCAAATGGATGGTGATTAGCCGATCGCAGCCTATATTAACAATTTAGGCCATTAATAGAAAGCGTTCCCCAATGTAGATGGAGAGTCACATTTGAGCACATTTGTATAACATATGCCGCATGTTCCAAGTTAAGACGCTTCACTCTTAATCTCAAGAGCAGATGGTGGGCTTCCTCTCTCATTAGTCTTTCTATACCCGATTTACTGCTACTTATTACGATTTGCTAGGGTTAACAGAGTTCACCATGTGAAGGTGAGACTAGGGAATGGATGTAGGAGAGACTAGATGGTGTTAACTGGATACAACAGCCATTAAAATGCTCACTACTCTCTATTATCAACTCTTGTTGATGAATTGCATTCTTCAAAAATATTTAAAATTCTGAATTTAAAGCCATTTATAAATATTCAATTTAACGTTCACCAACTGAAGAAGATTCAATTCTGTGACATTTTGATTAATTGTTAGATGACATAAACCACTATGTATATCATATCGATGGCTTGCTTATAAACTCACTCAAAAGGTAGTAGTATACTCTTAAAGATAATCGGTTGTTGTTTGTATTTTATTGAAACGAGGTAGTGAAAACGAATAATAATCAAAGAATAACAAAACAAATTTTAGACGCAGTACCATAGAATACTGGAGCAAGAGGCTGAATCCAATAATATCAAGATGGCTGAACAATATCAAGGACAATTTTCGAAAGATTGGAGTTGGCGGATAAGGGACAGTTTCTCAAGCCCGAGCAGAATGGTAGAAACTTGTATTATAAGTCATGACGTGTTTCCACAATCAAATACTAACAAAACAGCTTGTTATAATCTCCAGAGGTTCAAGTCAAACATTAACTGTTTCTTGCTCACACTACCTGTTAATTTGTACCACACTTTCCATCTTCCTTCTCTATCCCAGCCAAGCGGTACGTAAGTATCAAAGGTCCTATCGTAGCGCGCGGCTGTTTATAAAAAAAAAACAAGTTGATATCTTGTACACTGTTCAAAATCAAATTGATAAATTGTATGTGACACAAATTTTAATTCTGAAATAAATGTCTGATTAGCGCATAGCTTAAGAATCGATCTTTTCTTTAAACTAATTTTTGAAAAATAACAGAAAAAAATGTTACCTACTACCACCAGATGCAATGCTGTATAACCAGATGCTGTATAGTCAAATGCATTGGTTTTGCGTTAGTAAGTGAATGACATAACCCTTGTTAGCAAACTGTGTATATTATTGTTATAATACCGTTATTTGTTTATAATATCGAAACACATTCAACTTCTGATCGAAGCACCAGTATAGTCATCTAGATTTTACTTCAGTGTTTCAATGTTGATTATAATATGTGTAAAATTATAACAGTTATTTTCCAACAATTCAAACCATATAGGACAGTTATAATCTTTATTGTTACACAACATTGCTTTTAGTAATAATTTTTAATTTTTGTTACTTAAAGGAATATCGTAGTCACAAATCATTTTTAATACTTGAAATATTAAATTATCAATAATTGTCCAACGGGGTATATATTCATTCTATATAGTATAAATACTATACAGTATTATATATAATAACTTATATCGCTATTATTTTAGTCTTTTATATTATAAAACTAATAATCAGCCTTTGCAAAAATTATAGTTATCTACTTAAAAGTAAATTTTATAAAAATAGTTAAATTAAATTAATAAAATTTTACAACACTTATTGTTTTGTGAAAAAATTTTCTCACCATTTTAGTAAAGTGTTTTGATGTCAGTTAATTGGTATTTTTTTTATTTTATATTTTTTTTTGTATTGCCCAGTAATAGAAATATTTAAATTTAGTACAAAAATTTAAAATAAAAGTAGGTGTGCTATCAGTAAGCATTTTTTTTTTTTTGTAAACTTGTAACTTGTCATATAGTACAACCCAAGTTAATGATATTTACATGTGTTTGTTAGTAAATTTTTGAATTTAATAAGGACCTTGCAATAAAAATAAATTTTTGCGTTTCTTAAAAAAATAATAAAAAATAAAACGAAACAACGACATTTTCATTTTGATTTCTTTTATTACCAATTTTTATTAGTTTTTTAGTTTTTCATATAACATTTCGTTTTATTTTTATTTTATTTTTTTTTAGTTTTTTGTTGCGCATTCGCATGCGAAATAACATTTTATTTTGTTTTTTTAAATGGAATTAAAATATTGTATTTCTTTTTGTAGTATCTATGTTTATTTTTTTTTTTTTTTTTTTTTTTTGCTCAGTTTAACAGGTAATAAAATTTTATGTCTTTTTCAATCAAAGTTTTGTAAACGAACGACTAACAAATAAAATGTGTACGATTTTTGTATTGATTGGAAATTGGAATTTTTTTGAAATTATATTTAGAAAAAAAAAAAAAAAACATTTTTATTTTTTTTTATAACCAAAAAAATAACCTAAATGTCAAAATGTGCAAAGTATGTAGTAAATTTTAAGTTTTGTTTAATTTTAGTATTAAATTAAGAGGCGGGGACATTATATTTAGTATAGTAAATCGTTTTATTGGTTGTCACTTTTTTTACAGAATAAAATTCTTAGTTTTTAATATTAAAATTTCCAACAGAATTTTTGTGGTACAATCGTGATTTTATACTAATAAAACAATTTAAAAAAGTGAAATACAAACATCTCTACGCTAACTTATGGTTCAATACCACCTTAACAAATTATTTTGTCAATCACTACTCTTCTATAGCTGATTATTCAGTTAAAATTATTTTTTCATTTATTTAATATCTGGCAATGACATATTTTTCATAAAATTTGACATAAAGTTTTGGTCGATCAGATCAGAAAAATAAATATATTTAACTTTAACTCAGATTGTCTAGCTCTTAATCTCTACTTTCTTCTACTTTTGACTGCCAGTTATATTTTTTTTGCTTTATAACGAATTTGAATTGTTGAACCTTCCGTGATGTTAAAACAAAATAAATCTTGCAGAATTAACAAAACCACCACCGAAAATATTTAAAAATTAATTTACCGATACATAAATTTAAAAAAATGTTTTGACCAAATTGCAAGTTTATACCACGCAAATAATGTGAAGATGACATTTTCGATTACGTGTTATAATCGATTACACCATGCTAAAAGAATCATTGCAATGCAATACACGCGGCGCACATCCGTCAATCAGCGTAGAAATCTTCAAATCGCTTTGCTGGATTACACAACCCAAACGCAAACATTCTTCGCCCAATTAAAACTAAATCAAGAGCTCTAGGTGTTAAACTTACAAGAGTGCGCCTAGGGTATACCCTTGACAGATCCACACCTCCGTATTCACTATCCAGAACTCCTCACTATCAAACACATCCTAACACAATGCCCCTCAAATAACACAATTACATCTCAGTTCACATTCACTCAATTACAAGCCCTACAATTCCATACCAATAAAAATATAGCTCTCATATAAATACTTTCTACTACATCACATTTGGGATAACATATAACTTATCTTTACCAATTTTTCTAATAATCTACTAACATATTACTATTATAAATATAACTTGGTGGGAATAAGTCCTACCAACCATTTTCATTCATTAATACTGTTGTTTACTTACTATTTTCTGGAATAAGAATTATTATTGTTTTAGCGAATGGTAAGTTTATCTATACTTCATTTTTATACTATTTAAGACTAAGCCCTCAAATACACAATTTTTTATAACATTATATTGTAAATTAATTTAAAAATGTATTTTTGGATTACAAGTCAACCAATGGGACGCAGACCAGGAGGTATAAATAGTACTTTTGCACTTCCTGGTGAGCGCCTCATTGTCTTGAATTAATCTCTATCTTGGTCTGTATCTGTACTTTGAATTGTTTAATAGTTAATTTGTTAATTTTTTAAATTGTTAAACTAATGTTTAGTTTTTATATTGTTGAATTGTTTAATTTGTCCTGTTTTAGATTATTTGTTATATTTCCTAGACATTAAGTGTTATTGTTTCGTTTATCTTTATATTATAAAGGCACACATTCCGAAAGGAAAATTGGGTTGTAGTTGGCCGGCAGATTAATCTGTAGGTACACTGTTAAATAAATAAATAATAAATAATCGATTACACTGCAAAAGTACTCATCTAAAATTGGCATTAAAAATTACATGACTTAAATTAAACTGCTCAATCGATTAGATTGCAAATACAGTTGATCTTATTTTGATGTTTGCGATTGCAGGTTAATATTTAAGTCGTGCATTCGAATTATCACGAACCGTCGCAAGTTTGAGCATGTTGAAAATATTATTTTTAATCATTAATTTAACAGTTATTTATAGTAATCGTATGTGAAAATATAACTATTATGTAACAAATTTCCCCATTACTTAAGAGATAAATTTAAGTTTGGCAAATCACTGAGATCTTAACTATTTACTCAAACGTCATGGCAGCTTCAGACATATTTTCTTTTTTGTTAAAGTAAAATTTTGTAACCACCCTTCTGAAGATTTTTTGGCAAAACATACTTTTGTTATTTTTGTGAAATTTATATTTAGTTGGCCTTAATTTATATTTAGTTGGACAATGTCGGTCAAAACGGTGTTTTTCGTCGGAGTGTTAAGTACGCCTATTCCGAAACCACAAATAAAAATGCACTTTTTCTTTACCTCGTTGGTGGTGCGGGAAAAAGAAAATAAATTTTCAATAACAAAATTGTGGTTGTTTGACTCAATTTGCTTCTGCAAAAAACAATTGATCAATTTATCGAATTATTTCGATTTTTATAGCAAAACAATATTTTTACACCTGAATTAGCGTAATACACCTAATATTTGATTACATTTCTTAGAATTCTCTTTTTTGTACAGTTTCACAAGAAGTTATTTTTTTTATAACTAGAACACCGTCTTGAGACGGGCTTTACAACTAGTAAGTTATAAAATCTAGGAGTTCTATAGGTAATCTAATATTATAAATACCTACAACTGATGAGTTGAAGTAGTGTTGTTACGAATCAAACAATTCCCTGAATAATAATTATTAATATAAAAAATATAATATGTTAAGTAGTAACAGTTATTTAATAAAATTTTCGATGTCCTTTTTAAATAAATAATTTTTTACTTATTAACTTTTAACAGTAAATAATTTTAATAATTTTTTTATTTTATCTATATTTAGCTATATTATGTATAATTAAAACACTTATGTACACTTTTGTATAAGTTATAAATAAATAAATTAAATAAAGTAATTAAATAATTACTATAATGTTTTATTATTAATTGTTAAATTCAGTTAAAACATCATTGCTTGCATTACTTATTTTAGTTTTAATATTATATACCTACTTGCCATTTGTTTCTTCACTACATTCTACACTGCCACCATTGGTATGAAATTTGTATAGAACAAAAAACTGAAATTCTCAAAGCCATATTTTTGGACTTTTAAATAGTTTTTGAGTTTTATTTTTAAAAATAGTTAAGAAGTTGTAGGATATTGTTGTAAATGTTGTTGTAGATGTTGACACTATTTGTATTATCGCAGGACAACATTTTATTGGTTTTCAACTCTTTTACTTACATAGGTGACCAACATACAATTTAGATCATAGGTTTAGCCCATCAATGCCTCTAAGTTTTGTCGGACATTAGGGGGGCTTCTTTCCAGCTGAAGATACATTCACAAAAACTGTACCCAACACATTTCAAAAATATGTCGAATTTTACTTTCTGAGAAATACTAGTATCCAGAGAACTTCTGCTGTCTATGGAGTACTCTGCGTTGACAATATGGATAGTTTTAAGTTCAGAAATTTCAGTAAACTAATTTTTATTTGGTTTGAATTACTCTTTTTCGTACTACTAATAGTTACAATATGAAATTAATTGGTACTTGGCATTGGTTTTTAACCAACCAAATTTTCTTAATATTTGGTCATTAATTGTTAATCAAAATCAATTAATGATAGTCTATTTTAAAATAGGTGGTATTTCCAACTTTTCGATTTTCAAAACATTTCTGAATAATTTTTATGTCACTGCTTTATGGCCAGTATTTTCTCTTTTTTTTCTTTAATAAAGTGTAAGTAAAATGTTAAATGTTTAATGTGAGAATCATAGAGAGTTGATTAAAACTTGAATTCATAGTGAAATTTCCATCATAAAAAATAGTTATCATGAGAAAATGTTTTACAAAGTGTTTTTAAAAATTGTTTTTTTTTCTTCTATTTTTTATAATAGCAAACCATTAAATTTATTTAATTTAAATAATATTACGCCATTATGTTAATATATAGTAATCAATTAATTTGAAAAAAAAAAAATAAATAAATAAATAAATTGTTGAGTTAAACAATAATAAATACAAACAAAAAACGAAAAGATTTATTTTGAAATGAAATGAGAGTAAATTTAAATTAAAATTAAATGAAAACAAAAGAAAACTTTAAAATATTGTTAAATTATTCTGTTTCTTTGTTTATTTTAAATATTATGCTTACTATATAGACCTCTCGTTATTTATTTTAATTATAATATTATTTTTTTTATTATTGAAAAGTTACATTTTTATGTTTATTTTTTTTTTCTTTTTTTAATTAAAATATTAATTCAATTTCTTTTGTTGTAATTTCTATTCAATTCGATGAAATTATTGAGCCAGTTTTAAAAATTAATTTATTATTTGCAATACATTCAGCATATTTTCCAGTGAAGAGTCCTTTACCAGTGGGGTGTCATATTGTCCACCACCAATTGATAAGATATAATAATGTGTGCATTTTTTTTTTTATTTGAACTTTCTGGTTATGTCAAGATGGACCAAAAAAAATAATACAACAAACTATTCAACAAAATTGAATTAATTTTCGAATCAAATTTATTTATTATTTGTGTAAAGAACCATGTAATTCCACAATTAATACGGTTTAGCTCGATTTCGTCGACAAGCAAGGATTAATTGATATTTCGCAATATGTATGTTTTTTTTTAATATAGGTACTATCATTAGTACATTATGTTAACAATAAGTCTCATCTAAATATTTTTCTATTTTTCCAATTATGATGCATACGAGCGGGTAAGAAAATGAAACGAATATGACAATTTAAGAGAGCGTAATTATAATTTTATTTAAAAAAACGAACAAAAAAAAAACAAAAAAGTAAATACAACAGTATTCCGTTCATCCATGTAGATATATTTCAATATTTTTTCAAATCAAAAAACAATATTGGGTTGTAATGTGGCAACCCGCTATATAAAAATTATATTTTAAAAATTTATATGGGATTAGACTTCTTTTTATCTATAATTCTTTGGTACCTACTAGTTATGTTATCTGATCATGTGTATTGTCATTATTTGATAAAAATATTGTTTTGTAAGTCACGATGTAAGTCATGTTGTTCCCGGATTCTAAATTAACAATATTCATCACACTATTTATTAGTTTGTACAACTTTAGATTTCATATATTCATACAATGGATATTTAATGTTAATACTGCTGTCTTTTAAATTGTTTTGTCTACAGAAAATTAAATCAATAATGTTTTATTAAGTTCAAAGACTGCGGAACTGACACCCATCCAAACTTATTTATGTAGATAGAGTCGCTGTATACTGATAATCACACACTATGTTTTTTTTTCTTAATTTTTGGTATATCAATTAATTTAAATATGTAAAGCTATATCCATCCTAGAGTTGATTCGTTTTCACAGTATAATTATTGTTTCATTTTATTTTAGTGAAAAAATAATAAATTTGACAACGAAGGAATAATGAAAATAAAACTTTTATAAAATCCATATTTTAAGCGACATTAAAGCCCTAATACCCTACGATTAGTGGTTATTATTCACATAACATCATAGGGCTTACTGATAACTATATAGAAAACAATATCTAAAGTGCTAATCTCTTCCTTGACGAACCTTTCGTTTTTAATGATGATTGTTATCAGAAGAGAATAAAGGTTAGTTATTCAAGCTAATTTGTTGCACTGAAAAGTCTTTGTTCGTAGTTAACCATGTTTTTCAAAGCCAGAACATTTTAGCAATCCTTTTTTTTTGTATCATATATAATATGACGCAACGTGAATATTAAAATATATTCAATAGTGTCATAAATGTGAATAAATTATAAAATAGACGCGTTTACTTTTCTTACAAGTACCTAATGTCTTAACAGGTGACCCTGCATATTACATTTACATGCTTAAGTCACATGTATATTACTATTTTTGAAGATAACATTCGAAGCTGCAAATTTATGACAATTAAAGTTAACAAAATGTTATTGAACCTACTATAACGGTCCAGAAATTTAGAAATAATATAAAAAATGTATGAAATCATTGTGAAATTATTCCATTAAAGTTTAAGTCATTGGATTGAAGTATCATCGCCCACTCAAAATAATTTTTCCACTATTAAACCAAAATAATTAAACAGTCTTGTAACTGTGTCCAAACACAAAAATACTATCACCAAATTAAAAACAAAAATCGATATCTCACTCGAAGCTTTAGTATAAAGTGTAAATTTAAACAAAACGTGAACTGATTATGGCACTCTAATAATATGAAATGAATTAAATTTACATAAAATAACAGTATTTTAATGAAATTTAAATCACCATATGATTTTATTAGATTTTGATTATGTTTTATTTTTATTTTTCGTGAAACATATTTAATTTGAAAAATCTATTTTGTTTGTCTATATTTTGAAATATCTCACTTTTTATATTATTTTAAAAAATATTTCAATATTGTTATTAATATATACGTATAGTAGTGGTAGATATCAGTAGAATAGTGGTAGTAAATAGTAGTTTTTTGTTGTTATTGAATAAAGATAAACAACCATTTTAAGGAAAGTAAAGAACAAAAAAAAAAGAGAATAAATAAGATATAAAAATAACGAAAGAAAAAAATAAAAAAAAAAAACACAAAAAGCTCATAAAAAATAATGAAGTGAAAAAACTGGGCCATAAAATTAGTGAAGTTGTAAAATGGTTTTAATTGGTTTCCTGTGGAACTATAAATTAATATTTGATTAAATATTCACATCTATATATGTATATTGATATGATACACATATATATTAATGTCAATTTAAAATTATTTTATTTGTCGAAAAAATATAAATTTCAGTTTTTATAGCATTTTAAGAGATAGTTTTTTGTTTTTTTTTTTTTTTTAACAAAAGACCTACTTTGGCATATTCTCGAACAATATAAATTCACAATGTATCATGACACTAATTAAGTTTTTTTTTTTTATTTCTAAATGAGATTTTATTGTTCGTGGTGGAGGATTCCAACTAAAAATAACAGCGAATTAACATTTTTTTTTATTTTAATTTAATTTATTAATTAAATCAATTAAAGAAATTTATTGACATATAGCTATATTGGCAACTTTAATGGAATAAGCGTACCATGTTGTTGACACTTACTATCCAGTTTTATATGGTTTTGACTATAGGTCAATTATTCCATTATTTTCTTTTCTATTATTTAATTTGTTTAGTTTATAATAACAGCTCAGACAGATATGATTGAGTTCACGTTTTATAGGACTCAAATTTTGTCACTAGATAGTAATTGCTTATATAATAATATTGTCATAAGTTTAAAAGTAGGTTAACTTTTTTGCAATTGAGCTCGTAATATAGCTCAATGGTATGGAATTTTTTATATTAAGATGATTAGAGAGTTGTTGAAACAAATAATAATGAATTGGAAGATAAGATAAATAAACAATGATTTGAACAAAATATATGATTGGATGTTTTTGTATTATAACCTGAGAGTAAATGTTAACAAAACAAAAATAATTAGGTATATGACGTTATTCAAAGTGAAAAATTTAAATAATATTGCGATAGTAGAGGAGGTCCACCATTGTAAAGTATTCGGGCGTCATGATTAATGATAGCGAATTAAGTGACAGAATGAATGTAAATTTAATAACCTAAATAACAAAAATTCGATGAATTGCTGGCCTCTTACAGAAATTTAAAAAAAAATAATTCTTCATGTTATAAAAATGTATGCATACTAATAAAACGTTAGTATACTAATAATTTATTTCACAGTCCTATACCTACTGCATATTCGATAGGAATATGAGTAAATAATTTTGGAAGAAATAAAAGCAAACTACTAAAAATATTAAATAAAGCAATAATTAATTAATTAAATAATAAGTAATTATACATTATTCGTTCTTACAAAGTGGGAATTTTATTTAATTCTTATAACTCACATATTGTTTTCATTGAAATCTATTTATATGAGTTTTGAAACTATTCAAATACAAACTGAAAGCTGTCTTTATTTGTTTTTATTTGAAACGATTTATGGAATTCATTTATGATCCATGATTATATGACCGACAGTTCGAAACACGTGTCGGAATAAAATAAATTTGTGAAATTAACAAGTCTTTTATTTTTTAAAAAAATCAAAATTACTGGTTTCAGAATCTATCTATTAAATCTAACGGTATGTAATTTTTCTTCTTACAAACTTCTATATTTGAAATCAGTGATTGCAATACTAACTAGTTTGTTGTATATTGTGGGTATTGTATTCCAAAATGTTTTATAATAAATACAAAACATTTAGTCTCCCCGGGTCGATCAAAAATTTTTATGTTGTCATATTCTGGAAATCAGAGCGAATTATCATTGAATAAATTTTCAAAAAATATATTCCATATTACTATTACAAAGATTTTATTATTAAAATGCACAAATAAAAATTTTTCATTTTAAATTATTAAAGTGATAAAAAAATCATAAAAAAATTAGATGATTTTTAATAACATTATTAGGTCTATTGACATACCATAGACACAATAAAATGGAAATTGAAAGTTGTAATATGAAAAAAGTAATTAAAAAAATGGACTAATAAATTTATGATAATTTATAAAGAAAATAACACTAACTAAAAGCTTGTTAGGATTCAAAATTTAAGAGAATAGCACTAAAAATAGAATATTTTTATAAATTTAATTAAAAATTTGAATTTTGAAATTTTTATAGAATCGTTTAAAACTGCAGCGACTATCTGTGTACGGTACAATCAATCAAGCAAGACTATAGGCCTTAGAGAAAAATATTACTAAAGACTATCTTGTAAATTAGAAATTTGACTAGGGGCCCCTGTTGAGTAATTATAATTTAAGTTGAAGCCAAATTTAAAGTTTTTAAAAAAAACAGTAATTTACGTACTGACATAGATCTCTCACGATATAGCAGAAACCACTCGTGTTTATTAAAATGTTTTGTGGTTAGTAAGTTTTATTTAGGACACATAAATAGACGTGCCTCATATACACTGTTTCGTTTCCAATATATTCCCTATAGTAAGTGGTATTTAATGGATAAATAACTAAAAATAAAAAATTTTGTCATTAAAAAAATATATACCTACATATTATATTATACATAATTTTATTAAAAACTATATTATTAATACAAATAACCAAAATTTAGAAACAGTTACTTTAAAAAAATAAAATATGAAGAATTCAAGTGATTTGTTGTTTTGTTTTTTCAGCATTTATTATTGGCATTAAGTTCTGGTATTGAACCATTTTTATTTCTATCTAATTCTTTTATACCTTCAATATCTTATATACCGGTTTATTTTCTGTTTCAAAACTGAGACATCTAATATGGACCCATTTTTGTCTCATTTTCAATTGTTCCTTGTTACAATTATTAATAGTTCATAGCCGTTTGCACTTTGCAGCTTGCAATTCCACTATATTTTATGTTTTAAATATGGTGCAAGATTGCAGTCATTCTTCTGAGAATTCTGGAATGAATTCCGCAGAAGCACTTAATTTTTCCATGAAATTTCGATAATTAATTTGTGTAACCATTGTGAAGATTTTCCAATAAAATAAACTATACTTAATACAATATTTTAAATTATTATTATATTAAATATAAAATAAAAAAATAAAAAATTAAATTTTCTAATAATATTTCTTTTTTATTTCCAGGTAAGTTTCAAACACTTTAATTCATTCAATGATTACTTTAGTCATTTAAGATTGGTAAGTCGTATAGCACTCATAGACATTTATTTTGTGATTTTGAAGATTTTGATCACAGTACGAATAATATGGTATTGATAATTTCGTAAATATATTGTAGTCGAAAAATGGTATGATTCCAAAAGTTTTGACTTGAAGATTTTTTAACTTTGTCAATTATACTTTACCATTCGGGGCTATTTAATAAATTAATTTATTAATTGACAATATAAAATTATTTGAGTTCGACTTAGTATTTATTATTACTGACGAATCAACGACATTTCTGCTTATAATGGGCGGCTTCAGCTTGCCCGACGTATTGTACCTTCTGGTTTGGATTTTCTTGGTCAAAGCCTTTGCGTCCGATCTACGCAGTGTTCCAATCTTAGCTTTAAAATCTTAGTAATCCCATCAATTTACACTAATTTAATTGCAATTTCAGATTAGAAAAATATTGAGACATTGAGACTCACGTGTCATATGCCTATATTTCATTTGCCTGTGGTATCAGTTGCCTGTATTTTCATTTGCCTGTCTTATCAGTTGTCTGCATTTCATTTGCCTGCATTCCATTTGACTGAATATGCTGGATACTAAATACGAGATATATATATATATGTCATATGAATATATGTATATGCGAGATTCTGAGTTAGAAGAGATTTCAGAGTTGGATTTAAAATCAAAGTTTTACGCCTTTTACAGAATATTTATATCAAAGGAAATGCAGTCAAATAAGATTCAGTCAAATGAAATATAAGCATAATAATGCGACTCATGAGCAAATAATTGTATCAGAAGAAGATGGCCATTCATAATTCGTAACTAATAATATAGGGGTGTTCATAAACGGACCGAAGTCAATTGATGGAGTTTGATTATCATCTATTGATTAGTATTATCATATTCAACATTTTATAATATTTATGTAGAGCTTATAACTTAGATAAAATAAATCAGAAAAGGTATGTAGTCATGTTTCAAGCTATATTCTTTAAACTACAACTAATTTTTCACTTTTTTCAAAATTTAACTGCTTTTTAGTTTAAAAATATTACTTTGACTTATATAAACTAAATGCAAATTATCTTATGTTGATGTATCATCTTATTTAGATTACATTATAGTTACATTGTAACGACATACATTGTAACGAATTTGCCCCGTGCAAATCTCTATGTAGTTAAAAATTTATAATTTTCAAATCTTATACCTATTTACAAAATATATTAAGTCAATATAAGATAATAGCTGGTTGTGATAACTTGCATAATTTTATCTTAACTCCACATAAGTGTGACACATAAATAGCTTTACACAGGGTTAAATATCCCACGTAACAATTTTATTGCTATAAGACTTTTGCGCAATCTTATAACACTATTATAAACACTTATAGAAATATTAGGGTTCAGTGTTCCGCAATTGTTGTGAATCGTTATAAATACGCTATAGTACCGAAATGGAGAATCCTACAAGGCCCCGGAGCAATTGCTATTGCTGTAATATTTTTATTGGATTAGTCTATCTATGTATGTATTAGTGTATATATGTTTTTATTTTGAAATGAAATTCATTTGAAATAATTTATGTTATGCGAGAGTGAGATAGGTATGATTTTTTATTTTAAAATAGTTTTACGGAGTTTATATTTAATTTCATGAGAAAGTCAAGGGAATGTTAATTACATATTTTTATATTTGTATGTAAATGATTTATAATAACATAGAACATATCTTACTAATAAATAATATTTTGCGGTTGAGAATCATTGTTTTAGCATTTATAATAAATTATTGTGATCAGAAATTTGTCTGGGAAAGAAATATCATTGACATTTATTATAATAATACTTCGAAAAATGCATACATTGCCCTTCAAAAATAATCACTTTTTAAATAAATAAGAGAAAATATATTTTTAAATTGCATCTTTAAAATATTAAATAATATAGGTTAATTAATGCATAACATAAAATTTGTAATTCCAATAATTATTCTTAATTATTCAATAATTAAGTAAAAATTATACTTTTACGAAAAGAACACAAAATAAAATTTTTCAGTTTTTGTTTACTTAAAAAAAAATGTTGTTGTTTATCATGTTTGTAGAAAATAATGGCCGTCTATTCTAAATATTTATTCAAAAGCTGTTTATTAGTGACATTATAGGAACACAGTAAAATAATAACACTACTCCTACTAGTAATTCTATTCTTATAACAACACTTTAACTCTTGTTATAGGATTACGCACTTTTACACTTAGAACAACATTGATGTAGAACTTGCTGAAAATCCCATTAGAATAACTCTCGCAATTTACCTAACTTTTCAATTACCAATTAACATCTTTAGTGCTTATCGGGAGTCATATTGGAGTCTTCTAGCACTAATTTTGTTTTTATAACAAAAAAATGTTACGTGGTTACATGTATATAAAACATTTTCATTTGACTTAAGAATGAACATATAATATCAAACATGATACTCTATAAATTTCGTTACAAAATACATATGAAAACCAGACGCAGAAAGAAAATTGGAATATATTTTTAGAGAATCCAAATTCACTTCATTTAATTTTTTTACGTAAGTCGACCCAAGTGTTATGCATTTTGGTTAAAGATATGATGATGACATACTAAAAATTATAGGACATTTCAATCTTGTATGTTCAGAAAATGATTCCTGGAATTTTTTGTAACCCATCTGTCTATCTATAACCAAAAAACATACGTTCGGTCAAAATCCAGCATATCCGGGTATGTGTAATAAATATATTTTGTATGAAAAATTAATATAATATTTTGCTGCCAAATGTTTCACAATTATTTTTAAAAAGCTGCTGTTTTGATTAAAATATTATTTCGGGAAGTTTCATTCTTCAGTTTTTTCTATTTTGAAATTTTTGACGCTTGCTGAATAACTTATTTTAAAAAAGGTTATTGTATTGAAGTATTTTCAAGTGTGTTTTAATTTAATTGTGTAGTGTTTTCTGTTTTCGTATCCTGGTTGAAATATCTGATAATGATGATTTTCATTGGAACGCGAAGTATTATAATTATTGGAAAACAGTTTAATAACATTTCCTCGCCGATATTATTATTTATTTATGTGTTAGATTGTCTCCGCAAGAACAACAAACTTTACAAACATACTTTTGTAAGAGAAGATAATAAATTTTGTGATGTAGAGTTAGATGATGAAAATATCGTGTTTCCTAGGCAAAGGTCTATTATCTTGTGTTATTCAACTGTATACCTTTCATGTTTTTATTCTAAATGTTTTTGTAAAACTAGCTTAAGAACTATATTTTTCATACACTATGTACGTACATACTCGGGTATGTTGGTTATGGAACCAATGATGTTGTTTTTAAGCACTTCAAAGAAGCCTACTTAAAATGCCCGATTTGTTCTCGTTTTATAACAAAAAATTATGAAAAATAGTCTATAATATTGAGAATACCTAAAATTTCAATAAATTTGGATGCATAACTTAGAAATTATCTTGAGCCATAGTGGAAATACATACCCGGGTATGTGGTTATAGATATAAGGATTAAATATGTGGTAATTTGCCAAAAGCTGATATCCATGAATTTGCAATTTTTCAGCAGCGCGGTTTACAGATTTTTAAAATGTCTTGCCCTTACAAAGTGCTATTTAATTAGAAAGTGGTACTAGTTTAATGCTTTTTGTTTGGTTTCAATAAAAGTATAATAATTATAAATAGTAGTTTTAATAATATTGGTAAATTAAGTTATCATAAATTACAAGGTATAGGAAAGATAGCTATTTTATTATGTTTTGGCAAATCAATTAAAATTGTCGAAGTAACCAAAACCCGATAAGTAATTAAATAATAAGATTTTGGTTATATAACTATAACAAAAAGTTGGATTAATATTATTTATTTATTTTAATTTTAAATAAAAAATCAAATAATAGGTATACATTTTTTAGTTTTAATATTCTTCAACTATTATTTTCATCTTCTTCATCTGATAAATAGTTAAGTTGTATCCAGTATCACCTTTGGTTCTTAAATTTTTATAAAAGCTCAGAAAGTCGCTATTTATTATATGTAAAATAAATAATAAATCTTTTTTATTTTCTTGATTTAATAATTTGACATCATTGCCTAAATCTAAATCAATACCTCTACTTTTCCTCATAAAATCTAATATATGAGACTCTAGCTCATCATTTTCATCATTTAAATGATTTCATTTGTATATTTCCCAAAGATTTTGTAATTCTTATCCATTGTATATTTAACATATTTTTACATACTTGCTAAGTTAACCTACTCCTTGGAAACCCTTATGTCCACTTCTGTGTTTTTCTTGGACAGTTCAATTCGAGCGTGATTTGAATTACATTGTAAATTATTGTGTCCAGGAACTACAAATTTTTGATCTATACATTCTATTCAATATGAGTTGATTTAAGTATTGCCCCACTTTTGGCATTGCTCTTATATTCATATTCGATTTTGTAAACCATCATATTTATCTGAGTAATTATATATCTCGCTGTTTCTGGTAGAGACATTATTTTTTTTGTAAAGTTAAGAAGCTATTTCGCAGAATGGTTAAAATTAATTGCTCGGTGGAATATTATTTTCTTCTGCTGTTTCGGACGTTAAATTCATACAGAGCTCGGCATGTAGTCTGCTTCCGAAGGTGTGATACAATATAGTACATTTTTTTTGTTTATATTAATACTTTATTAATATTTATTTAATTTAATAAAACTTTTTATAATAATAATTAAAAATAAATAACATAATAATTTTATTTTAAACATGAACGAACAAATAGTTAGTACAAATACAGTATAACTTATCAGATAAATGATGAATTCCGTTATTTTAAATTTTACCAAAACATGATAAATCTGCTAATATCATGTATTGACAACGTAAATTTATCAGAAAATAGACTTATCGTCTTTGAACATTCAATGCTTTTTTGCTTTGTCATAAGTATATATACAGTTCTGGGATTTTGTAAAAGTAAAGATTTGATGATTTTCTATGAAAATTTAAATTTATCTCAAAACATCAAAAATATATCAGGGTTATCAAATTACCACAAAAATACAACAGTAATTTGACATTGAATATTCAAATTTATATATACTTACTCAACGACAAGATCTCAGCATTACATACGCAAACATTGTAATGTTATATAATATCTAAAAAAAAAAACCTATTCTATTATTGATAACTACAATATCTTTTTATAACTGTGGAAAATAGTCGAATATTTTCCTCTTAATTTTACTGCTTATTTTTATGCTACTACTTGCAGACTTTTTCAGTGTTTTGTAATCGACAATTATACAAAAAAATTTTACTCTAACGCTAGAAAACAAGTTTTTATAAAACTTTATATTCTGTTTTATCAAATTCTATAACTTCTACAACACTTTCTCTCAATAAAATATAATTTTTTTTATTATAAATTTTATGTTCTTTATTATTGCAAAATATAAAAAGAAACAAACAAAACAAAAAATCAATAAATGATTCGAATTATATAAAAATATATGACATAAAATCGTTGTCGTAAATAAATTTTTATTGACATTTTATATTTTAAATATACATTTACAAAAAATAAATACCTAATGGTAATAAATTAAAAAATTAAAAAAAAAAATAAAAAATTAACTAGGTTTATAATGAGATTTATTAACAGTTTTATTGAATGCCTATAATAAATTTTTCGGTTTTATGTCATTTAAAAAAAAAAAAAGAACAAACAAACAACATTATGACATGATTAGAAAAATAATCATCTGTTTTAGGGAAGTTGTCAAAAAATTATGTTGAATTCCATAAAAAATTTATATTGATTGAAAGAAGGAAATGTTTTTGTATAATTTTTATTTGATTTTGTTGAATTTTTATCAAGTTTTGGTAGGTTAGGAATTTTATTGTAGTTTTTACAGTAAACTGAGACACTAGTAAAATTTTCGGAAACATAAATTACCGCTATAGTTTTCTAAAAATGGTTTCGTGTTCATTATTAGCTACTTTGTTCAATTCACACTGGGGGTGCAGTAACTAGAGCACCTGCCTTTTAACCGAAATGTTTCATGTTAGATTCCTGACGAAGGTAACGAAAAATGCTTTATAGATTTTCGAACGGGTCCAATATGCATTGTTCTTGGCATAAAATAAAATGATAAAAATAGTTAATATTTTAGCTAGGTTATTACTATAAAATAAAATAGAACTATGCTATTATGAAGTTGAAGTTATACTCTACAATATAATATATAGTTTTTAATATTTAAAATTAGTACTATGTACTATGCTAAATGCTAACATTTAATATTTTTGTGATAGTTTTTTTAGTTTCCACTTCGTCGATTCGGCTGAAATTTTTTGTTAATTTATCGATTCGGTTTTAACTTCGGTTGATAGATTTTTGTTGTTGTTTCATTTTGCTTTTTTTTCAACCGACATTGCCAGTCTTCTAACTCTTTATGGTTAATAATAATTGTTTTCTAGCAGTAGATTATATCACAAAAATTCTAAAGAAAAGCTATTTTATGTAATTGTGTATGCCAAATATCTGTGTAAAAACAGTTAGGAGCATCCCATAGATTTACAAAAAAAATATACCGAACTATTCCTTAACTAAATGTGTTTGATTGTATACAGTTAGAATGTACAGCCCAATGGTCAAGCATATTAGAAAAATTAGCTGCATATTCAGCCAAAATAATTTAAGCCATGCTTATTATTAAACATTTTTTGTTTTGCATTGCATTGCGATATCTTTCGGAAGTGTAAAATATGATATACTTTCCATGTCAATCGAAAATAGATTAAACCTAAACTATTGAAAATTTCTAATTTCAAACTAGAAATCATTAGAATAAGCGAAAGAGTAATTAAAGTGAGTTTTAAAGTTAAAAAATTTAATTTACTTATATCGAATTTGAGTATGTATACATATAAATAATACGTAATAATATTATGTATATTTATAAGGTAGCTGGGTCCAGTATCTGTGCACCGATATACGTTTAATTTTTTTTTTCTTTTATTATTTGCTTGCAAATATATATACTTTAAGTAGTATAGTACTGTAACAGATATGACTCTTTATTAAAATACATAAACAATTGTCAGGGTCCAGTAGGCGGAGGATGTACTATTTAAGTAAAAACTTCCAAATTTATTTTTTACTTTTTATTGTATTGAATATAAAAGATTTATTAAAATAAGTAACCGATGACTAGACCTAGTATATTGGATAAAAATAAGTCAGGACAAAACATATTTGTAAATATAGTCTATTCTTGAAGTTGACTTAAAACGAAAATTTAATTTAAAATGAAAAAGAGGAAAATAAAATACGTCGCCAGCCTCTGAATAAAATATTCTTAATAAAATATCTTTAAAAAAAAATTATTTCGCAAATTCTTTGTCAAAGCAAACATAATGAAATGACATTTAATGGCGTTGAAAATTTACTAAAATTCAAATTTGCTGCATTCATTGCGTCCTTCGGCTTATCGAATTCCATAAGAAATTTATTTATACACATTTTATTTGACATTTAAAGCCGTTAACACTGTGAAGACTATCTAGACGGGTTATAATGCACTAGAGAATGCAGTAGAGAATGGAAGTTACAAATGACACATGTTAGTGGCGTTCAAAATTTAAATAAATTCAAATTTTATCCGTTCATTGCCTTAGCGTCGTTCATTTTACCAAATTCCATTAAAAATCTATTTATTTAAATTTTATTGGGCATTTTGGTATTTCACGCCGTTACCGGCAAATGTACTACAAATTAGACATTACGAAATAAATGAAACTCATATATTGTTTCAGGTCATTTTTATAATTTTATATAATTATTTTATTATGTTGTTTAATAAGTCAGTCAGTTCGGAAAACTTCATATATTTTTTTTTATTATTTTTTTTTAATTGAATAACTGTTTTTTTTTTTTTTTAATTTAAATCTTTATAATTAAATTTTTCTTAATTGTTTTGAATTGTTGCAATAAAATAAAAAATTTATGAATAAATAATTAGAATGAATAAAATTAGTAAATTGAATAACTTTTATTCAAATAATACAAAAAATAAAAAAAAAAAAAAGTAATAAGTGACAAACAAAAATAATTCAATCATTGTGAAGTTTTATTCAAACATGCACAATATGTCAATTTTATTTTATCAAGTTATATTTATCGAATAATTTAACAATTATTATTGTTCAATAAAATAAATGAAAATAACTTGAATACAAAAAATTAAAAAAAAAAAAAAAAATTAATTATGCCGATTTGTTGATGCATATTTGATAATAATAGTTAAATAGAAAATATTCAATTAAGCAATTTATATATAGCGAATAGAAAATGAATAACAGATACTGTTAAATAAAATGTCACTATAGTTTAGTCATTGTTTTTCATTTAAATTAAACTTGTTAAAAATGGTTTCCTAAAAATTTATGTTGCTGAAATTAGATAAGCTTTAATTTTTATATTTGAACTAAAATCATGTTGTGATATTTTTGAAACAATATATTTTAATCAAATTTGGAATTAATTTTATTAAAAATAGTTTACAAAAGTCGATATTTAGAAAGGATATGTTATTTTAGAATAGCTTTTGTTACTCTTCGCAACTTATATTTTCTATTACTCGTAATCTAGTTTATTTTAAAACAGTACATTATGCCGCCCAAACCCTTTTTTTTTGTAAATACAATACTCCCACGCTTTATATTTCAAATTAATTTTTGAAATAAAAAAAGAATATAATTTCCTCGTTGTAATGCAAAACAATGCAAATTTGTATTCATATTAATAAATAAGTTATTGATAGAAAACTAAACTCGGTAGACATTTTAGTGAAAATATTGGTTCAAACGTTTAAATATTTTTTTATTTTGTTCAGACCATAATAATTAAACTGTGATGTCCACTTATTTACTTTATTCAAATAATTGCAAAACATATATTATTAAATAGATTCTAATACATACTTTCTTCAATTTGTAAATAGAAAATAATTAAAATTGCTAATAAGTTTTGAGCGGGAATTAGGGACACGTAAATTTATGTTGTACGTATTTACGATCGACCAGGCGGAATTAGGAAAATGATATATCGAAATAATTAATTAAGTTATTCAACTATTTTTGATTATATAAGGATGCAGCTGGACGATTTTAAATTGAAATTGAACAAACTAAGCTGGACCTAATTACGACCTATTAATTTAATTTCGCATATGTGTTTTTTGTAACAATTAAATTTTGAGTTTTTATTAAAGTTCGTACGAAAAAGCGAGTCGGTAATAAGTGCAATATGTCCTAATTCCGAACTAAATTTGCAGGTGTAAGCTATTTGCACTAAATTCATACCAAGTCCCATATTTAAAGAAAAAAACTATATTTTAATTGTTGAAAATAAGTGAATATTTTCCTTTTATTAGTAAACGAAATACGCGTATCCTGCATGATAAGCATATTTAGTAAAATTAAAAGTAAAATATTCGACTATTTTTAACAATTAGATAAATTTTACTCCAACGCTAACTCTAAAGAATAAGTTTTTCCAAAACTATTTTTATATTTTTATTTATATTTTATATAATTTAAAAATCTCTGGAACTATCTTGCCTTGGCACCAAAATTTTATTAAGGCCTCCATTATAAATCACCAAAATAATTTGTATACATTTCACAATAAGTTAAATAGAAGAGTGAAAGCCATGACCATGTCTGGCATATTTTGGAGATGACCTGTAAAAGAAGATATTCTAATATATTCAGACAGTGACATAGTCTGCAAAATTGAGCCTCCAGTTTTAATGTACAGTAGAGGACAATATAATGTACTCGAAATCATACAAATAAAAAATGCCAAAACTAAGAAGTAGTAAATGTGATTTTTACTTTGTATGTATATGAAATATTTTGTATTTTTATTTATTTATTTTAAATGTGCATTGTTATATTATTTAAGTTAATTTTGTTATATTGAATTATTTTTTTTGTTTGAAATACTAAACCGTTGCATTGTTTAATTTTTTTTAATTTTCATATTGAAATAAATGAATATTTTTATGTGTAACAAATAATTTTACTTACATTATAGCTATTTATTTTTTTTTTTTTTTTTCAAATTACTTATAATAATATTGGTTTTTATTATAATAAATATTTTTTATAAGTTAACTTTTATATATTTAAAAAATTAATTATTGATTTTTCTCTTAATAATTACTTTAAATAGCTTTTTTAAATAAAATCGTAAATAGGTACTGTGAATCGCAAATAGATTTAAAAAGCGGAATTGAGTTCATATAAGGGCGAAATTAGTTCAGATTGAAATTGTCGAGCGGAAATACGTACAATCAAACTTTTTTTTGGCAGTTATAACATTTTATTATTTATTTCGAAAAAACTATATTATAATTAGATTAAAATATTTTGTTTTTAATTAAAAAATACTAATTATTGTAATTTGAAGAAAAAAATTAAAAAAAAGCTTATATTTTGCTTTAATTGCTACATTTACGTTACTTGTTCTTTAGTTATTAGCGCAAAATAAAAACATCAGTTTGAAAAACGTAATATCAAGGTAGAATGATTAGTGAGGTAAAAAACATTTCAAGAGTAATGAAAAATTTATACATACTATCTACTAATTTTCAAAACACTTACTAAAATTTCAATTGACAATCACAAAATGTCATTCTGCCAAATGCCGAAAAAGTTGAAATAGGATAAACTTTATTTTTTTTAGTCGTATATTGGCGAAGATTGGCATTGAGCTTATCTTCTTTTGTTTTTTCATATAATTTAACTTGTTTTTGACAGTTCACTGATTGTATGACATTTCAATGATACAGACGTAAAAAAATGTCAAAAAGATATCAAAAAATATATTTAAAAAAAAAACCTCCCATTCAATATTCTACATTGTATGTTCCAATTAAAATTGCATATACATGCAATACAATTTTATTTCAACGCACTCAATAATTTTACCAAGTCGATTTCCAATTATTGTCGATCGATCGTATTCTGCATCATTTTGGATTATTTTATCAAAATTCATAATCACTATATATAAATTAAATTGAAAAATTGAAGTATGTATCTACTTCGATTATAATACTTTATTAAAAATTTAATTAAATAAATAGAAAATCTGAGTTAGAGAAATAATTGAATGTGGTATACAACGAATATATTAAAGTTTGAAATTTTACTCAGTTATAATAAGCAATAAAGTAAGGTAACATAGACATTCAATATGTATCTATAATATCAACAAAATCAATTAATAAAAATACAAAAATAAAAAAAATAAAATATATATACATGAGATTTTTAATTGCAACATAACTTTTAATTTACATTTAAAACTAATTCTCTTTCATATATACAAGTATGTATAATATCATTATTAATGCACATAAAAATATACTCTCAATAAATAAAATGGTTATGTAAGATTTTAAATTCAGTGTTAAAATGTCAATTTAAAATTAAAATTTTCAAATGTAAAGAATTGGTAAGAATTTATTATCAATACATTATTAAATTTTCTTAATTTGAATCGATTTAAATGAAATTTTATTATTATATTCGATTTTATTTGTCTAAACATTTTTCTTTAGATCTTGATTATTTTCCAGGGAAATATTCAGTACAAAAGGGAGAGAAAAAAAAAAACAATAAGAGTTTAAATTTTTGTGTTTTATTAAATTATTGTTCATTCATCTAAATTTCCAAATTTTTGTGTATATTTTACATTTTTTTTAACCCTTAAGTTGCGTACTGGCGCGCTCTGTTAGTGATTTTGAAATTTTTCAAGATAGAAACAAATAACAGTTTTTATTTAATTACTTTTACATATTACCTATTTTAAGTATTTGTTTATGGAATCACTTAACTATATTTAAAAAAAAAAAAAAATATTTATATACTTATTTATACATTATACTAGTGAATCCCTTGTGCAATTGCACAGAAGCAGTTCTTTCAGGTACGATTTTATACAAAAAGAAATATTTGTTTTGGTATAAGTGTAGTTGATTTCTGAATCGGTTGATTATTGAATAATATATATATATATATATATAATGAAATTAAAGTATAATACCTAATACTTTATAACGAAATTAATACTAATTTCAATATAACTTAACACAATAAAATCCCATTACTCTCAACGTAGTAGATTGATGTATTTTAATTCGTTTATAGTCAAAAACGTTTGTAGTCACAATCCTGTTATAGCAATGAACAACAATTTGTTTGAAAGAAAGAAATAAACTTCGTAAGTCCATACAATCGATGTCGTTTATAAGTCTGCACGTCACGTTAAAATATAACCGCAATTTTTTCAATAAAATAAAAAAATAAGTCAAAAGTGAATTATTTTATTAAAAAACTGATTCATAGCTGTACTTATATAGTCTTTTTCTGTTCTTTATTACAAATATGTATATTTTGTGATTACATAATATAATAATTGCTATTTTATGAATAAAATTAAGTTTAAAATTGTTATTCGAAAGATATTTTATTGAATTTGATTTAAATTATAAAGATGCAATTTTTTTTTTACTATGCCTATAGTCACAAAACGGTTATATTCAGAAATATTACTGAAATATAGCGGATGACTATAACCGTGTTTTACTGTATATATTTTTTTTTAAATAGCAGAAGCAAATGAATTAACATTTATTATATCATTTTTGAAGAGTACGATGTGATCTGATTTTTGTTTTAAATTTTTGTTTGCGTTTTTGTTTTTGTTCTTTTTTCTATAAATTTGTTTATTTATTTAAAATGACAGAACTTTTATGAAGCCTATTTAAAATTTTTCCATGATTGAAATTTCTTTTCGAGCATAGATTACGCTCAACTTGGAAATAACCGTCCTTTATTTGGTGTAACTATTTGAAATGTTTTAAGTATTCAGCACCAAGAACTTGCCAAAATTTTAATATTTTTGTGGTGTAATTTACTATTCAATTATTCTTACTCACCACGTCGTTCAACTTGTGTATTATATATAAGATTTCTACCGGTATATTTATAGTATTCTACTAAGACTTTTACAACCCGGTTGCTCTTGATTTATTTCTCGTTCAACACCGGAGTATACATTTGACCGGTCAATGGATATTATGTTTTTTGCATCACATACCCACCACAAATTTATATCGTATTTGGCTGGTTTTGATAATTGTATGAATCTAGTTAGACCTTCCTCTAAATGGGTAAGCTGCTCATCTACAGTTAAATGATGGCTTATAACAGTTACATAGTACATTTGAATTCAACATCATAAAAATTTCTGTAATGGCTGTAGCTTTGTCCGATTAGTACGATTATATTACTGAACAGATAAGATTAAAAATTACCAAAAACATTACAAAAATGTTTGATGGTAATTTAGACATAACATAATATGCTAGTTTCTGTAAATGGGAATATGATTGAATTACTAAACCATTCTGGAAAAATAATTTTAAACATTGGTGAAAAGCCGTATGAGTTTAATAACTTTGTCCTTAAACCATATAATATATACGTCGTAGACTATACACATACGTCTTTTCTATACTTAGAACGTCTTTTCTATACTTAGAACGTCTTTTCTATACTTATTTTCTACATTTTGTGTAATTCATAAATGAATTACACAAAATGCAGAAAATAAAATATATTTAGCTAATTATTTTATAAATTACAAAAAATAATTTTCTTATCATTATAGTTTACAAAAATAACGCTTTTATTTTACATGAAATTTTTGCTTAAGCCTTGACTTTACTTCAGTAAAAACACAACACAATGTACGGGTTAATATTGTTCTCAGATCTAATGATTTTCACAAATCAATAATTTTTATTTTTATTTTTTTTTTGTTATTTTGCAAATTATTTCACCATTATTTTTATTTAAATCTTCTAATTATTTCACTATTTTAGATTTAGCTTGTTTTGTTTAATCGTTCGCGATTCGTGTTCCAGCTGACGCATTAAAATTTGTTAAATGTTATTATATCAGTGATGATATTCCGAATAATTGATTTAGTTCTCTTTTTTTGATATGTCTCAACGAATATCTTCATTAATTCTTTAAACTATTAATTTCAAACCATGAATGTCCATCCATTCGTTCAGGTAGATTTGTGGACAATAGACATGATACTCCTAGCAGTAACGATATTAAATTTATAGTTTAGTAAAAGTAATAGTATAGTTTCTGTTACTCTTTGGGTGCCCGTATTCGGTGGCATACATTATATCACCAAGCCAAACGCTTGCATATTCCACTACTGGATGTCTGCGATCAAATTTCTGAAACTCTCTATATCCTGCGCTGCGTGGATTAGTTTAACCACAGTTTGGAGGCCCGTCCATTGCCTGGTGTTTCGTATCCATGACATTTGTTTTCTGGCAACACGTCTTCTACCTTCGATTTTACCTTTCAGAATCAGTTGTATATGATATTTGTCATTTCGCATGACAACTCACGATCTTTACGTATTTGACTTAGAACCGCACTATTGTTCATTCGATCTACCCATGATGTATTCAATATCCTCGATATCCATGATATCATTCTGTTTGATTCTTAATAACAACTCACGATCTTTACCTATTCCACTTAGAACCTCACTATTGCACATTTGATCTACCCACGATATTTTCAATATCCTCGATATCCATGATATCATTATACGGCATGCTGGTAATGAATAAAATGATAGTAAATGAACATATTATATTTTATATAACTCCCAGATGTCATCAGATGTTTTCTCAATCATTGTAAAACGTACTGTTTCCCATGGGAAATTTATGCGTAAAATTTATAGATAATTAAAAAAAGTACTCAGATTCATTTTACGCATATAAAAATAAAAGACTGAAAACCCACTTACATTATACCCCATCAAAAACGAATATGGGTCAGCTGAATAACAAACCGAACCTACAATAATATTGTTCAAAAACATCCTTTCCTATAAGTGTTTGGGTAGTGTGTAAAAAAAAAGCATATTCTAGTTTTATTTTAATCAGATTTTTACTCTTAAAAATCGTAATCTAGCTACATCTAGAAATAATAATAATTATTGTCATATAATAGTAACCTAAATTAAAAATTTATAGACATTTCAGTCAAATAAATTCACATAACTATTTCGTACTACAATTTATTTTTTTATTCTTGTTTTTGTTTTTTACTATGCGAAAAAAAAGATAAATTTTTAAACAGCCAACATATAGGTTGGCAATTATAATGAAACATTTTAAAACTATTATTGTTTTTTCTCTTATGTTATTTTATTTATATGTATGTTAGCAAGATTTATTATTTTTTATTTTATAAATTGCTTATTATTGTTATTATTATATATTTTAATTGTTATTCTTGTCAACGTTTTAATTATTGATTATATCTACCTCTATATTGATAGAAAAACATTGTAGCTATATATTTTTTTTATTTATTATTTAAAATAGAAATATTTATTATAAAATATCAATTAAATTGTTAATAATCGTATTCGTATAAGAAATAGAAAAATAATTGTATTGAAGGAAAAGAAAAGGTGTTGTTACATATGTTCTTGCATTTAATAAACGTGCTTTATAATTAGTGTAGATAGATATATACAATATTAAATCAATAGAATAATAAATATATTATGAATTATTAATGAGTTATTAAAAATAATAGAAATTCATACAATTTTCATTTATGTACAGTGTGTTTTTAAAGTACTGATGTTTACCTTAATAATGTAAAAAAATATTTTTAAGTGGTCAAATGGTCAATAAATGATGGATTGAAATTAATAGTTTAAAGGAGTATAAAATGTATTCGTTGAGAAATATCAAAAAAAGTGAATTATTCGAAATATCATCACTGATATTTAATTAATGTATATTATTTTGCTTAGGTTATTTAATTTGGTAGGTAGGAAGGTAGGAAAACATAAACGGTTAGAAAGTCAAAACATAAACGAATAGAAAGTCAAAAGCAATATTATTTATTTTAATCTACTGGATAGACCCTTAAAACATTTTGCTAAAAAAATATTAAATAAAAGTAAAAAGATTAACAAAGAAAGAGAAAACAAAAATTGTAAATATAACAATAATTTCAACATTATTATAACATTAATAATAAAATGCCTTAACAAATTTCAAAACAAAAAAAAACATTAGGTAAGTAAGACAAGAAGTTAAAATAAAATTTATAATTAAAATTAATAAATAATAATATTAATAGTAGTTGTAGTAAATTCAAATAATAATAGAAAATAAATAATTGGAGTATAAAATTATATCTAATTAATTAAAATTAGGCGAATTATTGTGAAGCATAAAAAAAATGGAAGCGAAGCAACTGCTACAGTGGAAGTCAATCAATCGAAAATTATTGTTAAATGAGGGGTGAGAATTTGCTATAGGTTTTGAAAAACCATAGTGTGTTCTATGACCATGATGATATAAAAATCTTTGGCTTCTGAAATTACCCACAAGAATAGATGGACAATATAATCTACCAGATAAGCTATTATAGGAAAACATTGCGGCCTAGTGCCAAACAACTTTATATCTATTTAGCTAGATATAAAGTTGTTAATTGAACTTACGTAGACAAATCCTATAATCAAATGAAAAATAACTTATATCCTGAATACCTGCACTGAGCAAAAAAATATGTTTGGCTCAAATATAAAATTAAAGAACAATAATATAGTTGGAAAATATAGTTACATTAACCATATTACATCATGTAACTATGGGTTTTATATGAAGCTATAAAGTTTCTTATATGGTTGAATGAAATATAATATGATTGGAACAAAAATAATTTATAGTCCACACAACAATATTATTATATTCACAAACATAATTATGTTTGCATCAATACTATTTATAATTGAAACAAAAATAATTATGTTTGGAGTAAGCATATTATAGTTACTTTCTACAACACGATATTTTGTTCTCAACTATAATATTGTTGTTTTAAATATGACTCACTAATATATTATGTTAAAAATAAATATAATATGGTTGAATGCAAATTATTTTTGTTTACACCAAACATAATTTATAGTAGGTTCAATAATAATATTATTCTCACAAACTTAAATTATGGTTGCAGCAACATTATTTTTAATTGAAACAAAAGTAAATATAATTGAAGTAAATATATGTATTATATTTGAAATAAAAGCACAGTATAGTTAATTTCTAGAGGATTATATTTTTCTGTCAATTATCATAAATAAATTTCCAATAAATATCAAATTTGGTTAAATTGGTGGTTTCTATATCAGACTTTATAACATAACTTTTAAATTTATCATCTTCAGCTGTTGATGACTGTAAAAAATAAAAAATAAGAACATATAAGTAAATTGTAATAGTTAATATTACCTGTAAATTAAAAAGTACTTATATTATAGCATTTGACAAGAGATTCTCAGCCTCAACTTTCGTAATATATTGCCATAAAAATATGAAACTGTTTGATTGAACAGATTATTAAATAATCATAATTTAACTAACCTGTATAGTTTCCTTTTATTAGTTTTTCAAAAGTTCGTCTTAACTTAGATTATTTATTCTGTTTTGTTATTATTTTAATAACTAACTTTTTCAACTTATATTGAAATATTTCCTCTGACAACATTTTATCCAGCTTCCCATAAAGTACACTTCATTGTCTATCCAACGTAGATATAAAATTAGTAGTTAGTTTATAAAATATTGTGATGAAACGTATGCAAACACTTACTAATTTATATCCATCAGTTTTAACATGACGCTTATATTTGAAAACACGTTTTAACTTGGCAAAGAACAACAGAAGACTGAATATTAAAGTCAGTTTTGATTTTTGAAGCATTTTATTTTAACAGCAACTATAATATGATTTTTTTAACCGTAATATAATTAAATTAACCACAATAAAATAGTTCCTTTAATCATAATATGATTACTTCAAACATAATATGATTGCTTCAACCATATGAGATAAGTACTTCAATCATTAGACAACTATAATATGATTGCTGCAATCATAATATGATTAATATTACTACAAATATTTGTAAAACAACTATAATATGATTTTTTTAATCAAAATATGTTTGTTACAATTATTGGATTATGAGCTTCTTAACCATATTATGATATCCACATCCATAATATTTTTGTAAGCAATATAATTTATAGTTAGTTTATATTTTTTTTAAATATAGTTGTACCAACCATAATTTATTACAATGTAGGTATATATTTCGATTAACTATAATATTTTTTAGACAAATATAATATGTTTCTATCAACCATAGTTATATTTATCATTAACATATCAAATGTTTGTTTCAACTATATCTAACATAATAAGTAACCATAAAATGGTTATTGCAACCATTGGATAAACATATTATTTCTCTTAGTGGTGTGAAATAGATTGTTGTATAACGGCGATATTTATCATTATAATTTCTGAAATTTATTTAATTTTAGACTTAATTACTTTCGAAATGAAAAAACTAAGAATGTGTTACTGTATAAAGGATTCAATTTGTGTAATAATTTACCAAATGAATTAAAATTTAAAAACAATTTTAATATCTTTAAAAAAAATGTTATTAGCTAAAATAAAATTTTATAAATTAGTTGTTAAGAATAGTAAAATTGTACTAAATAAAGAATCAATAATAATAATAATAATATTCTTTTGAACAGATTTTATTATCTAAACATTTTTAGCATAATATAACAAGGCATATTCAAATTGGATATGCATATTCGAGTGTGGGCGCACGAGCGCCGTATATAAATGTTTCAATGTGTATAGGGATTAAAAAAATTCTGAGATTTTCATTTTATTAAATCTAAGACGAAAAGTTTTATAAATAATAATTTTTACACTGTTATTGAGCTGATAGAATATATTATAATTATCTTCTGCTCCTGTAACAATAACGCAGTACAAACACTTTAAAAACTAGATGATAACTCACTCTTCCTATAAATTTACTTCTTCTTTTTATTTGGTAGAGAAAGCCTATATCTTAATATTTATATATTTATTTCTATGCAAATATATTCGAAACGACGGATATACACTTGAAATTAAAAAGTCTGCCGATAGCTGATAAAATTACAAACAGACAAATAAAATTGAATAACAAGTGCGAATACTCAAGTAATTGCTTAGTTCGGAGTCTGGTTAATTAGTGATCGTTGACAGGCTGCGATTGTCTAGTTTTACTGTTTGTAACGTTCACTCTTAGGCCATAGTTATATTTATAGTGATAATTATAGTTATAATATTAAAGTTATAGTTTCCTAGGTTTTTTTTAGTTTTAGTTCTAAGTTTGTTTTTAAATAAGAATAAAAATAATCGAAAAGGTTTTTTCTCCAATTTTCCTTTTGTCCAAGTAAAAGTATTTTGTAATCTATAATTAAGCAGGCAAAGTAGTAATATGTAAAAAAAAATGTAAATTGTAGTTGATAAGATGATTTAATTAAAAAAAAAAATCTAAGCTCTAAATTATTATAAGTCGATAATGTCAGTATATGTTAACATATTTTGGAATGATAAAACAAAAAATTAAATTAAAAAAAAATATACTCGAAACGAATGATCTTTTAAATATACACAAAATAGACTCAAATACTTATAAAAACCAATTTAAAAACCTAAAAGCTTAACACTAGTATTAAATAAGTTTTACTTATAATTAGTAAGAAATTAATTTAAATTTAATTTAAATTTACTCTGAATAGCTATTCTGTTTGAAGAATAAAAATGAGAACAGCAGTCGTGTTTAATTTATATTTTAGTTATATGAACCGACTAACATACACTTGATATGTAGATTTGATTTAATTATTTATATGTTTGACTAACTTGTCTTACATTATGATAGAAATGATGTTGGACAAAATTGAATACCAACATACTCAATATAATTAATAGCTTGTATTTTTTTTTAAATGCCTACATACAATATAAGTTGTGTTAAAAAAGTAACAAAAATCAATATCCTTAGGTGATGTGATCTGTATTTAAATTTGCATCAAAATAATTCACCGATTACATCATAAAAATTAAACAGTTAAATTTCATACATTCGTTACTGTAAAAAACTTAATTTTGTATCAATGTTATGTGAATTTTATAGCTGAGAATTGATCAAGAATTATTATCTACATTCAATTTTTAATAATCACTCTGTATTATTTTTCAAATAAAAAATAATACTTTTTTTTATTACATAAGATATTAATAATTTGATTTTCATGAGAATTGTGTTGACATGAGAAATGTAATTTTTTACCTATAAATTTAATCAATAAAAACAAGAAAAAGATAAATCTCATGTAGATACACAATAAAATGTATGTCAAAACAATAATATAGATAGGTATATATATATTTTAATTATGATAAATTAAATGAATAAAAAAGTCAGATTATATCAGGACAATGTTTTTAATAGTACAATTTTGATGTATTTATGTATATTTTCTGTAAATTTCAGACATTTGAAAATTCATATAATCTTTATGGAACATTTTTAATTGGAATTTATTCGTCTTATATAATAGAGATAGGTGGATAATATTCAAGTAAAAGGATTTAAAATACTATAAAACCTTTGAGGAAAGTATTTGATTTACGCGTTTACGAATAATAGAAATGTAAAGTATTTGAAAAAGAATTATTTTAATAATATTGTTTTTGAGTAAAAATATTTGACATGATTTTTTTTTAAATATAGGTTAAATATTTGGAAATTATGTAAATTTCGATATTAAATTTCTGAAATACTTTTGTTAAATACCTTATTAAAAAAAATTGATTTTTGAAGAAAAATTAAAAATACTGGGCCATGTATATTACTGATTTAATTTATATTAATACATTGATGTTTATACTTATAGACTATGAATAATTCATAATTTCTTTTTTTATTTGTATATAATTTATATAATTTCAGATTGATATGAAAATTCGGTGACCTAAGCTTTCGTTGTCTGCTCTTATTGTTATTAATTTTACAGCATAATATCATACTTGTAAAATTCATATCTTATATATAAAGAAGGATGTTTGTATGTGTGTATGTATGTATGCATGTATGTATGTATGTATGTATGTATGTACGTATGTATGTATGTTTGTGTCAGAACTCCTCCGAGACGCATGGACCAATTTCAATAAAATTTTACAGGATGGTTTTTTACTACTTGGAATCGAACCCGTGATATGTTGTTTTCCAAAATTCTGACTGGCTCGGGTACCTGTCATACAACTCCGAGCACCTGACAAAAATATTTCAAAAACCAAAGGTGCTAGAGAGCGGAAAATTTGCAGACAGGTACTCTTCCAAAAATAAACAAATATGACTTTCACATTTTTTCGAAATTTTGACTTTTGTGTATTAAATTGGAACCAAATCGGTCCAGTTTCTGAGATATAAGTTTTCGTTCAAAAGAGCTCTGGTGGAAAGCAGGTTCAACAAATTTGGCAGAAACTGCCGTAATCGGGATCCAAGGTAAAATGTCAAGTCCCTAATTTAACAGGAAGTGGGTTTAAAATGCCTGAATTTCATATGTTATGCAGTCCATATATAATTTTCTAATGGAGCTTGAATTTAGCTTATTTATTTGACCTTTTTTAGTGCAGTTAATATTGGTACGAAATATTGGTGATAGTCATTCAAAAAACAAGTTTCAAACAAGTCAAACAAGTCAAACAAGTCAAGGAAGAGAAAAAGGGATGAAGAAAACAGCAAAACAAAATTCTCATTTTTATTTATTTCTATCTTTCAATGAAATAAAATAAAGAAAAAATTTTTTTTTTTAGAAATATTTGCCTTGAATTTAAGCGTACTAAAACTACAAAAGACTTTAGAATCGCAGCTTGATATAAGGTTTTCAAAGCAGTCGAGTATATACTGTTCTGCCAAAGTCCGGCGCGAAAATCAACGCTGTATGGCAGTTCGCACAACTTATTTACAAATACTTTACAAACAGTACTGGTGGTATGAAAATGAAACTTCACACAACCAAGTTACACAATCTTTACTAATAAAATAATAGGAAAAAATATTATTTACAACCTTTATTATCTAAAATAGTTGTGTTCTGATTAAAATCAGTAACATTTTTCTATTTAACTTAAAAAATGATGAAGGTTTTAATCTTAGAATATAATAATGGAGAATAATATCTTTTTATCATTATTTAAAAATGTGTTTTAGACAGATGTTAGGCGACACTTTAAATGTGTTATTGACTCAAAATTGTTTTGAATAAATATAAAAATAAATATTTAGTAAATTTAAAGACTTAATTTTCCATATTTTTGTTATAATTTGATTTTTTATATTAAATAATTTTATTAATTTTTTTAAATGACGGTGCATTTAGTCATAAATATGGCGTATATGACAAAGTTGTGAATAAACTTTTTGCAAAATGGTTGGAATTACAACCAGTGTACAACAAAATAGCATCAATCTCTATATTAGCAGCTCCGAATTTTTTACGATTTTTAGTCAATAACTGCCTATATGTCCCACTTTTTTTATATCTTTGTCATTTGGATATAAGTACCAAATAACTTTGGTTTAAACATTTCTTAATAATATTTTTACAAAAAAAGTCAATTAACAGCTGTCACAAAGAAAAACGAAAAAAATTAAACACCGGTATGTAATCAATTGGTTCGCAGAATTTATATTTCACAACTATGTGTTGTAAAACATTGGTTTTTTCTCTCGATTAGCGATTAAACGGTTGTGAGAAATATGTTCAAACCTACTTCAAAAACCAATTCATCTAGGTTCTCAAATGGCAATGAAATTAGTTGTAACACGCATGTGTGAACTACTTTAGTGTATCTCGAAATTGGTATTTAAATTAATTGTGCTTGTGAAAGCCGTGTGCGAAATAATTTTCAGAAATCAGAAGTTTGGGAACACATAAATTTAACAACTATTTCAAACCAATTAGCGGTTGTCACAACACTGTTACAGCCAGAACTTGGTTGTGTACAACTAAGCATTTCTTCGATGCTTGTTGGTGTTGTTCGTTATCGATACAGCTGTTTATCATTAATTGACTTTTTATTTGGTGATAGGAAGGAATTGTTTTTTTAAAATTTGTAAATTGAAAAATAAGTTCATAAAAAAGTAGAATTTTTTGCAAAACTTAAATGAAATACATTTTTAAATTTTGAAAAAGATTTGAAATATCGTAATGTTAATAGGTCTATATTTGCTATTTTTTATCAATATTATCAGTATTTATTCTTTATTTAATTTTTAAAATTATTTTTTAGATTTTTGTCATTCAAAATTAAATGACAGGTTCATTCATTAATCATTCCTGCGACCGATTTGTCTTTATCATTCATTTAGGTTTTCATTCACATTTTCACGTGATAATGATCACAGGGGCCAATGAATTTTTTTTTCTATTGTCTAATCATAATTATTAATTATTATGCAAATACACATTTATCTTTTATAACTATTAAAGTGCGCCCGTTCTCCTCCTTTCATTTTTTTATTTGCATATTTGATTTTTCATCTCTACTCCTGTATGCTAATTTTGTATTAGTTTCAATTTGATATGAAAAGCACTGACAATTTATATGCTTCCATTTTTGTATCAGTCTTCAATTTATTCTTTAAGTGTATTATTATTCAATTATTTTGACACCGAGATATTTGAAACTGATGACTTTGCTGAATGGATAAACCTTAAACTACTAATATGCATATGATCATATTATTTAAAAGTGCAGAATATGTTGCTTAATTTATTATACCACATATTCAAAATTTTCAAAAAATTGAATCTTCTATACCATTAATTCTAGTAAAAATCTATCAGTAGATTTATATTAGTGTAGTTAAACCCTTTACTACCGAAGGTCATAATCTCAAATATACTTCGTTTCCGGTATATATTTGATAATTTAAAATAAGTCAATCTCTTGCTTCTACTTAAATACAATTCGTTAACCCTAGAAAGACTATGGTAAAAAAGATATAAAAAAACTAATTTTAAAAATTATATGACCAGTATACTACAGTTATACTTAGAACAAAATTTATAAAAAAAATATAAAAACATTTATAGAATTAAGTATTGCATTAATACTCTGAATTGTATATGAACTTTAAAATAATTACAAATAAAGAAATCAAAAAAGGTTTTGCTGAAACATTCTGTTCGAAGTTAAATTTTGCAGTACATTAAGTTATTTGATCATCGAATAACTTATGAAATAGAGACGGTAATTTAACTTAAATACTTTAAGGTTAAATTAAAAAAAAAATTAAAATTTTCATTTCAGCAGCTACAGAATTTGCAAATTGTAAAAAAATATTTCAATTTACAAAATCAATGTCCTGTAATACTATAGGGACTTTTCTATAACTATAAAACTGACCAGTATATTTTTAGCTGGGTATAATTTAATAAGAGTATAACTAATAACAGGTAGAAGGTTATTTAAAAAAATTATTAAAACTTTTGCTGTGTTCAAATTTAAGTTTATAATTTTTATACAAAATATCACGCCAAAACACATACATATACACAAATGTATTACAGTATAAATTATAATATTACGAAAATTTATTATAACAGTAATTTATGTACACCATAATAACGTGTTATAAATTTATATAATAACTAACGCTAAGCTATTTTCTTTCTCCTACAGATTTTAATTTATACTTTTTATTTACCTAAACTATATTCTATTCAATAGTCAGAAGCAGTCAAAGCTTACTACATTATGAGGTGTTAACAATTATTTTTATGAATGTACAATTATTATTTTTTTTTGTCCTTTTACATACGAAAAGATTTTTATCCTTTTTATATTATTAAAAATATTACGATTTACTTAATAATTTTATATTTAATAACTTAATTAGAATTTTTATATTCTTTTAGTATACTAAATTCGTAATAATTCTGAATATAATTTTTTTTTTTTTTTTTCATAAGAGTTATACAGTCTCATGTTAAAATATTCATAAAACGAAATGAAAGATAATAATAAGTTAGGATTATAACTACAGGAAGTCTATAGGTCATCGCAAGCTAAATAGATTTATTTAAAGAATATGTTTTTCTTTCAATCACCCCAAATGGTAGAATATAGATGTGGCGAACTCATGTAAACTGATATCAAACATGTAAATTGATATCAGTTGTCATAGCCTTGAGAAATAATTTATAAGATAAAAATAAAATGTGATAGCTTTCTTGTTAAAACGAAAGTCGAAAAGAAAACAACAATAAAAGCGTGTCAATCAAAATACCACCTGCACGGTGGACGAAAGTTTTTAATCGATTTGCAAATTTTTATACCGTCAATCAAATTTTTAAAATTCCTGATGGGAAATCAGCATTGTTTCCGAAATTCGATACTATTTTTTCTTCTTGTTTGTGTTAGAGGATTTAGGTCTTGTTTTATGATATTCACGATTAATGCGGACTTTTTTTGGGGGAATTTTCATCATGTTCAACAATTCATTCATTCTCTTGGTGATTTTGATACCGTAGTCATTGATACTAATTGGTGCAGGTTCAAAGGGATTCTGGTGATTGCCATGTGGGAGTCACACGAAATCCCCAAAATTAAAATCCCCAAGACACAAAATCCCCAGACTTTTAAAAAGTCCCAAAACACAAAATCCTCAAAAAAAAAAATCCTCAAACACGAAATATCCAAAAACAAAGCCCCCCAAAAACTGTTTTAATTTATATCGGCAAAATTACAAATAGAATATTTTTTTTTATATATTTTTTACTAAAACTATGCCGTATGCGATTACTTGGCATCGGCAAAAACAGGGTTCCAGTAAAGGAGAAGCAGGGGCTTGGGGCAGCAGCCTCCGACCTTTCAGATAAAATAACTTTTGTTTTAATATTTTTTACTAAAACTATGCCGTATGCGTTTACTTGCTGTCGGCAAAAACAAGGTTCCAATAAAGGAGAAGCGGGGGTTTGGGGGCAGCAGCCCTCGACCTTTAAAATAAAATAAATCTTTTTTTTATATTTTTTATTAAAACTGTGCCGTATGCGTTTACCTGCTGTCTGAAAAAACAGGGTTCCAAAAAATTAGTACCGTGGGCTTGGGGCAGTAGTTCCCGACTTTAAAAATAAAATTGGGGATTTTTAAAAATTTTATTTGGAGATTTTGTGTTTGAGGATTTTGATTTGGGGATTTTGATTTTTGGGATTTATTCCCCAACACTTGCCATTTGCCACCATACTCTTTCCTTTATTTTTCTTCATTGAACTACACCTTGAATTTCACAAATTCATACTGTCTCACTTTAAACATGTTGTCCTAGTTGCTTGCTACTTTTGCTTAAAAATAAATTACATTTCAGCTGCCCTAATTTTTCGCTTGATTATTGATTTATCTGCTCTGAAATGATAGCGTATTAGATCGTAATAGGTTCTTAGCATATTTTGTAAATTTAAATTTTGTTTGCGGTGTTAGTATATTTATTGTTTCGTATTTTATTCTCCGTCCTATGCCACACGGATGGCGTTGCAGGATGATAATAATGTCCCACAACCAGCAACAAATCAATGAAGATATCTGTTTACATTTTCGTTTCAGCCATAAAACTTTTAAGTGCAATTATCTTCAAATTGAGATATTTGAAAATCATAACTTGATATGTTTTCAACTCCTAGTTTCAACCTGATCTTATTATTTAGAAGTAAAAAGTATGTTGTTTAACCTTAAGTATGAATTTTATATCAAGTATTGAACGCCATTTTGTATTTAACTTCTTCTTCTACCTTGATTTGGTCAATGTTGCCGTTTTATTTCAATATTTTGAATATTTTAGTCTGACGTCCAACATTCTTAACATTTTTTTTTTTTTAATATATAATTTATATTTGTTTAATTTATATAAATTGTACATAAGACGATTAGACTTTTTACTATACAATTACAATATTCAATTCAGTTTGATTTGATTTAATTTAGTTTACACACACATAAAGTTATAGTTAACAAGAAAAACAAAAAAAAAAAAGCAAAAAAATAAAATTCAAATGAAAATTTTAAAACTAGAAAAAACTTTAATAATTAAAAATAAAATCAGAAAAACATAAAATAAAAGAAAAGAAAAAAAAATTAAAACAATTAAAGAATTTAAAATATAAAAAAATTAAATTAAAAGTAAAAATTAAAAATTAAAAATAATAGAAATAAAAAAAAATATTATTAAAAAATTAAAATTTAAAATGAAAAATAAAAATTAAGAAAGTTAGATTTGATTTAAACTAAATTAATTAATTATCGATTCAATTATATTACGCCTGATTTTTAAAATATTCTCTGCAGAGCTCACCAAAATTTTTGTACCGACTAACACAACGAATATAGTTCGGCATCATATTCCACATAGTAGCAAATCGAACAAAATACGATAAATGTCTGATGCGATCTTTGTGACGTGGTATGAGTAAGTTTGAATTACGAGGTGATCTAGCAAACACTAACTTATCATATAATTATTCACGCAGTAAATTGGGCATAATTTTTTTTCTAAAACAAAGATAACGGAACTTTAGAAAGCTATCGAATGTTAAGCTAAGTATAATTTTCGACTCATCTCTAATATTCTCGTGCTTACGTCTATTCAATACAAAATGTGTACATGCATTAAATAGAAGCTTTAGAGTATTGAACTCTCCTACACTCATACCAGATTAAAAAACATTTCAGTATAAGAAATGTGGTATTACAAATGATTGTGTTAGTTTTTGCTTAACTTATGTCGTCATCCTAGAAGACGCTTTGCAATTAGCTGGCCATCGTTATATTCGCAAATTGATAATTTTCCATTCTGTGCACGGTTCAGTTTTTTCGTCATTTACGGGTACTGTGAACAAAAGATAGCATGCCACACATCTAGCTAATATCGCTGTTTTCTCTTTTTCGTACTCTCAGCGTCTGTTCGCAGATTTGCTTTGTGGCTGGCGTTTCTGTTCTGTGAAATTTTTGATTTTGTTTTGACGAATAGACACATGTTTTGTTAATATTAAGTCAAATACACCTTTTTATGTCCATATTTTATTTTCTATAAACATGTATTTAGTTTTTCATACAGCATATCTATAAAACTATATTTTATGTTACTGTTTATGTCAAATCTCCACATAAAAGCTGTTAGAATTTTAATTCTACAGACTTTGAAATGTATACCAAAAAAAAATTTACTTAATGGACTTTCTTCTAATCGCCAGTAATCGAATTTATATCGTTTGTCTCTGTCCGGAATGAATATTTCGTATTTTAATTTATTTTTATTTACATTTTCCGGACCAAGATCAATAATTTTACATGTTATAGCCGAATGAAACAATATTGGGACATGATTTTTGTTTGTATATACTGCCATACTTAATCTAAGTTCTAAAAATATTCAAATGGTAGAACATGAATTTCAAAATCCCAAAAAATATTTGATACAAATTTGAATCTCTGCTACTTCCCTAATTCATTTAACAGGATTGAATATATTAATAAAAGCTGTAATACAAAACATCAAATGCTAATCAGATCCAAAATTATCCAATTATCAAAACAAAGAAATCTGAAAAAATTGTATAAAAAATTTAAATTGATAAAATTTTCTTTATTTTTTAATTTAACAATTTTTTATATTAAATTAAATTTTTTTTTTTTTTTTATTAAATTAATGCAAAATGTAAAAGAGAGTAATTTTTGTATATTACATATTAAAGTTTAACTACATCATCTTTGTCAAGTTTATGACATTGAGTATCAAATGAAACCCTCACTTATTATATTATTTCTGTTCTAAATTTAAAACATCTTAATTCCACTCAATTTAAAAAAAAAAAAAAAAACAAAATCAGATTAAAAAATGAAACAAAACTTCTCAATTGTAAGCTGTAGTAGACAAGAAAACCACTACATAAAACACTGAAACGCAAAAATGCATTCACTTTTTTTTTTCTTTTATTTCATAAAAACATAAAAAAAAAACTGAAACCCCATTCAAAGCCAATAAAAACATTTACCATTAACACATTCATAGCACTCTAAAATAATACCCTATTTCTTATACTCATATAGTATCACCCATTATCCTTACTAATGTATGTAATTTTATAAACATATAATATTTATGTATGTATATATGCGTATTATATAAAAGAATACATTATGCAATTTTCTTTTAACCAATTATCGTAAATTTTATCAAGTTAGTTACGTATATATATATATGCATTATATAAATACATTATACATATTATAAGCATGTGCGAGAACGCATAAAATTATTCACCTACATAATATTAGAGTACAATATTATGTCTGCATTGTACAATGTATATGTCACCATTTTTATAATAAACATTTTACCGTTATTTATACTCAATTTTCACATTAATATGCTTTGCTTTCGTAAACAAACAAAAAACAAAAAAAAAATAAAAACAAAAACAATAATAATAATTTTAAAATGCATTTTCTCTATACCAGCTGCAGTTGGCGACAAAAATATTAAGATACACTCACATCAGGATAAAAGAAACACTTTTTTAATTTCAATTGGTTTTTAATTATGTTTTCACCAGTGTTCATGGTCGTATTTGAAGTACATATTAAAAAAAAAAATTAATGAAATAAATAATAAATCGTTTGCAGAAGATGAAGAAGGATGTTAGGATTTTTAAGCAACGGTGCCTCAATTTGAAGCTTTATATTCGAAAATATCTCAAATAGAACTTGCATATTATTGGAGAGAAACAGTAGCCTGAAGTACTTGCATAATTTGGAAAATCGAATCATTGGAACTATCTAGAATAATAATGTTAAATAATATCTAACATCATTTAGTCCTTCATATCAACTATTCCGGTTTACTGCATTTTTGAATAAATTCTATAGAATAACGTGCAAGGTCACACAACCTTGTCCGGATTCAACAAAAAAATGTATAAAATTTACTTCAATATGGTTTTATTAATAAATCGAAAAAAATGGTTTCTCGGAAATATTTCAGCAGTTGCATAAAGCCGCACAGGATACCCACACACATGCCAGGGGTCTAATAAAATTTTTTTCAATAACATAAGACAACAATTTTTTTAGTTATGCTTTATGCTCTCGTACAATTCAAATTTCGCATGAAATTATGGTTAATTGAAATTTTGTAGAAGTAAAATTATAACTCCTATTTTTAGTTCTGGCTTGTGCGGCACCCAATATTCTTGATGGATAATATGAGTTTGTATGGCAATAGCTTTGCAAATTCTCTTTTTTTGAATAACAGCTCGAAATTGCAGAACGCTATCTTTAAAACTATGGACGTGCATTGCAAACAAACAAAAAAATTTCCCCTTTTGAGATGAAAAAATCAATAGAACAGCAATGTCGAGTGGGATTAAAATATAGATTTTGGACCTATTAGCTAAAATACTGTTCCATTTAAGATAATTCAGATTTTAGATTGTTAGCTCAAATTTTTCATTTGCCTGTACTTCCTGCAATTGGCCTTTATTTTCATTTGCCTGTATGTCGTTTGCGTAGCCGCTGTTGGATACAAAATATCAAAGGATATCATTCTCCTTTATCCAGAATATTTCCCCAATTAATATTGATGCGTATATATACTTAAATCATTTTTATGTATAGCCCCTTCTGGATATAAACAAAATTATTGAATACGAAAACACTAAATGAATTAGAGTCGGATTTTGGAAATTTTGAATTTTGGGGTTTCGTATTTGGCGCTTGAGATTTAGTGGCCAACGCATAAATTGTACATATAAATACAGGCAAATGACAAATAGTCATTGGACAGTAACCCCTTTTACAACTCATACTGTGTCATCAATTCATTGTTCATCATTACTGATTTGCTCATTGATGCTCCTGTCACATGAATGACACATGTCAATATAAAATTATTTTTTTTAAGTCACATGTTAATCAATCTAGAATGTACATATATCGTGATTGACTATTTTAAAATTGAAATATACCTATAGTTAATTTGAATTATTTTTATATTAAAATAGATTGAAGTAGCTAGCTATTGTTTAAGCTACAATAAAATAGCTAGCTATTGTTCAAACTACAATAAAAATATTAATATTGATTACTTGAACAATACAGATGACCCGTAAACATTATCTGTTAACATTAGAATATTATAGTTTGTATATTGGTTACTTTAACAATACAGATGACCCGTTAACATTAAAATATTATAGTTTGTATATTGATTACTTGAACAATACAGATGATCCGTTAACATTATCTGTTAACATTAGAATATTATAGTTTGTATATTGATTACTTGAACAATACAGACTTAATAACATTATCTGTTAACATTAAAATATTATAGTTTGTATATTGATTACTTGAACAATACAGATGACCTGTTAACATTATCTGTTAAAATTAGAATATTATAATTCGTATATTGATTACTTGAACAATACAGATGACCTGTTAACATTATCTGTTAACATTAGAATATTATGGTTCGTATATTAATTACTTGAACAATACAGACGACCTGTTAACATTAGATTATTATAGTTTGTATATTGATTACTTGAACAATACAGATGACCTGTTAACATTATCTGTTAACATTAGAATATTATAGTTTGTATATTGATTACTTGAACAATACAGACTTAATAACATTATCTGTTAACATTAAAATATTATAGTTTGTATATTGATTACTTGAACAATACAGATGACCTGTTAACATTATCTGTTAAAATTAGAATATTATAATTCGTATATTGATTACTTGAACAATACAGATGACCTGTTAACATTATCTGTTAACATTAGAATATTATGGTTCGTATATTAATTACTTGAACAATACAGACGACCTGTTAACATTAGATTATTATAGTTTGTATATTGATTACTTGAACAGTACAGATGAACCGTTAACATTATCTGTTAACATTAAAATATTATAGTTTGTATATTGATTACTTGAACAACAAAGATGACCTGTTAATATTATCTGTTAACATTAAAATATTATAGTTTGTATATTGATTACTTGAACAATACAGATGACCTGTTAACATTATCTAAAGATTTAAAGATTTAAAATTCATTTATTTTCTTAAATATAAAATTTTTTACAAACTACATCAAATTAAAATTGAATATTATCAAAACATAAAGCTCTTAAATCTAATAAACTAATATAATAAATTCAATAAAATTAATAAAAGTAAAAAAAACTATAGTTTATTAGAATAGTTAATAGGAACAAAAATAATAATATAAAATTCAATAAGAAATAATTTAGTAAAAATAACAAAACTTTATATATGTAAGAAAATAAGTAGGATCATTCGAATATATTCCAAAGAATACGTGTTGAATGAAACAAACATAAATGAAAAAAGAAATATAAATATAAATGTTTTAAAATCTGTTAAAATAAATAAATCTGTTAAAATTAGAATATTATAGTTTGTATATTGATTACTTGAACAATACAGATGACCTGTTAACATTATCTGTTAACATTAGAATATTATAGTTTGTATATTGATTACTTGAACAATACAGACTTAATAACATTATCTGTTAACATTAAAATATTATAGTTTGTATATTGATTACTTGAACAATACAGATGACCTGTTAACATTATCTGTTAAAATTAGAATATTATAATTCGTATATTGATTACTTGAACAATACAGATGACCTGTTAACATTATCTGTTAACATTAGAATATTATGGTTCGTATATTAATTACTTGAACAATACAGACGACCTGTTAACATTAGATTATTATAGTTTGTATATTGATTACTTGAACAGTACAGATGAACCGTTAACATTATCTGTTAACATTAAAATATTATAGTTTGTATATTGATTACTTGAACAATACAGATGACCTGTTAACATTCTCTGTTAACATTAGATTATTATAGTTTTTATATTGATTACTTGAACAGTACAGATGAACCGTTAACATTATCTGTTAACATAAAAATATTACAGTTTGTATATTGATTACTTGAACAACAAAGATGACCTGTTAATATTATCTGTTAACATTAAAATATTATAGCTTGTATATTGATTACTTGAACAACAAAGATGACCTGTTAACATTATCTGTTAACATTAAAATATTATACTTTGTATATTGATTACTTGAACAGTACAGATGACCCGTTAACATTATCTGTTAACATTAAAATATTATAGTTTGTATATTGATTACTTGAACAATACAGATGACCTGTTAACATTATCTGTTAAAATTAGAATATTATAGTTCGTATGTTGATTACTTGAACAATACAGATGACCTGTTAACATTATCTGTTAACATTAGAATATTATAGTTCGTATATTGATTACTTGAACAATACAGATGACCTGTTAACATTAGAATATTATAGTTTATATATTGGTTACTTTAACAATACAGATGACCCGTTAACATTATCTGTTAACATTAGAACATTATTGTTTGTATATTGATTACTTGAACAATACAGATGACCTGTTAACATTATCTGTTAACATTAGAATATTATAGTTTATATATAGTTCAAGGCAATACAAGAAGTGTACAGCTCACCAGGGTCCGATTTGGCTGCACAACACAGTTGTGCCCGGTTGGGCTTCATTGGGCTGCACAGCTAACAACCGATATCTGCTGGACGGAGCACCTAGACAAACGTGTAAAGATTTCAACGAAAACTTAACAATACAACATTGACTACTGGTCCTAAATTTTGGCTTTACATTTATGTCTAATTTTAAAAATAAAATAAAATAAAATTTTCTATAGTTCACAATTGAAAGTTTGAAATTTAAACAACAATAATCGCTTGTCTTAAATTATTATTGGAAGTTCATTTACTTTTTAAAGTTAGTGTAATTTTATTTTTTGGGTTGAAAATGTTTATATTCAGTTTGCATAATATTTTTAAAAACACACCGACACATTCTAAATTCACTTCTTTACTTATTTTTTAAGATATTAATATTATATGTATATTATATGTAGCATGTGTATAATAATATATACAATATATATATATTTTTATGGTATATTATTATGCACATTTATTTACATTAATTTATGTGCAACAACTTTTTCTTGTTGCACATTTTTTCTTTACCTACCTTTCTTTTCAACTTTAAATATGGTTACGCTTCATCGTCTTTAAAAAAAAAAAAAAGGTAAAAACAAAACATGAAAGGACAATAATAATAATATACTGCTGTAAGATAGAAAAAGAAAAAAAAATATATATATATTTTTTTACTGTTATAGAAAACGAGAGGGAGGTGAATTTAGTTATTCACCTTCAATTCAGAGTTCTTAAGTTGCATTTAAAACAAAAATAATATAAAATCCTTTTTGGCACACATCATCCATCCACCCTAAGAATAACTTTAATGCCATTTAATGTATACAATATTATATCGGTGTATGTTAAAGAGGGATGGAGGTAAATTATTTATATAATAAGTGTATTATCACACAAGTGAATTGCACTTAGAACGCATAAAATATTATATATTTTTTTTTTTTGTAAAGTATATGCATAAGAAAGTAGAAACGGAAATTTCTTATATAATGTCAGATGCACTCTGTAAGAAAAAGGACAAAAAATGAACAACAATATAAAAATGAAAAACAACAATAACATAAAAATAACTGTTTTTGCGTTCATTTTTATTATTCTAATCTTTGTTTCTGTTTTGTTGTTCTTTTTTTTTTTTTTATTAATTTAATTATTATCTTTTTGTTTTTAAATGTTTTTCATTTTTGTAGTTTTTTGTTTTTTTTTGTTTTAGAAGTTTTCATAGTTGATTGTTGTTAAAAGGATATGTTTTGTCATCATAAAATACAAAATGTGTTGCAATTTTACACGGTACTTCTTTTAAATAAAAATAATAATTAGCTTTTGTTTAAATTACGCAGTAAAGAGCATTTTGTTAATTTGTTCAAAATATATGTTTTAATATCGTGCTTTTATGAATTTCTGTTATTGATTGAGGAATTTAACTTTTTTATATTACTAAAATATTGATTTGCCAGCAAAACGCAAGATGTATTGTGATACCGATTTTATTGGAAACCATATAATTTTATGATACCTAATCTTAGGTAGGTAGCAGAGGTAGGTAGGTTTGTAGTATTTGCAACGATTCACTTTGGAGGTCTTTACTATGGAGGTCTATTGTCGTAACACGGAAACTTTCTTCCCATAAGCCAAATTGTAAAATCAATGATTTATTTTTATAAATCGGTGGAGGCTCTAGATTTTAATACATGCAAGAGGTAAGCTCAGTGAGTTTAGAGACTCATGAATGGCGTTTTATGAAATAAAGCAGGAAAGGTGCAGATAAAGTGAAGACAGACTCTCCAAAAATTATTTTAGGGGAGTCCGTTAGAACTTCTGTCATTGTGGCAATACCACGCTTTTTCAACAAAAGTAGTTTCTTTAATTTTCAAATCGGGTTATCGAATTTTGAATTCAATTATTTTGACTTAATATACTATACGTTCTACCATATAGGTTAATCGATGAGAACTCTTTCGCGTATATTTTTTTGTTTTATTATTTTGCTGCGATCTGTTATTGAAAGGCTTCCCTTCCTTGAAGAAATGTATCGTACAAATTAAAAGAGAGTTGAAATAATAAACGTTTAGAGTTTGTCTTGAATTTCTGAAATCATATTAGATTAGAGTTAAATACCAAATTATTTAAACAGATGTGGCTAGAGTTAATTAGAGACATCACTTGGCATTAGGTAAATTGGCGTAGAAAGGCTTTTTGTTATTAGCTAGAAAATTAAGACGTATTCACATAACTATTCCGTTTGAATCACTTTGCAAATACTGCTTACATGGTCTATATTTATTATTATAATTAGATGTTTTAATTTTTTTATAGAATTTTTATAGTTATCTTTATAATAAATTTATAGAAATTTGAGGAAGGAGTAATGATTGAAAAACCATTTTCATGAATAATAATTTCTTCTCATTAAAAATTTTTAGTTCCGATTAATAAAGGTAGAATTGACGGGTTTATCGATAGTATATATACCTAATCTGGTTTTAAATGTATTTTTTTTTTTTTTGTTTAAAGATATACCAAGGTTTTAGACAACATTAACCAAGTTAGTTTCTGCAAAAATTAATTATTAAATTGTTTTGCTGTTTGAAACAGCAGTTGCGTTTTCGAGTTAAGCTAATAGACTTTGTTTTTTTTTGTTTACTGCTATTTGCCAACCAATAATCCCGATATAATTTTTAATCCACATTGTAGTGTATAGTCGACGTCGACTGCAAAGATACCTAAAGTAATAATTAATATATGAATTACGAAATGAATGACATTGTACAGAGTTGGGCCAAGTAACCTACTCTTGAAGTATACTCCAGCAGATATACGAAATATATTAGATTTTGTTTTACCAATGTGAACTCAAAATATTCTATAGGAGATAAGTTAATTTAAACTGAAATGATTTTATCACAATAACCCACGTAACAATTTTACTGCTATAAAACTCTTGCGCACTCTTATAACACTATTATAAACACTCTTATAGCAGTACAAGTGTTAAGTTGAGTGCTCCGCAATTGCTGCGAAAGTTTATAACACTGTAAAACAACAAACACGTTAAGCACTATAAAGGCTATAGCACTAAAATGGAGAATCCTATAAGGCACCGGAGCAAGTGCTGTAATATTGTTATAGGATTAGTATACATATACAAGGATATTCATTTGAAATAATTTATGTTATGCTAGAGTGAGAAATGTATTATTTTTTATTTTAAAATAATAATTTTATGGAGCTTATATTTATTTAATGAGAAAGGGAGATAGATAATAGTTAATAATAATATTTTTCAGTCAAAAATAATTGTATTAATATTTATAATCAAAATTTGGCTGGGAATGAAATTTCATTGACAATTATTATAAAAATGCATCGAAAAAAAAGTACATTGCCCGTCAAAAATAATCAATTTTTAAATAAATAACAGAAAATATATTTTTAAATTGCCTCTTTAAATTATTTAATAGTGTATGTTAATTTGTATGCATGTATGCATATCATCAAATTTGATATTTATATAATTATTCGTTTAAGTAAAAATGATACTTTTGCCAAAAGAATGCAAAATAAAGTTTTTATTTATTTAAAAAAAATTTACCATGTTTGTAGAAAATAATGGCCGTCGCAAAATATTTATCCAAAAGCTACAGTAAGTTTATTAGTAACATGATAGGAATACAGTAAAATAATAACACGACTACTGCTATTCTAGCAATTTTATTCTTGTAACAACATTTTCACTCTTGATATAGGATTACGCACTTTTAGATTTATATAACAATATTGCTGTATCATTTGCTGAAAATCCCATTATAACAATTCCAGCAAATGTTATAAAAACATTCTTATAGCAATACTAATCACATTATTCCCATAAAAACATCATATAACACCTTTAGTATTTACCGGTAGTCATATAGAAGTCTTGTAGCACTCATTTTGTTTTTATAACAATAAAATGTTACGTGAGAAGCCCATTTACAGCTGCGCTGATATAGGGGACAGATTCCTCTCGCAAAAGTTTAAATCTAATTTTAAACTGAAATTTGAACTTGTATACTAAATTTGAATATGTATACTAATACTGTTATACTAAATTAATAATATATTTTAATTATTATTATATAAGTAGATTAATAAGTCCAATTTTTAAATTTATTATTCTTTAATTAATTTAGAATATAAAAATAAAAATACATAAAAATTACGACAATTTCAAATTAATTCTAATAATCCAGAAAATTTATAAAAATTATTGTAACTGATTAAATTTTTTTATAATAATTATGTAATCTCCTCACACCTAATTCAATCACCACACTAAAAAACTTATTCGAAACAAATTTTAAAATTTGTATGGACTTAGTTTGCGTGTTAGTGTCCCTTTGAAAACTATTTCGTTTTATAATTTTTTATATTCTTAAAAATTTAAATTATAAGTCTTTTGAATTTATTACTATTATTTTAGTTCATAAAATTAAAAATATATATTTACTACACTACATGAATTTTATAATAGTAAAATAATATTCAGGGACAATAATAGCCAATAATATATTCATTCACCTATACTTACTAATAAAGTCATTAAAAAAAAAATTCATGTTTCGTGTTTATAAGAAGTTTATTTCATTCGTAGCTCGTTATTTTAATAATTAAATAGAGTGTTTTTAAATTTTTATAAAAATAAGAAAAAATAAAAGTGAAAAAAAATTTAATATTTCAGACTCTGGGTATTAAAACTGATGCAGTTAATATTTTTTTTTTTTTTTTGAATTAAGATATAAATTAAATTTTTTATTATAAACGAGTTCAGTAATGCCGATGCACAAAAATCTAATTTAGATAATGTATATAGATTATCTCCTTCAAATCGTATTATTTTTGTCAAGGGATTAAAAATGAAGTTTAATTGAGCTGTAAAATTTTCTAGTGTTAAAATTCAGTCGTTAAATAGTTAAAATTACTTTTCTTACAGATTTTAATTATTACTTTAAACTTGTTTCATTTAAATTATTTCAATTATTGACATTATACTTTATTATATCTATATAACTTTCATTAATAAATTATTTTTTTCTTGTTTTAGGTAAGTGTGATGAAAATTAACAACTCTTTTAAAATATTGTGTTAATAAGGTAATAATTAAATATATTAAAAAGGTAATAAATAAAAATTATTAACTGAAATAAAACTAATTTATTCCTGACGTCAATTTGCGAAATATTTTTATCAGGTATAAAATGTTAAAAGCAAAATTGTTTAATAAAATCCTTATTTATTACCATTAACCAATCCACTTTATTAAAATTATGACAGCGAATAAATTTGACAACCGTGAATTTTATGTGAATGAAAAATATTTTTGATCAATCATCAAAGTTAGAAAAAAGAAATTTTTGTTTCGATACAGAACATGGCATTAACCCAGCGAAACTGTGAAGAAGTCATCTTTGCAATAACTGCAACAGTTCTGATGCAAGAATTTATTTTATAAACACTTTGGAAATGTATATCTGTATAATGTATTACAATACTCGTAGTTAAACCAATTGGTATGCCAAGAAGAAAAGCCTTGTGTACAAGTAGTTGTATCTACTGGGGGAAATATACTGGGACTATACTCTAAACGTAATATATATATTATATAATTATTGTAGCCGGCTTATTCTAATATAAGGTGATAACAAAATATGGTTTGATTGTCCTTATTTTTTACAACTGATCCACTTAACTTATTTGTATGAAGCCTTCTCGTGAGGATTATCTCTTCAGACATACATCGTTGAAATAAATAAATAAATATAAATCAAAATTTAAATATGGATTACCCAAATATGATAATATAGATGTGAATCTACTAAAAGAAATAGTATTTCATAGATTTCCTGTGGGATTTTTACCTACTATATATTATGACACTCTAATCTTCTATCACGATCTAGTCTAATTTTTCCTTTGGGATTCTTAAGCAGAATTAGTAAACAATTTATATCTTATTAATATAGAAAGCACACAATCGACCAAGACTTGAATACATCTCGCATATTCGATAATATACTTAGATAATGTACAAAAGCTGGCCATCAAAATTATCAATGTTGGAAATGTTACACAATACATCATTAAATCGTCCCCAAAATGTAGAAGCAGTCATCCTGTTTTATAAATATCGATTTGACGAAATAAAAAGTATTAGATATGTCCAAAATACAGCCATTCCAAAGGAAATATCCGTAGACCAGCCCTGTTCAACCAAATTTGTAGTGGAACCGTTTCGAATCAGAACTGGGAATAATATAAGAAATTTTTTCATCAACTAAATTCCTAAACTATGGAATACTCTACCATTTTCTGTATCGCCACAAGTTTATAAGTAAGAAGTTTTCAAGGGTCTACTATGTAATCTTGTTTTTTTTTAATCTGGTTTTTTAAAAATATTTTTTTTTATAATCTTGTTTTTTAAAATCTTGTTTTTTTAATTTTTTTTTAAATCTTGTTTTTTTAAAATCTTGACTGAATATCAAAAATCTCAAATTTGAATTTTCAGAAAAAAAATCCCGAATAGTAAAATGCCCATGAAAAAAATTTGTAACAAAAAACAGATTGTTTCAAAATATATTTATAATATATTTGTAACATAACAGCGGCTACGCATAAATATAATTACGGTATACATTGTGTAAAAGGGATGTATCCCCCTTTTTGCATCCAACAGCAGCTACGCATAAAAATAATTAAGATAAAAAAACTCCGGGTTCCAATATATAAGCAGCGGGGGTTTGGGGCAACAAAACAGTGCTGTATGCGTTTACCTGCCGTCGACAAAAACAGGGTTCCAATACTTTTTGGAGATTTTGTGTCTCGAAGTTTTTAATATCCAAGTTATTTCGCAGCTCCCATAAAACACCGTCACTGAATATGCAAAAATAAAAATATAAATTCTGGTGTTGCTAACGAAAAGATTTTAGTAAGGAATATTAATACCAGGTATTTTAATTTGAAAGTCAGTGAACAAGCCCCCCAAAACCCCCGCTATTCATTTATTGAAACCCTTTCTTTGCCAACGGGGCAGGTATACGTAGACGGTAAGAGTTTAGTAAAAAATTTTAAAAAAAAGCTATTTTAATTTTAAGCTCGGGGGCTGCCGTCCCAAGTCCCCCCGTTATATATTATTGGAACCCTGTTATTAGTGACGGCAACGAAATTTTATCATTTCAATCAAAAAGCAACATTTTATCACTTCTTAAAATTTTTATAAAAGAATTTGAAAAAAAAAAACAAAATTTTTAGGAAGATTTAGGAAGATTTTTAGGAAAAACAAGATTGTAAAAAAAAAAAATTTAAAAAAAGCGAGATTTTGAAACACAAGAATTTGAAAAACAAAATTAAAAACAAACAAGATCGTTATCTCCCGCTCCCGTTTTCAATAAACGGGTTAATAAATATATTTTAAACCGTCTATAAATTTTAGATTACTAACTCTTTATTCTACTATATTATATTTCTTTTATATTCTTTGTTCTTCTTCTAGTTTTGTTTATTATTCTTTAATATCCTTATTTTTCATTTTATTTGATCTTTACATGTCTTAAATTCTGCAAAAGCATTGTTTTGACCAATATTTTAGTTGTAATTAAAAAAAAGAAAGTGGTTGGATACAGTCTGCTTAGTTGTTTTAACATATGTACGAGTCAATGATTATTCCCCAATAACGTAATAATAACGTTGGTATTTCAACGTCATATTGCAACCGACCAGTAATCATGAATACAACCGCATATTACGACCTTATTCCAACCTATCTGTACTACTTGAATTATTATCATTTATGTGCTGCAACACCAGCGGTCGGGCATAATGCGGAGATTGGCTTATGTGATAGATAATAATATGGGTCGGTTAGTTTTGGGTCATAAATAAAATCTATCTATTTGCAAGCCTATTCCATCCAATTTTGAATATAACTCATTCTAAAATAAGTCTAAACCAAATGTTTTAGTTATTTCTCACTTAGGCTACAGTTATAGGGATCAGTAAAATGAATACGTAAAAATGAAACAGTGGAAAAATATTTTATTTTTACGGTGAGATGGTTATAGCGATCAGAAAAATTGCTTTCGTAAAATTTGTTGTCATTTCGATTTAACGTTTTCTTGTTTTGAATTAGAAATAATAAAGAATACAGTAGTAGTTGTTTTCATAGTTACTATTACCAGTACTATTACCATTACATATGCCAAGTGAACACTTTGAAGCACTTTGAAATGTAAAAACAAAAACCAACTACTCAAATGTAAACAACAAACAAAACTTAATAAATGTAAATTAAGGTTAGTTTGCATCAGAATTTTTTTTCTGATGAAATTAAACAGTGAAAAAATGAAACATAATCTGTAATTATAATTGACAAGCATTTAAGGTCCTGCGCAGTAGACACCTTTTTATTTTATTTCGATTCTCCTACTCCTTAATGAACTTCTGATAAGATGTATATATAAAACAAAAATGCGCACACAGTTGTAAATTTTGTACTCATATGATTTTATTATTCAGCAAATACATTATTCGTGAGTTCTTATTAAAATAAAAAACTAAAACAAACAAAAATATAAGAAAACAAAAACAAAAAAAAATCACTTGAATTCTTCCTTTTTATCTTTTTAAGTAACTGTCTCTAAATTTTGGATATTTGTAGTAATAATATAGTTTTTATTAAAATTATGTATTATGTAGGTATATATATACATACCTCTTTAATGACAAAATTTTTTATTTTTAGTAATTTTATCACTAAATGCAACTTATTATAGGGAATATATCGGAAACGAAGCAGTATATGAGGGACGTGTATTTATATCTCCTAAATAAAACTTACTAACCACAAAACTTTTTATTAAACACGAGTGGTTTCTGCTATATCGTGCGAAGTCTATGTCAGTACGTAAATTACTGTTTTTTTAAAAACTTTAAATTTGACTTCAACTTGAAATATAATTACTCAACAGGGGCCCCTAGTTTCAATCAAATACAAATGAATTAATGAAACAGTGAAAAAATGAAATGTACTTTATTGAAATAATTTTGTTTCATTTTGTTTATTTCTTTTGTTTTGTTCAGAAAAAAAATACGTATCCGTAAAATGATAAAATAGCTTTTTTATTCAAATTTTAACTTAAAATGTTAAAATTTTCAACAGAATTTGTTTGTGAAACATTCTTTAGCAATACTATAACTTTTTACTAAAATTTTGTATCTACGGCGGTTGTAAAATCGAAAACAAAAATTTTACGTATTCACTTTACTGATCGCTATAACTGCAGCCTTATCCAATTTTTAAAATTTCGGAATACTTTCATTCGAACTTAATTCATACCGCTAATATATTTTGACAAATTAATATGAAAATGTATTATTCATATACAATAATTAAAATATATATATATATATATACTTTAAAATGTTCAAGTATCCACTACGGTATAACCAAAACTATTAATAATATATGACACATTCACAATGTTATCATTAATATTTTAATAAAGTTGACCGAACAATTTCAATTATACTGAATATTTTCAAATTAAATTTAACATTTTACAAAAAAAAAAAAAAAAAAAAAAACAAATTCAAATTAATTGAAAAGTTTTGAAACAAACATTTTTCTGATAATAAAATTTGTCTTATAAAAACATTTTTTAATTCATTAAAAATTCTTCAATAAAAGAAAAACTGTAATATTTTTTTTTTGTTTTGTTTTTCTTTTCCTAATTCAATTACTCAGAGGAAATTTTTTTTTCCATCTAATATTTTTCATTATAATTATATAGCTATATATGTATACTTACTTGAATATCCTTAAAATGTCATGAATTATTGTAAAATGTCTCTTAAAACATTGAATTCTTTTTTAAATTTTATAAAAATAGCATAAGAGAATTTTATTCTTCTTAAGTACACATTTTGATTTAAATACTATAAAATATATATTATATACAGGTATCCATCTGTGTACATTCACACAGCTCTCATGTAATGAACTTTTCTTATAATGTAAAAGTTTTTCTTTTAAAATAATTTTACTTCAACCATACATGGTTTTATGGTACATAGTGTATTGATAATATATATATTTATATTATATATATACAATATAATCATACAAATAACAAAAATATGTATATAATATAATAATATGTTAGGGAAGTACGAATATTATAGTATAAAACCTCTGGACCCGCATAAACCAAAACCGATGAAACCATACAATGTTTTTGAAAAAAAAAAAAATATATATATATATATATATATATAATATTATATAAGATAATTTTAAGTAAATGAAATATTCTAAATTAATAATGTATAAACGTGCTTGTTCTTACAAAGAATACATAAATAAAATGTATATATATATACATAAATAATATATAACTAAAATCATGTAAAATAAAAGAATTTTGAAAAGAAAAATAAAAAAGTAAAATTAAGATTCAGGTGGAAAAACTAATTTTTCTTGGAAAGAAAAGTTCTACGAACATAAGAAAAAATATTTTATAACATTCACAGTGTCTTTATGTAATTTATGGAACCCTAGACTAAACTGTACCTATTAATAATATTAAAACGTTTTTCTAGAAAAATGTTTGGATTTTCACCAACTGACAAGAAACTTATTATAATTTGCTTTTTGATAACTAAGGGAAAGTTGAGTAGAATTAAAAATTTCTAAATTGCCTAATTGGTAGAGGAATAGAAAAAAAATACAACATAGATTCTATTTGACAACCGTGAATAAAATCCGATGGAACATACAAATTTCGTAATTCTGCTAAAGTTGATTATTAAGCGATATTATGTTAAATTTGCAACTGTGCTTTATGTGTGCGCGCTTTCATATAACCTAATGGTACACAAATGTGCAATTGTCAATGCCCCTTAGTACTTCAGCAATTCAAATATAAGAAAGGGTCTAAACATATATGTTCATATAGACATTTTTTTTCCTTACTCCTCTTGGGAGCATAGGGCTTCCACTTGACATTTCCATTGTATTCGCTTTACTGTGGTATCATCATTTCTATTTGCGAGGCAATGTCTTATTTCATTTTTTTTAAAATCTGTTTTATACTGTCTAAGTAGGGGATTGGCTTACTGTAGAAGACCACTTTGATAACTTTATCTGCGCCTACGTGGTACGACGACGTCATATTTTCTGTCGCTGCGATTTTATCCATCTTTGACGTTATGTCAGATACTTTTGTCAGTTGTTGACAATTGTGCAATTATTATTAGTGTTTGTACAGTATTTATTTATTGTGTTATTTTTATTGTGTTGTATGAGATTAGTATTGATATAGATATTGATACAGTTAATATTTTTAGTTATAAAGTATTAATTATTAATTATTTTTTTTATTATAAATTTTATATGTAATATTTTGCTATTTTTTTAATTATATTTTATACCCCCACGGGAATCGAACCCGTGACTTCCACATCATAATTGAAACACATTTCTGTTCCAACCGATTAGGCCACGGAAGGGATACTGTAGAGTCATAAATATTCAATATTAAAAATAGTATTCATTTTTGATATAAGGAGTCGATATTCGGTGGAATCGTCCTCCATAAGCTATCTCTACATTTTCACAAATTTTTACTTGTTATCTTTAATATGGCTTTTGCATATTAGTAATTTATAAGTGATAGTTTTAATACAATCATAGAGATAAATAAAAAATGTGCAATCAAACATTTATAACAGAACTAAAAATTGCATATCTGTACATAGTCATACTGCGACAATTTATAATAACTCCAAAAAATTCCTAAGCTGCTAAGAGCAATAATGAAACACAAAAGAAGTTATTGATCTGCTACATTAAATGTTGAAAAATTATTTTTCTGATCAGAGATTGTTAGGTTAGAACTTCTGAAATAAATCAGTTATTACGTAACCTCTTGAAAAAGTACAAAAATAATTCATTAGACTTCTGAAAGATCTAAATGTCATTGCAAATCAGATTTTTGAAATATCATTGCAATATTCAGCTACAAAACTAGCTAACAAGTTTAAAGAATCAAAAAATTTAAGTCATCAGACTTACAATAAAAATATATTTAAATTTGAAAATGTATTTCGTCTGAAAAATTTTAAGTGTCTTATAATTCCAGCTATGATAGATGTAACTTGCTCCACTTAACAATACTAGACTTACGTTACAATTCAAAAATTCAAAAGTATATAATATACATTTTTGGATGAAAATGACAACAATAGTAGCGTTCCATTATGCTGTGTAAACTAACAATATTTACATATTTTTGAACACAGCTACACTACGTCTTGTTATTGTGTAGCTAGAAAATGGTTAGTAACGATCTACTTTCCGCTAGGTGCTGAATACATTTTTTTTTGTGCTGAATAATTATTTATTGTCATATTTATAATTTGAATGAAGGTTGATATTGATATTTAAATAAACAAAAATTTAAATTGAAATATTTTATATGTATTATATAACCATTTATTTTGTTTTAAAAATAATTACATATAAAATTAAATTTAATGAATACAAATAGACAAATAGATAAATAAATTTTCAAAACAAAACAAACTAACATCAATGATCAAAATATTAGCAATTTTTGGGTTATGTTTTGTTCATGAGCATAAAATGAGTGTGCCTTTTACAATCTACTCATGAGTAGTTTACACAGCTTAATGGAACGCTATAATTTTGTAACAGTTTTCATTTATATTTTTTATTCTAAGTCAATAGTTCTGATAGCTAAGTGCTTACTTTTATTAATAATAATATTTCATTCTGAACAAAAAACTGTGTCATTATTGTATAGAAACATTAAGATGTCAAATTAACTAAGTATTTATTGAAAAGTGTTAATTGCGACATTTTCTTTGCCATACCAGCATTTTGACCTATTTTGTATAATATACTTTATTTGAAATGACAGTATTATTCCATATATTAGTTAGATTAGATTCTATATAATCTTAATTTTATATTTTTTTAATCAGATTTCAATACAATCCAAATTTTACTATACTTTTATGAAGTTAAATTGTATTTATTAACACTCTTCTGTCTGTAATCAAAAAATATACATTCCCTCAACAACCAGCAATAAATAAAAATTAGTAATACTACCATTTTGATTATATAATATTGTTTTATTTATTTTATACTTTAACCTATAACCATCATTTGTACCCTGTAAACCCATTGGCATAGGGCTGATAATTTTTTTTTAATTAAATCTATTATTATAATTGACAAGCATTTAAGGACCTGCGCAGTTAATTTTATTTCGGTTAATGAACTCTTAATATGTAAATAAATTGTATATACGTCCGAAATGCGCATACGGGTCAAAAAAAATTCTATTTGGTTTTATAATATTCAAACTTTTAAATAAAATATAGCCATTTTGTGTCATTCAACATCTTATTATTTTTATACATAATTAAAGGAAATTTATTCTATTAATTTAAGTAACTGTCTCAAATTATTGTTTTCTATATTTTGGTCATTTGTAGTAATCATATAGTTTTGGTTAAATATATGTATATGTATATATATATACCTCTTTAATTACAAAAATATTTTATTTTTAGTAATTTTATCCATTCAATGCCACTTAGTATAGGAATATGTCGAAACGAAACAGTATATGAGGGAGCAGTATTTATGTTTTCTAAATAAAACTTACTAACCTCTAAATTTTTATGAAAACATGAGTGGTTTCTACTATAACGTGAGAAGTGTATGTCAGTACGTAAATTGGTGTTCTGTTAAAAACTTTAAATTTACTTCAACTTAAATTATAGTTACTCAGCAGGGGCTCCTAGTTTTATATAATATATCAGTTTTTAAAATAATTTCCGTTATTTAACTCTAAATTTGTTGTTTTTATTCGAAATTTTTTTGCAAACCTAGCATAAAAAGATTTCTTCCATGCAGAGCTTTTAAACATGGTCGGACATCTTTATTTTAATATAAATGTCAAAAAATTGTGAAAATAGTCTAACAATGCTGTAGTTATATCGATACCTAAAATGAATACGTCAAAAATTTGCTTTTTTAATTTTGCTACAGCGGTAGACATGTAGTTTAAAATACAAAGAAATAGGAACGCTAAAAAATTAATTCTGTTTCAAATTTTAGTAATTAGTTATTAATAGATATAATAAAAAATCTAGATAGATATTAATAAAAAATCAATTTCATCATTTTGAGAGAACAATAGAAATTTAAGAGAGCAACAAAATCAAATCAAATAGATTTGATGTGAACGTAAATACTGTTAAAATTTGGAATTGAATTACAACATATTTTTTACTATCTTTATAATTTTTAACTAATACCGAATAGGAACGTGGTATGTATAATTGCAACAAGAAGGTACTAAAAAAAAGATAAAGTGGTAAACTTGCAACTACTGACGAAAAATTCGTGACAAAAAAATTAAGATACATACGCTCCTATGTATATGTTCACAATTCCAACTACAGTCGCTCAACCACATTTTCGTTTCGTCGAAATAAGGCTATTTTCTATATTTTTCGCTGGTAGTCGGATTTCACATTTCTGACAACCTTTTTAATAATCAAAAAATAACAACAAATCTGAAATTAGAATAATAAATAATTGTTTTGTTGTTTTTTAAAGTTTAGGTTACTTATCATTAGTAAGTTATCATTTACTGACATTTGCTTTTGTGTTTTGTTTATTTATTTGAATTTTTCGTTTCGCTACAGAAAAATAGTTGAGCGAAGCGAATTTCGTTGATAGTCGGTGGCCGGTGATCGCAATTGTGTTTACCGCTTAATATTTTATTTTTCTTCAAGAATAATGTTAAAAATTTTAAGCTCGAACATGCTTGATAATAAATTTCGCTTTTAAGCACAATCTATTTTTTGATACAACATTCCCAGTTTACAAGTAAACTATTATAAACTATGTATTATACTCCTTTGAAATATTATTTATAAAGCAAATTGCTCTAGGGAAGGTCTAAAAAGAAATAGTAAAGATTGTTTTTCCCCCATTTTAATTTAAATCTGCCTTAATATAAGACACCTAGATAGTAACTTTACTTACATTTTGGTTAGAGTATAACTATACATCCATTTTTCTATAGTACCTAATTTTTTTTCTAAAATTAATTTTTGTTATGTTTTTCTAAATATTTTTTTATTTTCTAAATATTTATTAATTCATGTGGTCTGTATTTTTTCTTCCATTTCTATTTTTTCTTTCTCTGGCAGAGTGTTAATTTCATTGTTAGAATGAGCTGATATTTTAAACTTGCCTTTTTTAAGTTCGTCATTTATTGTCAGTATTTTTAATTTATGGTTTAGATCATCGTTTCTCCCATACCATTCGGCTTTAGCCATCGTTCGAATTATTTTTTATTGTACTCTTTGTATTAAATTAATTTTAGTAATGTTGGTATTGCTTGAGGTGTCCTAAAATTTCTGCTCCATATGTCCATATCGGTTTTATAATTGAAGGGGTTAGAAGAAGACGATGTTAACTGACATTTTTTAAATCACTAGAAAAATTACATTTAATATTTCTTTTTATATTATCGCTTATTTAGTTTTGTATATCAGTATACAATTAAAACTAGTTTTTAAACATTGGTGTGTGGCATTAAAAAAAAAAATTTGCGGTCCTTTTGAAACCTCACAATAGCTTCAATCTTAAAATCCCTGCACTTAACACGTTCTTCCACTGACTTATGCTGTAAAGAGGTAACAAGCTAGCATTTTAAATACAATAAGTACAGCTGTAAACAAATTTTATTGTTCAACATACATAAATAATAATTTTTCGGGTTTAAAATAAAATAGTTTTTCAATTTTGGAACCATTTAAGGCAAAATCTGAATTTATAATGATTTTTTAGAAAATAATTTCAAAATAAGACTGGGAATAAATTGGGGATTTGGAAAATGCCACTTAACACCTTCTTCGTCTAACCCCTTTAATTGTTTTGTAAAGAAGCAGCTGGTTATTTATTATCAATTCAGATTTATTCCCCAAAAGCCATGCAAAGCAATTCGAATGTGGATTACGTGGCTCTTCCATGTCAATTTGTTGTCAATGTGCAGCCCCAGCTATTTAGCTTGTTTTTCGATTTTTATTTATTTATTATTTATCATTGTTGGCTCAGGGTCGTATCGAGTTTTTGTTGTATATTATATTATAACTTGTTCAGTTTTGTCTTCTTTAATTTAGATATTCCATATGTTTTGAAAAAAGTCATTGTTTTATTCATAGCTTTTTCTACCTGTTTTGAAGCTGTTTTTAAGCAGTGATGTGAAGCAACCATCATCTGCGAATTTATTTATTTATTTTAACAGTTGATTCTAGATAAATGTGTAGGCCAACTTTATAAATCATTTTCTCTTTCGAAATCTGTGCCTTTTTATTAAATTATATTAATTATTTGGTATATATATTATTTTGTATATTATAATATATTTATATTATTTTTTTTATTAAGTTATATTCTTTATTATTTATTAAATTATATTTGAACCGATGTGGTTGTATTGAAAATTACATTTTCAGTATTTTTCACCATTTGAAAATTGTTTCGGTTCTCACGGGGTTTGAATCCATGCTCTTTCAGTCTTTACATTACTATACTCGAGTGCTTTACCACTCGGCTACCGAAGCCACATCTGCGAATTTTGCTAATAATGTTTCTATTTTCTTATAAAAGAATTTGAATAATTTAAAATTTTACTAAATTGCATTTGATTATGATGAAACTGATAAAAATTATTAAATTTTATCATAAATAGTAAAACATTTCTTAACTTAACTGTATATCCGAATCAAAGATCAATAATTTTTCTCTCAAGCTCAAGGAAAAGTTTTCTTTTTTTTTTTACCATTAGTTTTTCATTTTGTTTTATTATTCTTCTTTAAAAAGTTAATTTTAAGTTTTTGTGTACTTAACTTGTGCCTAAGTTTACACATGTGTATTGAGAATATATTTAGTTAAAAACCTATACACCTACAAACCTACATGTTTTTTTGTATTTTTGCTTTAATTTTTTACCTTTTTTTTTTTTACATAAAAGAAAAATAATATAGGAAATAAATGTAAAATAATTATTTTTTTCTTTTTTTATATTATTTACAGTTATACTCGTACATTATTATTGTATTTTTAATTTCTTTCTTTATTTTCTTTCTTTTAAGTTTTTATTTCTTCCTTTCTTTACCGCTTCACTTTTGTTTCTTTGTTACTTTATTATTCTGTTAACTTGGCATGTTATCAATGTTTTTTTTTTTTGTTTTGTTTGTTTAGTTTTATTATTATTGTTTGTTTTGTTTTATTTTACTTTCAAATGTGATGTTCAACTTCATTAGGGCGTTTTTGAAGGATATTGGTTCTTAGATACCAATCTTATCATTCATGTTCTTTTGATGCTATACACACACACATCTGGTTGTAAATTTTTATTTGTAGATCTGCATTATTAGTGAATTGTTCTTATTTTGTTATAATTTTTATTATTCTATACCTATACCTACATGTACACACTTGTTTAGCTATAAATTATTTTTTTTGTTATGCATAACAGTATTTATTATAAAATAGTCCCTTATGAAAGAAAAAACTTTATGTTAACCCCTCTTTCTCACCCTTAAAACTGCCTTAAAATATTGTTTAAAAAATACGAATCTGTAGTTGGTGTAGAGTTGGAGATGTTTATTACGTTTTGTATTTTTACAGTGTTTTATTTATGTAATCATACGTATGCCTAGATTTTCAAATAAGAGAGAGACTATTATACTGAATCGTGACCAATCGTACATGTATCTCGTAGTTCTTTTTCTACTTCGGTTAGAAGCATAGCATTTCGGGATATTTCCGAGACATTGCGATTCGAAAAAAAATAATTTTCCATGATATCTATTTATGCTAAAACGTGTAGTATGTTGGATCTGCAATATGGGTTGCGAGGTCTATTTTATTGCAATTCAAAAAAAGTTTAATTTCTAGCATTTCTTCTGTGATAGATACTATCCCTTTCCATAAATGATTTTCTTCTGTTCAATAAATCATTTATCAGAAGAAATAAAAATCATTTCCAAACCTTCTGTTTCGTAATGGGATTTCAAAATAGCCGTCAAGTTAAAAAAAGTTATAAGTCACAATAATACTCTTTTATTACTAAAATTAAACCTTTAATATCCAACGAAATAAACTTCATGATTTTTTGCCTCTTTTTAATACATTCGTTACAAATTTAATGCTTTGGCTACCAAAATGTATCACCAGTAAACACCCTTATTTTCGTGCCCAGATACTGTGATCACCACAGGATACCACAATTTTCATTCCTCCCGGTATAAATTTTAACCTTTTAAATATCATTAGCCATCACGGTCATGGTGACGAAAATGGGGATGACCCCTGATGATATATTATACCTGAAAGAAGGAATATTTGTATTCCAATGACGATCCCGGTAGCCAACATATGTAATTTCTTCTGAAAGAAATGTTTTGAATATACTTACTTTGGGGCACGATAAAACCCAGGAGGTTGAGGGGCCTATCATAATACTTTATAAATCAAATTAAGTATTTGATTTTCTTAGATAACTTTATATCTTGCAATCTATATTTCTTTAAGCCTTTTTCGCTCAATATTTTTTTATAACATTATAGTACTATATTTCTCTACATACGATTTGGTAGATCTTTGGAGCACAGAAAATGTCAATTTAATAATGTAAGGATCACGAACGAAAAATTTTATCTGTCAAATTCAATGTGAAATAAAATTCCTCTTTTCTACTAGAAAATAGATAGCGCTAACGAGTAAGATAAAAACAATCGACTAATCCACTAATTTATGAAAAGCCGAATATTTTAAAAAACTAAAACACAATTATTAGAATTATTATGAATGTTAATGCATTGATAGCTATCACTATTCCACGTATTTATTTTATAACTAAAGTTCATCCAGAATGTAGAAATCAAAATCTAACGAACTAAATTAATAGAAATTACAGTTCCAACCAAAATATTTTTTTACAAACCCAATTCAATATATGGGGATCTTATGAATATTTTTCTGGTTCAAAGATTTAGGTTAAACGAATAAGAAAAAAATAATAATTAAGCTTTTATTTATTTGTTTTTTTTATTTTTTTTTTTTTTGAAAGACGGTAACACTCTCTACCATATTTTTATTTTTAACTATATATACATTAATATTGGCATAATATTTATAATAGGTATTTTACATGTGTGGTGTGTAGTATACAAAAATGTTGTAGTTTCAGCGCATACATTAAACATTTTAATTTATAGCTGTTTATACTTTGTGAAAATTTATTGAATTTTCACTTCGATAAAGGGAGAAGAGGAAAACTTATTTTTTTTTTTTTTTTACTTTATTTTGAAGTTTTTATATTTTTAGTTTATTTATTACTTTTTGAATTTACATTAAACTTCTCATTCCTTCACCTTCTTAATAAATATTATTTGACAGGTTTATTGTGAAATTGATTCTATGTTTGTAATGTAATAGTTCTGAATTAATTTGCTTTCATTGTTTAATAATTGTTTAATTTACTCATGGTAGGGTAGGGTATGTATCATAAAACTATTTTTAAATTATAATACGGTAGTGTGAGGCTTTATACATGCAATGTAATTTTATCACACATATATACTAGTTTTCTTTTTGTCTTTAAGCCTTTTATAGCAACACCAATAATAATTAAAATGGCATGGCAATGGCGTTATAGTAGTAATTATATAATTACATTACAAAAATTACTCAGATATATTCGGTTAACTGCGACAACACAGCTTTTTCAGATTTTTGTTAATAGAAAAACATTTATCACAGTCAGGCATATATACTTAGTCCCAGTTGCCTTTAAAAATACTAAGCATATCATTTTAACTTTATAAAAGTTATTTTCAACAATGCTTAACTGTGAGATTTGCATAGGCCATAATAAAAGCAAATCAATATTCTTATAATGGAGTTGGATGAATATTCTGAAAACTATTAATGAAGAGACGTAGCGAATCTTATAAACGTAGCCAAGTTCAACACTTTTTCAAATTTTTTTAATTTTCAATTAGAAATTCCAATTTAAGCCGAAATATTATAATACACATCAAAAAATTTTATTTATTAACTCACCAATGTACTTGTGTTTTTTTGGCGATTAAATTTAAATTAAATTTTTTCTAATAAATTATGGCATAATGCGGTTGTTGTCTAAAATAAATGAATAAAACTAAATTATATAGTACCTAATTTATACCCTTATTATGATTCTCGAATCGAACGTATAAGTAGTCGAATTCGCCGTCATGCGATCATGATTAGCGAAGCGAATGAAATACGTTCGACAATTTGGCGAATGAAAAATTTAAGTGACAACCGTAAAACAAAAATAAAAAAAAAATATTTTGTTGTTTTTCGAGTAAAAATGAAGGGGAGGGTAAATTTAAAAAAAAATGTGAGAATATTATTCACAAAATTTATGAATAATATAATAATATGATATTATTTGCAGCTATAAAAAAAAATTTGATAAGCTGGTGCAATTGAGAGAATATTGATTAGGCTTGTGAGAATAACAAATTTGAATAAAAGTGCTTTAAAAGTGTTTTGAAATCGATTTGCAACCGAATTAAATGTATTAGGATCTTCAAAACGTGAATTCAAAGAGTGGAATAAATCATTGTTTATTTGTTTATTCGTCTATGTACTGCGTGTTGATAATAATATGATTATAGGTATTGCAAAAAAATATATATAAAAACAACAGGCGTAGGATCAAGCTGTCGATGCTCTGTTGAGCAAAGAACAAAATCCAGAAAATCTAGAGAGCCGTTCTAAGTGTTGTTACAAATTCAAATACACTTGAAGAAACCTTAAATGAAAAATAGCAGTAAATATATCAGAAACAATCGAAACTCTGAATTATTGTCAGTGATAATTTCCTTCATCGTATTGCACAGACTAATGTTACTATTGGTAATATATTCCATTTGTTCTGATTTAAGGCTTCGATTTATGTTTCACTGAATTTAAAATATAAAATAATGCATCTTTATTCAACTGAAAGTTATTTTATTAATCTAAATATGCTTGTCAAAATATTTAATTTTCAAGTGTTAAGTTAGCAACGACTTTTCCGCAGCTAATAAATTTATTCGCGAATCGTGATCACATTTACGCGAACGTTCGACTAGCATATTCGATTCGAGAATCATGATATGGGTATTAATTTATCGAACTGCGACAACTACAGATTTAATTTTTGTTGTCTCGTCAGAAATCAATTTAAATTTAATAAGTTTTATTTTAATAAATTATTACATAATATGTTGTTGTTGTCTAAGATAGTTCGGAATTCAAAATAGTAATTCAAATTAGTAAAAATAGTTATAAATGGTACTAATAATAAATTAAAATTATGGAAAACAATTATTATTAATAATGAAATAAAGTATAATTTTTTTATTAAACTTCATTGAATTTCGAAAAGTGGGCAAATACTACCTTTTAATTATAAATTTAAAACAGACCTTATTTGAGTAGGAATATCATCAGATTTGTAGAAACAACCCTTCCAATTTTATTTTTTTGTTTTTTCAAATTTATTATGTCGCATGTTCTATATTTTTTTTTTATTGTTTTTGTTTCTATATACATAAAAGTTTTTAAATATTGAAAATTTTTTATTTTATTTTTTATTATTGTTGTTTGTTTGTTTGTTTACACGACTTTTTAACGTTTCTAAACTTACCTGTAAATTTTCATATTCATTTGATAACGGCAGTTAAACGATAATTTTCGGCTTGTATTATTATTTTTTATTTATAATTTTTTTGTTTTTTTTTTTGCAAAATTATGTTAATTATTTATGCATGTGATTTGGAACAAAACAACATACACAATATAAGTGCCTAATGTACACGTATGTTTGCTAAGTTTTATTTTTTTTTTTTCATAATATTATTTCTATAGAAAATTTTACCTGGAAATATCACAGGAATTTTATTATGAAAAAAAAAAGGAAATTTTTTTTATTTTCTTTCTGTTTTACATGTCAAATTACGAATGAGACAATTGTGAACTCATTTTCGTGTTTCGACTTTAATGTGAATTATAAATTGTTTGTTTTTTTGTTGATGTAATTTTTTCCCTTTTTTTTTGTACCTACTGAAAATATTGTTAAGTCGTATCTAATAAATAATTTATTAAATGAATTTATTTACTGATGTTGTATTGTCACATTTGTAAATAATTTTATAATTTTGTTGAATTATTAACAAAATGTGATTGTAGATAAAAATGTGTGATAACATGGAAAAAAAACTTGCGGGATGTTTTATTAATGTAGAGGGGGGGGGGGGGTGGTTATTAATATTTAAACTATTAAAAAGGGTAAAAAGTGTGTGTGTGATCGAATTGATTAGATTTACAATTACTATAAGAACTAAAATTTTTAGATAAATAATAATTTTTAGGTATAGCACTGAATTTTTGCAGATTTATTTTATTCAAAGCACCAGCTTATAGTCACTGTATATGAATACAAACAATATTTTTACAACTCAGCCAAACTTACACTAAATAAAACTGTATAAGTTATCTAGAAAATATAGTTCTTAAGTTACTTACTTCAGACTCACCTTTCGATTGCATTGCAAATATATTATGTACTCGTTTTATATTTACAAAATATTTATCTGTTCTTAGTTATTAAAAAGTGTAACTTTATAATAATGGATTTAATATTATTTGTTTTACTTCTTTCTTGATTTGACACTACGAAGTGATTTTAGATTAATATCCATATTATTGTACAGCTTAAATAATATGTGCATTTGCTATCGATAAGTCAATTAAATAGTTTTAAAAAATTGCTCTGAATCACTCGCTTACCCTTTGTCAATTTTATTTAATAAGTCTCTTGAACACGGAATATTTCCTCAATCTTGGAAATAAGCCTATATCAAACCGATTCACAAGAATGATCAAAAAAATTACATCGCAAACTATCGTGCAATAGCTAGACTATCAAGTATACCAAAGGTTTTTGAACTTATGGTGTATGATTCTATATATAGCGAATATTCTGCTCTAATTGTGCCTAATCAGCATGGTTTTATGAAGGGAAGATCAACCGTAACAAATTTAGTTGAATCATGTTCCATGTTTCTTAAATCGATGGAAGCTGGTTTCCAGACTGATGTCGTCTATACTGATTTAAGTAAGGCATTTGATTTTCTGCCTCATAGTGTTATTTTGCTAAAACTTCACAAACTAGGATTCCCAACATTCCTATTAAAATGGATAGAATCTTACCTATGGAATAGGTCCTACAATATTCTATTTAGACATGCCATTTCCGGTACGTTCCATGCTAATTCTGGTGTCCCGCAAGGCAGCCATCTGGGTACATTAATTTTCATCATTTCCGTCAACGATTTACCCTCGTAAATTCAAAACTGCAGCGTTATAATTTATGCGGATGATATGAAAATATTTGAAGAAGTTGTAACATCAAATGACACAGTTTTGCTTCAAAAGGACTTGAATACCTTCATGAAATGGTGCATAGTTAACAATTTAAAACTAAACATCGACAAATGTAATGTCATCTCTTTTACTCGTCTCTTAACACCAATTGCTGCTAACTACACCTTCAGCGATAGTGTTATTAAAAGAGTACCCAGAGTAAGAGAAGCAGAGAAGTAAGAGTACCCAGAGTAAGAGACCCAGAGTAAGAGAAGTTTGACGAGAAACTATGTTTCAATGAGCACATTAACGCAATTATTAATAAAGCTAATTCTATCTTGGGTTTCATTAAGAGATGGGCTAGGGAATTTGAATATCCATATCATTGTATATGTCACTAGTTCGTCCCAATCTTGAATATGCTAGTTAAGTGTGGTCACCACACTATAATATTCATATTGATAGAATTGAGGCAATTCAGAAAATTTTTTTGAGGTATGCGTTACGTAGACTGCCATGGGATGACCCTCGTATTCTACCCCCTTATAAAAATCGCCTAAAGTTACTTAACTTAATCTCTTTAGACTCTAGAAGAGAAATTTATGATATTTTCTTCATATTAAAAGTTATGAAAGACGAAATCTATTCACAGTACATTAAAAGTATGATGAATGCCCATGTCAATGCCCTAGTACACGGTTTCGCTCAGAGAACATTTTTAATGCCCTTTATTATCGAACAAATTACGGGAAATATGAACAAATTAATAGGATGTTTATGTTATGCAATAAATATAAAAGCTAAATTGATCTTTCATTAGGTGGAAGTCAAATTAAAAAGTTCTCTTGGAATTGAATATTTAAGTTCGAGCTTTAGTAGAACAGATATGTGGTTACAAAAAAAAAACCCATTTTCTTAACATCACTTTTTTTTTTTTTTTATTTGTTTTTTTTATTTTTTTTTTATTATTATTATTTATTCTTTATTATTCATCATTAATTTAATGTCATATTAACAATTAACAATAATTTATTCAAATAGAGTGAATATTAGAGTATTAATCGTGACATTTATATTTTATAAGTAAAAATAGTATCTGTGATTTAAATGACCAGATCTAATAAAAAATATTCTTAATACTTTATACAAATATTAATGACACATAGATAGAATTTTAAGTTTCTGAAATAATGGAAAACTACTATGAAACCTAGATTTTTTGCAAATAATTCTGATTAAGTGTTTTTGGAGACGTATTAATAACCATTTGTTAATACGTAGTTCTAGTTTTCCCATTTCCTTCTTTTTTTCTTTTAAATTGTAGAGTACTTTAGTTTTGTTAAATTAATATTAATTACTTTTCTTTAATTTTTTTTTCTTTTAGTTTAAGACCTAATTGTAATCTGTTTGATCTAAACAAGAAATAAATAAATAATTTGGGATGTATTTTTTCGATTGTAGTTAATCAAATTTCTATTTCTAGTATATAGCTATCCATCTAAGTTTGTGAATATTAAATTTTGTCCTGAGCAAACACTCGACAGAACAAAGAACGCAACCGCAACCGTGACAATTCACAGAGATAATAATAAAAATTGCTCTATGTATCACTGAATAGGTAACTTGAGGAAGTATTCTCAACCATTAGATTAGTATAGTCAATTTTAGTAAACCTTTATTCAATGAAACAAACATTTTTTAAGAAAAAAATTATATAATTTTACTATAAAATAAATTTATGTAATTATAAATTTAATTAGAAATTATTAAAATTTCCATAGTATTTTACTTTTAATAAAAAGAACAAGTTCGATTTATTAATATTCAATATTTGAACATTGATACATAGATATAAATAATTTTCTGTTAAAAATGCTTCTGTCTTGAACCAAATTAACTTTTTTAGTGTTTTGACCTAATTTGGTCCATGCTAAAAGGAAAAATATACCTTGAGAATTGTATCCAGATAGAATAATAGTTCCAGTAATATAACTAATATTAATGAGTAAACATTTACTTATTTTATTTGAACAAATCAACCAATCTCAACACAATGTCAAAACTGGGGTAAAATGTGAAACAATAATATTAAAAGTTATATAGCTTGAATATAAATTTAAATCTAAATCAATCTTCTCTACTACTGACTCTTCCATTTTCATTTTATAATTGAAATTTTATATATTTACATATTATTATTTTACTGAAATTCAATAACAAAGTACTTTAGTTTAATTTGAAATCGATTTTCTAATATTTTGATTGAAATTAAAATTTTTATTATTATAATAAAAAATTATTATTTTATTAAAATTAAAGTATCCAATTTAAATTAAGCTTTATTTTTTAATTAATATTTAATCCCTTTTAAATACTGAAAGGAAAATCAATCATAATTTAAGATTATATGAGTTGTATTGTTTTTTTTTTTAGATTAAGTATTTAATAAATTTTAAATCTGAAGGTCTTATAATATTAATAATATAGAACAGCTTTCAAGAAAATAGATATATTTTCAATTTTCTTTATTTTTTTTTTTTTGTTTTCTTTATATAAACCTATATATTCAATTTATTTTCATAATATAAACAATTTATGTAGGCTTTACTTATATACACCAACATAAATTATTTAAGAATTTTATCTTTTAATTTTCTTACAATAAAACAACAAAATAGTCAAAACAAAACAAAATTAAATTATCAAATTATTAAAGCAATTTTTGTAACAATAAAGTCAACAATAAAATAATATACACAAATATATATATGTGTATATTTACGTATACATTATTATAACAAAAAATATAATACACCCAATTATGAACTCCTTTTAAAAATCAATTAACTTAAATTTTTCTTTCAAGAGATTTTTCATATTATTTTTTCATTTTTCTTTTCTTTTCATGTTTTTTTTTTTTTTTTAATAAAAGAAAAATTCTTATTATTTTCTATTCTAAAAAGGAAAAATCTTTCAGCATCAGAAATTTTTATTTTTTTAATTTGTTTTCTTATTTTTAATTTTCGTTTTAATTTTTCTGTTTTTTTTTTTTTTTTTAAATTAATTTTAAATAACTTATATTAAAAATATATTTTACATTATAATAATCAGAGAAGAAAATAATAATAACAAAAAAAATATGCTTTAACCACCCACAATTAATACCCCCCCCCCATCAATTTAATATTGTTATAAAAAAAAACAACACCACATTTCTATATAAATGTCCGTTCATTAACAATGAAGAAAATTTCCTCATCCCTCATCAACAAATATTTTATTGTTATTGTTCCTCTTATTGTTAAACAGTAAAATAAACGAGTTCTTCAATTTTTAATGCTCCAAATACTCTTCTCATCAAAGAACAACAGTTTAAAAATATTGTTGAATAGATTCTTATTAGTACCAACGACAGATTCCTGGTAGTCTGTTAAGTCAAGAAAATCTTTTATGACCTCGAACTAAGTTTTTCAATCTTAATAATAATAATAATGTTATGGTACCGGTAAAAGCCGTTATTGAAATTCAACTAGTTTTGTTTTCAATTATTTCATTCCACCGAAAATCAGTCGTAGGCATAGCTATGTGGATTTTTTCATTTTAGAATTAACCTGTTTTTTTTCAATCAAAGAATATAGTTTCAAAAATTTTGTTAACAATTCACAATTACATCTTAAACGATTCCAACGCCATTTCCACATTCAAACAATATCATAGTGAAAAGAAATTCACAACAACCTAACAAATCTCATTCTGCAAATTGCAGTTAATTCTTTAAATAACTTTCTTCGGTCTTCCTATTCTGTCCTATCCCGTTCAAGCGGCACATAAATACGAAAGGTTACATTCTAACGCTTGGCTGCTTATAAAAAAAAGATCAACATCCAATTTATCAAAAACAAACTTCGATTTGTGACAACAGGCGAGTTCTAAAGCTAAAAATTATGGTATAGTTTTTCTACTTTCATCGAAAGCTAGTATATTAAAACGTACATTATTTAATAACTAGTTTTGTAACCCGCCATAAATGACGAAAGCAAAATAAATTCTACCATTTCTTCCTTCATTAGAGTTTTAATTTCAAGTTTAAGAAAAATATGTATTTGCTTACTAATTTATCAATATCATACCTTTATTAGAATTATTAGAATGCTTTTAATTACCATATAAACAGAATATTTGTAGTAAGGTGCAAAATTTTCAATTCCCTTTATAAAAATATAAACTTACAATAATTTTATATTTTTACAATCATAGCAGCGTTCTACTATAAAATTCAAATTGTAAAATGAAATTAATTAAGACATAATAAAAGTAAAAAGTTCTATGGCGCCATCTAAATTTAACACTTGAATGACATGACAATCATTATCAAATGATGGGCAAATGACACAGATAACAGATGACAGATGACAAATGACAGATGACACACGACAGATGACAGCTGACAGATGACAGATGATAAATGACAAATGACAAATGACAAATGACAAATGACAAATGACAAATGACAAATGACAAATGACAAATGACAAATGACAAATGACAAATGATAAATGATAAATGATAAATGACAAATGACAAATGACAAATGACAAATGACAAATGACAAATGACAAATGACAAATGACAAATGACAAATGACAAATGACAAATGACAAATGACAAATGACAAATGACAAATGACAAATGACAAATGACAAATGACAAATGACAAATGACAAATGACAAATGACAAATGACAAATGACAAATGACAAATGACAAATGACAAATGACAAATGACAAATGACAAATGACAAATGACAAATGACAGATGACAGATGGCATATATAAGCAATAAAAAAAAGATACTATGTTTATGACAATTACATGATGTTACAATTTGTATATATAGTGTTCCGTCGAACTTACAAACATCCAGATAAATGCAGAAAATTATATATATAATACATTTTGGACTAATAATTTTTAATATGGAAAAACGATTATAATTAATTGTTTACTTCTTTATTGAAAATATATCTACTAATTTGCCTTGTTAATATCAAAAACGGCTTTTACCGGTAACATAATATTCATATTTGATCCCAGTGTAGATTATTGTCCATTGCAGAGAATTTAAAATTTTTTTAATTGAAGTTTTCTTATTTTTTCCTTAAGAATACTATTTTTACACTATGCCATAATAGAAAATATATAATATACCTACATAATACAGCTATAGATTTTAAAGAAAGGACATAAATAAAATCATTGAATAAACAAATCAACAACAACAACAGCAAATTTCTTTTCATAAAATTCTTTTGATCTCAATGATTTATAATAATGTAAAATGTAAATATAAATAAATAGGTTGATGTACAATAATATTATAAATAAACTTCCATAACTTTCTTTCCACTAACACCGTAACATTACTATTGCAATAATCAGCACAATAAAAGGGTTTTACTTTTAACAAATTAAAGGAGTAAAATCAATTTAGTAGAAGGGGTGCAGTGCTGAAATGGGTTGAAAATGATAACTTTCAGCTTAAGAAGTAATAAAGGAATCTGAAGTAGTATGGGAGATCGTAAGAATGAATAATATTTACTTTATTCTTTAACCATAATCATTAGCATAATATTCATTATATATTCATTGAGGCTTATAATCTCTGAAATTGTCTCTTCTCAATTTTTAAACTGTTTTAAATCGTATTCGATGTAGGTTAGATTTTTGCTGGAGTACATACATACATATTTTGTCAGACTCAAGAGCTTTAGCTTAAGTAGCGATCTATAATACTGTTATAATACAGTACATTTGCTGCAGAATCCAAATTTGCATGAAAAAATAAATTTACCCATTTAAAAATCTCGATTTTAGTGTGTTTCGGCAAATTTCGGGTTTCAAATTTTTTTTTCGGTCCTTCCTGCAAGTTGAAAATATCACCAATCCATAGAGCATCCTCGATTTAATTAACAATTATTTTTTATTTTTAAAAAAAGTAAGACTTTTGTAAATTTCATAAAATTATTTTATTCCGACACGTGTTTCGACCCTTCGGTCATAATCATGGATCATAAATGATAAATGGATCAATGGTATATATAAATAAACAGAAAAAAAAATTTAATCTTAAAATAACGGCTCCTTCCCCTCTTGAAAAGCTTATACGCATGCTCTGGAGCAACTTGTATACATAATGATAGTGTATCAGATTCATGAAGATGATATTAAGTAGCTACCAACAAGTATAAGTACTTAAAACATAACAATGAATAAACTTTTTAACACAGTTGACTAAATTTAGCTAAAAATCGAACTCATATATTCGGCATTTCATTTTTAATTAACATCTGGAATATGTCCATAAAATTTTTTAAAACTATTTAATTATAATGAGTTCACAGAATTATTTTAAAGTTGAATTTACAACTGGTTGCAGTGTACCATATAAGTATCAGTGGCAAAAGAGAATTGGGTTATTCTCTCCATGAACCAAAAACCTTAAAATGACATCATTTGAATATTATTAATATTTAATTATATAAATCTGAAATTAATCAACGACTTAGCAATTAATTTTGACATAAATTTTTATTTAAAAAACAAAATTAATTAAAATTAATATCACAATAATTTAATGTAAAATTATTATTTTGCCATTTTATAAATTAAATTTAAATTACAATTTTTTCATTTTATCGCTTAATATTTTTCATAACATTTACATAATAATTTTCGTGAACTAAGAGAAAAGCATAAATAATGTATAAAATCCCGATTACAAAATATTTACAGGTGTTATATTTTTTTTAATTTTCAATTAAAATATTGAAAAAAAAAAACAAAAACAAAAAATGGGATTTTAACCTCAGATAACCTTTCCACTTTCAAAACATTATAATATTAATTCAAATAAAAAATAAAAAATGAAAAAAAAATTCATAAAACAGAAAAAGAGCAAAGCTTTAAAACTTCTCATCAACGGAAGTGAAAAATAAATGTGCAATTTGAAAAGCGCTAACACTGTCATCAACAAATTTAATGGAAAGTGACATCCATTTGTGATATTTTTTTTCTGTTTTTTTTTTTGTAATATCTCTAATTTAAATAAACAGAATTTACCTTGTTACACTATACAGAGAGTGTTAAAAATTGGCAAATAGAAAAAAAAAATTTGACTCAGATCAGAATTATGAAAATTGAAGGGAAAATAACCAATGAAAGTAGTCTTACATCTTGCTTTTTTCGTGAATATGATCCCTTGGTTAAATCGTGGACAAAATCTCCTCAATTTGTATGCGAATGATTGAGTTTACATGACTGATAATCTAATGTGAATATTTTATTCACCAGCAATAGCAAAATGGGTAGTTAAAAGTACTGAAATAAAGAACTATCTGTCTACTGGAATAACTAAAAATAGAGATAAAATTTGGTTCGGAAAAAGCAGAATTTTTCCCTATACATAATTATTGTAAAAATACTATAAATTGTAAGCTGCAGATTGTAATATCCATAGCTATAATAGATTGTTTAATAAAATCATATTCAATATACCCCATTGGATATTGCCAGTAACTTGGCTTTGAACACTCTACTCTTATAGTACTATAGAGTTAGGACTCTACCTTTTTGAGTATAATCTCGTATAATATATTTCGTACCACTACAACTATATACTCTTTGACAGTATAATTGATCTTCTAATTCTAAGATTTTACAAAAGTATTTCAGAATCAAATTTAGTCTCCATTATTCAGTTATTCCTGTAATCATGTAGTTCGTTATTAGTGCCTAAACTACCCATTTTGGTATCGAATTGCATTCCGATCTGGAAATACACAATCTCACTACTTCAAAGTTTTACATAGTTATAAGTACCACTAGTATTCTGTAACAATGTCAAGCAAACAATAATTTATAACCATCAGGGTAAATAAAAGTAATTATACTAAAAATTTACAAAACTTTGCCATCTCTCAAATAGGCAGAAAATATCAAAATTCTAAACTTTACAAATGCCGCAACGGTAATCGCTTCGGTCCAATTATGGAAGAAACTAAATGCAAATTACAAAAAGTTCTAATGATCAAACGTCCAAATGATCGTGCAAAAACTGGAAAGCTAAATTAAATGAATCTTAATCTAGTCAAGTAAACTTTATTTATAAAAAAATAAATAAAATAATAAAATAAAGTGCATAAAACTCCTTTGATCGAACATCTCTTAATACCGAACACTTAATTGACAATCCAAGTTTTGTTAAAACAATTAAAATGAACCGAGACCAATGGAGTTAGATTGGAACATTTTATCTTTCAAAATGATATTAGATAGATGGGATTTCGGTAGATCAAAAATATTTAAGATTTTTGAATTAAAAGTAAATCTGTAATAATAGTTTTAATGCTGTAATAATAATAGAAATTTTTAGTGTGTTAAAGTATTACAGTGATTCAAACTGCTCTCCTTGTTAAAAGGTAGTTCTTATAGCTTTTTTCTATGATTTACTCCTGCTAAACATAAATTTAGTTTTATTTAATTTTGTTTTGCAGCGCTGCAATTTCTGTAAATGGTTTTTGTAAGTATGAAAATATTTTGTTAACTCCATCTATAAGATAATAGTTGAGTTTTTGTTAGCTTGCAGACTTGCTCACAAGTACTTATAAGTAGTTAAACCTGTAAACAAATCCGAATCTTATACAAATGTGTAAATGAAATTGTGGACTTACGAAAAAAAATTTTGTAGAGATTTTGAAAACTTCTAGCGGAATTTTTTTAAACTTGATTATTTTAATTTTATATAAAAAAAAATAGTAAAATAAAAAATCCATAGAAAGCCATTGAGCTTTGATAATTATGTAGTATTATAATTTCTTTTTGATATTTGATCCATATTCATAAATAATAATTTTTACGTTAACCCTCATAATTATCATTGAAACACTCCTCGGGTGAATTTTTACCCAGTAAGTAAATTTTTTTTGGGTGATATTTTACCCAATATGAGAATATCATTTCTGTAAATTAAAGAAGATATTTTATAAGAAAAAAACATTTATTTATGCACTTTATTTGATTGGTAAAAAAATAATTGGTTATTTCAAAGCTCCTATTTACGAATTTTGTGACACGGAGCACAAAAAAATCGATATTTATGTTCTGCACACAATTTTTTTTTACACACTTCGCAATCCGCATTTGCTTTTCAATACTTTTTAATGCAAATTTTGCAATGAACACCCGATCAAATTTTTCGTTTTTTACCATTTCAACAGATGTTTCTCCAGAAGTTGCTGTTAATTCTAGCCCGGAAAGCAATAAGTTGTTCATCATTATCTGTAACATTTTCATAAGCAGTACCTAAATATGGAGCATTGCTTACCCATTTATCCCAAAGCTCTGTAATTGATGCAAGTTTGTCCTTAGCTCGGCGTTGTGCTCGATCATGTTTGTTGTCAAATCCAATTACCCGATTAATCTTTAAGATAAATTTAGCCGAATTTACTGCACGAAATATTTCGGTTGACCAAATTTTTCATTCCATAAATTCATAATATATTCATTTCTTGGTTTATATACACCTATAAAAAAACAAACTTCATAATTCAACAGCTGCAAGGCTTTGCGAAAGTTTGACAAGCAGTTTGATCATACCTCCTAAAATGAGTAATCCAATAAAGCTTTCTATAGTTACATCATCAATGTCATTCCATTTTTCCCCATACACTCGTTTCCCTTCCAAGTTTGTATTATCTACCACAAGTCCACAATCTTTATCATAGCGGAATCAAAACACAACTCAAATGCATTTTTGATACTGTGAATTCTTGCAGCAGCATAAGAAGTAATTCCAAATCGATATTTGATTACATTTTTTATTGAAATTTTTCCAATTAACACTGGAGATTGTGATGACCATTCAACGGATTTGTCTTTTGAAATAATTGTCATTAAATTTTGGTAAATTTATCACGGCCTACTAAAAATCCACTTTAAAAATCTGCATCAAAAATTTTGTATACGTTAATGCATTATAACTAGGTGCTGTAGCTCGCAAAAGATACAAACACTTCCAGGGATACAAATCGCATGATTCTGACTTTGACATCAAGGCAATAATAGCGTTTATCAAGGACATAGATTTGCAATTCTGAAATGGATGGGGAAGCACAATAGATCTGAAGAGGTCGCGGTTACTTAGAACTACCACATTAAAAAAAAAAAAAATGATAACTGGGTACGTCCATAATGCATTAAAGTATAAAAATTTATATGGGTAAAATTTCAACGGAACAAAAATTTACATATTTGGTGAATTTTCATCCTAGAATCGCTCACGTAGTAAGTTGCATAGGTGCTACATTTCTTAAAATTTTCCAAAAAGTGTTGTAATTTATAAAGAACTAACCATTTTTGATTTTGAACTCGTTGAAATTATTGAATATAAAGGTTCATAAAATTGAAAATGGATGAAATCTTACCCGAGGATAATATTAGGGTTAAATAGAAAATTTTTTAAATGTCTTTTAATTACCCACCAGCTTATTCTTTATTATTGTAGGGGATTCTGAGGAAATGTTGTATCGACTTAGAGCCTAATGAATATTGCTAGCCTTCCAAAAATATATATCTTTAGTGGCTTCAGTTCTTCGGTTATATATAATTTTTTTTTAAAATAATTTTATCTATTTTATAGTATTTTTATATAAAAAAAATAATGTTCGCCTTTTACAATGTAATGTAATAAGCTGGTCTAACATTTACATCAGAAGATTGTTATTTCGTAAAAGGTACAATCCTAGTTTTATATAGAAAAAGAATAAAAAAACCTCAAATTTTTTTAATAAAAGCTTAGATCTTCTAAAGTGTTCGACGTAGACATAAAGTATGTCTGTATGAAATTATAGCAAAAAATAGACCTTTCCAACAGTATATAAATATTAAAATATGCTCCAAACCGTTATTTTTCTAGAACATATCAGTAAATATTATGTATTTAATAGATCAACAGATATAACGGTTTTTATACAAAAGCATGGAAACAATAAGGATACATATCCAAATGTCCTTTTCGTCCTTAAAGGATAAGACGCGCCACTAAAGATATATATTTTTGGAAAGCTAGCAATTTCAGCTATCCTTAGGATATGGTCATTAGATCTTTTCTTTTCTTTTTGTTTCCTTACTCCTCTTTGAAGCATAGGGCTTGGCCACTTGACATTTACATCGTACTCGATTTCAAGCTGTTATTTTTGCTTGTTCCCACATTATGTTTTGTTTTTTCTAGCTCTTGTTTTATGGTTCTACGCCAAGTGTTCTTTGGGTGAGCGGGTTCTCTTGTGCTTTGTGGGTTCCATTCTAAGCTCATCCGCGCGATGTTGTTTGATGGCTTTCTGATTTTATTCATCTTCATTTCCTTCCTCTAATTTGTTTCGCTATGGGTTCTTCGCCGGTTAGTATCCAGAAGTCCTTGTTGCTTATTGTGTTTGGCCAGAATATTCGGCATATTATCCTTAGACATTTATTAATGAAGACTTGTAACTTCTGGTTGATAATTTTTTATGTTAACCAAATTTCATTGCCGTGTGTCAGGATTTATTTTACACTAGAAACGAAATAATCTAAAGTTTAGTTGCTGGATATTTGACTTTTCCTCCATATCACTGCAACCAATGCTCCTAAATGCTGTTCTTGCTTTCTTTAATCTATTTTTTACATCTTCTTGGGCCCCACCACTAGCTGCTATTATACTTATAAAATAGCAGAAATTGTTCACAAATTCTATTCGTTCTTCTTTCAACCTTAGATGTTCCGTGGTGGTGTTGTTTATTCTCATAGCTTTGGTTTTTTTTAGGTTGATTTCTAATCCAATATATTTGGCAAGTTGTTCTAGGTGTTCTAATTTGCTCTGCATGTCGCTGAATTTGTGCGAGAGAAGACAGATATCATATATATTTAGACAGATATCATTAGATCCTACGCCGATACAACATCTCCCTCAGTAGAACCTCATTTAAAATACAGTTTTAACTTTTCAAAGGAAAACATGAGAAGATACACATCAGAAATGAAATAGTAAAATCCTAAGGTTATTTATTTTACTTCAAAATTTATTTTGTTTTCGTTTTGTTATCAAACTACTCATAAATAGTTCTGAACAAGTTCTTTTGCGTTTTGTTTACAAAATATTGATACATAACATCGCTAATATTTCAAAAATCTATTAAAATAATATTTTCACTCACTGTAAGCTTACTTTATGAAAAACAAAAATAAAAAAAAACCAAAAACAACTTATAATTCAATTTGTTCTTCATCATTTATATGTGTCACTGAAACATGTACTCATACTTACAAAACATACATCTATAATATCTATATTGAAATTTAAATGAAAGTTACATCATATCCTATTCATTTCATTTTCAGATTAGAATGCATTTCCTTTTCTATCTGCATATATTCATATACATACCTACTTGTTTCTCTGTATGTATATATATATAAATCTCTTTTTACGTTTAAATACTATGCATGCATTATAATACGAGTATGGTGGGTATACCTAGAATACAAAAATATTATTTTTGTTTGTAAATCCTTTGCTGATTACAGAATGCCTTTTGAATAATTAAATATCTGATTAATGACTAAAAATGACTTTTATATTACTATGTAGAGTAAAGAAGGATATTTTCCGTTAATGATAATAATTTTAAAAGAGATTTTAATAGTAAGAGTTTTTTTTGTTATTTTACTTTTTTTTTTTTAAATTTTTTTTTGTAAAATTATGAATGAATTAATGAATGAAAAAAAAAAGAAAATATTTTAGAGAGTGATAATTATGTCATATGAAACATCAAGGAAGCTATTTTTTTTATTTTTTATTTTTTTTTATTATTATTCCAATTTTCTGGTATCTATATACATAAATAATTATTATTTTACTAGATTATTTTTCAATAAAATGTATTCTTATATGGTAGAGTACAATTAACTATAGGTACATCAAGTAGAGATATGAACGCTCTTAAAAGGATAGGTGCAAACAAATTCAAATGATTTAAGTTACTTTTTTAATGGAACGATAATTTTTTAATATTGAATTTTATTTAATTTTAGATTTACAATAATTAAAATCTAATTATATTTTATTTCAATTAATTCTTTGAAGTTTTTAAAAGAGTATACGAATGTTGAAAAGAGTGTATAGTTCTGAACAACAGTGTTCTGATATTATAAAACAAAGTTTGAACAAAATAGGAATAAATAAAATTAATATTAAATAAAAATATTCAATTCTGAGGTGAATAAGTTTTCACATCCTTTTGATAGTTCAATTGCAAAAAATCAGGATATCATCGTAATAAAAACGAAAATTTATGAAAACAATTTAAGAAATGTGCTTCTATTGCAGTACTTATCACCAGTAGCTTTGTATATTTTTTATGGATATTATGTAAGTTAACATAGTTAACATAGGTTTGTGGATACAATAAGTTAGTGTATTCACGATTAAGTGTGGAAGTATAGTAGTTGTAGATTTACAATGATTTGTACTGGAATTGATCTGGAATTGTGACAGCGGTTTGTTTATACATGAACATAATTTATAATTGTGAGAATAACTGAAAAACAACTTTCTTTTTTCACTTGTAACTGCATTCATAAAATAATTCAATTAACATTTTTTTCAATTTAATATTTCTCAGTCAATTTTTCCAAATATTTGTATTGACTTTACCAAATTTCAAACTTAAAAAGGATAATGGCAAGTACAATACTAAAAGTGCAATAGGTTTGAGTCTTGCAAGTCTTGTAGAAAATTTTTTCATACATAGAGTAATAGAGTAAAAACATATTTCTTAAATTCCAACCCTTTTAGACTCTGGTAATCGCAATTATTTTGATGATGATTTAACACAGCTCAAATCGATATAGATGTTAAATAAAATTTTAAATTCATATATCTATTAGTATTTTACCAACACTAGCTAAAGTATTTGAAAAAATCCTAATACATAAACTAATGCCCAAAATAAAAAATAAGGGTGGTAATCCCACTACATCAATTTGGATTTCAAGCTAAACATAAATAATAGCTGCACAAATCAGAAAAGTCTTCGAGGAGAAAAAATTTTGCTTAGCCGTCTTCCTCGATGTCGTTCAAGCTTTTGATAAAGTTTAGCATGACAGTCTAAACTTTAAAATTCAAACTAATCCACCGTTTGAATTTCATCAAATTTCATAAAATCGTACCTAAAAGTAAAATACAATGATTATTTAACTAAAGAATATGTTATCGAAGCTGGTGTACCGCAAGGTAGTGTGCTCGTGCCGCTTTTATATCTAATCTGCACTGCTGATCTACCATATAGTAGTCAAATTCTAACGTTCATATTTGCAGATAATACGGCTATCTTGACCTCACACTTAAACGCTGATGTTGCTTCCAAAAATCTCCAGGACCATATTAAACTTATTGAAAATTGGCTTAGTAAACGGAAAATAAAAGAAAATAAAAGTGTTCATGTCATCTTCACTCTAAATAAAGACACATGTCCCCCAGTAAAAATAAATTGAATCATCATCCCACAGGCAAAAGAAGTAAAGTGGTCCATCTTGATAGAAAGCTCACTTGGAAAAAGCATATAGAAACGAAACGTGAACAAATGAAGCTAAAAATAAATAGTATGTACTGGCTAATTAAAAAAAACTCTCCTCTCGATATTGACGATAAAGTACTTTTATACAGTTCAATCTTGAAACCAATCTGGTCATATGACTGTCACTTATGGCAAACTACATCTAAAGGTAATGTGGAAATTATACAAAGACTACAATCAAAAATACTAAAAATCATTACTAAAGCTCCAAAAGCAAACAAAAAGTGCAACATACACAACGATCTAAGCGTACCTATAGTCCGGGATGAACTCCAAAGACTAACAAGGAATTATGCTGACATATTGTCAAACCCTCCACACTATCTAGCGCGGAATCTTTTATGCATACCTTTAGCGAGCAGATTAAAAAGGGGCACCTTAGCAGTGTAGGTGTGTGGTTAACCTGAATTTATGTCTAATCACTGGATTATACGTCTTCAACTTTAGTATGTAGGATTTGAATAAGCTTTTTTTTTTCTTTTATTTATCTGTGTTCGTTTACAAGTTTAATAATTCAAAAATAGTTACAAATTAATTCAAAATAATTGCAAAACAATTTTAAAGTTGTAATTTTGACCCACATTGTACATAAGAATTTTAAGACCGTAGCCGAAGCTGTCTGGTCTTATAATTTATTATTAATATAAAAATTCAATTGTTTGACAATAGTTTTTTTTTTCTTTTAATATAAAATAAATACAATCAGTTAGAAATTCATTAAAAATTTACATTAATTCATATTTATTTAAAAATTGCACATAATAATTTATTTTCAAATAACAGGGTTTTTGTTTTTTTTATGTTTAATAGTAGTCTATTTTTAGAAAGAAAGTGTTCGATTAATACCGTGTCTTCTAACATCGCAATCTTCAAATCACATTCACTGTTCTTTCTGAATAAGTCAAAATGCTAAATTATTGTCAATTTCTAATGGAATGAATACTTAAACCGTTTAAAACAAAATATATATATATATATATATTATATTATCATCATTGATTCTATCGCTCCTTGTGGGTGTATAGAACATTAACAAACTTCCTCCACCGAACTGTTCGGAGATTTCCAAAAAAATGTCCAAATACAATATGCTTAGATTCAATGGATTTCAACATCCACAGTATGTAGCAAAATGATATTTCCTCCTCTACATTTGCATCACCAATCTGTAGGTTACACGGGACTGCTGTGTTGAGTCACATTAGTTTTGTTTTTCTTATTAGTAATCCTACTTGCGCTGCATATTTGATTAGTAACTTCAGTTTATTTTCCATATCAGGAGTGGCAGCACGTAAAACGTTTACGTTCAAAAATCAACGTGAAGTATTTTAACGTCAAAGATTTTTTTTGGTAGCATCATAGATTAATCATATAAGTAGAGTGTATTCACGTAGAACAAAATTTACTAGTCACTTTTTCAAATATCAAAATTCTGTGTTCACTCAAAATAATATTACTCAATTTTTAACTATTTATAAGTTGATCGCAATGTATTTTGTACTCATAAATAAAAAAATTTTGTGTACCTACTACCTATGAACATATTTATTTGTTATTATGCTGCCAACAGTGTCAACGATATAAAAGTTGTATGTATAGGTACTCAAAAATGTATATATGCGAATGTGCATGCTACAGTATATACTTCTACTTCTTTATTTCGCTGCTCGCTTTCTACTTTACTTATGTGATAAAAATTAAAAATTACACAATGTGTATAAAAAAATATACATGCATTTAAAGTCCTTTCAATAGACCACAAATAATATTACAAATCAAAGTATTGAATTTTTTTTTAGAAATTAAAAGAATTCAAGATTATTGCTGTATTTGTTGTTATTTTGTTTCAATTTTTAAAATTTGAAGAATTAATATTTTTATTTGGACTTGGTCAATGTGATTTATGAAATTTGTGATTTCAAACTTTATAGAAGAAAGGGACAAAAAAATTAATAGTGGTTTTGCAAAATTAAAAATAATTCAAATTGATTTCTATTGAAAAGTATTCTGAAAAGTAGGTACCTACATGTATTTTTAAATTTTCAGCAATTTTGGTTTTGTTAATTTTGTCTGTTTCTTACCGTAGATAATAATATGAATAGAATATATATGAACACATAATATAATTATGAATACAAACAAACAAACAAGCTATCAAAATTTAAAAAAGTTAAATTAAAAAAATAAAACTGGACATTTTATTCTTTATATGCGTTGTTGGCTGTTTTTATTTCTTCAGAAATTATTTCATCTGAAATAGAAATACGATTTTTAACCAATTTCTGAGAAAAGAAAACAAAACGGTATTCTGTACAAAGTTAACGATTTGTAATGCATTACTAATAAATTTTATTCTTTTATTAACATTATTTTTAAAAAAAATTTCTGGATTATGTGATGCTATAATTGACCTATTATTGTATGGATACCATTTCATTCATTATCTTTTAGCGATTAATTGTGTTTTTTTGTTTACATTTTTCTATATACATATATTTTTTGTATTGAATTAGATATGTAAATGTATGGTGAACACATATACGATATTACGATATGCACTCTTCATATCAATCAAAAGTACATACGTATGTAAATACTTTTCAAATTATCAAACAATGCCTTTATACTCCTAGCCTAGTCACTGGGAGAGTAAAACTTTATACACAAAACTAAAACAAAACTTAAAACAAAATCGTATTTCGATAAAATTCCGAAAAAATCATTCTGTGAATAGGCTAGAAGTATAGAGGCATTGTATGAAATATTCTTCTCAATAAATAAAAATTTTTGAGTAAAAATAATTGAGTTTCGAAAATTATATTTGAGTGTTTTGGGTTATTGAGTGAAAATGGGACGGCATTTTTAGAAGAAAATGATTAACAAATATTGTTCTACGTGAATACTCTACTTATATGATTACTCTATGGTAGCATGTAAAATATCACGTTGAAAATTTATTCCGAAAACTCGAAAAAATATTCCGAATGTTCGAAAATTATTTTTACAATCAAACTAACCTATTTAAAACTTCAAAAAACATATGTTTTTCAAATTTAATGGAGGTTTGAAATAAAAAGAAATGAATTAAAATTTTTTAGAATTTTTTTTTTTTTGAATTCTTGTATTTCGCCTTATTATTTTCAGTTTTGAAGAACAAAATTGTTATATAAAAATCGAAAAAATAATAAAAATGATGTGCCCGTTCCAATAGATATAGAATTTATAATAGACTAAAATCAAACAAAATAAAATAAATGTAAACAAACCAATTCAGTTGATATTTTATATGATACTAGCAATGTTACCCGACGTTGTCCGGGTCGACCACAAAATGAATCGAATTTATTTCAATGAAGTTTGATTTATGAATCGAATTGAAAAAAAATGGTTTATCAAAAATATTCTAATATTTTTTTTCACTACGATAAAAAAATATCAACAATACTCCAACTTAAGCTATACTTATATTAAAATTATTTCATTGTAAACAATATTTTAGTGATCTTTTCTGATGAAGTATAAGCAAATACGCTCCTTGCTGTTGAGGTATTCTTGAAATAAAGATATGTTCGTTTTTTCCACAATCAATTGGAATTTGTACTTAAATGAAATGAGGATGCCAAGTTCTTATTCTTAATCTAGTACCGTAGTTTTGGCTTCTTCAAGTTTCGTAGAAGCAATATTGAAGCTACTACTTTTAATTCCAATTGATGAGGAACAACAACTTCATTTTCATCGATAACTGTATCTATCGATTTGTACACATGGACCCCCTGGAACATTCTGCAGTGTTTTCTGATTAATAAAACGAATCGTCACATTTTTGTGGCTCATTTACATAGCCATGTCATGTAAAAATTTTATACTGATCCCTAAATTCGAAAATACATTTTCAGGAAAATACCTACATGTTTTTTTATTTTTCATAGAATACCTATGAACAAATTTTCAAGTCTTTAACACAATTTTTTTTTTGAAACATTTCTGATAGAGTATGTAAGTGTAAATTTTCATGCCTATAACACTATTGCTTTTTATTCCTGAGACATACATGCTAAGAGTTGTACGGCAACAACCCGAACCAGTCCAAATTTTTGAAATCGTTAACAGTCGAATTTCTGTATTTGTGAAAGAGTATCTAAATGTAAGTTTTTATGCCTGTAACACAATTGGTTTTCGAAATATTCCTGAAACGTACGTGGTAGGAGTTGTACGGCAGCAACCCGAACCAGTCCAAATTTTCGAAATCGGTAACAGTCGAATTTCTTTATTTGTGAAAGAGAATCTAAATGTAAATTTTCATATCTGTCAAACACATGGTTTTTAAAATATTCCTGAGTTTTGGTAAGAGTTGTACGGCAGAAATCCGAACCTGTCCAAATTTTTGAAATCGGTAACAGTCGAATTTCTGTATTTGTGCAAGAGTATCTAAGTGTAAGTTTTTATGCCTGTAACACAATTGTTTTTTGAAATATTCCTGAAACGTACGTGCTAGGAGTTGTACGGCAGCAACCCGAACCAATCCAAATTTTTGAAATCGGTAACAGTCGAATTTCTGCATTTGTGAAAGAGTATCTAAGTGTAAGTTTTCATGCCTGTAACACAATTGGTTTTTGAAATAGTCCTGAAACGTACGTGCTAGGAGTTGTACGACAGCAACCGGAACCAATCCAAATTTTTGAAATCGGTAACAGTCGAATTTCTGCATTTGTGAAAGAGTATCTAAGTGTAAGTTTTCATGCCTGTAACACAATTGGTTTTTGAAATAGTCCCGGGACGTACGTGCTGGGAGTTGTACGGCAGCAACCTGAACCAATCCAAATTTTTGAAATCGGTAACAGTCGAATTTCTGTATTTGTGAAAGAGTATCTAAGTGTAAGTTTTCATGCCTGTAACACAATTGGTTTTTGAAATAGTCCCGGGACGTACGTGCTGGGAGTTGTACGGCAGCAACCTGAACCAGCCCAAATTTTCGAAATCGGTAACAGTCGAATTTCTTTATTTGTGAAAGAGAATCTAAATGTAAATTTTCATATCTGTCACACACATGGTTTTTAAAATATTCCTGAGTCTTGGTAAGAGTTGTACGGCAGCAACCCGAACCTGTCATCTGATGGCTTTGTAAAGTACCGCGTTATTTGCATATCGGTACCATGAATAACTGTGCAAGATTTCAGAACTCTATCTTTAAAACTGTGGGCGTGTATAGCGAACAAACAAACAAACAAACAAACAAATAAACAAACAAAGAAACAAACAAACAAAGAAACTTTCCCTTTTATAAGTATAGATTTACAATGAACTAATACATATAGTATTTTATTTAAATAAATTAAAACACTCAATTATTAAGAAATTTAAAAAAAAAACTATTTTATTTTCACATAAAAAATGCTTGCATTATCACAGAAATAAAATAATTTTTTTATTGCAAACAAAAATACTTCAATTATTCCAGAAATAAAATATTACCAAAAGAAATTAAAAAATTACATTACTATAATAATTAAAAACTATAAAATTTTATTATAAATATTTAAATTTTATATTTTTATTATTAAAACAACACAAAATTATTAAAAAAAATTATCTTTCCCGTATAAATTTTAGTACACGGTACTAAAAATAAATAATAAACGTATACGTTAAAATCAACGAACGTCAACGTTGCTTACATGCTATCGAAAAAATGTATACCTTACGTTTTCGGAATTAAATGAACGTCAACGTTGCTTACATGCTACCGCAAGTGCTAATACGTTTTTTTGACGAACGTGAACAAGTTCCGTGCTTCCACTCTAGTTTTAGTGTGACTGAGCAAGCACTGACAGTCCATTTAATACCTTTTGCCCCACGATTTGTTTTCTTCAACACCCAATCCAAAAAATGTACGTTCTTTATTACAAAATTTTGTACATACAAATTAATTATTAATAAATTGAATTAAATTTACAATTTAATAACTAGTTACAACATTTTAATTTAAATTAATTTACGTAATTTTATTTTCAAATACAAACTTATCGATTCCAAGTAAAACTTAACTGGCCTAAATAAATTACTTTTAAATTCCCCAAAATCCGATTTAAATTTTATTCATTGACAAAAAAAAAAAAAACATTTGTTTTTTTTTTCAATAAGAATCAAAATACTTTCATTAACAAAAATTAAAACAAATTCTATAGGAACCCGTACATTTTTTTCAATCCTAAAAGAAGAAAAAATAAAAAATAAATAAATAAATAAAATTACACAATAATTAATGAAGCCAATTTGAAATTTAGATACCATAAATAAAAAGAAATAAAATGAGAAAAGAACTTTTGTTCATTGTGGTAAAGAACATAATAATGATCAAAGATATTATGTATTTTTTTTGTTTTTGTGTTTAATTTAAAAATTTTAAAACAAAAAAAAAAACAATGTACCTCACAATTATATTACACATATACCACATAATATATATATATATATATTCGTGTATTTAGTTGTCGTTTTGACATTCTATTTATAATAAAAAAAAACATACAACAAAATAAATCCAAAAAAAGTCAAAATTAAATCTTTAATTCTAATAAAAATAATAAAAAATCAAAATAAAATAAAAAAAGAGAATATAACACAACAAAAACAAATAAAATTAAGGTGTTCAGAGATTTATGTTGAACTAAATGAAAATTTATTTCAACTTAAAATGACACAACAGGAATATAAGAAACGACATAAAAAAGAAGAAATAATATGTTGTTCTTTCTGAAAAAGAACAAGTATATTTTTATATTTAAAGTATTTCATGTTCAGAAATATTGTAGTGCAGTGATTGATGCGTTCACCTCTTATAAATCTGTTATAAATCTAGATAACCCCCCGGTTGAATTACAAAGAATATAAAGTATAGAAACATTTTTTTTTCTCCAATTGATTGCATTTTTGCATATGTAATGATTTAGAGGGGGGTAGGGGTATTTTATTGGTTTTTGTTGGGGTACAAAATATTTGATAGAAATCAGGGTATCATAAAATTGATGGCTTAATTAGTTAATTTTTTAACTATTCCAAAGAATGTTCGTACGCTTCCAAGAAAATATAATATTTTTCCTTGTTAACCGAGCTAAATGCTAAGAATATTCTGGGAAACTCGGAATGAATCTGCGGTAATAGTTGCAAAATGTTTATCGCTGCTTCGGCATCGTTTGGCCTGGAATAATTTTTGATTAAAGATCAAATTTTGAAAATCGTTGGGAAGAATGCCCTTGTCTGTATATTTATGCCCAAGAAAAGTCATTTCATGTTAAATTAAAAACTTAGAATTTGTCAGGATGTATTTTAAGATTAAATATTTGACAAACTGTAAAAACTTGTATCAGATTATGAAGCATATTTTCAGAGCATCCACTGAAAATAAAATCGTCGATGTACAGAAATGCTTTGGATGAGTAGAGTCTAAAAAATGCTATATTCATCACAATATTATGCTGAAAAGAATTTACAGCTATTTTTAATCCGCAGCGAAGGCGAGTATACCTGAAGGAACCTTTATCAGATGAAAATGATGTTATGTGACTTGAGTTGGGGTCTAATTCTTCTTGTATAATTCCTTGTATTAAGTTTAGATTACAAAAACATTTTGCGTGTCCTAGCTGGTCCAGTATGTCGTCTATTCAAAGTAATAGAAATTTATCTGAAGTAAGTTTTTTTATTGAGTTAACGATAGTCAATTTGCAAGTCGCCATCTTTTTTGTGGATTTCCCGGGAGTGGAGGGGGAGAGAGGAATCATTGAAAACAGGATACTCAACTAGTTCGAATTTACTTTAATTGCTGTAATTCATCATTATTTTTGATTGCTTTAAAAATATTATAATAATCATGCTACATTAAAAAATAATTCATAATTTTGACCAATCGACTATATTTAACTCTTCCTACTTGAAAGTTCCCACTTCAATTACAATTTATTGCAAATTTATACTTATCAAATTAAAATATAAAATAAAATAACAATTATTATTAAAATAAGACATTAATATTAATAAAAATAAATAAATGAGTTGATAAGCCAGTATAATTTGATAAATAAATGCTCGAAAAACATTGTAGATATTGTAGTATAAACTTACAGTACCGTACTCAATTAAGCACGAAAAGGTGGTTCTACCTAAGTTACTATCAAGAACATAAAAAAAAAAAAAAAAAAAATAAATATAAAAATGTGGACCAAAATTTAGTCTAACCGGTAGAGGCATCCCTGGTTGTTTACTCTAAAAATATAAACACGCCAATACTACCGCAGATTAAATTGGATGATTCAATTATTTAATAAATGTGGATAAACCGCAGATTAAAGTGGATGATTCAATTATTTCATAAATGTGGATAAAGTTCGTAATCTTAATGGCACAGTGTTTAACAAAACGCTATCATTGTATAACCTTATTAACTTCATTTTCCAAATAGTCTTTACAACTTTACGTAAGCTATGGAAACTCTCAATTTTCTTAAATGAATGGGTTAAAAAAAAGACTCATTCAAACTCTAATTATGCCACATTTCCTATACTATGAGATCGTTTTTTCAGGTATGAACGCAGGGGAATTGAACAGATTGCAAATTATCTTCAACACTTATTATCACAATAAGCCCATTTGTGGCTGCGGTGATGTAAGGACTGGATCCAACTTGGAATAAATTAAATCTAATCTTCAACACTTGTACGCCGTTCGTCAGCAATAGACGTTGGCTTGGCCTTACGTTTCAAAATTTTCTTTTATGTATAAAATCAATTGTAAATTAATACCGTTATATATAGATGATAAGTTAGTTTTGAACCTTGTGCTTTCTCGGCAAAATAGTCAATTAAGGCCTCTATAATTTTTTATGGAATTTTTTGTGGTTTGAAATTCGTTACCGTGGCTTCATTACCGTGGCACAATATCCGTAAAGAAAATTATTAAAAAAAATGTATCTGCAGCTCTATTCTGATAGAAGCTACTACTTAGCAGTTAAAATTATAATACTGCATTACCGATTGTACAGTTAGTTACTTGCCGTTGCATAAAAGACATTATTAAATCTAAAATTATCTAAAATATAATTGGTTTGTTCGATCAACTGTTCTAGAAGGATCTAGAATGATCCAGAGTAAAAAATAACACTTTTTTCTGTTTAGCCATTTCCGTAAATTTGTTTGGCCAAAAATATTCTTATCTAAATTTTAGTATATTGTCCACAACAGTTATTAATTGATTTGGGAACAATTTGGGACAACTTTTTTGTTGTTGGCTTTTGTTCAAATTGTGAACAAAGAACTTCGAGAGTACACAAAAATTAGAACAAAGAAGAAGAAGATCAAAGAATCACAATCAGTTCAAAGAAAATTAAATGGATTAGATTCTGTTCTTAGCAATCCTAAAGTGTTTTTGACATTTGATTGTTATTGCTGAAAAAAGTCCGATTCTGTTCTAAATCTACTGAACAATCTTAATATACTTATATAATTCTTAAAAGGACCCTATGTTTGACCTAATCAACTCTATTTTATTGCGTTTGTTTTATTTTTGTGTAAAATAACAAGAAAAAAAAAACCAAAAATAAAAAAATACAAATAAAAATAAAAGAAAAAAAAAGAACATGAGAACTGAAAATAAAACTCTTGATATATTGGTGAGTCTTAAAGTCGTTTTCAAATTCTTATTTGAAAATACAAACAGAGAAAACAAAACTTCAAAATTAGAAAAAAATTACGAAAACAAAATTAAAAAAAAAATAAAAATAAAAAAACAACGAAGTATTAAATTTCGCCTTCTTTTGACACAACCAGCCAACAGAACTGACAAAATATTATATAAAAAAAAAAAAATATAAAAAATAAAAACAAAAATAAAAAAACAGATGCGAAGAAATTTTTTTTGTAATTTACAAATAATGTGTGGTAAATTCCATCGTAATTTCAATTGCAAACAATCGTCGTAGAAAGCGACCTCTATTTTGCATGTTTAATATAAACTCGCAAAATATTGCTATAAAATAGAAATTTGAATTATTGGTTGTAAATTTTTAACCGAAGGCTAACTAAGCAATATCAGACTGATCAATTAGTTTATCAATACAGCCAGCTTTAAATCACAATGGATTTTCATGTTCTATTTATAGGTTTTTCACTTCTAATTCAAGTTTTTTATTTCAAATTCAAGTTTTTTTATTTCAAATTCAATATTTGTAAATTTTGTTATTTTTATTTTTAAGTTTTTGAAAGAAAACAAACTAAGTATAAAAAATATTGAATTTAAAACTAAATATTGAAATAAAAAATAGTGAATTTGAAACAAAAAAATTTGAATTAGAAGTGAAAAATCTATATAAAGGTATATCAGCGATCATTTTGATCAGCTTACAAGACAGAGTATACGTTAACACCTTTGCGATGTGAATGTGATGCAAAAATACCCTTGTGATGATGTTGCGTTTCCACCTAATTGTATAGGAAATTAAATTATCAATTTATTTTTGAAGAAAAATAATGACTCTGTAACAACACTATTAACAGATAAGATAAATGGTCTGACAAACAAGATTTAATATCCAAAATCACGGTTTAAATTTATATAAGTATAAAAATACATTTTTTTTTTTTTCTCAAATAAAAAGTTAAAAAAAAAAAGTTTTTTAAATATTTTTTGACCAATTAATAAATATCGAATTACCAAAAAGTTGGTAAAGTGTTTTCTTTGATGAACTGAAAGTTAAATAAAACGTTCATTTCTTTTAATAATTTATTTTCTTGTTATCGTTTTTCTCTCATTTAAATATTCCAAAATAAAAATGTATCTGTTATTGTAGATTTGTTTTTTATTTATTTTTTTTTTTTGAATATTTTTCCCATAAAAATTCTTCTTTTTTTGTGATATGTTGCAGTGCCATGTATTTTGACAGCAAAATTTATTTGCACATTAAAACTAGAATATTCATGTTGTGTCTAATAATGGATAATCCACTTACTATGCTGGCAACACTGTAAATCAAACAGTTGTCAACAAGGTAGTATCGTCAGAGTATGTTTAAAAGTTAGTTGCAACGTGCATATTTACTCAACGCATACTAAAACTATTCAGTTTTTTTACAATAATAATAATTCTAACCGAAAAATACCGAAATAATGCTTAACTCGTGCTGCTGAGGAAATAAACTACAATAAAATGTGTAAAATATTTTAAAACAGTGGAATAAGAGGTTATGACGGGTTTGCTTATGCCTGTGAATTAATGTGGTACATCAGTTCTTCTGAAAGAATTGCTACTGCGATATGTGAAAGGGTGAACGAAACAAAAATTTCTTATGACTCATGCACAGTACTTGCACATTCAACGTTATAATATGTATTTATTCTAAAAACTGCCGCCCAGAGACCATGAACCATATTGTGTCACATTCATACCATTTACTAACAACCACTTCTATGTTGAGTGATATCATTTAATTTGATTTAATTTAATTTATTTATCTTCCCTGCACATAAATGTGCAGGCAAGAATTAGGACCCTTTTCCTTTCGGATGTGGGCCATCAGATTGTATATAATAAAATGTAACTTAAAGCTATAATGGAAAAATAATATTTAATTAAAAGTTAGAGATGTTGTAAAGTTAAGTAAAAAAGAAATGAAATTTAAAATAAAAAATGAAAAATAATAGAAGTTAAACAAAATCATAAATATAAAACTCATATCATTTTTTAGATTAATTCAATATAGTAAAAGTAATAAAGTAAAAAAAAAAACAAAACTAAAAATAAGTAATTCAAAATATAAAGAGATTAGAGATAGACAAAATAATAAATGAAAATTAGATTCAAAAACTTAGATTAATAAAAAATTAAAAAATTATAAATACATAAAGTAAAAAAATTAAACAAAAAAATAAAAAATACATAGTAATTCTGATAATAGTGTAAAGAAAAATAATAAAAATAAAAGAATTTAGATTTTAAGTGAAGTGCATGCAAGAGTATTAAGATGTAAAATTACGAAAATCTGGACGTGATACATGTTGACAACTTATACTGTGACGATACTGAAAATAAAGAGAAAAAAAAAAAAATTAAAGTTCTGTACTGTCCTTGTCAAAGTTAAATGTCGTGCCATATTCCATGTAGTGTTAGTTTGTTTCGTAGTATGCGTATGTCTCGTTGGTTTGTTAGTTGTAATGTTTCTGTTATTATTTGGTTGTTTTGTATGTCTAGTAGTACGTGTTGTATAGTTAATGGTTCGTTACATTGTCTGCATGTCGGTCTAGGGATATTGTCCAAGAGATACCGATGGGTTGGTTTTGTGCAACCCAAGCGGATCCTTGTGAGTTTTACCCCTAGTTGTCTTATTTTTGTTTTTGTTATGTTATTGTTAGTTACGTTTGTTGTGTGTACTCGTCTAAATGATGTTGATATGTTCCATGCTTCTTGTCTCCTTTCTCTGTTGAAGTTTTGTATGTCTAGTTTTGCCTGTCCGTAAGTTAGTGGTGTTATTGTTAGTAATGGTCTTTTAGTTGCTTTAGTCTTTAGTTTGGCTTCTTTATCTGCTAGTTCGTTTCCCGCTATCCCTACATGTCCTGGTACCCATATTATTTTTATTTTTCCTCTGTTTCTTATGATTATGTCCCTTATTGTATTTATTATGTGTTCAGTGTTGTCAATGTTTTGTATAGTTCGTATTGTATTTAGACTGTCAGTATATATAAGTGTTTGTTTGTCAGCTAATTGTATTGTTAAGTAAAGTGCCGTCAGTTCGGCCGTGTATATGGAGCAGACATTGTCCATATGTGCCGTTGTCAGTGTTCTTTGTTTTGTTACTATGGCAATGCCTACTCCATTTTTGTACTTTGAGGCGTTGGTGTATATGTGTGTTGCGTTCATATGTTGTTGTTTTATTTGTTTGTGTAGTTGTCCGTATTGTTCGTTTGTTGTTTTGTCTTTAGGGTGATTTGCCAGCTCGTCTATTATGTTTTGTTTCCATTGTTTCCAAGTGGGTTCTGTTTTTGATTTTTCTACATTGTTTGTAAAGTTAATTCCTAAGCTTTGTTTATGGCTGGGTTATTGTAAATTTGTATTTGTTCGTGTATTATGTGTTTGGTTATATTATGAAGTGGATGTTTAGGGTTGTAATATGCTTTGCAAACCACCCTAGCTGTCAGTACGTTTCGGCGTTCTTTGACAGTAGGAAAGTCGGCTTCAGTCAGCAGTTCGTCAATTCGTGTTTGTCTTAGTGCTTCAAGTGCTATTCTAGAGCTGATTGAGATATCATTTAAGAGTATTCGATTACGTTTAGTTAGCAGCGTTTGATACACTAGGTCCTGTTTGTGTTTCATCATTATTTTTACAAAATTTTTACAAGTTGTAGATAAATATACAACTATTAGGGACTCCAAATTTTAACAGGTTTTTACAACCGTATAGAATAGTATAGAAATATTAAATTTACTAGCTAAGCTTTTTATCTTAAATTAAAAGATGAGGGCGAGATTGTTGATTTTGTTAGCCTAGCTACACTGTATCTTATTCGAATCAAAATAAAAAGATTGATATAAATATTCTGATTCTATTCCGTATTAATAACAGTTAACCTTTTCATATACCCTGACGTTATACTAGAGGATGTAGGAACAAACATCAGAGGCCATGGAAGAACTTAGAAGAGGGGCATAAAGAGTACTTCATTCGACTACAGGTGACATCAGTACAAACGTACTCCTAAAGAAGAGATTCGAAGTTGAAATCCCGACAAGAGAGAACTGGCGTGCTTCAGAAGAGGAGGTTAGGTTCTCAAATACATCAGACATTTTCACTCACAAGTTCCTTACGGCTCTTTTTTGAAAAAGAGCAACTTGAACTTCATTCTCCTATTGGTAAGCACTGCTCAGTCTTCCAGAGTGAAGTTTTCGCTATAAACGCAGCAGAATCGTACATTAGAGTCATTAGAATCTGCAGTAACAGTCGGACTGCCTTTAAATCTCTTGAAAGTAGCCTCATTAAATCTAGATTGGTGGGAGAGTGTTCGGAAACCCTAATAAGATACAACTCATATGGATTTCTGTCATATTAAGGTCACGTCCGTATGAGAAAAAAATAAAATACCCTAACGTTTGCAAACTCTAGAAATACTTTGTGTAGCATATTTCTAATTTCATTTGAACTAACAATTCAAAATCTTCATCTGAAGTGGATACAATATTCTAAGTACTGTTGCATTATTTATGTTATTTAATGTAAGGATACTTACAGAAGCTGATGCAATTCTTGTATTATACATTTTTTCTCATGAGATATTCATAAAGGTTATTTACATGTAAAAATTTAATACAATAAAGTATAAATATGTTAACATCATTTTTATACATAATAATTTTAAGAGTTATAGACAAATGAACATCCCAAACAGATAATTAACTTCTCTACACGCAATAATATTTTTTTCATCAGTTTTCAATTTTTATTCACTTTTTTATTGGTTTATTTTTGTAACATAATTTCCCAAATTGTATTTAAAAATTACCAAAAATAAAACAATATTTATTTCATTGATGAACAGTGTAAGTAAAATTTTTAAGGTAACCAAATTGTCTCTTCTTAAAAACACTAATTTTGTTGTTATTATTTTGAAATTTTTCATATCTGAAGTGAATTTGTATTCGTAAGCTAAATCCGATTCTAGAAAGTTTTTATATGCGTAAACACTCAGCTTTGAGCATCTCTAGTCTCTGCTACAATATTTTAAACTGCCATTTTTTGAATTTCGCTCAGTATGTTAAGTCATAAGTCAAAATAGGTCAATCCCGTCGTAATATCAAAAAGGTACAATTAGGTGTTAATTATTCTGGTTTTCCAGAAGTAACTGGAATGGCTCCTTCCACCTACCTATCTTTTTAAGTCATCATTTGATTTTTCTGAAAACTCGTCGGATTTACCTTTCTTAAAGTTACATTTCTCCACAGCAGCTGTCAGATAGTCTGTAGTGTTTTAAGGTTGAAAGTAATTATTAAATATTTTCAACATAAAGTTGGAAAAAAATATTTTCAAAGGTCCGACGTTCGATTCTCGATTAAGCAAAAAAAAAATATTTTATGAGTTTTTCGACATTTCACATTGGGATAAAATAAATGACAAGAAAATGATATAGAATGAAGTATATAATTTTATAACAAAACTTAAATAAAATGGAGCTGCGCTATTTTAGAAGGCTTAGTTTTTGCCAATAGCAGTAGTTTTCCACATTTAATGAGTTTTAAGCCAGTAATTGATAAATAAATGCTCGAAAAACATTAAAGAAATTGTACTATAAACTTGCAGTGCCGTACTTAATTAGCGGGAGAAGGTGATTGTCTCTAAGTTCATAAAAACTTGACATATCAAGTAGGTACATAAAAAAAAAATCATACATTCATAAGCAGAAATTGATTTCTAAATGATTTTTATCTTCTAAGATCAAAATAACATATAGTCATCCGGTTTGTAATCTATAATTATAATTGACAAGCATTTTATTGCGTAGGACCTGCGCAGTAGACACCTTTTTATTTTATTTCGATTCTCCAATATATAAGGTTGTATATAAAACAAAAATGCGCACACAGTTGAAAATTTTGTACTCATAAGATTTTATTATTCAGCAAATACATTATGCATATGTGAAATCTTATTCAAATAATAAACAAAAGCAAGCAAATCAGTTATTATAATTTATATATTTACTTGCAAATGAATCTATGTACATATGCCAAAAAAAAAACAAAAAAAACAAAAAAAAACAAATTCATCTTAAATAACAAATATAAAAACAACAAAAAAACTAATCACTTGAATTCTTCCTTTTTATCTTTTTAAGTAACTGTCTCTAAATTTTGGATATTTGTAGTAATAATATAGTTTTTATTAAAATTATGTATTATGTAGGTATATATATACATACCTCTTTAATGACAAAATTTTTTATTTTTAATAATTTTATACACTAATGCCACTTACTATAGGGAATATATCGGAAACGAGGCAGTATATGAGAGACGTGTATTTATGTGTCCTAAATATATCGTGCGAAGTCTATGTCAGTACGTAAATTACTGTTTTTTTAAAAGCTTTAAATTTGACTTCAACTTGAATTATAATTACTCAACATGGGCCCCTAGTATATCTATATTTAGTAGGGATTATGTTTTGATTTACTGTCAATCACAAAAGCATGCTCCACTATAAATAATTCATTATTTGACCAATCGATTATTGAGTCCCTCCTACTTTGAAGTGTTTATTGATTTTTTTTTTTTTTATTTAATTAAATGTACAGAAAAGGTCTGGCCTTATAAAGGTGTACAAATTATTAAAAAAATAATTAAATCTATTAATACGAACAATTAATTTAATACCTAATAAAAATTTAATTAATACCTAATAAATCTAAAATTTATATAAACATAAATATGTAGAAGAAAAAAAAAAAAATTAATAATAAGTAAGAACAGTAACGAGCTAACGTGCAACATACCAAAATTTTAAGCGTGTCCACCAAAACAAAAAAAAAAAGAAATTTAAAACTAATTAATTTAAAATTAAAATGAGTACTGAAACCAAACAAACAATAGTAAAGACCAATATCAAATATTGAAGTTCAAAAAGAGTTTACAGTGGCGAATAAACTGAGTTAATTAATTGCATGTTTTAGCTATGACAGCATGGCGCCTTAATAACTCTTACGTTAAAAGAATAATCCATAGAACCCATAGTCTTTACTTCACAAGTTATTATAAATTCATACTTTAAAATATATAAATAATAATATTAATATTAAATAATAATATTAATAAAGAGAAATAAATATATAAGCATTTGGACAATAGCCAATTCTCACCGATTGAATAATTACTCTACCTCATTACGCGCAAAGTTTTATATACCATATTTTCTTTACACACATTATTTTAAAAAACAAAAAATCACATTTCACTCTATAGCGATCCATTCTACTGTTGAAAATTTAACATATACCGTTAATAACAAAAAAATATATATTATATGCTCAAAGTAAACCTATGGTACCGTTAATTTAAACTTTGATTCAAAAAAGCCCAAATAAATTGGGTATATTTTATACTATGAGGAAATTTAAAATATCGTAAATTTTTTTTTTTGAATTCCTGAATTTCACCTAATTTTCACCTCTTACATTTTTAACCATCATAATATAAATGCATAGACATATATACACCCACCTACCCGAATTATAATTTTCCACTTCGACCTAAGGAAATTCTCGTTTTTTTTTTGTATTTTTTTAATAAAATATCGAGTGGGATAAAATGAACAAACAAAAAGTATAAAAGGGTAAGGGGTGAAAGGTTATAGAAAAAATATTAAGTGAATGTAAATTTTATGTGTGGATGAAGCGGGGAAGAGAGAGAGAGAGAGATGATTTTTGTTTTTTCCCTTTTTTTTTTAATTTGTTCTTATGTTCTGAACAACATGTTAGTGGTGTAAAATAACAAAGGAATTGTTGTATTATTTTTATATTACTTTATTTTTCTCATTTTATATATTTTTTTTTTTATAACCATGATTCAACCCTTTTTATTTTGTTTTTATTTAATTTTTTTTTGGTTTTTTTTTTTTTTGGAAACGCTATCCACGCGAAAAAAGGAAAAACAGATATTTTCTTTCTTTTTTTCGTTATTTGTTATTTTTATTTTTGTTTGTATTTATGGCATTTATATTTGCGTATATTTGTTTTTTTGTTTAAAAACTGTTTTTATCTATGTATGTATAAAATAATAATATAACGGTATATTATAAAAATATTTTATTTCTCTTTTGAGATCATCAAAGAAATATCTGGAGCATAGAAAAATTTTTATGTTTATCATATTTCAAATAGATAGGATGACTTCGAAAAATATTCCAAATATTTTTATGGTTCGGAAAAACAAAAAAAAATAAGAAGTATAATATTGTATATATGTATAACCAAAAAATAAAAAAGTTAAAAATAACAAAGGAAAACACAATATGATAAATAGAAAAACAAAAATATGTTGTATACTTATTTTCATTTTTTATTATATAATTTTTTTTTTGTTTTATAATAACCTAAAGGATATTGAACGAGATATTTTTGTATAATGTTTTTGTTTTTCTTAAATTGTGGCAATTGAAACACAATTTTAATTTAAATGTAATTTATACTAAAGCTACATTTACGAAAATTGAAATAGCATCTACTAACTAGTAATTTAGTTTTTTTTTTTTAAATTGTTTATGTTCAAAAGAACTGGAGTCGAGTCTATTTTCCTTTCGAGCTAAAATATGCTAAAATATGGAAGTTCAATTAACGAATATGTATTTATTCAAGTAACTTGAAGTCAAGTCTTGCAATTGATGAATAGCTTTGTTGTTGAAAGGTAAATCGGATATATTTGCGATACAGCGTATTATATGGAAATATACTGTTAATATAACACAAAAGCCGTTTTTGTTTAAATATGTCAAGCAGGACTATTACACTTATCTGACAATCAAAAGCCATTGCAAACAGCTTCAAATTTGTAAGATTGCCTTAATAAGGTGATTCGGCCTAAAGTTACTGTCAAGAACGTAAAAACAAACAAAAAATAACAACAGAACGTGAATAAGCTATGACAGGACGTCACAATGGATTTATAGAATAATGTAGGAATGATTGCGACTTCCTAGATTTTATTTTCTACCACTATATTATTCATCAACAAGCCTTGTGTGTTAAAACTCTGAATATGACAAATATTATGGACATAATATATCAAAATAGCCAACTGGATTCGTGCAAGAAGTCTTCGGAAGCGACTTTTCAACTTACAAGTTGAAGAAAGTAATACTGAAAATCCTACTGAACTACAGATGAATACAAAAAAAGTAAAGTGGCTAAGTCAGAGAAAATTCTTACCAAAATTTTGAAATTTACTTTGCTAGATTGAGTTGTTCGTTGCCTCAAGAGGTGATGAGTTCAAGCAATTGGGGAAATGATGTTTGGCTGTTTGGGATTTTGTAATTTTAGTAGATATTACAGCAATGGCTCAATGAATTAAATATTGACTTGCTAGGTAAGGATAAATTGATATTCGATATGAATATGAATGAATATGAATATGAAGTTCTATCCATGTATTTACACACAGAAGCTTCATTTAATTATTACCAACCTAGAGGAAAGAAATTTAACTTGTTTTCCAAAATATGTTATCACAATAATTAAATCATCAGAAAATGTAAATTTTAATATTACGTGATATGCAGAACAGATTAAAAAATTTGGATTTAGAGTTCGAGAGACGTTTTCAAGACTTTAATGTCGTCTCCGTTTAATCCAAAAATAAAACCAGAAATTTTTGCAGATTGACTATCAACTTTGTTTAAAATTAATTTCCCTGTACTTGAAATGGAAATCATCACATTTCAAAATGATATCTTCATTAAATCAAGATCTTCCGAACAAAATGTATGGAAATATCTATCAGAGGATAAACTATTGAAAGTTGAAAAAATGCCTCTGAAATTTAGTTGCATTTTTTGGCTTAACTTATTTTTGTAAAGTCTGCTTTTTCACATATCAAAATTGTAAAGTTAAAGTATCGAGCAAAATTAACAGACAACCATTTAGAATTCAGCCTTATATGAGTTGTCTTACCAAACTACAAAAATCTAGTGGATTCAATCCAAAGTAGAACATCAACATGAAAAAGTTCTATAGCTGATTGCTTGAAAAAATAATTTTCATTAAACTTAATTTCTTAACTTTTTAAATATATACATTCTTTTATAATAAATAGTTATAAAAATATTAAATATTAATCCGACTACATCATTTTATCAAAACACAATTTATAATATTAAAAATCTGTTGGTCTTGTTATCTGTGACATCGAAAAAGCTTTTCATTCCGTATGGCACAACGGTCTGATCCATAAATTATATCTAGCAGTTCCTAATCTACCTGGTCAAGCTTCTTAAAAATTTCCTTGAAGAGAGAGAATGTTTTCCGTAAAAAAGAATGATACTCATCCAAAAAACATTTGTCACCAGCTGGTGTTCCTCAGGGTTCGATTTTAAGTCCTCATTTATACAATCTGTATATTGCAGATATTCCCACTCTCGTTTCTTGCGAAATAAGCTTGTTCGCTGATGACAATACCTCGGATGTCAATACTAGCACACTCATCTTGAATCTAGAAAACGGATTCAATTCTCTACACGAACATTACCTACCACAAATGGAAAATAAAAATAAATACCTTGAAAACCTCCGCGTGGTTCTTTACTAGTAAAAGAAAACCTTGCTTCTTACCTGACACGAACTTAGAACAAAATGGCAATTCCGTCGACTGGAGCACTACTGTCAAATACCTGGGGATCATCCTGGATCCCAAATCAACTTTTAAACCCCTAGTCGACGACAAAATTAAAAAAAAATCAAATATTAGTCAAATTGTTATACGGACTAAAATTCTAATTTTCAAAATCAATATTCCAAAGTACGTATCTGTATGGTGCTCCGGTGTGGTCAAACTGCGCATAATCTACTAGAAATGTTACTAAACCTACCTTGGCATCACAGTACATTAGGTATCTATTTAAAATCCAAAAATATGATGATAATAGACAAAAGTACTATTAGACCTAACAAATTTATTGCCAACTGCTCCAGCTCCGAAAACATTTTAACTAGGCAATTGGTCGATAATTGCTAAATGTAATTAAATTGTGATTGTTTGCTTTAATCATTTCTTTTTTATCTATTTTTTTTTTCGATGTATTTCTTTAGCCATGAATTAGTTTAAGGTTTTTGTAGCTACCCACCATTTTTCCTTGTATCAATTCAAATAAGTTGTAAATCAAACAACAAATGTAATGCAAAATAAAAATTAGAATAAAATAAAACTCGCAGCTGTTAAGATACTAATAATATAAACTGTAACTTAAGTATAAGAAGACTCTGTCATTATATATGTATTAACAAATTTTGGAAATAAACGAACTGTCTAATCTAATCTAATAGTTATAATATACTTTAATTTTCCATATTTTGACATATATGTTTTATTGTGATGAATTTATTGCATTAAAAGTAAATATTATGTAAATATTAAAAAAATAGATCGCAAACATATTTTCGATGTGTTCTAGCTCTCCTAGAAAAATTAGTGCCGCCTCTACTATATAACATTATTTATAATATACTAAATTACTTAATATTGAAACAATAACAATTTCACTTTTTAATATATTCTCCACCACAACTTATTTACATTTAATACCAACATTTTTAATAATAATTATTTTTATTTTTTTTTCTTTCAGGTAAATAAAAAAACAGATTTATTCAATTTCAATTCATCTGAATTTCAACATTTAAAACAAGTAATTTAAGAGTGTAATTTCGATAGAAGATTTCAAAATAACTTAAATATTTTCTACGTTCATTTTAACATACTAAAAAAATTTAATGAACTTAATTAAATTAATTCAAACAAAAAAAAAAAAAACAAATTTTATATTACAAAATCGTGTTAGAAATTAAATTTAATATGAGTTCTCTCTACTGGTGAAATGCTGTTAACAATATAATGAATCTAGATCAACAACACATAAAAATCAATCAACGACGCTATTAATGATAAACATTAAATCAACAAACATTAACAACATATACCTACCACTATCAATTCTGTGTCATCAAACATTAATAAAAAAAAAAAAAAAAAAAAAAACAAAAAACTTTCTTCGACAACACAATGGGGAATCGTGTTATTAAAATTTAGAGTGCGGGCGGTACCTTTTCATCATTTTTTTTTTTTAAATTGAAAATATAAAAAATCAAAATCTACATAAACAATAAAAATATAACGCTATTTAAAAAAACTTTCAAATTATTTTCACCCATAATTAACACCAATTTAGTGCCTATCTACTTGAAATTTTAATAATATTGCTTAGAACTTTTACAATTTCTGCAATATTTAAATTATTGGTATTGTCTTTTTTGTATTTTGGTTATAATAAAAGGTATGAAAAATGACAAATTATGAATGCAAAATATGAAAGAAAATCATTTTTCCATAGGGAAATTAGTTGACGAAAATTCAATACAAAATAAAAAAAATAATTTAAGAAAAATTGTGTCTGCAGTCGAAATTCTTCACTTGATAATAAATGGTGTGTGGTACTTTGTAGTGCGTTTATACCCAAACATTTTGGCCAAAAATTTGTTGAATGCAAAATATGTTCACTTAAGACTTTATAGTCTACAATGAATACAAACCAGTGTTAATAGTAACTCTCTTTATATAAAATGTTTAATTTGGTTAGTATAATCAATTTAGATCTTAAACAGAATGTTGTGTTGATTATTAAAGTTTATTTCGTCGGCTTATCTGGTTTGTTCCATATGCCAAAATGTAATTTTAGAGAAAATTGAAGTTGAAGTTTTAAATGTAAATAGAAAGAAAACCCAACGATAGAATCTGTATAAAATTGTAGAATTTTTAGTTTACATTTCTGAGATTGAATTTTCATTATAAGCTCTAAAAAAAATATTTAGCTAACAAAAAAAGTTATGTTGAAATTTAAGAAAAGTAAAAATTTTCAGTTTGTTCTGTATCCACTTTTTTTAATTGTACGACGTGGAATAAAAAAATTTGTTTATGGAACAAACTAGCAACAACGAAAATAAGTAATTGTGTCCAACATTTTTTTTTTTTTTTTTTTTTTTATGTTATTGACAGTAACTTAGGTAGAATCACCTTTTCGTGCTTAACTAAGTACGGTACTGCAATTTTACACTACAATATCTACAATAATTTGAGTATTTATTTATCAAATTACTGGCTTATCAACTCATTAAATGTGGAAAACTACTACTATTGTCAGGAACTAAGCCTTCTTAAATAGAATAGTTTCATTTTTTTTTAATTTGTTACCCCAGATTATGCTCTCAATTATTTTTTGACATTTATTTTATCCCAATGACAAGAGGTACTGGGACCAGGTCGAAAAACCGATAAACAATTTTTTTGCTACATCGGGAATCGAACCTGGGACCTTTCGGTTGAAAGGCAGGCGCTCTACCTACTGAGCCACCCAGCGTGTTGTTTGCGTTTCCATGTTTCAAAATTTGGCACATCTTTCTACAATCGAATAAAAGCTTGAAATATTATTATCTTATATATATATATAGATATATATGTATATTATTTGATCAAGTTTGTTAAATAAAAGAAAATAAAACGAAAAATAAATTATAAAATAAAATTAATTTTATTTGGGTAATATAATAAAATTTTTATAAACAAAATCACAGCTTTCATAGCTGAATTATTAAATATCTATCTTTTCTACCTTTAATTTTTTTAGATGTCGTTCTTATAAAGTAGATAATCTTGAAAAATGTGAATTTTTTGGAATTGCTAAAACTTTTTTGGAAGCTTTTGATTTCAATGATATAGTTTCAAATTCAGGTCCACGAAATAATGTTTTGTATTTTATTGCAAAACTCTCTGCAGGGGAGGGATATCTTTTTCATATAAAATAAATTTTATCTTAAAGAATGAAACTTGAGCGTAAATTAATTTTGTTCATGGTTCACTATAGTTTTTGAAATTAGTTTTTGTCATTTGCAGCACTCTAAGTTGTATATTTCTAGTACTAAATGTTTTAGGTAATATAATAAAGTGTAAAGGACTGTTAATTTCTTTATTTTTGAAATATCGGTCCATTGCAGAATGAACACAATCAAGCTCTTGAATGTAAGAGTGCCCGGCTCAGAAAGCTTTTGAGATATTGATTCTAACATTATGTGATTTGAATGCAAAAATATTTTTAGTGCTGGGCTATTGATATTATTTTTGTTTTTGGGGATACACAAGTCACTCAAAAGTGTTATTCTTTTAAGTTCCGAAAATCCCCCACTAACTGATTTAAAATTTTAAGTAGAACGCTAGCGATATCATTACATTTTAGACATTTCGACATCGGTAAGCCTATAACTCTATCCAAATCGTAGCATAAAAAATAATATGTTACTAAATTGGCTTACTTTAAGATTCTCGTTGTCAAATTTTTTTTAAAAAAAAGTTTGATTATAATTTATCTTAAATAGAACAATAAAGTGTTAGTTACCAATTACATCGACCCACCAAACTAACACGAATGTTGGGTCTGCCTGAAAACATTAAAACAAAAAATTCGTTTTGTGTCGAAACAAATCAAGAATTTTTATTTACTGCCAAAGGTAAAAAAAAATCGAAAAAATTATGGCAGAAATAATTTGAGATCAATTATGTTGATTTCTAAATCAATAAACTCACTTCCTTTTTTCAATTAGAATTAACCATACCTACGCTTTTCAAGTTATATAGTTTAATTATTTCGTTTTATGAGTCAGTTTTCATGATTTCATGAACATAATAGATTTTAAAAATTTCAAACATTCTTGATTTAAATCAATAAATCTATATATTTAACCCTTTCAGAGCCCTAAAAAAAGTGTTCCATTCGATTGGTTTTACAAAACTAAAATTTAATTATTTTATATTTAAAAACTAAAAAAAAAGCTATGGAAATTCAAATATCAATTATTAAGCAGTGTAGAAATATTTAATCACATAGCACAATCTTTAAGATGGGCCTGATTTAATTGTATACCTAAGTGTCAATTATTTTATTCCATCAAAAATCACCTTAATATTATGTATTTTTTTTTTTTTATAAACAGCCTAAGGGTTAGGTATGAAAATGCCTTTACACATACGTGACACTTGGTTGGGATAGGGTAGGATAGAATAAATTAGGAAGAAAAAAAGGGGGATAGATTAGTAATTGGAAGTTGAAGAATGAAGGGTATTAATATTTTCTTTAAACTTTTGCAAATTGTAAATATGTTTCCACATTCTTGAAGTGCGAACTATAAAAGAACCTCCATAACCTACTTTATGCCATCTTGGGGTATCCACACTGTAGGGGTGAGTAATTGCAGCTCCTCTTGTTTCGCGTTGGAATTGTTTAAGAGGAGGAAGCAGCGCTTTGATTTCTGCTGAGCATGTGTTCACACCTACGAAGTATTTATAAAACAGAGAAAGAGCTCCGACTACACGTCGATGTAAAGAAAAAGAAATTAGGGATGAAGTCATATTTGGGTCGCCAATTAGACGAATGGCCCGATTTTGAACGCGGTCAAATTAGCCTAAGGGTGTAATGGAAGCGCCAGCCCAAATATGTGAGTTATATTTCATCTTGGGACGTATAAATGATTTATAGATATTAAGGAGTTCCAAAGGTGAAAGGACAGCTTTACATCTTCTTAGATAGTCTAAACACTTGGCAACTCTTTTCGCGATATCAAAAATATGATCATTCCAAATAATTTTTTGATTCACGCGCATGCCTAAAATATTTAGACTATTAGTGTTTTGCAAAGTAACACTTTGAAAAGAGAGATTAGGTTGAAATCCTGGAAGTTTGCGTGAAATAAGACAGTTTTGAGTTTTAGACGAGTTAAACTCAACTCTGTTTTTTTTGCCCCAGTCAGCAATTTTGGTCAAATCGTGGGTAATCATGTTAACCATTATCTGTCTTCTATTGCCAACTTCGGTAGTTGTAGCATTAGGTTTTCGGAGAAAATCGAAGGATGCCATTATTATGTCAAACTAATTTCATCGAGTGTAATCCAGTCTAATCTAACATAACATACCTAATTTTTTAACTATTCATCTCTACTTAAGGACTTAATAATATCAGTTATATACTCTTAGACATAATATCACTAACGCGATAAAAGGTATAAGTTTAGCATAATATGTGTTTATTTTTTATATTTGAAAATTTTATTTTATTTTGTTGCCAAATTTTTTTTTCAATATTAAAATTTAACACAAATTTTATGCGTAAATACCTATGCGCAATTCCTATTCATTATTTCTATGATGACCAGTCCCATTACTTCAAAGATACATACTTAATTTAATTTCGTTAAGTTCGCTTTTTTTTTTTGTTGTAAAACCTCCATTTCGTTTTTGACTCAATTCTTACCCATATATTTTTATTATGTATCGTAGGTAGTTAGATACCTATATTTATATACACAAGAATGGGTCATTTTTGTATTACATTTTGCTTCTTTTATTTGTGATTAAGGCTTTTTTGTGGCTGCATTTTTTTTATTATCACTATATTTAATTTTCATTATTTCGAAAATTGAGTGTAACATTATTATCTATTCTACTCTCAAGTATTTGTGTGGTGGTGGGTGTTGAGCAACAATTTAAATCTGCTTTATTTATTTTATTACCTATTTTATATTCTATTTTGTTATTTATTTATTTATTTTATTGAAAAAAAAGTTTTCGTAAATTTTCGTATTTGTTTTTAAATTACATGTCATTAAGTTTATACAAAAAAAAAAGCTAAACTTGCTTTTTTTTATCGTTTTGATTAATTGATGATTATTACATTATTTTGTTTGTTTGTTTTTGTTTATTTATTTGTTTGTTTGTTTGACTATTTTATTTTATGTGTTGCTGTGTATTCATTATTTTTTTTCATTGCTTATTGTTTTCATACATACTATTTCTATCTCTATTAGTCTCTCTAATATTGTTGTCCACTAATAGAAATGAATGAAAACTGAATGTTTTCATATTATAAATTTGATGGAGATTTTGTGGAATGTTCTGGTTTTTTTTTTCTATTTTCAATTTAAAAACATAAAAAATTAAATTTTAAATTAAATCGAGCAGAAAATCGATATTATTGAAAAAAATAAAAATAAAAATAAAACCAAAAAAATTGTTAACTATGTGTAGGCGGGAATTTAACATAATTTTTAACTGTTGTTAAATATTTGAAAGTGGGTGATTGTTACACGCTTGTCAAGTAGATTATTTTAAACTGTAACATAAAAGAGAAACATTGGCGAAATGACTAAAGTTCTCTTTTTTTTTTTTTTAGTGTGGCAGTGGACAATGTGTTGAAAGGGCAATTTTTTATAGTCATGAAAATATTTCCCTCTAATAGTAAAATTTATTCAGGAAATGTCATTTCAAATCGCAAGTTATTAATTAATAAAATGCGTGCAATAAAAAAAACGACCTCCTTTTATTTATGTAGATTAATTTTTAATTTGGGTTTACAGAAGTGCCAGAATTAGGTTGTTTTGTTGTCATCAAACAGTAATCTCTATTATCTTTATTTTGTCTATAAATGACCACTTCAGATAGATGACAATATTAAAAAAAAAAAATAAAAAAAAAAAATAGATACTATTATTTATTTAAAAATAAATTTACCAAAAATTAGATTTATGAATTGGAAGTGACTAATGATCTCCTTTTTTAGTGTAAGTTTATTATGTCTTAGAGATGAAATATTTATTATGGCTGTAGATTTGATTTGAATTTTTTTTAATTAAAATTAAAATTTTCTTTTTCTTTTTAAATTCGTGATTCAAAAAAAAATAAAATAAATTAAAAGAAGACAATAGAAAAAACTTTAAAATGGAATGAATGGAAATTTATTTTAAGATAATTTGATTATAAACGAATTTTAATATGATAGCTTTAATTAATTTTCTATTATGAAAATAAATTATTAAATGGTTATTTAAAAAAGCAAAAAAAAAAAAATACTTTTTTTGAATATTAATGAATTAAATAATTTATGCGATTGTATACAAATGATATTAAATAGTTCAAAAATATTTCATTTGAATAGTTAAATTTTTTTATGACAGAGTATCTAACATAGTTCAATTGAAATGTATCAATAATATGTGATTTTTTATTTGTAAACGTTGATTGGTATCAATGTTCGACAGTTATTTGTGAACATTGGACATTGAACTATAGCTATCTACGTCTCTAACTTTTAACATGTATAGTGGCAGTAAAATTAAAATTACATATTCATTTTACTGATGCGATGGCTATAACTGCAGCCGGAGTTTAAGTCTAGAAACTGTGAATTTGTAGAACATATTACAAGCTATAATAAGGCAAACATATTGTTGTATATTATACAGATAAACAATGAAACCCTTTTAAATAAGACTATAGAGATAATTCAATAAAATTGTTTTATTTATTGTCACAAATCAAATTTTCCAACTTGATGAACTAAAAGTGAAAAATGATTCTACAGTCATTAGAGAACATAAAAATCACTGTAGTTGATTAAAATTTGTATAATTTTATAAAACAGTAGCAGTTACAGAGTTTTTGATCGAATTTTACTTACAAAAAATATAATTTCAGACAAATTTGAAAATCATAATTCTTTCTAGAGCACCGTTATTGAATCATGAACTAGAGAGAAAAAAAAAATTATTAATTCATAATTAACGTTGATTAGTTTTGAGTTCACAGTTAACGTTGATTAGTTAGGGCTCCGCCCTATGCCTCCCCACGGATGGAGTTGCAGGACAATGATGATGATGATGAGTTATGAAGGTATGTAGTGTTCCGGAAGTTGGGCATCTTTATAGTACTATCGATATTAAGAAAATAGATTTACCAACTAAAAGATCAGTGTCCAAAATTTTATATATTGAGTAAAACAATAGCTATAGCATCAGTGATTAATTCTACTGATGATTTTTTTTTTAAATTAAAATACTTGTAATATGCCACCTACAGTTTTAGTGACAACTTAAATATTATTATCATTGTTAGAAAATTAAAAGTTAATACATAACTGTACAATTAAGTAATTCAATACTAAACAGATTATTTTGAATCTTTTCTGGTTTGTTGAGTTCCAAAAACATTAAGTTAACTTTTTTGTTTTTTGCATAGCCATAAAATTAGGTAAGTCCTTTTATACCGGTTGGTACATTTCACTAGGGAGGGAAAGGAAAGGGGTTTCTAATTAACTTATTAAGCTTAAGTCTAGACTAGTTACGTTTCCATGGTCTCATAATAAACCCCTTTGATCTAAGTATGTTGGTGCATAACGGCAGTGAATACTACCAAAGAATATATAAATAGTAAGAAGTCTCATCTCATATAAATTTTTTAAGAAAAATGTTTGTGCTGTGGGTTCGAATATTAGACCTACACATAGAGGAAGAGAACAGCGAAAACAAAATTCAAACAATCTTTCCTTCTTTCTGTGATTATATTTTACATTGTGTTTTATTATGAGTATACACAGATATGAATATACATAACTACATACCTAAATAATAATCTTATGTATTGACAAAATATTCAGTTAAACATACAATAATAGAGTCAATGATAGAAAAATAATATAGTAATGAAAAAAAAAAATTTAATAGTTATATGCATTACAAATCCTGAAGTGTCTACGGAATACAGTTTTATTTATTTCATGGCTCAAAATCATATTTCTATTCCAATTTTTGTATTTTTATGTTTTGAAGAAATAAAACAGGCAACAATCCATTTTTGATAGATTGTTTGTTTGTTCTTTTTGATTGTACCTAAGTAGATACCACCATCGTTCCATAGGTGGTGCTAGTGGTTTATTTGTATGTAGTATTAATAATATGTAACAGTCATTAATACTGCACACTTTTAGGTTTGGCGTATATCGTAAGACATTACTATACGCATGCATATATAAATACAATTTAAATAAATAAAAAAAACAGACAAAAATAGCAAAGTCAAAAAATTTCTTTGCTGAAAATTTAAAAATATACCTACTTTGCGTATGTGTTAAAATTTTTTTCATATTTTTTATTTTGCACCTTTGTTTTGAAAAAAATATTTAAATATATACAGCGATGGGTTAATCGTTGGTGACTTTTTTTTTTACAAAATTATATTCTGTTACGCTCTTCAGTTTTTATTTTCGTCAGTATACACACCTAAGTCGGGAAAAATTTAAAATATCCAGATGAGACTTCTTATTATTATATATTCGTTGCTACTACCTACTTAAAAGCTATGCAATGTAAAAATAATTTGATAATTCAACTTCTTTTGATTGGAAAAGTATTATCAAATTGGTACTGTCTGGTTGATTGGTACTGTCTGACCCTTGGGGGGGTTTTTTTACGAAAAATAGTGTAAGTTATTTAGTTAAGGGAAGAAATTCATAATTTCTACAATATTAGACCACAAAGATATTCACAGATATACCCTACAATACAAATTTATTAATATTATTTATTTCACAACGAATTTCGTAATCGAATACATTTTTAGTTTTAAATATCTCCAATACCAAAACAACCCACATTGCTATGCTTTGCAAAAAAATTTTATCAAATAAATTTATAAGTTTTACAGCATTATTTAAATATTAGACGAGTAGACTGGATTTATGTATATGAATATGAAGTAATTTGTAATGAAATTTTACACAATATTCATTTATTATTTTCTATTATTTTTCAGTATAACCAAACCGACACTACATTGCATATTTATTTTTCTTATAACAATTTTTCTTCAAAATACATTCTTATTTTTAAAAAACCGACCACTATAAATAAAATTTCACAACAATTGAAAATTACTTTCTTTTAGTAAATTATTATTATTATGTATAGAAGAAAATAATGTATTTAATTTGATATTATTATGTTCTAAAATAAAATAATAGGTCTTAAATATTCATTCAGAATAGAATCTAGTATATGGAAACAAAAGTTGAATACCAGAACAAACATTTTTTGGGAATCTTAAAAACCCATTAAAATCTAAACTAAAATTAATGGATTTTATTTTTGCTTTTAATTTTTTATTTTGTTTTTTGTTTTTTACCCATTAATTTATACTGCAATATTTTGTACATTTTTGTAGCAGATATATTTATTTGGTATTTTAGTATAGATAATAAAATTTTAGAATTGTTTAAAAGATCACCCAAAAAACAAAAAACAAAAAAAACCCCCCAACACCCTTCATTGTATTATGGTGTTATGGCTGGTGGTAATGGTAATGGCAAATAAATTTATAAACATTTATATTAAAAACAAGATGAAATCAACCCAGAATTATGGTACCATACCCTATCTATATTCTTCTGTAATAATTTTCATCGATGAAGGGTACGGTATAAAGCTTTCACCATAAATTCATAGACATTCTTCCTAAAAGAAAATATTTTATTTCATTTTTGAAAAATTATTAGAATGAATAAATCTTTTTAAGAAGATCTAAATGAACGTGTATCGCATTAAGAGTTACCGAAAATGAAATAAAAAAAAAAAAAACACTAACTAGGTACGTTAACTTTTACACGCCTTATCTACTTTCGGTTAGTGCTTATACTATGTATTTACAACTTGTTTTTTTTTTTAATATTTGGTAAATTATTTTTTTCAATTGAAATTAAATCTTAATCCTACTTTATTGTAACCCAAACTACCAAGATAGGCCTTGGGGAGATTATTAGCGTTGGACTTAAGAGCCTCGCATTAGTATATAAGGTGTGTCTGCCTTCAGAAATTATTTCCGTGGGTTAGGTTCCAATTTGCAACGATTATTCCAACATTTGAGGTCTGGATTCAAATGTTTGTACAATATGGCTAATTTTTCGAAAACAATGGCTAAAATCAAAAGATTTATGCAATTTTTAAATTTTCGAATTAAAATTTTGCTTTTCGTGTCAATCAGGTAGACATATAGATCACAAATACCGGACTATTACTGCGCGAATAACAGATGAATATCAATTTATCATACAAATTATTTTAGCTCATTACTTCTTTATAGTCTAGACTATGGATGACTGGCGCGGATTCTTTAGCCTCGATATACTTTTTTCTTCATTCAAATTTTACTGTCAAATATAATAAACAAGTTATATTATTTCTCTACTTGACTAATTGCACTTTGCTATAGCGTACACAAAATTGTTAAGATATTCAAAAACTAATTCCCCGATCTTAATTATTGAAAAGCATCAAATACGCTTTTCATAGGCCAAAGTTCTATCTATGGATCCAGCTGAGCACAGCTAAGATGTAATTAAAAGCTTGAGTATTCAGAGGACTCAGAGGACTAACTTATAGAACTAACAAACCCGGGTAATCACAATAAGCTCATTTGAGGCTGCGTTGATATAGGGAATAGATTTCCTTCCGCAGTTACACAATCTAATTGTTTTTAGAATTACAATTAATTACAAGTGCGCTCGGCCACATCAAAGACGTTTTGAAAATATTGTTTTGCTACTTTTTGGGCCATTCCCGATTTTTAACAGTCCACTTTGTAGTGTTTTTTATAATTTGTAGTTTGTTTTCATATTTATTCAATATTCAACACACATTTAAAACATATTGTCATTCGTCTGACCTTTGCCAAATTTTTTCTGGCCTTTCTAATCTACTCCCAATCTATTCTCAGTTTTAACATTTCATTTTTGTTTTGAAACAATTTCATCAGCTTCTTGTTAATTTAAACTTCTTAACAATATTTTAAGTTTTCAGAATATTCGAGAAATAAAAATTGAACTTTTAGATTTAACAATGTTTGACTTTTTAATCTTACTGCGGTTATTCTATTGAATAATTTTTATATTTCTTAATAAAAAAATAAATCCTACATATTCCTTAGATAATAGTTAAATGTATATAAAATGATGTAAATGAACAAACACAAGATTCAAAAAATATTTATTATTACTGTTATTTTCAATACTCCTACACTAAAATTATTTACAAGTATCTGTAGAACATCTTCAAAATTATCAGAGTAAAATAAGATTTTTTTTTTTTGTCATAATGTACGAGTATACAAAAACAATATAATATATAAAAATGTCTTCTATCTCCCTCTTTCTATGATAATAACAAATAAGTAACAAGCTAAAGTCACTTAGGTTTTTGTTTTTGTTTTTTTTTTTATTATTTTGGTTTTGTTTTTTAGAATTAGTAAGTTCTTTGTTCATGTCCTGTCCTAGATATCAACCAACCACATTAGCCATATTTCCCATGCGGAGTGTGTATCTTTTGTCTTTTTGTACTTTTTATATTTTTATGTACACAATGCAATAACATAACTGGACCTTTATTATTTTATGGTATATAGGTACATTATTTTATACCACATAATGTGTTTTCTCAAATAAACCAATATTGTAAAATCCATTGCAAATGTATATATACATACATATTGCTATATGTCATTATTTTTTATAATATAAATTTTTCTAAGGAGATTTTTCTAACATCGTTTTTAGGTTGCTGTGTTTTGATTTCATCTCAATTTAACATTTTGTTCAATAAATCTCTTCAAATGTTGTTTTTGTTGTTGTTGTTAGGCTTTTAATGTTTTCGGTTCATGTGAAGATATTCAATATTCGACAGGATATTCTTTATATGGTTATTATCCTTACGATAACAGGATTTCTGTAACTTTTTGTAAAATGATAAGTTCAATGATATAAATTATGTTTTAATGACAATAATAAAATGTTTTGTGCAGTGATGGTGTTATTATTATGCCAAAAATGGTAGACATTCTAGATTTGTTTTAAATTTGCTAACGAAAATACAAATGAGAGGAAATTAATTCGAAATAAATGCTAAGATGAGTTTTTGGAAAAAACATAGGGCCGCCGAAAGTTCACCGACACGCTTAGACCAGTAAGGCGCATTGTGATACTTGATACAACATAAATTTAAAAAAAGATATTTCAAGTTAATAAATTCCGAATCGGGTTTGGGAATAACTAAAGCTTCTATAAAAAAAACACAAAACTTCATAGATAAAGTAGCAACCAGAGATGTAATCAAATACTTCTGAAAAATTAATTGTTATAATTGAAATTGAAACCCTACGGGTTCAGGCTTTGCCGAAGTTCTATACTAACCGAAACGAAGCACTAAACAGAAAAAAAATATACTCGGAATATTTTTTTCTTCTACATAACTTTCTTTCAGAGCATAAGGCTTCCACAAAGCTCTTCAGCTTCTAACCCTGTTCTGTGCTAGATGTTTAATTTCACTACATGTTTTATTGTGCCATGTTTCCCATGGTTTACCTCTTCCTTTTTATTCCTGTGAATGCCAATCCAATGCCTGCGTTGCTATATTGTTCATCGGTCTTCTTATATAATAAGATAAACACCTAATTTCATAAAGTAGCAACAGCATTGTAATTAAATATTTCGGACAAATTAATCATTACAATTGTAACACTACAGGTTCAGGCTTTGCCCAAGTTCTATACTAACCCAAGTGAAGCACCAAACGGAAAGAAATATACTCGGAATTTTTTTTTCCTACATAACTTTCTTTGGGAGCATAATGCTTCCATAAAGCTCTGCAGCATTTAAGTCTGTTCAGTACTAAGTTGTTAAATTTTACTACATGTTCTATTGTAATTCTCGATTTCTTTATGGACTGATCTGTGCCATATTTCCCGTGGCTTACCTCTTCCTCTTTTATCCTGCGAATCCAATGCCTTCGTTGCTATATTGTTCGTCGGTCTTGTTAGGGTATGGCCTTAGTGTTCGCTTTTTCTAATTGTTCTGGGCCAGAATATTTTCATATTATGCGCAAGCATTTGTCACTGTCAGTGTGGCCTTAGAGTTCATAGCTTCTAATTGTTCTGGACCAGAATATTTTCATATTTCGCGCAAGCATTTGTCAGTGAAGACCTGCATATTCTTTGTATAAATCTAGTTTATCAGCAATGTCTCGCTACCATACAATAGGGTTGATTTCACGCAGACATTAAATATTTCAAGTTTCGTGTCCTGGCGATGTGAGGTTGGGTGTAAATAAAATACTCAGTATCACAATAGTTATAAGTCTGTAGTCAATACAATAGGTAAATTCGTACTTAGTAATGATCTCGTAGTTGTATTTTTTCAGATTTCCGTACTGGGTTTCCATTAGAAAACTACCTCGACCTTCTACACTGTTCAAACAACAACAAAAAATTGTAAAAATATTTATGAATAAAAAATTGAAACTTTATTTTATGGTTTTTTTACTCCATTAGGACCACATAAGTTCGTTATTGTTTTAGGAACTGTTTTGCTAATAGGAGGTTTTGCAGCGTTAGCAGTTTGAACTGTGAAGTTACAACTTGAAGGCTCTGTAATATTGGATTAGTTTATTCGCTGCTTGAATTGAAATATTTTTACTTACTATCATATTTTGGTGTTATGAAATAAGATCGAATGAATCGAAGTACAAAAAAGTAAAATAGCTTTAAAGCTACCTTCAATTTTAGTATAGATTTTATTTATAAATTAAATAATCATATTTCATACCACCTCCCATCTTACTTTCTTTGTACATAAATTACGGAAAAAAAACAATTTTACATAGATTAAAAAAATATTTGAAAATCACTGATATTAAACAGAGTATAAAATACGACAGAGAATACCTAAGTTTTTTCAATCAAAGTAGGTCAAATCAATTTTTACAGTTTTATAATCATAGTTTATATTTAATTTTAGAAAATTGTCATTCTCTTTTCAGTTTATTACCTACCCTACCTACCTATACATTTCTTCTCATTTTCTGGTATATAATTTTTTAGGTTACAGTACAGTACATAAATAGCAGCTCTATTTCTATATCACAGCAAAATAAATTGTTTATAGCTAGTCATCGTCATTGAAAAAAAAAAAACAAAAAAAAAATGTTCCTATTGAAATCTAAATAAATGGAAATTTTTCTTCTTTGTACTCTCAGTTTCCTTTTATTGAAGGATTTACATTTTCTGTGTCATTCATGTGATTTTTTTTTGTGTTCAATAAAATGTTCTTCAAAATTTATTGATAATAATATGAAAATTAATTATAAAACAAAATTAAAATATTTAAAATAATTGATTTTCATTAAGAAAAGTTTATGTAATTGAAAATTTGAGCAAAATTGGTTTGATTTTGAATGCTTCAATGTAATAAAATATTAGTAGAAGTGACATCAGGGTTATATTAGATAATCTTAGTAGTTCCGAAAAAGATATAGTATTAGTAAATCAGATCAAAGACTTGATGAAACTAGGTTCAGCTACAAGCATAAAAACACAAGCATCATTATTATTTTGTGTTTCCACTAACCTAACGAAATCAGCGTCATTTATCTGTGTGTGCGTGTAAAAAATTAATTTTAAAATAAAAATTGAAGTGAATATGGTACGATATACAATTTTTATAAATATACAATTTTTTTATATTCTTCATTCCACTTCTTTTATTTTGTTATTATCTATGGTTAGTGTGTGACGCCGGTTCAACCGCTAACATTTTAATTGAATAATCTCTCACTTCGTGAGTACAAAATATTCACTCTACAAAATTAGTTTGCTGGCAAAAGGGGTATGAATCGTATGTTAACCATGGCGTTATCCTTCTACGTGGAATATAGACCGATGGACATTCTTCGTTGTTTAAATAGAATAGAAAAACGTAACATAAGTAAAAAATCAACCTCCTTTGCTACTTTATTTGATCCAGGTGGCTCTGTACCTAAAAAAAATGTAAAAGAGTTTTAGACTTCTTTGCTCAGTCAAGTGCAAAACACTGAATAATTAAATTTGGACGGACCCTGAATAATTAAATATCGGCGAATGGTTAGATCATAGGCAGAAGATACAAAAATTTCATAATTGCGATAGAAAAACAATGATAAAATATTGGGAGAATGACAATAGAATTGGCAGAAATATCGAGAGAGTCGCCATAAATATCGGAGAAAATAAATATATGGACACGAATTTTCATAATCAGTCTCAAATTATTCCGATATTTTCAAAATATAGAGTTGGATATTTTTGCTGCATTTCACTGCCCAATAGAATTTACTAAGGAGATGAAAGCAGTAATTTCATATCTTTTAAGGATATTAGAAGAAGCCTTAAGGATTTTATATATTAAATCAGTAGTACTAAAGCTAAGTTAAAAATCTAAATTAAAAAAAAGTTGTAAAGCTCAGATCAAATTGTATAGAACATATACAAAATTATCAATCTATACATAGGGCGTTTACTTGCACTTGTGAATCGAACTTGAAATCGAACTAAATTTAATAAATTTAATTTTACATTATCTATAGTGTACTTGAGACAACACTAAAATTTTGACAACATATCAAGTGCGATTTGACAGGCTTAGTGTGAGTATCAAATGCAAGTGCGAGAGTTTCGGAAACGCTACATAGAATACAATAAATGTGAAAACTAATGTTTTTGTAATTCACTGTCTACATGACATGACTATATTCAGTCAACTTTGAATTTTTTTTTTTATTTTTATTATTATGTAAAATATTGGGACTATCCCTATTTGACTGGGCCTTTTATAGATAAATCATTTATAAAAGTTACCATAAAATAATATAATTTTACTCCCTCATACACATTAACGGTATACTATATACTCCTCTCTTTCTAAACTCCAATTTATCAGCTAAAAATTTCTCATTAGCTAATTTATTTACAATGCACGTCTTTTTCTAGCGATTTACATCTTTATTATACGCCTCAAAAATATTAAATAGCAAAGAGAGTAAAGATAGAGAACATGATGTATGTGCGAAATCCGTATGTGCGCACAAGATGTATCCAGCGAAATTACAGCATTTTATTCCAATAATTGAAATTCAAGTGAAGTTACAATAATAGCCTTAAGATGTATAAAACCCTTCTATGCCAGCGCTAATTTATAAATAAGTATAAGCAAATTAAATCTCTTTTAGTTATGTAAATAGAATTTTTAATTTTACTATAAATTATTAGACCTCTCTCTTTGTTAGAAAGATTTTCAAACTGAACTGAATTCCCAATCTTTCAAATAAAATCTCCCCCTTGCAACTTATTGTGACTTGGATTCAACCATTATCTATAATTATAATTGACAAGCATTTAAGGTCCTGCGGAGTAGACACCTTTTCATTTTATTTCGATTCTCCTACTCCTTAATGAACTTCTAATATACATAATATATAAGATTATATATAAAACAAAAATGCATGATTTTATTATTCAGCAAATACATTATGCATATGTGAGAACTTATTAAAATAATAAACAAAAGCAAACAATTCAGTTTTTATAGTTTACATATGGACTTGCAAATGAATCTATGTACATATGCCAAAAAAAAAACAAAAAAAACAAAAAAAACAAATTCATCTGAAATAAAAAATATAAAAACAATAAAAAAACAAATCACTTGAATTCTTCATTTTTATCTTTTTAAGTAACTGTTTCTAAATTTTGGTTATTTGTAGTAATAATATAGTTTTTATTAAAATTATGTATTATGTATGTATATATATACATACCTCTTTAATGACAAAATTTTTTATTTTTCCGGCATTTAAAACCAAATGATCAGGCTACCCAAATTATACAATTACTTAATCATGTTTGTTGTTAATTTATTTATTTATAAAAGTGGAGGTGCAGATGAATTTCTAGACTACCTAGACCCCTTTTAAGTCAGCCTTGTTAAATTAATTTATTTACTAGTGTGCAATTGCAGATAAGCGGTTTTTTCAGGTACAATTTTATATAAAAAGAAATATTTGTTTTCGTATAATTGTAGTTGTTTTCTGAATCGCAATAAAATCCCATTACTCTCAACGTACCAGATCGATAAATCAGTGTTTTCGCATAAGATATTAAAGTGAGTCTCAGGATTTTATTGTACAATATATTCTGAAGCACATTTAAACAATTAATTCGTCAGGTTTGGTTCGTTATATAATATTATTCATCATTAAAGACAGCCATTAATTTAGACGGACTAAGCAAGGGTATTGGTTATGTTATCCACTATGTTATGTAGTAGCAAAAGCATAATTTCGAGTTCGAATGCCGCTTATGTCATGAATGTATGTACATACAAAGTTTTTCAATTATTCTTTCAACTTAATTTGAAATAAATGTTCGTTGTCATTTAAAATAAAATGGAATTTTGCTATTATGAAGGCAAAGTTCCACTTTACAATAGATGTGGTTTTCCACATTTAATCCACATTTAAATTAGCTGCTGTACCAAATATTAGAAGAAAAAAAATTATGAGAAGTAAACAATGTTATTGTATATGCCATCTTTAAGATATTATTGTAAATACCAATCCCTTGAAGCAGTTAGGATGGCAATCGTTCAGTCAGGAAATTATAAAAATAATAAATATGATAATTTTAATGTGCTTGTATTTTACTTATCCCAATTTTTTTTACTTCTTTAGTGAGCAAATTTTTTTGCATTTTTCTATTATCTACCTATGTACCACAGAGCGTTAACAATTAATCTTTAAATGTTGGACAACTCCATGATTCAATGCCGTAAAATATAAAATTGTATATTAATTATTACTTCTATTTTTTATTTTTGGTTTATTGATATTTAATTTTAAATGTTTCCAGTATTTGCCACCATTTCTTATACTTTTTATTTTTGGGTTGTGAAATGTGTAACTATTTTAAATGTTTTAAGTATTCACCACCATTTTCCATATTTTTATTTTTGGCTTAAGAGCTTGCTAAAATTTGAATATTTTTGTAGTGTAATTTACAATTCACTTATTCTTGCTTTTTTACTCACCACGTCGTTCATCTTGTGTATTAGGTATATATAAGATTTTTTTTATTTTATTTATTTATTTATAACATTTGCTATTCAATAACAAAATAATAAATCTTAACCTAAAACTAGTTCTATTACAAATCTAATACCAGGTTATATATTTTTTAAATGATATTGGCAATTTGGGGTCTTATCCAACATAAATAGTCATAAAAGTCATTTAAGTGCAATAAAATTGATCCGCTCACTTAAAACCATCTTCTACTCGTTAAATTTAAAATTTAAATTTAAATAATTATTGAGTTTCGTTTATACAATTTTTTAAATATTTAAGGACAATACCAAAATATGATCCAAATTTTCATTTATAATAATAATTATAATGTATATGGGTAGTTCTCCGATAAACGTACACTTTAAAGTCACGACTTCTAAAAAGCATTTATATATATATTGTACTTGAATATTTAATAAATTTTAGATAAATAAAAATTAGTGTTTTAAAAGTGTTTTAAAGAAAAAAAATCGCTTTAAAATACTAAAAAAGCATTCTCCTGCCTGTCACAACACTATTTTTGTTTACACTTTTTCTTTTTATTCGAAAATGTAGTTATTTTTAAAAAAAATAAATAATTATGTTACTCTAAGTAATGTAATGTATTCTGTAAACACATTCAAAAGTTTTGTAAAAGCATTTTACAAAGCCTAAAGTCTGTCTATCATTTTACACTACCAACTGAGTAGTGTTTTTTCTATGTATTAGAAATTCTCAAAATTCGGCATAACAAGTATGTAACAAGTTTGATTAAAGAGAATATTAAATTATTAATCTTCTCAGTTATTAAACAAATGTGAAAAGTGAATCAAGTAAAGTGTAAGGTATAAAAGATTGTGGGAATTTTACGAAGAACGCGAGTGTCGATCATTCTCCTGGTAAGCTTTTTTATTAAATTTAATTATATATTTCCTCATATAAGCAAACAAATCAAATACTACGTTGAATTTACTTACGCCATTTATACTTTTGTACGTTAATTTTAGTTTTTTTGTTATTAAAGTTAGATTTTGTATTGTTTTATCATTCTCCTGGAGAACATTCTCCTGGAAACAAATATTCCAGGAGAATTCGTTTGTAACAGAAGAATGTTTTTTTATATCAATCTCGCAAAATTTCAATGTTCTCTTAAAATAATATGCTTTTTTATATATTTTTTTTTTTTATATCTTGCTTTTTATAATATTATTTAAGTTTAGAACACAACATTTCGCATATTATGGGCAAACCTACGCCAAAATCAAAAAACACGGCCGAAGCTCTTAAAGTCAAAAGAGAAAAAGAAAGAGAAAGGTACAGAAAACTTAGACAGGATCCTGCTACCTTAGAAGAGGAGGTTTAAAGTCTCGGCAAAAATATTTAAAAAGAAGGGAAAAGAAACAGGTAAAGCTTGTAAATGAGATAACTTCAAGGGAGAAACGGGCTAAGCGAAAATCTTGGAGAAACAATAACAGAACTCAAGAAGCCAAATATTTTTACATACCGTAGTAGTGTATACTAAAGATTCATCAAATGATCGATTGAAGACCGAATGTTTTTGCACATTATCGGAATGTATTTCACATAAACCAATTTTGAATGATATCGAAAAGAAAACTCCAGATATTTCTAGCTTACATTTTGTAAGCGATAGTCCTTCAACGTAATACAGAAATAAGACTATGTTTTATTTTATGGGTGTAAAGCTAAGCCAATTATATCTACTGAACCAGTTTACCTGGAACTACTCGGAAACAGGTCACGGCAAAGGAGCTCCTGATGGTATTGGTGGACTCTGCAAAACGAACAGCTGATAGATTGGTAGAAGAGGAAAATATCGTATCGATTTCAACACGATCTATATAAAGTTCACCAAGTAGTGGGAAATGTTTATTCTCCAGAATTACATATGAGGAAGTTAAGTTGATTTCAATGTTCTGGTGAATGTTATCACTTTGAAATAGGATTCCAGTGTTATACAAAAACCGTTGAAGAATAAGGTAACATAAACAACCATCTACATACACTGGACGATATCACTAATTTTACTTCTACAGTGAATGAACAAATTTATTCAAATAGATACGCTGCAGATTGACAAGTCAAGAAGTTACAAAAGATGGAGAAATTAAGATAATGTGCTTAAAAAGTACCAATAAGGATAAAACTAATTTTAAGGCTACCTAAAAAGATATTTCCTTCGTAACTCCAAATCATATACTAATGATTTTGCCCTAATCCAATAACTAAACGCAAAGGAGAAAGAGAGGTTTATTCCTTTAAAAATAAACTAAATATAAAAGAAATCTTGTGATATTATGTCGCATATAATGAAATATTGGGATTTATTTTAAGTGTTATGAAGTAAAACACATTTTTATTTTTAAATTTAATATTATTATAACTATTGTTGCCAAAAATTAATAAATTTGATCAAATTTAGTGTGTTTTGTTTAAAACTACGATATCAAAAACATTCTCCTGTCATTTAAAAAACATTCTCCTGTTACCAATCTATTTTTGCTCTTTAGTGTATCCTACATTATCCAAATACTACATAATTTAGCCTTAATGTGTTTATATAATTTTTTTAGATTTTTATACTTATAAGGATCTAATAATTTTATAGGAAAATTTAGGTTTTTTATGAAATTTGTATTTTAAAAACATTCTCCTGGAATTTTCAAACATTCTCCTGTTACCAATTTTTTTTTAAATGCGTTTATTTCTTAGATTGAAGGTACAAATTAAGTGCTTCAACTGTTATTCCATTGCACAAGTATAGAGTCGTTATTCTAGAGCAACAAAATGATAAATTTTGATCAAATAACGATTTGCCACTTTTTGTATTCAAACTGTACGTTTACCGGAGAACTACCCATATAAGCTTTTCAACATGCCTTGTTTTACCATTTTCAATATCTTAGGCTAAGATTTTGAAATTTAAGACTATAATCCAATAATTTATCAAATTAGACCTCTCTTGATCTTTGAATTTTTCCATACCTTCTCATCATCCTTCCAACAAATAATATTAAATCAGTGACAAATAATTTAAACTGTTTTTTGTTATATATTTTTTTTTTTATTTTTGGAAAGGACAAAATTTCTTTGTTCGAAAAAAAAGATGATTTTTCCTAATCTACACGAGGGCAAAATTATTACGTAGGGTATAAAATAAAATTAACCTATAAAGAAAAACAATTTGAAATTAAATTGTACATCTAATTTAATTTTTAATCCTTAAATCCTTCAAAAAATCTTTAAAAATCTTTTTGTTAAAAAACCCCTCAACCCTCCATCATCAAAACCCAGTTAACTTTTAAACTATGTGTATCTACTCGTATTTTATAAAATTAAATTTTTAAAGAAAATTTGTTTTCATTTTATAGTCAAAATTTTGAGTTATGATTTCATTTTCATTCAAATTATTCCTTCTTATATTTTCTACATCATGACTGACTATCCCTTAATCCTATCAAAATTTTACATGCACAATAATACCATAATGTGTATACTAGTATTTGTATAGAAGTACAAAGAAATTATTTTTATAATAGTATGAATTTTACATAAAATAGGGACAGAAAATAAACGAATATTAACCCCCATAAAAATGAAATAACCGAAAAATGAAACCAGCAAATATCACATGTACCGTAAATATACGTACGTAAGAGTATAACGAGTAATTGATAGGGTAAATTTATCTTTTGACATTGACGAATCATATAAAATGTATCATTTTAGCTAGCCCCTTCCATTTAAATGTAATACATTTTTTCTGTAATCTGAATATAAATAAATTTAATAATATGTGTAAGGGATCATATCAAGGAGAAGAATAAAATTAAATTGGATTGTGGGAGAGAATAAAGGTAAGGAGTTAAAAATTCATAACCCAGAGAATGGCAAAATGTTATTTTGTACCCGGATTGACTCTTATAATGTCTATTCTGATATTGTCATTGACATATTTTTTTTTTGTAGTTTTCTTTTTATAAGTGTATACAATTTTTGTGAGCTATTATTACTCTTGTACCACAATCATACCTCAAACTATTATTTAAATGTCCCAAATTGGGAAGTAACAAGATATAACAGTATAAACGATTGGAAAAATATTATAAGAATAAAAAGAAGGAAATTTATTTTGTATCAAATTTTCAATCATATTTTTCAGATACCGTTCATAATACAATCCATATATGAATATTTAAAGGTGACTGTAAGAATGACAAACAATCTGGATGGGGTACGAAATCTTGTGTCCCAAAATTTCGTTTTATCAAAATCTCGTTTCTGAAAATCTTGTTTTTGAAAATCACGTTTTTTTAATGTGCCTATTACAGGTGTCACACCACTTTTCCAGTCACCCGAATGAAATTTATATTCGTGTTATAAGTCTCATCCGACACCAACCAATTTCTGAACGTATTTTTTTTGTACTTTGACAGAAAAACTCATTTGACATTTGAGAAAAAAATATTTTTATAAGAATACAAAGTTGGTTGATGTTATTTTTTATAAATTTTTAAAACAGATAATCTAAGTATAAAGAGAAAGGTTCTTAGAAATTGTTCAAATCCGTTGGAAATTGATAATGAAAAGTAAGTAAAACAATTTGTAAAATAATTAATGTACAAATATGTGAAATATAACAAAACGATTTGTTTTTAGCTTCGTTAAATATTTCCGATTGAATAAAGACGCTTTTATTGCTTTGTTTGAGGATTTGAAGGAAAAATTTAAAAATTCAAAATAAATTAAAATTTGTTTTTATTTCATAAATCCTTAACTTTCTATTCAAAGCAAGACAATAATATTATATAATATAAATTCAAATTCAAATATATACTATATATATAAATTATTTCAATAAATTTGTAAATATTTACATAGTTACCCTTTCTTTTCAGAATTCATTATTTAAATTTATATAGACACAAAAAATTACAAAATTACAGAGAAACGGAATCCTGTTACATATAAATTGCAAGTGACAATTGAGTCGCATTTTTCAGTCGGCGCGTGACAGTTGTAATAGTAATTAGTGTTGTCACCTGAAATTATTCGGATCCGACAAAAAAAGTAATACCTGTAATAGGCACATAAATATGGGTAAATTTCGTTTTTGTTTTTAGAAAATACAGTATCCTACTTCTAAGCTTCTGAAAAGTTGAATATATCTCTTCTTCACCACTTTTAAAAATTTATGTTGAATTTTCTGAAAAAGTGATATGCAATTTTTCCAGAAATTTTACAAAACTGCTCAACATTTTTAATAAACTTTGTGGAAAATTTTTTTTTTTTTTAAATAAAGTTATTACTGTGCAATTGCACAGGGGCTCACTAGTATTAGTATATTATAGAATCCTACAGCGGCTATAGATTCGATAAATTAAATTGAACTTTCTGTAAAAGGCAGGTATGGGGATAAAGGCAAACATGGTTTTTGGGATATAAGATTTTAAAAAAAGAGTATTCGTACCGGAGCCAAGAAATCTACCTTTGACCATCTATACTAGAATTATTGATATACTTGATAATTTAACAACAGTAAAAGCTTCATTCAATCCAAAATTCCTAAATTCAATGATAAATTACGAATCTTTAATATTCAATATAACTCTCAGTACTTCTTTCACTTCATAATGTTTAGATTTTTTATCCCCAACATCACAACCGAATTACTGTATTAAATAAAAGAAATTTTGGGATTTGAAAATCAGAAATGAAAATAAATAACAACAACAATTTCCAATAGTTATAATGAGGTGTATTTAAAAAAAAAAAATGTTTTTTTTATTCCTTACACCACTTCCTTACACATTTTGTTTTTTTTTTTGTTACTTCCCCAATTTAGTTGATTTATAATAACGAAGGGAGGCATTTATTTCGATTGAATAATAAAAATAGAGAACTTAATAATAGTTTTAATGTTAAATGAAGAAAAAGGAAACTGTTATTGATTATGAAATGAAAATGTAAACTGTATAAAATAATATAGGTATATAACAGTTTATTAAGTTGTTTTGGTAGAAAAGGAGGGAAAAGTTTTTGTTTTTTTTCTTATTTTAGGTCATCTGAAGACCTAATAAATTTTTAGAACACAATTATAACCAAAATAATTTATAATATTATTCATTCTTTCGTTTCATACTTCTCTTTACTGATTTATTCTCGGCAATTGTTCGCCTCTAATGCGATAAAAAGAAATCCAATCTAAGAAATTTCTCTGACTGGCTGATCTTACAGGTACTAAGCTTTATAACCTCTACGGTTATAAAAAGACTAAATTGATCGAAAAAAGTGTTTTATGTGGTATCACAATGCATCTTTATAGTGTTAGTATGATGTTTATACGAGGCAGGCTGCACAACTATCTAACGAAGTCTAACACTTGGTGTCGAATAAATTTTCTAATTATCTTTCGCGAGTTTTTCCGATGAGTTCTGATTTTTAATAAAATGAGATTGATTAGAACTTTTAGAATTTGTTTGTGAAGTTTTCGACAGTTTTAATGCTATATGTGCTTATTAAGGTTAATACCTTGGACTATTTAATGCAAGCCTAACAGTTCCGGCCTATCACCCCGGGTGGGGTTGCAGTACAATGATGATGATGACAACAGTTATTATTAAATATTGTGATTACCAGCGTTAACGGAAATTTTGTTCTTGGGTATAAAATATGTAGTGAAGAAAGTCTTTTTTTTTATTTTGTATGGAAAAGTTTGTTATCACTGACGTGTAAACGAAAATAAAGATTTTCAGTAGTTAATTGTACATTGGTACACAAAGTGTTTTCAAAAATGAAATATTCTCAATGGCTATTTCATTTCGTCAACAAATTTCTGTGTATTCAGTTATAGCAGACATAATATTTACCATTCAGAATTCTAGATTCTGTTCATTCATTGATCTATTAAATCCAAAATTGAAATATCAAATCCGTTTTTCGGATCTATAAATCCAAAATTTTGATCTATCAAATCCAAAATTAAAATATCAAATCCATTCATTGATTTTGTGGGCTGATTCGACCTGATACGACATTGTTTTCATTTTTGATACTTCATACTTTTGGCACCATATCTTTTAATTGGATTAATCAATTTTTAGATAATATCTCTTATCTACTTATTTATAAAATAAATTGAAAGTTTGCCCCAAACGCTGTATTTTTCGTGATTGTTTGGGCCGTAAATGATTCAAACATTTTTCTTGCTATTGGCTTTAGTTCAATTTGAAATATATTTTACTAATCTCAGTCTCAGTTACAAAATTAAAATGTATTACATATGAAAAGGTTCAATTCAACTCAAGTAGATTTTAGAACCGTAAACTCGCAATTACAAACGAAATTCAATTTACCTAGCAATTTTTTTAATATTGTGATTTAAGTGATTATAATATTGTGATCTACATACATAATTCGAATTTTTAGCTAATAGGTACTTACTTATATATTGTTGGAAATATTGAAAACTATATTTTTAAAATCAAAACAATTTATTTATATTGATTTTACTTGAAAAGTTCGTTGTTTAACAAAAAAGTAATAATAATAGTGTTATTATTTTTCATTTTTACCCATTATCAAATTAGTATTGCCTTGTTCTATGTTAATAAACACAACCTAAAAGGAAAATGGAGGATTTGAATAAAATAAAAAAAATAATAAAAATACTAACTTAAATTTTTTTAAACATTGAATTTTTGCAATTAATTTTTCAGAGAAATAAAGGTAAATTCGTTGTTAATGACTGTTGACGTAAGCCTAATTTTCCATTATCTGACTTCCTACCTATATTCTTTTAACATTTTATTAACATCTTAGTGCGTTGTGTTGTATACAGTTACAAAATTGTGCAAGTATATACTATTTACAAATTTTCAGTTCTTACTTGAGGGTTAAAGTTTTTTTTTAATATAAATATAATCCCAAATTTTCATTTTTGATTTTCTCAAATTGACCGTCGTGGTGTATGAAGTAAAATAACTATTAGCCGACGGTATACTTAGTAATATGTTTATAAATTCACGTAGAATATCATAGAATGATCAGAGTATAGCAATTTGGAAGAACAAACTATTGAACATATTTTGTAAAACTTTCTCATCTCCGAAGTAAATTACAGTTTTTAAATTTTTCATGATTAAGCACCTATACTATTTAGTCCTAAAAGCTTAGCATATTTTTGGTTCTAAACCTACTTTGTTTAGAATTTTTATACTGAATTCGAACTCTAAAAACTGAGGTTAATATCTGTTTAGTACATTTAAACATTATCCGTTGTTTTCGGCATCAACTCCCTTTTATTACATATTCATTATTTTCCTTCCTTCCCTATCCCATTCAAGCGGCATGTTAATATTAAAAGTGCTATTGTAAATGCTGTTTACAAGAATAAAAAAAAGACACATTCAGTTCCAAAAATATTTTAGCATATTTTCTATAAACTGAAATCGAAATCGATTACCCTTCTAACGCTCTTCTTCTTCAGCTACATACATCCACAATTGGTTGTCTGCGATCACATTTCTGAAGCTTTCGCCATTAAAGATTTCGTGGGCTGACCCGACCCGATGCGATATTTTTTTCATTTTTGACTTAAGAGTGAATTTATAGCTTTATAGGTTAAAAATATTTTAGAATATTTTCCATAAACTGAAATCGAAATCAATTATCCTTCTATTGCTTTTATTCTTCATCTGTATACATCCACAATTGGATGTCTGCGATCACATTTCTTAAGCTTTCGCCATAACAATAGTTTTCTGTCAATGCTTCTTCTGCCTTTTATTTTAGCTTGTGGAATCAGTTTTATAATATGATATTTGTCATTTGTCATCATATGACCCAGATAAATTGTTTTTCTGCGTTTGACTGTTAATAACAGCTCTACTTAAAACCTCACTGTTATTCATTCAATTTACACATAATATCTTCAGTATTCTACGGTATACGAACATTTCAAATGTTTCAATCTTGTTCATGTTCATTATTTTCAGTGTTCACGTTTCGATGCCATAGAGGATACCATATCGTTCACACGTAGCATTTTACGAACCGAATTTTTATTTAGAGATTGATATCACGGTTATATAGAATTTTTTTGTATTGTATAAAACTGGTACAAGCATATTCTATTCGGCATTTTATTTCCATATTATCTGAAATCCAGATTTAATTTAGCTCGGGCCTGGCCAACCCGCGGTTCACAAGCCGCATGCGACTCTTTGGAAGATAGTTTGGGGCTCTCAAAATAGTTTATAAATATTTGTAAAATATATCAAATATAAAAAGACTTTAAATTAGAGCTATATTGTTAGTATGAATAAAGAATGATGTGTATTCATTTTTGTTTCCTCTTAAAGTTATGCAAAATCAAAAACAGTATTTGTCTATGGCTATCAAAACAGTATGTATTATGTTATGGCTTTTAGTGAAATAGAAAATTAATTGTTTTTAATTTTGTGCTTTTGTTGAAATATATTCAATGCATTTTGGGAGAGTTCCATTGAAAATAATTTAGTTCCAACTGATCTGGGACTGCTACAGATGGTGCTCCTAACATGATAGGAAAGAATAAGTGCTTTATGGGCCTGATGCAAGCGGAACTATCTAAAATAGATATTGGACAGCTTACACATTTCAATGCATTATACATCAACAAAGCTTGTGTAGCCAAACATTAAAAATGGATCATGGTTAAAACTATTAATGTCATTCGTAGTCGTAGTCGTGGACTATTTCATCGTCAATTTCAAGAATATTTGGAAGAAAATAATTCACACTACGAAGACGTTATTTGTTTTTCTAACGTTCATTGGCTAGGTAGAAGCAAATGTTTAGCAAGATTTTTATATCTGAAGGAAGACCAAATAAAAACCAAATATCCAAATATAAGAATATTAGCTGCGAAAATCATAAGTGTTTAGTAGTACCGTACTATGCGTTTATTCTTACTTACAAAGTTTATTTCGTAATTGCTTTTTCGGCTCATACAATTATATATTTTTTTTATTTTGGCTCATTATTCAGTTCGGTTTGGCCAGGCCTGATTTAGCCAATATGTTAGATATTTAAAACTTGACACTCGTTCAATTATGGTTTTATTTATGGTTAATGTTATGTTGTCGAATGTATTGGTCCTAGAAATAAACCATAAATTTCGTTTTACTTATATTAATCTCTAAACCGAAAAGTTTGCTGCGATGGTTGCTTGTCTCATTCTAAAAAAAAAGCTCTGAACGTGATAAATAGAAAAGACATGTAAATCAGGATTTGAGATACATCAAAAAGCAAATACAATGATTCTAGTAAAAAAACAACTTTCGCACAAAAAGGAATTAGCTGTGGTGTTTTATTCCCAAACACCTGTGACGATTAAATTCACGGGTTATAAAATTATTTATTTATTTATTTCATTATGTACATATATTTAAGACGGTAAGTGTCTACAAGAGTATACGATAAGAAAAGAATGTAAATTCATTGTACTTAAACTAACTTAATCTATGGAAGTTAACAGTAAAGCAAAAGAAAAATAGAAAAAGAAGAAAAATAATAATGCTAAAAAAACGAAAATTTAAAATGTATAAAATTTTTTAATACAAAATTCCTTTTCCTAACAAAAACACATTCTAAACATAACAAACATTATTGCAAATAATAATTCTCAGTACTAAAATTATTATTGAAGTTAATAATGGTTACAACTTTTCTTTAAAGTACACCCAACAAAGCTATCGTAAAATTTGGAATTACAAAACTCACACCTAAGAAGCTTCGACAAAGAATTCCATAACGCCACTGCCCTTACAAAAAGGGCAATGTAAAAAAATCTTCGTGTGTGCCTTGGAATAATTAAGCTTGAACTTCTTAGTGACCTACCATGGGCTATTTTCTCATAGAGATATTTTGGTGTATTTTTAGACATAATTTTTTTGATAATTTCAGATATATTTCAGATAGTTTTCAATCATTTCAATTCAATTCAAAGGTGCAATCAAGCATGATTTTGGAAACATCTCTAATACTGTCAAGCTTACGACAGTTTGTGACAAAGCGTGTACAAGCATTGGAAATTACCTTTAGTCTGCAAAACTCATTCGAGAATAAATTACAAAAAAAAAACTATATTAGAAACTGCAAAAAAAAAATTAAATTGAAAATGAATGGCCACAATTTCCTTCACAATTTTTCTAATTCTAAAAGGAAAAATTTAATGAGAGAACATTAATTTATAATATTTTTTTTTTGTAATTTGATGCATCCCATATCCTACATTACTAATTCCATCAATTTAAAATTGTTATTTATTTATTAATTTTTTTTTTTTTTTTTAAATTAAATTCTCAGAAAATTTGTAAGAACTTTCAATGAAATAATCTTATGCTATGTGGGAGGGTTACGATTTTTTTTTTTTTTTTTAGCTTTTTTGGAACTAAAAAGCATGTAATTAAATGACATGTCTCAGATTGGATTCTTTGCAACAAAAAAAAAAAATAATCAAGGATTTTCTTGTTAGTACCATGAGCTTTTTTTGGGGAAAATTAAATTTTCTTTCGTTATAACAATTTTAAATTTTTTTACGACATCAACATATCCATCTACTTATACAATGATTTAGAAATTAATATTTAAGTAAATATGTGTTGACATACATTAAATAAGTAAATACATACATATGTATATGTAAATGGATATATCCTTTTTATACAATTAAATTGTATCCTGCAGAGTTTTGTTTTATTTACTTAGAAATTTTGTATTTTATTTCTTGATTCGAACATTTTCATAAGATCCGTGGGGTTTAAAACTATTCAAAATTATGAAAGTTATATTTATATTAACTGTTGTATATAGCTGTCATATCATAATATAGTTGAAATAAAAAGAAAAATGAATTGAAATGTATCCTGTCCTAAATATATATACAATTTTTATTTTGCAATTGCTTAGGAAGAATTTAAAAGAAAGCAAAAAAAAAAAAAAAGTACAATTTTTCTGCTTAATGGATGCATGTAATTTTGAAAGTAACTTTGACCTAAATTTTATCTTTACTGCTTCAAATTTATGTGTGCATATATATATTTCACAGTTGAATAAATGTGATATGTTACAAAAAGTAATGTTTTTAGTTCAATTTTTTCATTTTCCATTAAAATGTTTTCGTTATTCAATTATTTTTTCTTTTACTTTTCAAATTCAAATTTTAAGTAATATTTTTATAATAATAGCTAGTATTTTTTATGGTTCAATTGGTTCAAAGGGATTTTCAACAAAAATATATAACTACTCTATGTTTTACATTAAAAGAATTTGTATTTTGTTAACAGTAATTGTTTCAGTTCAGTCTTTTCAGTGAATTCGGATATTTTAAATCTTAAAAAAAAAAAATTGATTCAAAATTCAGTAAACGGTTTGAAGTTGTATCAATTGTAATATATTCAAGCCAATCATATAATTTTGATAAATTTAAATATTAGTAACACAGTGCAGTGGTCGGCAAACTCATTAGTCAAAAGAGCCAAATTTCAGCAGTACAATATTTAAAATGTTTTAAGAGCCTTAGGTACGTTCGAGTAGATCTACCCGTTCCCATCCAGACTAATTTTCTATTTCTAATATTTACGGACAAAATTAAATTACAATTTTTTAGTTCAAATTTCATTTTTATTTATTATTTTCAAATATTATTAAATAAATATATTATTAAACATGTATTAAACATAATTCGATTCTTTTCCACACAACATATTTAACATTCATAAATTTTAATTATAGATTTAATAAAGAAGATTAATGTGAACAATGTCCTTGCATATCTTTAGAAATTTTGTGTAAAACGACTCTAGATTCCCATCAGTAAGACGACTCCTCAATTTAATTTTGATGAAGTTCATACTGAAAAAGGTTTGTTCACATATGTATGTAGAACCGAAAATGGAAAGAACTGCAAAAGCTAATTTTTGCAATTCATTATATGAGTCAGGAATACCGTTCCAAGTGTTAAAAATTAAGAAATCTCTCATTCTCCAGATCTTTTAGAGCAGACCATTTATGCTGGGAAGCAAGTTCACATTTGTTTTTTTCTAATTCAACCAAATCAGCACAAAGACGTTCAAATTTCGAGCTCCATAATTCTTTGTTTTTTAAATCCAATAATTCCATTTGAATTTTGCCAACATCAATATTGAACGGTGAAAAATTCAATTCAGTTGCATCAGCATTAAGAGGCATTTTAACAAAAGCTAAAGTAGGTTTGCTGTTTCTGAATTGTTCAAACCTATTGAGAAAAGCTTTCCTCATATTCAAAAACGTTGTTTTAAAATAGCAAATGTCAATATCACAATTGGTTTTTTGGTAATGTTTTAAAAGACTTGGAAAGTGAATACAAGCTTTTTCTTCAAAATCCTGCTTAAAAAAAAGATAACTTTTTTTCAAACAAAGTAACTTCCTCTAACAGTGAAAAAACCATATTTCCTTTCCCTTGTAAGTTGCGATTAAGCTGGTTAAGATGGGTTGTTACATCTACCATAAAGTAAAACTTTTGTATCCACTGATCATTTGTTAATTCTGCATAATCAACATCTTTCTCGAGTAGAAAATTTTTGATTTCCATTATTATGGAAGCGAAACGTTTCAGGACGTTTCCTCTTGACAGCTTACGTACTTTATTATGCAGCAAAAAATCACCGTATTCACTTTCCGTTTCCAGCAGGAATTCTTTGAATTGGTTATGGCGAGTTATGGTTAGCTCTAGCTATAATGAAATTAACAATTTTTGGTCACCAATTCCATAATTTTGCACATTTCGTCTGGGAATGTTTGCGCACAAAGCGTTTCTTGGTGTATTATACAGAAATGTAGCAGTAGTGTGTAAATATGGATATATGAAATGTTCAAAAAGTACTTAACACTAGCAATGAAGTAGGAAAAAATAAAATTATTTGTTGTCAAATAAATATTAAAAATAGCAGATTTTGTTTGTGGACTACGGTTATAAAAATATTCAAATTTTTTAAATTCTGTGAGTGGTCCTTTTGTAAAAATTTAGTTAATTTTTAATTTAAATAAACTATTTTTTGTTTATCAGCAATTAAAAAAATTTTAAAGTTCTAAAAAACAACATAAAATATTTTTATTCAAAAATAAAATTTTTCAAAAATTCATAATTTTTATTCAAAAATTTTTTTATGAACGAGCCTATCAAGGCTCGCGAGCCTTGGTTTGCCGACCAGTGACATAATGTAATGTTTCGAAACTTGGTCTAACAATATTTTAAATTATACAAATCATCATTTCAACAATAATTGGCTAAAATGTTGAACATGTAGAAAAAAATGCCAAAAAAATTAAAATTAGTATTCTGGCTTATAAATCTCAATTTTTTAATATAAAAATAGCGTGAGAATTTTCAATTTATCCACAAATTTAAAAATTTAGATATAGCTATTTTGAAATATTTGTACGGATAATCAATCTGTAGTACCTAGGTGCAAAAAATTTAATACATGACTTAAAATTAAAATCAATATTCTGACTTATAGGTCTGATCCAAACAGAGTAATCTATGCGAGAAAATACATCAATCCAAGTTGGAAGTATGACACACAGTTTATTGTGTAGATCGGTCTAAATACGGTTTTAATTAAAAAATTCTAATGACCAAAGACCTTGAACAAAAAAATAAAACAAAAAATAAATGTTTTTTATACTTATCTTGATACGTAATGAACATTATTGACATCTGGGTTTTTGGACAATTTTTTTGTTGAAGATGTCCGACTTCTGAACCGCGGATCTATCCGAAATTTTTTTAAAAATTGTTTATAATAATTATTAATAACCTTTTGCCAGCAAAATATAATTTAAACACGTGATATAGTTTCGGCCCCAATTCCTTGGACCCCGGACCTATTGTCTTCATCACATTTTATGACTATAATTGTACTGGTGACAAAAAAAAAAAAAAATTGGACCGCTTGTTCTCTGCCGCTCCCAAACTTCCGCTACTCATTTACTGGAACCCTGTTTTTGCCGACGGCATTTAAATGCGTACGACACAGTAATTTTGTTCATATGGGATTTTGTATCTATGGAATTTTGCCCATATGTAATTTTTGCTTGTGAAATTTTGTCCTATGTATAATTGTGTCTTGGGTAATTTTGTCCCGACACCTACTTGAAGATAGTTAAAGTTCAGGACTAAGTTCATTTGTTATAAAATTTGAAACTGCAATATCACTATCAATAATTCTTAAGGTTTTGATATTACTCAAGTTTAGCGAATACTAAAATATGATTTTCATAGATAACTTAGATACGTATTGTGATTATTAGAGTGTGTTCAGTTTTCTATCATCAGATTATTTAACACAGTAATATTGATTATTGTTCCTATTCTGCTTAGTTTTAAGTAATAATAACAAGCAAAGTAGAATAACAAGCTACACTAAGTCGAATAGCAATAAAAAGAATAGAAAGCTAATAAAAAATAGTAAAAAAAATAATAGCAAGCTACACTAAGTAGAATAATAACAGTAATCAACTACCATTTAGTAGAAGAGACAATTTTATTTCCAAGCAGATTTTAATCCGCGTTTGACATATCTTTTAAATTCCATTCTTGTCATCCTGCCGATTAGGGTATAGAGAGATAGAGGTATAAATAATTCTACTTATAATTTTTTTTGTTTTGGTAATCACTTCTTAGCCAAATCATTTTAAGGATATTACAATTTTTTAGTCTAAGATAAAAGCAAATAATTGTATTATAAAATTTCAGTTTCAATTTAATGAGTTGATAAGCCAGTAATTTGACAAATAAATGCTCGAAAAACATTGTAGAAATTGTAGTATATACTTGCAGTACCGTACTTAATTAAGCACGAAAAGGTTATTCTACCTAGGTTATTGTCAAGAACATGAAAAAAAAAAAAAAAATGTTGATACTTTGTTAAAATACACAACAATTTATTATTTTCCAAAAAAAACCAAGTTAAGTTGTGACCATAGCTAGCAAAAAACATAAATATTTTCTATCATATAAATAGTCTAAATATGAAATTAATAATATTATCGCAATAATAGCGTTCACCAAAGAAATATTGCAACATGTAATTTTAAAAAAAAATTAAACGGACAAGTACAATTAATAGGTCAAAAAAATTCGTGGATTTCACTTATATGGACTATACATTTACACCTTTCATATATTATCAAATATTTAGCCAGGAATAAAACAAAGTGTACCGCCGATAAGTAATATTGACTGGTTTGTTTTATTTAACACCATAATCCGCAAGATTATCAAAACGATCATAAGTTGAATTGTATTTATCTACATCACTTTTAAAACTACTTTAATTTATGTTATGTTCTGGCTGGGGGTTGTTTACTTTCTATAAAATAATTATTTATTTCAATTAGATAACTTTATTAACTTAACCTATATATTATTTGAAAACAAAATAAACACTCAAGTTCATTTACCCCAATTTAACTTAAATTATTTTAATAATCCCCATCTTTAAATCAAACAAAATAGTTTTACCCCTATCCAAAAAAAAATTAAAAACAAAAACAAGAAAAAAAAAAATATTTTCAAATCACTTCCTATCAATTATAATATTCATATAAAGGACATACGGGCTCCGTTAGTTTTATTATTTTGTTTTATATAATATAGAAAAAAAAAATATATCTAGTTATTAATAGGACACAATCTAAAAGAATAATAACAATAACATACACATAAACTATATTATGAAAAATAATTTGAATGAAGTAAACAATACAATACATAATTACTTTAATAGTTGCCACCCCTTTAGCGCTCAAGATAATAATCGTACACTTTAGTGGAATTCCAATTCAGAATTCAGTTAAAAAGAATTCAACTTTGAACAACTTCAATTACATAAAATACAATTACCACAACTAAACCGTATAAAATGTTCACCAAAAATACTATACAGGAAATGTGGATGGGAGGTGAAAAAATGGCTTTATAACAAAACAGAAAATAAAGTGACAATATTTCATTGATTTATCGTATAACCCTACACCACTTGGGGTCTTATATACCTAAATAGTATACCTGAGAAGTAAAGAGATTCATAATTTTTATTGAAATTTTCTGGAATGTAACTGGAATGTATTTTGATTTTTAAAATGTTAGTTTGGGGCCGACATTTTCTTATTTCAGTTAATGGTTAATTAGATATATTAGAATTCAGGCAGTATTCAATGTTTGTTATTAGAGACATATTGTTATTGAAGAAATATTTAGTAAATTCGGCAATGCATCAGCATTTTGCATCGTAAAAGTGCCATATTCTAAAATTCAACATAAAAATGTTGTTGAAAGCATCACATTTTTTTTTTCCAACATTACTTTTTGTGATGCGCAAACTTAAGTAAACTTCGCATCATATAATTTGTTGATACTGTTGTTATAAACTGCTGTTTGACAAATTTATGTATTTTCACTTGATTGAAATACATTAACTTGTGCAAGTGGTAATTATTTTAATATAATGTTTTTTTTTTTTTCAATTCATTTTATAACGAAGTACGATTTCTGTTTTTTTTCTTTCTTAACAAATTTTTATGTTCTATTGATTGTTTTACTTTGTGATTTGAATTACTTACTGTATATCATCAAATTCTGATTGCTCACAATTTTCCAAAAATATGCTCAAAGCGATATTAAATAATATTTTTTTGATTTTAATTAAATTTTCAAAGCATCACTGTCAAATTTTGATAGTTTTAAAATGTATTAATTACATCAACAACACAAAGCATCATTGCCTAATTGTATCATGAATTTGGTACTGATACAATAGTAATATCGCATCATGATTGGCAATGCTCCATTTCCGAATTTACCTATTGTTATTATGTTAAAATAAATAAATAATTTGCATATGTATTGCAGATGTTTAATTTTGATCTTGCTGAATGAATTAGAGAATAATTTAATTGAAAATGTTTGGGTTCGATTGTTTATAGCGATCTGGTTTATTTGTAATTCATAGTTTATGTAACAATAATGTTTTTGGGAGTGGTTTATTTTATTTATTTATTTCAATCTACTGGTTAGTCCCTTACAGATTTTGCTTATAAAATATTAAAAGCTAAAATAAAATAAAACTAGAAATAGAAAACAAAAATTGTAAATATAAAAATAATTTCAAATATAAAATAACATAAATAATAAGATGCATTAACAATTTTTTTAAAGTTAAAAATAACATTAATTTATCAGTAGGTAGTTGTAGTGTTGGACTACCTATGCAACTCCTGTTTTGGTTTATTTAATAAGTTATTAAAAGATGTCATTAAAACATCTGTGAGTTATAAAAATCGACCAAAATTTTAACGTAAAATCAATTATATTGCTATTAAATAAATTTATAAAATTATCTAAGTAAATTCATAATTTTGTAAATTTATTTTAAAGTCATAAAGGTCAATAAAACTCAGTTAAGTAAAATTAAGCTATAAATTTAAGATGGATTATGTTAAATAAATAAATGTGGGATCTAATACTAAATCCAGTAAATACAAAAAAGAATTACTGAAACGTAGTAAGTGAGGAAATAATTTGTACAATTAAGATAATTGCACACTTTGACTAACGGGTTCACCAGTGATACACAAATGTTCTACTTCCAGGTACAATATATCACAATATATCACCATTATCCTCAGATACCAGGATCATTAGTGATATTTACAATGTTCGAATTTGTACCTGTTAGAAGTACAATTTCGATACCTACTTATTACAAGTGATAACGGTACTTATGAAGAAAAATGGGGATATTCATTTGTAATAGGTGCATCGATAGCTAGCGTATACTAAAGCTTATAAAAAGCTGAAATAAAAATAATCAATCAAGAGCTACACAAAAATAAAACTGTATCAATATAAATTTTTATTTACTTAAGATTTTACAAAAAGATTTCATTTCAATTCACGACATTTTTTATTTAAAAATGATTTCATGCAAATGACCGACTGTACCGGATTTTTCCAAAAATTTAATTCTAGAACATCGATATTTTGACATTTTTTGCAACATAAATTTTGTAAGAATCAGGTATACTTAAGAATAAGTTTTTTTGTTTTTATAAATAAAATTTACATGACATTTTTTAATAAAATTGAAAATTCACATTTTCGATTGTTTAAAATTGCATTCTGCTGTAGCCGATATCGCAAAAGATATCTAGAATGATAAATGTTTGTATTCAAATTTCATATTTTTTGGTCACATTTTTTTAATTAGGAGTTCTATGGCTTAGAACCGTTTATTATCCTAGAATTATTGTAGGTCTGTGTCTTTGATGAACACTATTATTGCTCTGATTTGAATTTCAGAATCATACGATGTATATTCGTAGAAATATTTATATCTTTTGCCAGCAATGGCAACGTAAAGAATCGGAATATGAGAGAAGGATTCATCTTCTAACAAGCAGAATCTGCACAGCTGTCTGTGTTTAATCTACCAATCTTGAACAGATGTTTATTAAATAGGCCATAAACCATTGATAAACATTCGGTTTAGTTTCCCTGATTACTTGATTCAATCGTTGGATATTTTGTTTGATAAAAAAAGCTTTAGACTGCGTAAAACTATCGCTATTTTTGTTCTGTACTAATTAATTTATTTATTTCCAATCTACGCGACTATGCTGTTACAGATTTTACTTATGCACTAAAATGTAAATTAAAAAATACAATATAGAAAAAATAGAATAAAAAATAACTTAATATATTATTTATTTAATACATTATAGGATACTAAGCAGTTTTCCTTAACAACAACTTCACTAAAATTTAAATCAAATCACCGAAACATTAATTAAACTAAAAGTATAATAAACCTAAAAAATAAATTAAAGAGATTTATTTATTGATTCAATTCAAGAAAATTAGTGATTTTTCTGTTAAAAACAATTCTACTAAAATTTAAGTCAATCACCGAATAACATTCTTTAAACAAGCGTTGGGAATTTATTAATGGCTCAAAGAAAGCATAATTAGTCCTATCTGAACTATTTTATAAAAAAACTTCTATTTCTGAAGTCACAAGCTGGTGTATAAATATTATATTGTCTAAGAATAAATTGACAATCAATTTTGGCTTACAAACCGTCATAAGAAAACATAACAGAAGCGACTTTACGTCCGACTTCAAGAGTAGATATATCTAAAAGAAGGCACTTTGCCTCGTAGTTTGTTGTGAAAAGTTGCCAATTAAATTTTCTGAGGCAAAATCTTATCATTTTCTTTTGAATAGATTCAATTCTTTTGATATGAAAGGCATCCAAATTGGAGAAGCATATTCTAGCAAAGGACGAACTAGTGTGATATATAAAGCTTTAAACATGTATGGATCTGAAAAGTTTTTGGAATTACGTTTTAATAAACCTAACCTTGAAAAAGCCTTAGATATAAGAAGGTGATATAGGGATTGAATATTAACTTTGTGTCAAGAATAATGCCAAGATCTTTATATTTATTGCTATATCGAAGCTATTAATTTTATAGTTGAACTTTATAACACTAGACTTTCTATGAAATGATATATATTTGCATTTAGAGATATTTACAATAAATCCATTTAAACAACACCAATTAAAGAATTTACCGATATTCTGCTGCAAAATAAGACAATAATTTGTGCATTTTATTACCGCAAATAATTTGGTATCATCAACAAATGATAAAATATTACTTGAATATTTATGGAAGTAGCTATAAATGTGTAAGATTTTACGTTAGAAATTGTGTCACGCAGTTTGCGATCAATCAAATAAGATTTGATCCATTTAAGAAACATACCATAGATACCTAAAACTTCTAATTTAACCAATAGTAAGAAATGATTTACTTTATCTAACGTTTTAGAAATATCAGTGAAGATGGTATCGATTTGATAACAATTTTCAATAGAATTAATAACATTGTGAAAGAAAACAGCTAAATTAGTAGTTCTTCCAGATCTGAAACCGTTATGAGGAAATATGATCCTTGACCATAAAATAAATTGTATGATAAATAAAAATTAAAAATAATAATAAGGTACGCACAAATTATCTTCTTCTGTGAATATGTTTATCCACATTGCTCAACAACAATACTAAAAAATTAAAACATTAACAAACTTATTAAAACGTAATTACTAAAACCAATGTTTTGATATCACAAACTTTATATTAAAATAATAACATGTCTTGAAAATTAATAATATTTTCTGACAACATTTCATAACTATAGTACGTAGTACGTAGCTCCCCAAGAAAAAAAAAAAAAAAACCAAAACAAAATTAAATTAATAATTTCAATATTCTAACTAACTTCTATAATCTCCACACCACACTCACCCTAATCCAAAAATGTAATGAAATCCAATAAAAAAATTTAACAACAAAATTTTACTGAAATTATATTATCTTGTCCAGTTTTATTCTCTCATTTCCTTTCTCTTTCTTACCCCTTAAATTTTTATGATAACAAGAAATCTTGAATTCTATATACAGTTAATCTGCTACATTTTTACAACCACATATTATTTTTTTTTTTGTTTTTTGATTGATGAAATTTTCATGTTCAATTAAAATTATAATGACATTAATTCCATTCAAGTCTTTCTTTTTTTTTTGTTTGTGAAATCGTAAAATAAAATAATTCCTCCACAAAAAAAAAAAAAAAAACAAAAACAAAAAAAAATAATAGTAATAAAATTATCAAAGAGAAATACCGAAATTAATAAAAAATGAAATCATTTCAAATTGGTTTTTCGTGTTGACATTTGGAATTGGTAAACAAGAAAATTATAGAAAAACGCATTTTTATCTGATTTTAAAATTATGTTGGAAACTAGGGAGATTCATTGTAATATTATAAAAATTAAATAAAATAAAATTATTACAAAAGGACCATCAAAAAATTCAACATTTTGTGTGGATTTTCTACAATTTATTTTTACTGTCATGAAAAAAATATATATTTACTGTCATGACAAAAAATAAAATTATTTGACATTGAAGTTGAAACCGAATTGATTTAGAATTTCTTACATTACACTCCCTTCTGGCTAAATAAAATTTAAATGACAAACTCTTGTCATATACATAGTTCAATAATAATAATTATGAAAGAATTTTTGGAAAAAGATTAGGCAAAAGAAAAAAAAAAATAAATTGGGATTATGATTAAAGTTTTCCACATCGGATTATTATTTTTATTTGTTTGTTTATTTTATTTTACGATTTATGTCCATTCGATGAAAAAATTTCAATTGAAATAATTTTCATCTAGATTTCCAATAATCTCTTCTTTTTATGATTTCTATTTTTCTATTATTATTCATTTGAAATAACTGGACTAGATTGAAACTATGGCTTATAGATTGTAAATGGTTAAAACCGTAAAAAGATTAATGGCTTGATTGTTTTCGAATATTTATTTTTTTTTTGTTTTTATTTCTGGTTCATCACATTAACAGAAAATGTTGTAGAAGTGTCTTGTTATTGAAATAATAATTATTGTAAAGAAAGAATAAGGATTTGAAAAGATTTGAGTGAATCTGAAAAGAAGAAAAAAAAAACATTTTTTTTTTTGTAATTAATAAGATTGAGAAAAAAAAAAAGATTTAATGAGATTATAAATGATGTCGACAGCTCTAATTTAAACCGTGTGATTATCGATAACATTTTTTTGTTTTAGAGTAGAGTGATGGATTGGGTATTCTTAATCCGTTATGAATTATATTATATTCGTATGGGTATAATATAAAATACATTTGGACATTAATATCAGTTTGATGGAGAAACCTACGCATTTTTATAAAATTTCAACATCAAAGCTAATTAAATAATAATACCTATTCGTTTTCAATTCAATTGCAAGATTTTGAATTGATGGAAATAGAAATTGTTATGGTAGGTATATAGCTACAAAGTTTTTATAATAAATTATTGTGACAATTATTATAAGTTAGACTTATCAGCAGTGCCCCTTACACACTGCTGTTAAGTCCAACTGATAATAATTGTCACAATAATTTATATTAGTAGATTACAATGTGGTGCAGTTCAAAGCTTTAAAGTAGGTTCAATTATTTTTGGGTGAGTAAAATTTATGTTTATGTTTACGCTTTTTCTTCGTGTATCCAAGAAAGATTCAATACGAGCTGCAAATCTTTGGTATTCTCATCTTAGAAAATATGGTCAAGCATTACGCTAATCCGATTCAGTTATCTTGGTGTTCCGCTCGACACCACCACATGAAATATGCCGCACCACCAAATCCAATGTTCGGTTTACTACAACCGAAGCTGTAGGAGGATTCACCGTGATTTTATCGCGATTACTTCTTAGGGACCTACCATTCGTTGTCATGTTTCATGAAATGTTATCAGTTGGTTGACCCTTTGGTATTTTCTGAGATATGGGTGATAAAACGATAAGCTCAAACCTAACAGGCACGCCCGCCCGTTTGATGGTCAGATACATCTTTTCATAGGCCGCTCATTGTGAGTACAGACGCCTTTTGCGGCCGCTCCAACTAAGAGATGCAGACACTCCATACATGGTTACGGAAAAGACCCTTAAATTCAAAATGTGAAAATGGCTCAATTCCGGGCATGGATCTTTCGCCTTTGGTTGTTACCTCCGCCGTTATCCGATACAAGCTATGCTTCCCCTCTTTTCTGTCCCCTACCCATCCTACTACACCGGGGTTAGAACCCGATCGTTCATATGGGTTGCTGGGGTTAACAGGGGTCACCACGTGAAGGTGAGAGTAGGAAAATAAGGTGGGAGAGGCTAAGTGGCGTAAGCTGGATACAACGATCATAAAACGCATCACGACCTCATTAGACCCCCAATTTTAACCCAGGACAATGATAATGATGATGATTACGCCAATGTCGGGCTTGTTCCAATACACATGGGTTGATCCGTAAATATGGTTTGCATATGTGTCGACAATACTTTCGAAAAAGTAGGAAGTAGAGTTCTAGATGTGCATTTCTTTTGAAGTATAGAGTAGATATCTAAGATTGTTTCATTTCCCACAAGAGCGTAAATATAAAATTCGGTATCGTAAAAAGTTAATATTTTCTGTTATAAAATTTTCGCTTCATCATAATTTAAAATTTTATGTATACGGAAAGCTTTAATTCACTCTCTTAACTCTATGCCATTTAGTCTGGATGAACTGCAAAGCTATTTCTTTTTTAAACTGGAAGTTAGATTTGTCGAATTTGTTTACTGGAACTTATATACTATATACACATATTTTTTAACACTCTTGACAGTAACTTAAGTAGAATATCACCTTTTCGTGCTTAATTAAGTACGGTACTATGCAATTTATAATAATTATATTTTTGTCTGAAGCCTTTTATTATAACAACAATAATAATAATATGAAAAAAACAGTTCATTATTATTATTATGATGGAAAGAATGTATAGAAAATAATCAATTTTATTAAATATATTGCGGAAATAGGTGTAGGTAGAAATAAATAATATGGTGAGAAAATAGTGTTAATACATTATGATAAGAGATGATACATACTTACTTTACATTGTTATTGGTGTTTTGAGTTGTATTATGCATTATACGAGTTATAATATAGTTTTATAATTATATATTTATATAATATTTATTAATTGTATGTAGTATATTAATTTTCAGTTATATATATACATATATTTAATTACAAAATTATTACTATAAATTTTATATGGAAACAAAAATTGCATCAAAAATTGCATATACGGAAGGTTTTAATTCATTCTCTTAACACTCTCTTAGTCTGGATAAACTGCAAAGCTATTGTTTTTTTTTAAACTGAAAGTTAGATTTGTCGAATTTTTTTACTGAAACCGATATATTACATTTTTTTTACACTCTTGACAGTAACTTAGGTAGAATATCACCTTTTCTGCTTAATTAACTACGATATTATGCAAATTATAATATGTAATTTAATTTTTGTCTGAAGCCTTTTATGACAACAATAATAATAATAATAATGAAAAAACAGTTCATTATGATTATTGTGATGGAAAGAATGAGACCTGAAAGAATAAATACATTTTTTTTAATATATTATAGAAGTAGGTGTAGGTAGAAGTAAATAATATACATAGTACGAAAATAGTATTAATGCATTATGATGAGAGATGACACATATTTACTTTACATTGTTGTTTGGATTTATATTGTGTATTATACGAGTTATAATATGGTTTTATAATTATATATTTATATAATATTTATTAATTTTATGTAGTATATTAATTTTTAATTATACATAGCTACATATATTTAATAACAAAATTATTACTAGAAATTTTATATGGAAACAAAAATTGTATCAGAATTTGAAAATTCTGTATATAACATAATAATTATATTTTTATTGAATATAAGTATCTAATTTTTATAATATAAATTATACCAATATTATTAATCCTGAGTAATGCATTTTTTTTTTTTTTTGAAATAGCTATTACTATATTAAGTACATTCTACAAAATATGTTGCAAGTACTAAAAATGCTGGTCAAATTTTTATAACTAGCAATGTAATATAATAATATAATTAATTAGCAAATAATTTTAAAATATATCACTTAAAATTTTAAAGTATAATATACCTATTAAATTTCGAAACAAACATAAAAATTAATGACGCTTTAAAAAAAAAAAAATGTTAATAAAAAAAAAAATTTCCATTTAAAAATAATAGCAAAAAAAAAAACAATAAATTTTTTTTAAATAATATGGGTAACAAAATTCTACGAAAAACATTAAATTATAATAAAAACATAATATCTGTATATATACTAATGTTCATTAAAAATTTTTAATTAAACATTATGTTTTTATAACATTCACTTAATTATCTCTTTACCTTGTCTGCATCAAAAAAAAAAAAAAAAAACAAAAAAAAAACTCTTCATTATATGCGCAATATTTGCGCAAAAATACTTTTTTACAAATGGTTGCATTCGAACACGCATCATAGCAATAAAAAAGAATATGTAGTGTTTGTGTTCATGTGTCTTTTGCTTGCACTTTCTGAAAATACAAAAACAAAAAATTATCACTTTTTTTTTTGTTGCTGTTTCATTTATATTTTTCAGAATTATTAACCGTGACCTATGAACGTTATGTTTTTTTTTAATAAAAAATGTACTAGGATTATTTCATTTATGAAACTAATAAAAAAACAACTCTTCAAATAAAAAAAACAGAAAAAAAAAGAAATTTTATCATAATAAAAAACAAATAATAATATGTTTATACATTTTTTAATTTTAAATAATGTTTTTTATTTAAATAAAATAAATTATATATTTATCTATAATATTTATATATAATAAAAATATTCATTATTCTGACCGTGACTTATTCCTTCAATTAACAATTCTCATGGACAATTTGTGAATTTTTGTCAATATGATTTCCCTTGTACATAGCTATCTAGCTTATTATTAATGTTTAAACATTCTTTTTAACAAAATAAATTTAAATATTTTTGTTTTTGCAATGAAAATTTTCAAATTAAAATATTGTGGATTGAAAATGTAGAAATATAGAAGTTTATTAGTTTTTTTAGATTTAATTACTGAAATCGAGATTTAAATATCAAAATGTTTGCATGACAGACAACTAAATTTTAAATTCAATATAAAACCATAGTTAATGGTTTTAGAATTTGTAGTTTGAAGTACTGGCAGTTCAAGCAAACGCTCCTAAATTGTAAGATGTCATTAGGAAGGTTGATAGAGTCATTATTAACATTTTTCAATTCATTTTTTTAATTTTTTGTTTTCTGTTTCCATTGAATATAATTGAAGTTGTAATAAATAAATAAATGTAGTATGACTTGTTTGATTAAACTTGAAATAAGTAAATAAAATATATTTTAGTTCTTCTTAAAATTTTTAATTTTAATGAATATTTAAAGATTCGGATTCAAATGACGTATTAACCGTTTTTTTTGCTTCTGAAACTAAGCTACTTGTATAACATTTTTCAATACTAAACATTTTTGAATAATATGTATAGCAACAAATTAGAGTGATTCAAACCGAATACTCTGTTTAATTTATGAAATTTTATAAAAAAAAAAAATTGGGTATTCTGAGTGAGATGTTGTATAGTCCAAGTATAGCTGGAATTGCTAGCTTTCCAAAAATATATATCTTTAGTGTCGTATCTTATCCTTTAAGGACGAAAATGACATTTAAAAGTATCCTTTGATGTTTTTATAACAAAACCGTTATATCTGTTGATCTATTAAATATATATATATATATATTAATTTATATATTCTAGAAAGAACGGTCTGGAGCATATTTTAACATTTATTTAAAGATAAGATTCGTCACTAAAGCAGTGTTGTGCCGCGTAAACAACATTATGTAGATTACATTATTTTCTACACGTCAGCAATACCTTGTAGACAATATAATGATGTCTACTTCATTGCGTAGACAATGTTTACAATTAAATAATAATGAATTACAATTAAGTTAAATGAAAATACTGATTTTTTTTACAAAAAAAAGCAAAATTATATTATTATATAATATGTAGTTTCCTGCATATATCTGTCGATTCGACGGAACGCTCCAATACATATACTAATTGCTTTGATCTGTTTTTTTAACATAAAATAAATAAATTTCGCTACTGAAAGTGCATTAAATATTAAAAATAAATAAAAGTAAACAAAGATGATCAAGTAAATATTGTGGGACCAGTACGACCGACAATCACATAAATTTGAAATGAAAACTCTAATGACGTAAAGAAAAAGCTAGAATTTATTTTGCTTCCGTCATTTATGGCGGGTCCAGTTTTATATATTTACTATAAAATGTGTAACATAAATTTAATCCGAGTCATTCAGATCCTCTGTATCTCGAAACACTCCCACGTTTGACAAATACTAATAAATTACCATAATTGATACAAAAAGCTTTATATTTTCCTTAATATTATGTTCTACGAATTTATCATCAAATTTTCTATATATTGATTCGACCATTCCAAGATCACATGGTTTAATTCCAATTCTACCTTAATCAACCAAAAACTTTTCAAAATCAACTTGCTTAAATTCTTTTAAAATAGATGTCATTTGATACATTAATTTTTTCATTTAAAACGTCTTTTGCAAATAGATTGCCGGCGTAGCCTGTACAGTTACTATACCACAACTATAAAGTGCTGAGACAATTTTTCCATCTGCTTATGCTACTGTCGAATACAATAGCATAAATAACAGTATGAATTCAGATGCTTTGCAACATCAACAGACTCCACAACAATTTCAGACCATTTTACAGCTGTTTCAGAATCTCCAGTTAAGTATGTAAAACAAAAGTTTGATCTTAGATAGCATAGTATATATGCAACATTGAAACGATCGTTTTATCATTGATGGAACAATTTGCCCCTCCATAAATAAATAAAACTGATTCTCATCTGAAACTCATAACAACCTTAGCTGACATAAAACATTTTTATATGCTTTATCAAGCCAAGTTGATGCCAGTGTTTTCCTACTGTTTAGGAACATTAGGTAAATACGCTGGCCGATTCTTTTTAATAAAGTTCTTGGAATTAAAGGAATCTACTGAAAAAATAATTATTGTCTACATCATGTCTACAGTTTGGCATTGCTTTAACATTGTCCAGCATAGTTTAAATTGTCTACAGTAAATTGCTTCTTTAAAGTAAAGTCTACTTCAAAGTGTAGACAATTAAAAATTACGCGTAATGGAACAACACTGCACTAAAGATATTAATTTTTGAAATTCCACCTATCCCTGGAATATGATCATTAGATCGTACGTCGACTTCACACCTCCCTCAGAATCCCCAAAACTTTAAATTCGAATCATAACAAACTGTTTTAATTAATTTCGTATTAATACCGAGTCTATATAACTTTAAAAACTTTTATTCAAATTATTAATTATATTCTTTTTTTTTTTATATATAAACAAAATCTACACTATACGACTCAATACCTTTCTACCTTAAATTCAATTTTATTTTTATTATTATTATTTAATGTTTATCATTTTATATACGTATACATTTATGTATACACAATATAATTAAAAAAAAATAAAATGAATATTGCAAAAGCAAAAATAAAAAAAAAAATGTTCAAACTGTCACTATCATAATGCAAATAAAATGCAAATTAGAATTTTCTACTTAAAATGTCGCTAACAAATTTTATGATATCACAAAAACACCCTCTAGTTTTTGATTATCACAATAATATACAATAGTATAGCCGTGCAACACGATACTACAATCAATTTAAGAACGTTATAGAACAGTGAACGTAGCACCATAATACTAAAAAAACAAAAACAAAAAAATTAAGGAACTGAATAAAAGCTTTCCTGGTCCCTATAGATTGCATTATCCATTTTTAAAACGCAACGATATATTAATCCATTTCTGTTTCTACAATTTCTAATTTTTAATTTACTTTTTTTGTTATTGTTTTGTTATTGTTTTAAATATATAAAAAAAAAAAATGATTTTCAAAAGTTGTAGGAGTATTTTCAATTTTAATTTTTCTTTTTTTTTTTTTTTTTTTTGCTTTTGTAATTGTTCATTATCCTTCCATTTTTTCATTATTTTTGTTTTTCCCTTTAGTTTTTATTTTACTCAATTAAAAACTAAAAATTCAGAAGGAAGTTAAAAACAAAAAAAAAAAAAAACAGAAAAATTAAATGATATGAAATGCGGAAACGAATGCCAGGCTTTTAGCACAAGAAATGAATGCAGAAAAAAAAACAAATGCAATATTATTGGAACATATATAAATCTTGCAATAGTACACACACTCACACACCTATTTGAATGCGTGCTGTGTTAAATGTCCAAAACGAATGAATTAAAATTTTCAAATTTAAATTATTCGTATTTTGCATTCGTATAGTGACAAAATATATTGCGATAAAATTGTGCAAAATAAAAAAAAAAAAAAAACAAAAAAAAAAACAAAATACGACACGTTGATTCAGTTTAGTTTCGGGTTCTTTTGAAGAATTATTTTATCGTTTATCGCGATTATAAGAGAATAATATAAATAAATAAGTACCAAAACAGGGGAGGGTTAATGATTTTGATTGTGAGCAGGTGCGGAAATTTTATATGAATAAATTAATTGAAAAAAAAAAAAAAAATTTATTATATTTAATTTATTTTTTTTTTTTTAAATTGAAATAAATTTAAATTTCGTGCAGAGAAGCATTTTATAAGGGTGATTTTGTTTCTCTCAATAATATCAACTTATTATGGAAATTTTACATTAATTAGCTATTACTATAGAGTGCAATAATGCAACGAATTACAAATATGTTACTGTTAATAAAACCGAAATTCATTAGTTATTAGATCTTAGTGGGAGTGGTGGTAGATAGAGTATAATGTAGAACGATAGGCGTAAGCAATGTTCCCTATAAGCTGCGCGGCTGCTAAAAATCATTCGCGCACTGGTTTTCAAAATCCGCGCACTTGTTTTTTTTTTTAATTTTTAGAAATATTGTTACAAAATTATTTATATCCCTATACAAAGTATACAACATATTTAAAAAAAAAAATTAAAAAAACATATTCAAAATTTTGAAAATAAAACCCCATGAAAAAAAAACTTAGTTACTTGAAACACAAATGCCAACTTCATCTAATAAAACCATAAAAGTTAAAATTGGAAAAATTTTCATTTACTGTATTGAAAAAGATGAAGTTACGTGTAAATTTTGTTCAGAAGTAAGTGCTCCAGGAGAATTTTCTAGTGGAAAGAAATGGAGTGACTGGAAATTAGATTATTTAAACAGACATTTAAAACAAAAGGTTCATAATGATTCTGTATTTACTATAAGGAATCGAAACGGAGGTGGAATTTTACGTCTTTTAAACGAAACGCCAGAAACTTCTGAGAACAGAGGCGATTTGGCTGAACGCAAGCGATCTGATAGGAATATGGTAAAAATTCTTATTGATAATGTGATACTTGGAATCCAAATAAATACATCTATGCTTTCGATGCAAGCAATACATGAACATATGGCTAAATATGTATCAATTCCTCATTCATGGCGTAGTAAAATATATGCATATGAATTTGTCGAATGTATAAATTTCACAATAAAACAAAAATTCATTAATGAATTACGTAAATCGAGTTTCCATGCACTGACTACAATAGATGAAAGTACAGATATTTCTGTACAGAAAATATTAATAGTATACATGAAATATCGACCAGAATGTGAATTTGTATACAGAACTGAAGTTTGTGGTATTTCAAAAATGACCGGTTGCGACAGCATTTCTATTGTAGAAGCAATTAAAGCATTTAATGCTGACAATAATCTAAATTTACAGATGAAGCTTCAGTTATGTTAGGAAAAAATAATGGTGTAGCAACACGACTTCGACATGAAATTAAGCATTTATCTGAACAGCATTGCGTAGCCCACAAAGAAGATCTTGCCATAGATGATGCTTGGAGACAGGTCTCGATCATGCAGGATATCGAAACACTTTTGAGTACAGTTTACACTATGTTTCACCGATCGTCTATCAGGAAAGAACAATTTCAAGAAATGGCTATTTTAACAGAATGTGATGCACTAGCGTTTCGACCACTCAATGAAGTAATATGGCTTTCTAGACATTTTGCCGTGAAAGCTTTAATTCGAAATTATGATACCCTAATTGACTACTGCACCGAAAAGGTCCAAAATTTTAATGATCCTATTGGCAAATATTATTTGAAAATGCTTAAAAATCCACAATACCATGTTACAATAGTAATTTTAAATGAAGTTTTATGCGACCTTGCTGCACTAACTAAATTATTTCAAAGAATGGGTTTAACATCATTGGAAGCTCTTCAGTTTGCAAAAGGAACTATAAATAAACTGAAAAGTCAGTATTTGAGTGATGATGTCAAGAAACTTTTAGCTCTATCAAAGAATGACGTTGATACATCTGCAATTATTCGATTTATTGAACTTTTATGTAAACACTTGGAGAGTAGATTCCCTGAAGAAGATTTTATAGAGTGGTATGCATTTGATCCTGGTGCAATAGCAAACACTACTAACTTTGAATTTGGGAAAGAAAGTGTTCTAAAGTAAACATTCAGTAAATATTCTATGTTTATTCTCAATTTTAATAACACTGCAGCAGAGACGATATGTCAGCAATATACCACATTAAAATTTATTGTGGCAGAAAAATACAAAGCTGGTTCAATTTAAACATTCACGGAATTGGTGAATTTCGTTGACCAATTCAATGAACTGAAATTTTTACTAGACATTAGCTCAACATTTCTAGCATCAAGTTGCGATTGTGAACGTGGATTCAGTTTAATGAATTCTATAAAAACTAAATCTAGAAATAGAATTGAAATTAATCAATTTGGAATGCTTGATGCGAATAAAATCACATTTATTGTCTCAAAAAAATATAGATTTAGATAAAGTTTATCAATATTGGGCTAATGAAAAAGACAGACGTGAAAAAATGCCATAATGGACATTCCGTCGTTTAATATTATATATTTTCTTTTATAAATCCAAATAATTAAATTTAAAAAGAATATTATAAGATAAGTATGTACATTATGAAATTTAAATTGCATAAATAAATGAAGTATTAATATGCATTAATTACTAAGTTAATATGTAGCTTTAGCTATAAATATGAATTATATATGAAAAAATGAATTACATATAATATAATAAATTAAATATTTAATTTTTTAATTTTTGTTTTAATTAATTTTTATGCAAATTTTCCGCTCACTAAATCTTGTTCTGTAAATGTACTGCTCACGCCGCACATTTTCCGCTCAGATATCTAAAAAATTAAAGGGAACGTTGGGCGTAAGTACATACAGTGACATCGGAAATGAAATTTAAACAATTTCATTCGATACAATGTGCATATACAAATACAATATGTAAAATTTTCTGAACAACAACGAAAACTGAGAATTACCATTTATGTAACAAGTGCAAGTGAGACAATAATAATAAAAATTAATTTTTAGAATTTCCAACTGACAAATTATTCAAATTTTTCTTCTCTAAAACGGGTTTTTTCTGTGTCAAATGTCAATTTCCGCCATTGGCGGTGTTTCGACGATCAGTCAACACTATCAGTTTTCACTGAAATCCATGTATTTTGTTGTTGTTTGAAAAAAATAAAAAAAGTTGAAATGCTTTTAACTTGTCGTCAGTTTTTCGATTTCAATCGTTCCGAATTTCATAGCCAACTTTTCAAATCTTAATTTCAAAATATACAGCCTAACTATAAGCACAGAAAAAGCGTATTAGAGAAGCATTATTTGAATTTAAAATTTAAATTAAAGCATTTAATAATATAAACATACCTATTATTTCTTGAAACGAACCAAACAAATAAAAAATGCTGCACTTTCTAAAAATTACTTTTTATTATTATTTAAATTTCAATTCCATAAGTGACATAAATGACACTTCTCAGTTTTTGCCATCTGTAAATTTTTTCATTCAAAATTGAACGTGTAGACACTTCTCAGTTTTAACTGATAGTGAAAACTGATTGAAACTGATCATCTAGACACCGCCTTTGTTTACAATTTCGATCATTGTACGAACACATTGTCTCTGAAACAAACGTCAAATCAAATGTTGAAATATTATACCCATTTGTGGATACCTATTTTGCGGATAAATTTTAAAAATATTTGATTTGAATATATTTGTGAACTATTTTTGTGAATTATTTTTCTTTAATTTTAATTTACTTATCTTCCTCCATCTTTTTTAATTATTGCTTACTCAAGACAACTGTATACTGTGTATCAACGAATTTTCGGATACATAATTTAACAAACCGGGTCGTGAAAATAAGTCGCAAACACTTTGTCAAATTAATTACCGAGACAATATAAACATTTTTGCTGTGACATTTAGGATCATACGACAATGTATTTGCGACGTTGTCGATACATTTACGATGTCATGGATACCGAAGAGTATTTAAAATATCGAACATGACATTATTATTTTAAAATGAGAAGAATATTGTATGATAATGTTATAAATGTAGAGAATTAGCAATATTTGAGTTGTTTTGAAAGCATTCTCGAACGTGTAGAAAAACTAGGAAAGCTCCGGAGAACAAATCGTTGCAAGAAGAAGTAGACAAATAATAATTGCTCCATAGAAAATTTAATTCCAGGCTCTTGTGAAGGAAATGACGTAAAACTTTACCAAAAATATATATATATATCTTTAATGGCGAATATTATCCTTTAAGGACGAAAAGGACATTTGAAGGTATCCTTGTTATTTTAATGTCTTTCTATATAAACCGTTATATCAGTTATTAGTATATTTATCTGGTAAAATAACGGTTTGAAACATATTTCAACATTTATTTAATGATGATAGTAGCTACCGTTATTGCCAAAAAGTAGTTGTAAGAAATATTGATATATTGTAATGGAAATGCAGAATTGTATGTAAGATATTTTGGATAAAAATCAATCTTTATTATCTTTCTTTAAAAATCAAATAATCAAAAATCAATTTTTCTATAACTCATACATAAATAATTTAGGTTTATATCGAAGAATTTAGCAGATATAAGTAATTGTTTTTTAAAAAAATTTTTTTTTATTTTACATTTTGGAACAAATGGAATGTGCCTTTTACGAATTAACAATCTTCTGAAGTAAATACACAGTTTTACATATTAATGCACTATCATGTTATTCAAGTAACTACATTTCAATGTTCAGAGACTGTCACTTTCAAAATGCAGTGAAACCGTAAAATCTACAATGTATCATCTTCTAAAATGTATTTCAAAAGCTTTTGACTTTGTAGACCTGTTCCAAAATGTTTAAAATAAGTAACTGAAGCGTAAAATAAGAGCAGAGTGTGTAGCGAAAAAATTTAGACGACATTTTGTATATACATGTCATACAGAAAGTTACCAGCATCAATTAAATTATAGGTTAATTAGCATTATTTTTTTTTGACGAAAAAATAAATTTTATACCAAATTGTAGCAAAATATGTTAAAAAAAAGTATTTTCCCGCCGAAAATATATGCTGACCCATGGAGGATTTGGCAATATTAATTTTGATGTAATGAAAGATAAAATATTTTAGATTTAACTTTAGCAATAGTTACTACAATAAATTAAAACCGCTTAAGTCGAGATAAGCGAAAAGTGAGATATTTGTATCACTATAAACAGCAAAAAATATACTATTGTTCTATCCAAGTTTGGTATTTGTATAATTTTTCTTATTTGAAATATTTAGGAAAATATTTCCGCTTAAGTCACCAACACACGTCATAACAGCTTAAGTCATTTAAGATTAGTGAAATAAAAAAATATAGTGGTATTAAAATAGCTTACATCTATTTAAGTCGTTATAATAAAACAACTATTTTTTTTTTTTCACAATATTTCTTCGGAGAAGTAAAACAGCTTATTTGAGTTTAGCGGTTATAGCAAATAAAAATTTTATTTAATAAAAATCTAAAGTTGAACTAAGCGGTTATATCAGTTTAAGTTTATACAACTTTAGTAAACCTAAATAAATTAAGCTATTATAAAAAAATGTAATGGCATTCTAACTGAACACAAAGCGTAATAAGGTGTTTATATCGAGTGCATGATTCAGTTAACTCATTCACTTAAGAGTGTAATGTACGTATTGTTTAGTATAAAATTATAAATAATTAGTGTTGAAAGTATAAATTTTAATAATTATTTGGCGAAACATAACATAATATTATAATAATATGTATATTTAATTAAAATAATATTAAATAAATATTATGTAAGTGTTTGTATATGCATAATAATTATCTATATAAATGTAAGAACTATCTATGTTATAATATTACACTTGTTATTTAAATTAATTAAATTTTTGGCTAATATATATTAATAAAAACATTCATTTTCAAAATTATTATTATTATTGCCATTTGATATTACAAAAACACAGAACTATAATTTAAGCGTCAAAGTGAATGTATATTTATTTGTATGTATTTTATTTTTTAAATATTTATTTATTTATTTATTTTCATTTAGCTAATCTAATTATTTTTAATTATTATACAATTATTTTTATTATTATTATTCTTTTTTTTTTAAATTTATAATATTACATAAAACTACTTCTTACATATTCAACTATTTTCTTTCTTCATTTCATTGAAAAGCTTCAAACCTTTATAAAGAAGCATATTTTTAGTTTTTTCATTCATAAATAAGTTTAATCTAAAACAATTAACATTTCTTAAATTATAGTTGTGAATATCTGACACATACACCAACTGACCACATAAATAATTAGGATATTTACAAACTTTCATTTTATGAACAATTACCAATATATTTATTATAATTCTTTGATTCACACTTAACCATCTCAAGGAAATGCCTGGAAACCATCTCAAGGAAATTTACTTGAAGTATATGAATTGACTTTTAATATTATCCTCATTGCTTTATTATGTAACCTTTGAACCCTAATCCTGCTGGTATTATTTGCCATGGTCGAACAATATTCGAAATGAGGTTTTATGATTGTGTTATAATATCGTTATTGCACTTGCCATTTATAATCGTTTCCGAATTTTTTTTAAAAATATAAAGTTTTTTAGATATTTTTTTACAAATGTAGTCAACGTGTTTCTTAAAATGTAGCTTATTATCTACAATAACATCTAAATACTTTATTTCTTCTACTTTTTCTATTATCTCGTTATCTATTTTAATATGGTCATTTATTTCTCCGTTAAATATCATACATTTTGTTTTTTCGATATTTAAGCTAAGTTTGTAAAATAGTATTCCAAAATGTAGCAAAAGCTTTAATTATTATTTTACATTGAAGTGGTTATAAAATCTTTGGTAGTTGAACTGTATTTAAACTGTATTAAAACTTTTTTTACTGCATTCTGGAAGTTATATAAATAAAAAATAAAAGCTTGTATAGGGCAACGAAATGTATTCTGAACCTTTTAGAAGTTATATGGAGTCAAAGTATTCTTTTTACGATGGCTTAGTTGTTCCTATGTACTACTGGGACTGTATAAATTTGGATTACACAAAGTATACATATCGGAAAATCTTTCAAACAATTATTGTCATGTTAGAAAACGTATATAAGTTATCATATTGAATATTTCATTTAAGATATTCAACTATTTTTTAGCATAACAAATTGATTAACTTATTATTACTTTTTATCGATATTACACAGTTGCAATCAATCAAAATATTTTATAATAAGGAAACATTAAATATTAAAATTGATCGTAATCACTTCCTTTCGTAAACAATTCTTTGTTCTAAATAAAATTTGCAAATTAACACTTTTCTTTATCGAAAGATTATTTTGCAATAAATTATGTTTTTTCAATTCTTTGTTCTAAATAAATTTGTCAATTAATACTTTTCTTTGTTGAAAGATTATTTTGCAATAAATTATGTTTTTAATTATTAAAATTATTTTGTAATTATATTATTAATAATTTTTCTGGATTACATCAATCAAAATTTATGCATTTCAAATTCAAAACATCATTAAATTCCTACTAAGAAAATGATTTTTGAGCCGATACAAATCCTATCCGCTTATGTCAACATAAGGAAAAACAGGATAAATAGCCACCATATTCACAATTGTTTAAATTATGTCCTTCTCCTGCAATCAGTGTTTTGTACTCGATTGAGGGAATTTCTAAACCAAATAAATGTATAGGTAAAATATGGTCCTGTCAGCGGTTTGGGATATAAAAAGGATATAAAAAGGAAAAAAGAATTAAGAAATTTGTTAGTAATAAGGACTGATGAAAGAAATATGCTGCTTCCGAAATTTCAATATTTATGCCAAAAATCTAATATTATTTAATTTAATATAATATAAAATAACGTTTGACTCCTAGCCCTAAATTCAATTCCAATTACTTCTATTTCTGAGATTCTATTTTCCTGGTTCATTCAGTGTTAAATGCCACTTTCATTATGTACTATCATTGTTACAGGGCTCATCATGTATTTTTCTGAATATTACCACTATATAAAAAAAAATAAACAGAATATTCTTAATTAGCCATATTTTTACCCTCAAATCTTCATTAATTTATTTTAATCGAGTTTTTTTTTTAATTTACAACAATTATTACTACAATGAATAAATTTTTTCCTCCATTTAATTCTCAAATGAGCCTAATAAAGATTATTGTTCGGATATTTATTTCATAATAAATAAAGTGTGCAGCATCAAATAATGACTGTTCTGCATTCTATGCATTTTTCGAATTTCTTTTGTGCGTATATTTTTTAATTTAGTTGTGTTCAACGCAGGAAGCATGCACAGGGTTTGTGTTAGTACGTATAGTTATATCTTAAGTATAATATAAATTTTTGAAAATGTTTAAACCAACACTAAACTTACTGTCTAAAATCTGATACGATAAAAAACAGTTAAAATCTGTATAAAATAACAAAAAAAAATCTCTCCTTTCAAGTTAAGTTCATGAACCTAATTTATTTCATAACCTTAGTACTTTCCTATATAAATTTGCATCAACCCTATATACTTCAGATTAAACAAATATAAATTATTTAAAAAAAATTTCAGGGTTGGACAACCTTGATTTTAAATAATTTTTAATTAATTTATTGTAAATCAAACAATGAAATTATTAATTCAATAAAACCAGTTCTTTGTTATTTAAATAATATCTATATAAGTATGTAATTTTAATATACGATAATGTTTGCCATAATATAGCTATTATTCCTCAAGGGATATTCAAGAATTTCACATTACAATTATTATTATTATAAATTATATGTATGTATATAGCTACGTAGGTATTTATGAATGTTAATACTTTTATTATGTATACGAAGTATATCTGAATAAGTAAAAATTTTATTTCCTTTTGTTTAAATATTGACATTTTAAATTTTCTTTTCATTTCATTTTTTTTTTTTTTGTTTTCTTTTTCTCATTCATTCTTTTATTTTTGTATATTTATATATCCTGACAAAATATATTATTATTATTACCTTTAATATGTGTGCATGAACTTTGGTATGCAATTTATTTGAATATATACTGACATATGTTAAAATATTGCAGTCATGTTTTATTGTTGTGATAATATGCATGAAAATAGTATGTACAGTAAAGATAATAGAGAGAGAAAGAGAGAGATAGATAGAGATATGGAAATGTTTAAAGATATGGATAATATGCATATTAATATTTATAAATAAATCTATGTGTCCTTTTCAGTCATGGTCAATGATTTCATCTAAATAATTCTCTTTAAATAAATAAGAAAATTCTTACGTTCCAATGCAATTTTTATTTTTTTAGCCAATTTTGTTAGTTTTTTCTCATTTTCCATATTTGTTTTCTATCTTTTAATATTTTTCTTGAGTGTATGTGACATTTTATATTAATGTCAATATACATATTAAAAACTTACATCCATTTTATATTTATATTTGCATCCTTAAAGTAATTTTTCTAGAAGGAGTGGTATTTGTATTTTCACAATCGTCCTAGATAATATACTAGAAAAAGCTTGCTTAATAAAGAGATGAATAATTCGGGGTCTCACACAACAACTTGCAGACTTCGACTATGCTGATGATATGTGTCTTTTCTCGCACAAATTTAGCTTCATGCAGATTAGAAATCAAAATGAAGATAACAAAGCTATGACAATAAATAACACCACAACAAACCATCTAAGGTTGAAAGAAGAACAAATACAATTTGTGAAAAAGTTTTGTTACTTGGGAAGTATCATAGTAACTGATGGTGGGGCTCAAGAAGATGTAGAAAATAGATTAAAGAAAGCAGGAGCAGCATTTGGGAGATTGCAACCGATATGGAGGAACAGTCAAATATCCCGAACAACTAAAGTGTAGAATATTTCGTTTCTAGTGTAAAATACGGCAGTTAAACTTGGTTAACATTAAAGAATTTTAACCTGAATTTACAATTGCCTCCATTAACAAATGTCTAAGGATAATATGCCGAATATTCTGGCCAAATACAATGACCAGAGTTTAACCGGAGAAGAACCCATATCAAAACAAATCAGAAGAAGGAAATGGTAACAGATAGACCATACAGTCAGAAAGCTATCAAACAACATCGCACGAATGAGCTTAGAATGTCCACAAGGTACAAGCCCAACAAATCCACAAGGTACAAGAACCAAAGAACACCTGAAGGAGGACCATAAAATAACAACTAGAAAAAATAAACGTTAATAAAATTGATGGAAATGTCAAGTAGAAGCGTTATGCTCACATGAGGAGTAAGGAAAAAAAAACAATTTATATTTGTATGCATTATGTCAATGTGTTGCAATTTGTATATGTAATCCATTCATTCGGAAGTAAATTAGGTCATATAATTACAACCAAGATTTTTTCTTTTTCCAATATAAAATAATCCAAGTCTTATTAAGTCGAACTATTACCAAATATTACTTTGAAAGCATTTGAAGAAAACCTTTGGAACGTTTCGTCAAGTTGAATTGAAAAATATGAAAAAAAAAAAATTAGATTTCCAATGGCTCCAGATAAAAATAATATTGAACTCTAATATTACGACTAGCCTGATAGCATCAGTACCACTAAAAAAAATTTAAATTAATTATTTCTTGCACTTTGACACCAGCCAAGGGAATCTTTGAATCTAGACACGAAGGTACAAGACGTTGGACCAGATCAAACCTTCTTTGAAGAGACGAAGTATCGACAGATTTAAAACAATTTCGAATCTTAAACTGGAGAGGATCCTCCAGTGACAAAAAAAAAAATGGAGGGCGTTATTCTGAATCAGGCCCAGAACTTGCATGGTCTGTTGGCCATTTTAGTATAATTAAATACAATCGGACAAATAGATCCAAAAATTAATTCCGATGTTTTAAATGAACAGTTTTTTCTGTTATTTAAATTTAGTACATTAACTTAATTTTGTACGTTGGTTGCTAATCAGGCATACACATAACGCAATTACAAAATTCTGGAACTTGTATAAGTGATGCTATATGGAAAAATAATATACTATACTCTTTATAGCTCTTTTTGAGATTATTTGAATAAAATAAATAAATAAAAATCATGAACAAATTATATTTTAAATGTCTTAGTCATATCACCCGTCGTAAACTATTCGAAGTCGACCTTAAATTCCAGAAATAAATCTCTATAAGTACGATACTGGTTATCATAATAACTAATAATTACGGGATATCACAATAGGCACATTTGTAGATGCGGTGATATAGGGGACAGATTTAAATTTTTAAATCTAACCTGTTAAGTATGATTTCAATTACCAACCCTTACAAAAGTATACTCTGGTACAATATGGACCCTGGATAAACTGTATGTAATTTATTTTTAATACACGTGTACTGGCTGAGCTTCATGTAATTTTACTCTTCCTTTCGTATTAGTTTGTTCATTGTTTATAGGTATGTACACTTTTAGAATAGGTAAAACTATTTGCCAAAGAAAAGTTTTTAGATCAATCAACTTCAATAGATCGGTTGATTATTCTTTAGTATTAACAATATATTTTCATTAATGTTTTATTTTATTTATTCATTTATTTAATTTATTCTGCTGCATCCATAAAAGATGATTCGTTTTTTAAGCATTTAATTAAAATTCATAATTTTTAAAACCAACAAAACTAAACATAATATGTTAGCAAAAAATGAAATTGTAAAAATATGAAATGCTTAAACTATAACTAGATTAAAGTACTAAATATCAATAAAAATAAAACATTATAGAGATACAAAAATAATATAATCAAAGCTATTATACAAAAATTTACATCATATATTATAGATAATAATATATGTATATCAATGCAAGCCTGTTCAACTGAAATGAAACATCTGCATGCCTCTACTCGTGATTTTTGAAATACTATCTGCTGAGCTCAGTAAACTGGTTAATGTTCTTAATGTGCAAAATCGAGTTCGGCATGGAATTCCAAATTTCTAACAAATAATCGGAGTTCCAAAGTTCTAATTGTGATAAGCAGATATACCAGAGCCAACAGTATCACAGTATATAAAACGTGAAATGAATAAAGCTAGGACGACAAATTTAAATTGCCTCACAAGACAAGTTAAGGTCGTTTGACACAATGCATAGTTATACAAACATAAAATACACAAATAAAATAATATCATGATCATAATATGAGTAAACTATTACATGAACATTTTTATTTTAATAATTAAAAGAAAACATTTTAATAGACATTTAAGTTAAAGCAAAATTATTTAAAAAAAAAAAAAAAACGAATTAACCTAAAGTGGCTTTAAAATTTGTTTAAAAAAAAAAAATTCTATTCAATTAATTGAAGCAAAAGTTTAAAAAGAAAAAAATAAATAGAATAAAATAATATAAAAATAAAAATGTAAAGTTTGTATAGGTAAAGAATTTATAATTTAAACTTGAATACAAGTTCAAAGTGCAAGGACAGACAGAATAATTTATTTTTTTTTTTTTTTGCTTTCAATTTTTATTTTTGTTTTTCACATCCTTTTGTGTACCCTAATTTAATTAAATTTAGAAGAGAAAGAGAGAAGATTATGTCTCAAGAATTTTTTTTTTATTAAGGATTAGTATAACAGTTTTCTTTTTACAGTATTTTTAAAAGGTTATTACGTATACAAAGAACAATAGATCTTAAGATGTCGCGGTTATATAGAACTCCCCAATTTAAGGTTATTGCTTATTATGAACTTTTGAATAGAATCGATTCGGGTATTTTAGACACGTTTGTCATTGAGCTGAAAATTTGTACAGTATTAAGTGCTAATACTTACTGTTGAATTTTTTGGACTTGGTTTCGCCGAACTACAATGCATATATAATTTGTAATTCGGAATCTATTCAGTTATTTTAGACTTACTCTCTAAACCAAATTCGACTAGAATGAGGATTATTGTAACTAGAATGAGCAACTAGATTGAAGCAACTAGGTTATCCAGTCAAAATATAGTTATGGAATTTTGACTAGATTACTAGTTATGAGATAAAACTTAAAATCTAGTTTCTATCTAGCTAGAAAAACTACGTATCTAGAAAATGTAACTAGAATACAGTAAAACAATTTTAAACTAGAAATCAGTGTAACAAACTAGTATCTAGTTAATTAATTTAAATAAAAGAAGGTTAATTTTTGAAACTAGAAATCGGCTTGATACACTAATATCTAGGGAAATAATTTAATCTCATAATCTAGTTTCCGTAACTAGGTGTATCAAATAAAACTACTAGAAAAGAAGTAAAATTTTTAGAACTAGAAATCAGTTTAACAAACTAGATTAAGTTTAGTCAAATTCATTTATTTATAAATGTATAATGTTATAAATTCTTTATTATTATTTTTATTTAGCTAGTAACAAAAGAATGTGCTTATTAATTCAAAATTGCACTAACTTATAAATTAATCAAAAAATACAAAACAAATCATATCAAACATTCAAAACATATTTTATTTAAAAAAATGCAAATTCCAAAATCAAATTAATAATATTATTTAACAAAATTATAAAAAATGGAAACGTTATTCGTAAAATTATAATACAATGTTAAATTAAAATATAGTATTTTATACTTTAATTATGTATAATGTATATTTTATTTTGCAAATATCGATATTTTCGAATCAACATACTTCTTTAATCAGCATTAATGTTACTTTTAAAATATTACAAAATAAAATATACATATATAATATATATATATATATATACATAATTTCCTTTCATTATCTTTTTTATCTTTTATTCGATACACCATTAAAAACATATGTAACTTAAAATATGTTTATAAGTTCAAAAATATTAATTTGTATTTTATAATATCACTATCAGTTTTCTGTACCGATTCTAATAATTTTATTTTAAAATTCGGCATAATAAAAATTTTAGTTTCAAATAAGTTGAAAAACTTTTTGAGGCTCTTTTCATAAGAAAGTTGAAATACCCAATAACATTGAAAGAGACGAGTAAATGCTTCCTCTGCTACTGACCCAGCTTCAATAATATTTTTTTCTATAGCAATAAAATAGTCACCATCGTCCCTTTTTTTTCTGATCTGCATATAATATATGGATTTATATTTTTTTTAACAAATTCTTCTACAGAGTCTTCAACCTAGAAATTGAATTAAAAAGTTATGAGTAATACTACACGTAGTACAGAAAGTGTTTACTGATTTCAATGAAAAATAGTAGATTAAACAAAGGCTAAATTTTGATATGATAAAAAACAAAGAACAATTTAATTGAAAATTTAACTAGTTCATATTAGTTTTAATTTTCTAAGCAGAAAATAATAAAAAAATTTATAAACAAATATATAGTGATATTAAATGAAGGTCTTAATATTATAATTTTAATATACTATCTAATTTAGAACAAATACTTACATTAATCCAGCATATTAAATTCGCCGAAGCTCACTGAACGTAAAAAACAATTTGTTGCAAATGAAACATTTTTTGCTATTGTTCTTTGATCATATTGATATAGAAAACTAAATTGTACATGTTCTTTATAAAAAAACAATTATTATAAATAATGAAAAAACGAGAATAACTAGATTCAAGTACCAGTAACTAGAAATATTCATTTCATTCCACTACATTATCAACCAACGCAACTAGGAAAACGTTTTTTTCGATTAACTAAGGTTTCAAAATAAGCTAACTAGATTCAAGTACCTAGGAACTAGACAAGATATTTTATTCCACTGTGAAAACAATTAATTTTTATAAAAACACATGAATTTTTGATATATACATATTATGTACAAACAAATGTATCTATATATGTATGTAATTATTTCAAAAAAAGTGATTTTGTTTTTTTTTAATTTTTTAAATAACAACTTTTTGTTATTGTTTCTAATGTATCAATTGAATTCAAAATAAAATACGATCAAGAAATATTTTCTAACACTGAGCAAAGCAATAAATAAGAACCATTCATAAAATTTTTATTACAGTTATACATCCACATGTACATACCTTTTATTTTTCCAGCTGACTCTTCATCAACAGAGTAAAATCTTAAGTTAAGATTTTCATTAGAAATATTACAGTTACCCTAACTTCATTTCAAACTTCGCCTAATCCAGTTGGGAAAAAAGACTTTATTATATAAGACAAAATTATATTTTACAAAAAACTTTTTAGCAAAAAGTTGATTATCAAAATTATATTTGAAAAAAAGAACTTTTAAATAAAAAATTATTTTCAACAGGAAGTCACAGCACTGGTTGAGAGCATTGAAGATATACAAAAACACAAATTTTGTAACTAGAATCTAGTACGTTTAAAAATTATTGAAAAAAAATATATCAAATTTGGCATTGGCATATTTTAAAAGGATGGTGTTTTGTTACAAAGACAGTACGAAAAAAGTTAATTTCAGTATAATTACTAGATTGTATATAAGATTTGCTAGATTCTGGTGTATTTAACTGAGAATCCAAAATATAAATTTTGTTGTAACACTTTTTGTTTCACTGGATTTCAGTTTTAAAATTTAATTCCTAGAATCTAGCTTAATATAGTTATACCAACTTGAACCAGAATGCAATCATGCAAACTAGAAACTAGTACTTATAAAATATTTATTGAAAATTTAACTAGAAATATAGCTGCATTAACTTTTTTTCTCTCCGTATCTAGTTTGGAATTTTAAAATCTATTTAGAGCAAATGATAAATCCATTAAAATTGAGATAACTAGATTAAAACTAGGGAATCTAGCCAAATTTGATTTAGAGAGTACTTCCCGTTTCGGATTTCACATTTTGAGCACAGCTTGAGTTAGCACAGTTATAAAATTCATATTTTGAACAGTGCGCAGCATAGAGGCATATCAGATTTATAAAATTCACATTTTGAACACAGGATAGTTATAAAATTTTTTGTCAGTTTGTGGGACTTTCTTTGTGCTGAAGGTCTAATGTAAAGTAAACGCAATATCTCAGAAATTACGTGACCTATACCTGGTACAAAATGGGTATATGTGCAACTTCAGTCACAGAGTGACTAAATTTTTTATAAAAACTTATGGATATGCCATGGAAGTTTTTATATAGGTACGGACGAAAATTTACATCTCAGAAACTACTAATAGAAGACCATATTGAATACACATCATAAACTTTAAATAATAATTATTTTTATCTATTTTATATTAATCTAAATTAAAAAGTAGAAAATAAATATTTATTGATGAATAATTTTCAATCGAAGAAAAAATGTAGTTCAATATAAATCCCAATTTGTATTCCAAAGTCTGTAAAATTAAAAATAAAAAAAAATTTCAAGCAATATTGTACAAATTTAAGTTTAGTTATGGATATATATTATTTATTTTAAATTTTTTTACTATAGCTATATTTTTTTATATATTTTATTATATAAATAAATTATATTATTACTAGTATAATGCCATTGCTAATATTAATCTAGCAGAGTTTGGGTGAAGTTTAAAAATGTATGTACATTACAACTCAAAACACTAATAACAATGTAAAGTAAATGTGTATCATCTCTCATCATAATATATTAATATTATTTTCCCACTACATTTTATTTCTACCTACACCTACTTTCATAATATATTTAACCCTAAACCTCATAACATATTTTGTCACGTAAATTCATAACATGAGGCTGGCAGGCTCACCTTATAATGTATGTAGAAAAAAATGACTTTTAAAAAGTTTTCAAATTTTTTATTTCAAAAATGTATTTTTTAGATGTTTAAAGATAACAAAATAAACGCTACCGTTTTTGAAATTACAATACGAGATAATAATTACAGCTTTTTAGTATTAGCACGCTTTTTGATAAGAGAATTTACTAAGCTTTCACCAAGAGCTCTTTGAAATAAATACCTTTTATTGGAATTTTTTTTGTCCAAATAATGTTGATCTTTATTTTTACATGGAAGAAATTGAAATTTAAATTTTATTTCGACGTAAAGTTCCTACAATAGTCAATCCATTAGATAACAAACTTTTTGCAAGTTCTAACGTTGTGAAATAGCTGTCCATTGTAATATTCCGTCCAGCTCCAAAATATGGTGTATACAAGTTCTGCACTGTTGCTCTGTTATTACTTTCGTTCCCAGTATATGGAACTCCTTTGAGTGGGTATGCCGTCTGAAAGCTATAAAGCCACCAAATTTTAATTCCATATACATGTCAGGCTTTGATTGCATATATTGACATTAATTGTTCGTCTACGGTAAGATTTTCTGAAGGTATATATAATATTTTCTCAAATTCTTATTTATTGCTTCAAAAACGTCTCGAATTGGATCTAATTTGTCAAACCTATGTCGATTACTTCTTGTGGTTTTTTGATCAAATCTAATAAAACGTAAAATTTCGTCAAAGCGGTTTACGCCTATAGAAGCTTTGAATATAATTGAACCATATAGAGGCTCCTAAAACGATCGATAACTTTGGTTATGTGATTTCATGTGACCTGCTGTTTAATTAAAAGTCCGAAGAAGGCATGCAATTCGCCCATATTTAAAGCTCCATATTTTAAGCTTCCATTTACGATATTTACGATTATTATTATTGTATATTATTTCAGCTTCTTCATTAGTATATTTCAGGATAGTCTTACAAATATCATCTGTTACAAATAATTTGAAACAATCAATAGGATCGCAACTATCTCACAATTTGGTGGAAGCACAACTTTGGTTTCCGGACTTTTTATTATATAATCCCGGGCAGTTCTTGATTGCAGGAATGGCCTTTGAATCCATTTTTTATCATCTTTTGCAAAAAATTCTCCATGAAAAATTATAATTTTAACGCTATTATCAGAAGCTTAAGTTAATTCATCTTCTGCTTCTGAAGCTTCAGATAAATGATCCTCTTCAGAGTCAATTACAACATCATCAAATTATATTTCGTCAGTCACTTCATCATCACTTATTCATGTCAAAACTTTCATTATTAAGAAATTATTATGAAATATTACGAAAAATTTAGAAAACACGTAGTTTTGAAAAAAAATTAGCCTGATAGGCTTATGTTATGAGCTTTAGGGTTAAAGAAAAAATTATTAATTCTCTCAATTCTCATTCTTTCATTTATAATAAACTGTTTTTTTTTCATTATAATTGTTGTTATAAAAGGCTTCAGACAAAAACAAAATTAGTATATAAATGATATTTTGAATTGATAATTTAATAATTTGTATTGTTTATTGCCAATTTAATTATTAAAATTAGTATTGATTATTAATATTTCTGCAAGCTACATTTATTGCAATTTTTAGTTTTAAGTGTTTTGTTTTATTTTCTACTAATACTCTTTACATGTACAATTGTAGAGACGGTTATTGTCTCATGTATTTGAACAAATAAATAATTAATATTAATAATATTAATACTATTTAAATTGGACTAAAAAATTGTCAATATGGCATCTCGGTCCTTTATAACTATTGTTCGATATCATTAATAGAGTGAAAACTATTGAATATAATACAGTTATCTTTGGTCAATTGTTTTAAATAAACTAAACACAAATTACTTATCTTTTATTTAGTGATAGACCTTGCCAGACCAATCCAAATATAATATACATTATAGAATTATATGATAGGTGATATAAGGCCAGTCTTTATAAATATAAGGAATTCTATTCTAGGCCTATTAATATGCCATATAACGTTAGAATAACCACCTGAATTATTGGTGAAAGCTCTTCGTATGACCGATGACCGATTTAGAACTAAATTACTGGATAAAAGGATTATATGCACCAGAAAATTATTACATCATTATTATATAAAATCATTCTTTAAGTATAGTGTCACTACAAAGATAGCAAAAGTCCTCAATAATATCCAAATAAATTATTACATGGTTTAACGCATTCATTATTAAGAAAACTTAAATATCTACTAATCTCAAATTACATTTTATAATAATTCATTACAATAAAATAAAAAAAAAAAAAGGTTAGATCCCGAAAACAGTAATCAAAATTCAAAACAAAAAATTAATATAAAACAATACCTTAAAACTATTTTCCTTAAAAAATACAAAATAATACAAAATCCAATGAAGAAGAAATTCGCTGTAGTTCTTATAATCTTGAAAAATGATTGGCCCTTAAGGTATTGTATGAATCATTCATCATCTTCTTCTATACATTATTATAGAGAGAATTATGAATTATTATTATTGTTATTTTTATTTTGAATATTTTCTATATCTACTTTTTGCTACAATATTATAGGTAGGTATTATCTAAATATTATATTGGATCATTTGAGTTCATCCCTACTCCTGTCCTGCATACATAACCATCATTATGGTATTTATATGAATTATGTCCAATCCTCAGGATATTTTGATTATATTTTTCTTTCTTCCTTTTTTTTCAATTATTTTTTATTGTTTATTTATTCTTGTTTTTTTTTTTTTTTTAATTTTACTACCGTTCTTAGGTAAGAATGTGTATGACTTATTTTTCTTGAATTCATGACTGTTAAGTGTCTTCTCTAGTATTAGATTTATATATACGAATGGAGGCAAATCAACGGAATTTAAATAATAAAAAAAAAAAAACATAATATAAATTATACATATTTAAAATGTACATACTTACTTATATGTTCTAGAAAGGAACAATTCTATAAACTTAATGTTGTTGTTGTTGTTGTTGTTGTTACGCTTTAGAAATTGCGTATAAAAAAAATAAAATAAATGAAGAAAAACAACGTAAAGAGATAAAGGAACACAAAATTAATAATAAAAACAAACCTCATATTATTATCAGTCAACATACAATATTACCTACATTATTTAATGTATAGAATTTGCCTTGAGGGCTTTTCAAGTGTTATACTCAGATATAATTTAAGATTTACAATAAAGGGGAGCTAGAAATTTATTGTTTTGTTTTTTTTTTGTGGTTTTTTTTTGTAATTTTTAATTCCAATTTATGTGATTGTATATCTGGTTTGGTTGTTATTTTTATATTCATATAGACGAGCTCGATTTGAAAATAATTGCATTCAAAATTAGGTACAGAAAATACAGTACCACATTGAATTGAAATATACCTGAGTGCATTTTGAATTGCATAAGTTAGTTTAATTAAATATTCCGAGGCCAACATCTTCATTTTTCTTTTCTATTTTTTTTTACTTTATTGAATTCATATTTTTTTACCTTATAACTTAACAATGTTACCTTATTTACAATGTAAATGTAAATAAAAAATAAATGTTGGCCTCATTAGTGCAAGTCTATGAAACCAATTAGGTGATATTTAAACATTTAACTCAAAACAAAGTTTTCTATTTCCTCAAAACAATTGATTTTTCGTAGCATGTCATCCACTTTAAGTATAACATTTTCATTACATAGGGTAATTATATCCATCTCTAATCTACTTGTTGTTATATCCGTGGATTTGCCGATGTATAACTATCCATTTGGTTTTAAATTTTCTTTTGCATACAACGGAGACACAATGTACAAATGATGAACAGTTTTGTATATTTCAGGATCAATTGGTAAATAGGCAAGAAAGATATTTTGTTCTCTAAAACATTGCTTCTACTGTTTTTCCTACAAGAAGGATTTTAAGCATATCTAGTGAATTGTTAAAGGTGGTAAAGCAACATTTACAACCGTGGTAACAATAGGAATATTTTTTTCTGCTTGCCAATATTTTACTTTACAAAATAAACATTCATTTAAACTTGAAAATTTGACTGATTTGGTCAATTCGATACATTTCAAGGTGGCTAATTCAAAGACACAAACCAGGGGAATTTAAATTTTTGTAATAGGGTAATTTCAATCGTTTTGATGACTTTAAAATATACTTCTAATTAAAAAAAAACTTAATGTTTTATTGACTTTATGATATTTTGCTATTATTCAGATGAACAAAACATTTTGCTATCTTATTTGGTTCTTGTATTAAATATACAGTTTTCATATATGGGTTTGGACATTATTTTCTATAAATTTTTTATTTGAAAGATGGGCTCAAAAATTAATAATCTGTAATTTTTTTTTTGTAATATTTTGACAAAGCTTCACATTTAAGTTTCACGGTTACTGTCACTGCTTTTGCTTTAATTCACCGATTTGGAAAGTTTTACAGACATTATTAGCGTATTATAAATTAATTTATATAATTAATTCAAAATAATTAAAATTATTAGAAGTATTTAATAAAGTAAATTTTAAAAATTGCGATGATTCTTCATTGTGTGGCTGTTTAGACATTTCTTTAATTATACTAAGACTTTTTGTATTAGTTTAATAGACAAAAGTGGAGTGAAATTCTGATTGAATTCAATGATTAAATTTTTTAATAGAAAAAAAAATTCGTAGATCGAATTAAATTGAGAGTGAAAATGTCAAATAAGATCACAATTTACAAGTCAGTAATAATTTTAGTGATAGTAAAATATCTTTGAAATAAATGGGTTGAATTTTTAAAAGGTATCGCCTGAAATTGAAATTCATAACCTGGGTGATAATTTAATACTGAAATACAGCAACACATAATAGATAAATATTATACCTGAGCAAGTTGTGGAAATTAAATACTATTTAGATAATATGTTTTTATAGATAAAAAAAAATAGAATTTAAGAGTTATTCTTTTTTCCATAATTAGAAAGCATTTAACTACTTTTTTAATTTTCTAACTTTGTCAGTACTACTAACTTTGTTAGTAAAATACAATTTAACAAAAGTAGACTACAAAAAGTATAAAAAAACAGATAGATAAAGCAAAATTATATATAAAGCATAGATAAAGCAAAATCTTAGATAAAACTAAATTATATTAAACAAGCATGAAACAAGGCTCGAGATCTACTCAAGTGATTTCTGCACATTTTGCAAAAATGAAAAAGATGACGAAACAATCCTATCGTATATTCTCTAGAACCTCCTCGTCATTATTTCACAAAAGAAAAACCCTTGTAGAAGACTACTTTCTAGATTCACTGGTTGATCTTTAAATCACGAAATTTAAATGCATAAAAAGTTGAATTGGCTTAACAGGTAGAATCCAAGTAAAAAATGATATTCTGTAGTATCACAATTGACCGCTATGGTCAAAATTATCCGACTCTTGTACAATACGTTTAATTTCATATATTTTAATTCTACAATAGCTGATATCTTAAGAGCTGATATACCAGAATATTTACACCTTTGATTTGTATTTATTTACACTAACCGAACTTAATTATTTAGAATAAATTTAATTTATAAAGAAAAAATGGCAACAGTAAAAATCTTTAATTATTATTTTTATGCTAATATAAAACATAATATAAACCTAACCTTAATTTTATAGATATCTCGTAGGTTTAAGAACTTGTTCAGACAAAATTAAAACCCTAATGCCACCTCTCAAATATTTTCGCCGAGGAACAAGAGAGGCATAAAGTGCCCACTACTACTCAGTGCAAATTCCAAGGTGGCTCAAAACCAGCTATGGGAATTCGTTTGTAGACAAATTTTACAGAATGTGGAACCATATTCCAACAAACGTGTTTCCCCAATGCAAAAATATACCTAAGTACAATCTACAAAAGTTCAAGAGTAATATTAATAAATTCATTCAAAATGTCCCTACTACTGATCAATGGGATATTCTTCTTTCTACAATCCTCAATTAGTCCAAGCTATACATTCGTGTATAAAGGTATCGTTTGAAACCTAGATAGTGTTTGGCTTAACTTAAAAAAATTTAAAACTTAACTAACTTCTATTTACTAAAATTATTTTAATACTAAATCTTAATCTACTATCGCTCTTATAAGCGGATTTTCGGAATTGTTACAGCTTCCGTGGTGCTATTTTTTGATTTGTTCGATAGTGTTAGTGTTTGTTAATTAGTGTAATCCACTGTTGCAGACGTAAAATGTTTTATTTAGAATTAATTTAATAGCAGCGTTTAGTTTTGGCAACACTCATCCATATGGGGAAACTGTACAACAAAATGCTTCGAAAAATGGATTTAAATATTAAAAATTCTGTTTTCAACAGTTTAACTAGATTTTTTATTAATGACTACATGTAACATTTTTATGTAAATTTTGTTGACGGTTTTCATTAGATAGCTTTTTGAAAAGTAGTTATTATTAATAGTAGATATTATGGCTTTTCCAAACTATTTCAAAGTTGCCACATCGGCAGAAAATAAGATTTCATTCTTTTTCCAAAGAACATGTATTTAGTTTTTTCTCCGTTAATTTTGATTTTCCATTTAAAATACTGCTCTTGAATCATTTTGAAACCATTTTAAAGGCTATTCATGATTTCATTTGAACAGTTAGAAACAGATAATAACACAATATCATCAGCGTATAAACTAGTGTAACTAATTCTAACGCTGGATGGCGCAGTAGGTAACTTCCTCCTAGTAGGCTTTCAACCAAAAGGTCCTAGGTTCGATTCTCGATGAAGCAAAAGCAAATGCTTTATTGGTTTTTTGACATGGTCTAGTACCCTTTGTCATTAGGATAAAATAAAACAAAATATAATTCAGAGTAACCAGTTCAATAAAATGTAACTATTCTATTTAAGAAGGCTTAGTAAGTGACAATAGCAGTAGTTTTCTACATTTAACGAGTAGATAAGCCAGTAATTTGTTAAATAAATACTCGACATATTGTAGATATATAGTGTAAAATTGCAGTACCGTACTTAATTAAGCGTTAAGAGTATAAAACAAAAAACAAACAATATGGGGAATATTGGGTAGATGGGCTATTAAGATGTGAATATGTAATAAAGTAGAAAGCGAAGAACCTTTCGGAACACCTACGACGATGCCATGATTTTACACAAAGACTCGTACATGCATTTATATTTTTCTACCAATTGCATTAATTTTAACTTTTCATATTTTTTAACAAGCTTATCGTCATATTACCACAAAGCAGTCAACAACAGAAAATGCCCAATGATAAAACAAAAAAAAAAAAATTAAAAAAAAAAATAATAAAAATTACAAAAGAAATTTATGGGATTTCTGAAGAGCTTCTTTTTACCTATACGTATATTATACACATAATATGGATACTTAACATTTCTGAAGCATCTGTATAGCTTTGTTGATGTTCTAATTTTTATTCATTTTTTTTTTGTTTTTAACTTAAAGAAAAACTTCTTAGATTAAAAGAAAATATTATTCTTTTTTTATTTTTTGTTCTTATTTTTTCTTATCCTATTGAAATCCACCCACCAGTACTATATATACTTTAATAATATGAATACGATAAGTAATTGTGAGCATATGTAGTAGACCTTTTCAACTTATATAAAATACAATAATGTTTTTAATAACACTCGTACACACTTATCGCACTCCAAACTCTATTAACATTGTAACTATATTTCAATTTCATTACTATAACATTTACTGTTGTTGTTGTTGTTGTTGTTGTTGCTATTTTATATTTATGGAGATGATGATAAATTAATGTGTGTTAGTGAATATTAATAAATTAATTTATATGAACTATATGTATTATAGTAAATTTCCATATAAATAGAATATACTATATAATTATATATAATAATATAATATAATAAATTATTATATAAATAATGTAATATAAGAAAATTTTTGAAGGAATCTGAAGAATTGTTGAAAAGTAATTAATCATGAAGAGTTTACCTACCACACACGACACACTGAAAAAAGTTCTTAGAAAATATATTTTTTCAATATTGTTTTGTTTTTTGTTAAGAACCTCTTTTCTTGCTAAGATTTGCAAAATTTTATTTTATATTATATAGGTATAGACATTCTTGTATACCTTATAATTTTACTCCAGAATGTTTATTGTTTTAAAATGCGATGTCTAAGTTCACTTAAGAAGGTTTAAATTTATGATCTATAGTGATAATACATAAGCCTAGCGTAAAAAGTATTTATTTATTTATTTTAACAGTGAAGCCTACAGATAAATCTATAGGCCAACTTTATAGGTCCTTTTCTCTTCCGAAATGTGGGCCTTTTTATTAAATTATATTAATTATTTGGTATATATTTTTGTATTTTACATATATATTAATTTATATTATTTTTTATTAGTTATTTATTTATTTATAAGATCTTTATTATGGGCTTATCAACCACGCGGGTTTTGTCAAGCCTTCATTCTTTAAAGTTTTTTACATAATTATCTTTAGTTTATTTCATTATTATTTTTTAACATAATGTTGTTTTAAATTTAGATTTTTGATTTACTTTTTTTGTTTCTTTTTTTTTGTATTTTGATTTCAAATTAATTTTTTTTTTCCTCTTTAAGTTTATAATTTTGATTTTAGCCTAGTTTATATTATATTAGAAAAATTAAATTTTTTTTATTAGTTTTTATTGAATTTTATTATATTTTATTGAAAATGTCAGTTTCTCTAAGGAATGCCATGATATTAGTAGTTGCTTCTATAGTATCCTGTGTGAGTATATCAAGTCCCGTGATTCCAAGCCTGGCTCTTACATCAGTGTATAAAGGGCAAGCCTCAAATATGTGCTGTATATTGATTGGGGTATCTGGAACACAGTGAGATGTTGGCTGTGCGTTTTGGGGTCCATCAAAGAGATAGCTGTGGGTGTATCGTGTGTGTCCTATTCGAAGTCTAGTCAGAACAACAGCGATTTTTCTACTGACCTGGTCTAAACTATGCCATCTGGATACATTTCTTTTGATGTGCCTTAGTTTGTTGGTGAGGGGTTCATTTTCCCAACTTGTGTTGTGTATGTCCCATAAAGTTCGATCACATATCTCTCTATAATCCCTGTAGTACCGGCTTTGTTGTTCGGAAAGTGCTTCTAAAAGTGCTTCCTTTGCCAGTCTGTCTGCTTCTTCATTACCGGTAATATTGGTATGTTCCGGAGTCCATAGAAATGCTATATGATTTTTACATACCTGCGGCTGATATTGGATTGCAATCACTGTCGAGTGTTTTGAGGTAGCAGATGATAGATCCTGTAGGCTACTAAGGGAGTCGGTGCAAATTATGAACCTTCTCCCCTCATAGCTTCGGCTAACATACTCAATTACCCTGCTTATGGCATATAGTTCCGTCGAATATACTAACTGTATATATAGTGTACTTTTCATTAGTTATATTATATCTTTATTAATTATTAAATTATATTTGATGCGGTTGTTTGAAAATTAAATTTTCAATAATTTTCACCATTTGAAAAACATAAAAAGTAGTTGAACAAAATGTTATTACACCAAAATAATGGGATAAGTATCCTAACTGCATTCACAGAATTTTTGCCATTTGAGTTGTCGATGCCTCAGTAACAACTTTACACATGATGATTCCATTTTCCGCTACTCCATATTTCGAAACTCCTATATTGTTTATTTTAATCACCGCTATTTAAAATAATTTGAAAAAGTACAGGTAAAATAGATGTTTAGTATGGAGGGAATAGGATATAAAAAAAAAAAAAAACGGAAAAATGAATTAATATATACAGTTAGACAAAGCACTAATGAAGGAAGTATGTTGCAATTAAATTATTTAATCCTATAATGTGTTTAGAAGTTGTTAGAATAGACTACATTTTGATTTTTGGTGATCTTGATATTATATATTGGAAAATATCAAGTTCAATAGTGTACATAATCTTTGCAACCGCCCAAGCATTACAAGAACTAGATGCAAGTAGTTCGGGATGCTTACGAGATATTTTTAAGATACCTCTACACGTTTCGTACCAATTTGTTACGAATACACATTCATATAACTGTATTGTGATTGCTGTATAGAACTGTATATGGAGCTGATGCAAAAAATTGCATTATCGTAGGTTGTTTTTGTTTCGAAAGACAGCTTTATGCTTACTTTATAATTAATATTTCTTTTACTTGTACTTTTACTTGAATTTTTTACATATACAGATTTTTTCAACTGGAAAAATCAACTTTAAAAGTTACTAAATCGTTTTAAAATAATTTAAAAATAAATTATTGTGAATCCCCAGTGAAATAAACATTGTGTGGTGATCAAAATTGCCAGTGCAAAAATTTGTGCTGCAACTTTAAAAGCACAACTAACTTCATGTTCAGTTGCAATATGATAAATAAATTATTGTAAAAATGACCAGCATTAGCTAGAGAGTTAAATTCTTAACTACACGTGACACGTGAGGCCTTCCCTAAATTGGTAGAAGTTTAGGAACAATTGATTTCATCAATCGCGAAAAATGGCTGTACAACTGATTTCTGATTAAAATCTCTTTAATGTAACCTCATCAAATTTAGATTGGTGGGAAAACGTACGGAAGCCCTAAACCCCCTAACGACAACCGATATATATACCGGAAAAAGTACACTAGGTACATAGGTTTACATATCGGTCGTATAAGCCGAAATAATGTACAACAGATATGTATACCGGATCATAGTGGCTTGCCTGGAAATGAGAAGCCTGCCGAACTGGCCAAATAATCGGCGGGCAACATTTATGAACCGAAACCGGCAGTTTGTATATCTTTTGGTAATAAAAAACTATTGATAGAAAACATCCTAAAGAATTAAACAAACATTCTTTGGGAGCGTATTAAAGGCCACATAGTCTCCGAAATGTTTTTTTTTTGTTTATTAACTTTTTTATTTTGTTTACAATTTATCATGCCTTAACCTACAAAAAATTTTATAAAATTGGTTTTGTTTACTTTTTATGTAATTAACGTAAAGATCGGTTTGTTCTTTGTTTGTTAATTTGTCATTTTAGGTCTAGTTTAAGAACGTATTAATTGTTAATTATACATTTCATGTATTGTGTTATTGCAAGTTTTTGGTAAAAATTATTGAAAAAACCAAATTAATTATTCTGTTTGAATATAAAACTTAACCTACCTTAGTATAAATTAATCTAGAAAAACTATTAACTAGGCTTTGTCTTTTGACAATAAGAGATTCTAGCTGTTGTTTAACCACCAAAACTCTCGTTTTGTAAATGTATCTTTAAAAGGAATGCACATGTTGTATTTCATTGAGTCTCTGTTAATATTCCCTTTAGTAAATTCTATTTTTTTATTCGTAGCCCTTCATATATATAGGGACGAAATTTTGGCTTTGGATATAGCCTTTGATATCTAGATAAATAAAGTGTTCCGGTGCTATAAAACCCGTTTTAATGTGCTTTCTATGTATTCCTCGTTATAGTAAAATATATGAGATATTAAACCATTTTCAGACGTTTGTTGAGCTCTATTGAAATGATTCCTAATCAATTTTATAATAATTTTGTCAATCCTATTCATTTTAGATTCATTATAGATATCTATTTGAATAATAATGTATATATTCAGTTTCAAGCTTACGGGTTTTGTTTATGCAAACCGTAATGCATTTTCTTTCAAATTTCCGTAATTGTTCCATTAGGCTATCACTGATATTGTACCAGATAGGAGCTGCGTAGTGTTTGTTGGGCTATCACTTTAATTCTTGTTTGTAATATAACACAACTGTTCTGTCCCTTACATTTATTTTTGTATTACAAAAATACAGAATTTAATTTATTTCACTATATATGTACATTACATATGTTTATATATATATATTTTAATAAATTTATTAAAATTAAATCAATATGTTGATTATTAATATTCTAATAAATTCTTTTAATCTTTTTTTTAACTTTATTGTTATGAAAAAAAAATTAAATTTTTTAAATTATTCCAATAAAAGTCCTTGATGTTTTTTGTAAAGTATTTTTTTTAAATGTATACGCAATCACTGATAAAATAAGTAAAATGTCAACCAAAATAAAAAACACGAACCGTAAACATTTTCTTGTTAGGAATAATTTTCTATATAAATCGAAAAGTAAACAAAAACCATATTGTAAAGATGAGAAAATATTAATAACTCGTGTACATACATACAATACGAGTGTGAATGAAAAATTTTTTTTTCTGGTTTTTCTATTTATTTTTTTTTGTATTAAATATTATGTCTGTATATATATACTGCAGAGTGAAATCCATTTCAATTAATGTTTTCTGAAGTGCCGTAATTTAAACTACAAAATAAAACAACGTGGTGAAATTTCCATCTTGAGTTAAGGTGGTGTGTTTATTCTTTTGAGCAATTTTACATCACAATTTTGTAGGTGACGAAAATGATAAAATGACTTTTAGGAATAATTTCAAAACGGAGTGAAAAGTATAGCATTTATCAGCAGGTTTGTGTCTTGGAAAAACTGTAGTTAATAGGGTTTACTGAAGTGAAATGAACAAATCTTGGCTCTGGAAAAGTGCATTTCTACTACTTAAAATATTGTTTGTTTGGTTAGGGCCGAATTATTAGAATAGTAAAATTTTTATAGCTGGTTCCGAACAAAGCTGTGAATTCAACTTAACAATCTAATATTACTATTTTCTGAAAGAAGTTATAAATAAACATTTTTAATCTGTAACTCATTAATTCTGATATTCCACACAATTTTTAAAATAGATGCATTGGAAATTAAATAACTAACAGTTGTTGTAACATGCTCATGTAAAATGCTACTAAAGCACGTATTTTTATTTTTTTGTTGTTAATTTTTTGTTTACTTACATTATTTATTGTGTGTGAGTATGTGTATTTTGTTGTAAAATATTTATACAATATGTACATGTGTCTATATACAAAATATTATTTATTTATAATAATTATAAATACCGAATTCTCTAGGTGGAAAATTACATACATACTACAATTCAAATATGCGTGTTCACATGAAAAATTCATAAATAGGGATATATTAAGTTTTGCGTGTTGTTTTCATTAGGGATTTCAACATAAAATAAACACAAACAAATCAAAAATAAAAAAAAAAATATATATATATATATATAATAAACAACAATAGAAATGAGAAAATATTAACTGCATATTCTTTAGTATAAAAGTGGGGACATAAATTCATTTCTAAGAATAGGTAATCTAAGCTAATAAAGGCACTTTTATGTTGATAACAATAACATAAACAAAAGAAGTATTTTCTTCTCAAGTATTTTGTTTGTTTTCTGGTTACATTTTTTTTTTTTTTAACTTTTGACAAGGAAAAAACAAAAGGATATCTACAAAAGTCCACTTAAAGATGAAGTTGAAAGGAAATGTGTAAATTTAAAGTTAAACAAAAATGAAAAAAATTGACTTGCGGTGAATTTTAAAATACGGTTGGACAAAAGATTTTATATTTTTTATCTTTTCATACAATATAGGGGACTAAAATATATGTGGTCCTGGTGAATGGGGTATAGTCACTAGCATTTAAAAGTTTAAAGCTTATTGTATAGCAATTTGATTTCGACTTGCAGATAATATAATTGGTACTTGCTGAGATTTGTTTTATACATTACCTAAACACTATGCAAGGATTTCTTTGTATAAAATTATTGTAGGTTTATGAAAAATATGTCTGGGGGGGGGGGGGAATAGGATGGAAATAGGATAGTAAATTGTGCATGAACCTGAAACAGTTTGTTTTAAAAAAAAATGCAAATGGTAATGTAATCACGCTATCTGTTAAAGGGCTTAGCTCTAAACACTATGGAAGGATTTATTTGTACAAAATTATTGTAGGTTCATGAAGAATAGGACTAGGAGGGGAAATAGGATGGAAATAGGATAGTAAATCGTGCATGAACCTGAAACAGTTCATTTAAAAAAAAAATGCAAATTGTAATGTAATTACGCTATATGTCAAAGGGCATAGCTCCTGATAATAGTAACCAGATTCATGCACAACTTAAAAATGAAGTTCAAAGAAAATGTGTAAAATTAAACAAAAATTTAAACATTTGACTTGTGATGAATTTTAAAATACGGTTTTCCACATTAAGTTAAAATGTTAGAATTTGTTAAATAAATACTTGAAAAACATTGACTTAAATGACGTATAGTAAAAATCGCACTATCGTAAACAATGCATGAAAAGGTATTTCTATCTAAGTTGCTGTCAAGAAATTAAAACAAAGGATAACAATTTCTATCGCGCAGAAATACATTAGACGGAGGAGAGGTATGAAGTTTATGATTTATGTATAGTTTTTTTATGTGCAATGAATAATTTTGTTCACATATTTAAGCAAAGTCAAGTTTAGTTACGAAAAACATTTTCATTGTAAGCCATTTAAATAAGCTGTTACCAGACACTACTGTTATATTAAGACAAATTTATGGTATAATTATATTTACGGTAAATTTCAAAGGCTTTTAAAACTATACTGAACTTCTAAATTTATTATAGTTAAATTTTTCGACCATCTAAGTACCAACGACAAGAGTAATGGCATCTTTTAGCACTTTTACTCTCAGTTATTAAAAGTTGATTTTTCAAAAAATCTTTATTTTCAGTTTTTTTAACCATTTAAAATTCATACAAAAGTGTATTACAGTTTTAAGATCTACAATGTTGTAAATTCAATATTTCTATTGTGTAAATTAATATGAATGTTTCACCTAGAATCTACTCTACAGTATGTCGATAAAATAATAATAATATTCTTAATGTTGTAGACTTAAATATTATAGTGGCGGGTATAATAAATTATTATAATTTACATGATTTAATTATAATTATTATAATTTAGTTTTATACGAAATAAATAAAATAATAATAAATAAATAATTTGTCAACAAATAAGTTGTACCAAGTGACAATTTGATTTAATTATTATAACTCACATATTAATTTATTTTAAATCTCTATATTGGATATATGTAACTAATAAAAATCGAAATAGGTAGACCAACTGTACAATACGTACTAATGAGCTCCAACATCTAGAATTAGTGAATGAAGCACTGTTTTAATTTAAAAATAGAAACAGAACTTAGTAACTGTTATGGCTATAAGAAATTTTGCTTCTAAAATTATTTAATAACTTCTTAGAATACCTGCAATTTAATAAAAAAAGCATTTAAGTATTTAGAATTCGTATAAGTACAGTTCATAGTACTGCCATCAACATTTTTCTTTTTCATCTATATTTAAGATCAAAATAAGACTAAATTATTTCCTTCAAATTCAAGTACCTTCAATTCACGTTCAATTTGAAACCATTTTTGTTTTTATATATAATATGTTATATACACATACTAATTTTGTTTTTGTCTGAAGCCTTTTATATTGTAGTGTAAGTACCGTACTTAATTAAGCACGAAAAGGTGACTTTACCTAAGTTAATGTCAAGAGCGTAAAAAAAAAACAATAATAATAAAAATACAGTTCATTATGAATGAAAGCGAATGAGAATTGAGAGGATAAATCAATTTTTTAGTGAATAGTGAACACATAAATATGTATAGTGAACACTTTACATTGTTGTTGGTGTTTTGTGTTGTAATGTGCACACTTTTTTAAATTGCACCCAAACTTTACTAAATTAGCAATGGCATTATACTAATGTATTATATTTTAAATAAATATTTAATTGACAAGAAACCGAAACTAAAATTTTTTATCAAATTAAACTATTAAAAATTAATTTTACATTATAAATGAAATATCAAATATATAATACCCATTATATGACTTCAAAAGACAACAATGCAATAATTGCTATTCAAATTTTTTTTTTTTTAAAGGATTTCAATTACAAAATATAAATAAGTGAAAGGATCTGCTTCAATAATTACTGCGTGCAATCATTGCAATGTGTTCAAATTAAGAATTAAGGGAGGGAAATTGAAAAAAAAAATTGTATATGCAACAACTTAAGTTTTAAGGACTCTTCTTACGCATTTATTTAAAAAAAAAAATCTTATGGTTTTTATACGAACTGAAATGAAGGTATAAATTTATGTCTTGAATAAAAAAATATGTTAATTCTTCTGCTACTAAATACATAAGTCCCTTGTTATTCAATTTCAATTGTGAAAAACAATAATTATGTTCGTGGCATGAAACTGACCTAAAGTTTACAGAAACATCATAACTTTTATAATTAACCACAGTCCAATTTTAGCTAATATAAATTTTTAAATTTTTATGTAATTTTATTTTATTAATGTAACGGATCGATTAATGAACTATTTTTGAGGTTAGGTTTTTTATTAAGGGTAGTTTTTTCCAATTATCATATTATCTATAATTATAATTGACAAGCATTTAAGGACCTGCGCAGTAGACACATTTTCATTTTATTTCGCTTCTCTTTAATGACAAATTTTTTTATTTATAGTAATTTTATCCACTAAATGCCACTTACTATAGGGAATATATCGGAAACGAATCAGTATATGAAGGAGGTGTATTTGTGTCCAAAATAAACGTACCAACCACAAAACTTTTTATTAAACACGAGTGGCTTCTGCTAAATCGTGATAAGTATGTCAGTACAGTACGTAAATTACTGTTTTTTTTTTAAACTTTAAACTTGAATTATAACTACTCAACAGGGACTCCTAGTATAAATATAACTAAGTACACGGCGCCAGTGGTACTGATGTTTTGTAGCGAATGATGTTAAAAATGATGTTGTAGTTAGCATTGGGATATTCAATATAAACAAGCCGGTCAGTATATCCGGTCAAGCCGGTCAATATTGAAGATTGAATGATGAAAAGAAATGCAAAGAAACAATGTCAATTTTTAAATAGTTAAAATAAATAAATATTTAATGATATATTAAAATATTATAAATATTAAAATATTAAACATTAAATTAATAAATAAATAAAAAAAATAATAAGTTAAAATAAAAAGATTTGCAAAGAAAAAATTTTAATTAATTTTAGGTAAATTAAATAAAGTTAAACATGAATAATAAAGAAAGTGTTATAGCTATGAATTGTACAAAAAACTAGTTTCAAATCAAAATAACCTAAAAAATTGAATTTCGCAAAATCTTGTAATAATTAATAAATTATTACTAAAAATAATGTTAGAAGAAAAAACAACAATGATTTTATTATAAAAAAACTTTTAGAAAGTCTATTAAAATATAGGTATTACAGAAATAACACTGTTCTAAAATGTTTCATTTGAAGACAAAAAAACGTAATTTCTTTGATTTTCTTCTCAAAATTGAATAAATTCTTTTAAAAGTTTCCAAAAGTTTACATACATTTTGATTAATATTTAATTAAATTTTCAATCAAATCTTATTAATCGTATCTTAAAATCTTTTATATTTTTATCTATCATGTAATAAAATTCAGTTCAAACTTCTGAAAATAAAATATTATTAAAAAACGAATAAGAAAAAAATAATTTTAAAACAAATAAACTTGAACGCATTAAAATCTAATCATATATACAATGTATATATACAAAAAAAAAAGCAAAAAAAAAAAAAAACTAAAATGAGAAAACTTTTATTTTAATTCCACCCGGAGGTCTAATTTTTCTTCATTTTGGGATACACTCACTCAATTCATAAGGTTTTTTTAATACCAGGTGGGTGATTAACAAGTCTTATAAATCTTTATATGAATTACAAAAACAAGAAAAAAACAAGTGAAAAGTAGATGAACCAGTGCTGTTCAATATTTTTATAGTAAAAATATTAAAACACGTTTCTGCCGTAGCTAATCGAAAGTGATTCTTATTACCAATTTTGTGGCAATATGTCAAAAATTCTTATCTGTCTGTAATTGATGTCTCGAGTAAAATAAATTTTAAAGTTTAATAATAAGAGTTCAAAAATATAATAACAGGACTGTACTACTTTTTGGATTAAATCCAAAAACATTTAGCTAAGTTGCTCTACGATGTTATATCAATAGATAAGATTTGTTAATGGTTTTGTAAATTGCTTAAGTTAAATAAGCTTCTTATACACACCAATGCATATGAAAGTAATGTTCCAAATTGTTAAAAAAAACTCTTATCAATTTAGAAGTTTTTATGGCTAATTGTAGGAATATAATTATTGTATGTAGGCAGTGTTTACACCTCAATATTCTTCAATATTTATTGACGATTTAAAATTGAAGAGAGAAACATTTGTGTTTACACATACATCAGTTTCGAAACAGTAACACTATTTGTCAGTTTTTTTTTTTTATTTATTTCACATATTCACCAAAGCTAACATAAACAAAAAAACTTTTTTAATCAAATACCCTGTGAATATAAAGAAAATGTCAAATCAAAAATTATAATAAAAATAAACATATGAATGTTGCTAAATTTTTCATTATTCGCCATATTTAATTTTGTCTCTCTCAAAAAATATTAAAGAAAATAGGATAAATTCTAATTTTTTCTTCAATTTATATTGATATCAATCTGTCAAAAAATACTGTCAATATATTATATTGAAGTGTAAACGCTGCCTTAATATATCAAGCTAAATAAGCGGTTATGACAAACACATTTTTAGTTAATATTGACATTCGATCATATCGACAAACGATTATGTATCCTAGCAAAAATGCGAATTAAAGTTGTCAGAAACAAACTAAATTTTGACAGGAAATACTTTCGAAAAATATGGTGGTTATTTTGTACTGATTTAAGCTGTAATCGGAAATGTCATCTGCACATCAAATGCAAAAGTACCTGACGTCAAACTTTTTTTTACTTTTCTTACAGCGTTTTTGACATTTTGGTGATTAATTATTTTGTTGAAAAAACTTTAAAATGAAGAAGAAATATTGAAAATGCATTACATTGAAAATGCAAGACATTTCAAATAAAAAAAATTATTTTATTAAGAAAAAAAAATGTAAAATAAGCGAATTATTGATGCAAAATATCAAAAAAAAAAACACAAAAAATAATAATCATTATCCAATATGTAATTTTTTTAACGTACCTGGTAATCTTCAATAAAATTTATTTCAATTTTTTTTTTTACACTGTTTTTTTGTAATAATTCCAGCTAGGTATACTCACTAAAGAAATTTTTTATTTTCTAATGAACAAATAAAAATAATTTTATTTTAATTTTCGAAAATTCTGCATCTATTTTTAAAAACTGCACAATTGCTTTTTTTGTATGATGTTATGATTTGCAAATGACTATTTCTGTCAAATGATTATTGTTTTTTTTCCAATTTCGGTTAGCAGACAAAAGCAGTCGCCATCTGCCTGCAATAAAAGTTAAATGATTTTAGCTTGTTGCGTTTTAGGTTACACTGCTAAGTCATTTGTTGCGCAGCTGACATTTCCGATTACAGCTTTATGCTTATGCTGACATAAGCTGTTATGATTATTGTTGGCACAGAATTTATTGCAAGTTGAAATCAGAATAATTGAAATTAATATTTTAATTGATGGAAATCTTATATAGCTATTTTTTTTTATTTTTTTTATTTATTAGTTTTGTATTTCATTTTGTATAATTAAGATTATTAATAATTCACTACTAATTAAAGTAAATTCACTGCAATTTAGTTCTAAATACATGAAATCAAATAATTAAAAATGAAAAAAAATAAATAAAAATCACTCCAAAAAAGCAAAATATTCAAAGATTATATATATATTATTCTGCATTTATCTGGATGTTTGTAAGTCCGACGGAATACTCCAACACATATACAAATTGCAATATGTATACATATTGCTTTGGTGCTCTTTTTTAACCCCTGTCTACCATTCTGAATCTTTGCAGGAACAAATATAAACCATTGCATTAAATATATTTTTTTAATTTAATGTTAGTCTTCTTCGCAAATAATAAGGAAAAATAAAAAATAATAATCATAATATAAATAAAACAAACAATTTTTTTGATTTATAATAAGAAGGACTAATAGAAATGTTATCAATAGTTTAATATGGTATAATAACCAAAAGGCAAACAGCATTTAACACAAAAAAAACATAATTCACTTAACGGTTATTCTTATTACTTAAAATTATACACAATATGCATATGTTTCTTCATTTTTTTTTTGATTTTTTCTTGTTTTCATTTGATAATGATCATAGCATCATAGTTTTGCTATACCGTATGCATAGCTGGTATAGTACAATAGGTATACATATATACTGTAGCTAGAAATGTGATGCGATGATGAGTTAAAATTGTTATTTATTTTTATTTTTTTTGTTTATTGTTTTTTTTTAATATATATATCTATATGATATATAAATTTATGATCGTATTTAATATTTAGTATATATTATGGGGTTAGGTTTTAGTTCTGCTGATTCACACATAAAAATAACAACCTATACATTTTTAAAGAAATTAAATGAAATTTTGTACAATTATTTTTTGTTTCTTATCTTTGTAAATTTATAATTTTTAGGTAAATTTGTTTTCTACAAGTGTGTAGAAATGTATGTTGTAGAAACTTAGAGAGTGATGATTTTTTTTAATATAGTAAGTGTGTATATATATATAGGTTTATATATATTAAAACATATTGTTCTTCTTTTTAATGTATGTTATAAATAATAGTTATGTATGAATTTTGAGATGAACAGTTCGATAATGAATTTTTTTAAATGAAATTTTAAACAACCGATCAATGGTTTACAAGTTATGAACAGTTTTGAAAATACCTATTTATTTGCAGTAAATTTTTTTATTTTAATTTTTTCTCCAAATCAAGTTTTTATTTTATTCATCAAAATAAATATTATTGTTTTTTTATATTTACAATTTTATTTATTTTTGTTTTTAAAATTGTTTTCGTTCAAAGTTGTGGCTCATTATAAAATATTAATTGTTCGCTATAAACTTTGACGCTAAGCTTACGCAGCGAATGTTATTGAATGTTAACAGGATTAACTTAATTCAGAATTATACGATAAATTTTCAATGTTGGCAAAAAGGATATCGCTAAAATGATCGAGTAAATGACCCTTAGGGAATAGAAAATTTTTCACCTGATATAATCTGTTATATTCCTAAAATATTCTGTTTATATGGTAATTAAAAGCGTTATAATACAAAAATAAGGGTATCATTATTTTATAATTATTAATATTATATTTATAAGTTTAATTGATATTTTAATCTTTAATTTTATTCTTGAATAGTTTCTTTTTTCTTTCTGTCTTTCTTATAATTATATAAAAATAATTACTTACTTAAATTTGTTAATTTGTTAATTGTTTGATATATAAAATATGTACCTAAATTTGTATTTTTTTTTTATTTATTCTCTTAAATTTTTTTTAAATATCACTTTAATTATATTATGTATATGTTTTTTTTTTTACATATGTATATATTAATAAAAATCTCTTGTCTATAGAATACTTATTATATATTAATTAAACAATGAAATAAAAATAAAAATATGAATAATAAAAAATGAAATGAACTTTAAATATTATTTTTTTCTAAAACAAAAAAAAAATTGGATTCTTAAAAATATAATATTAATACAAGAATGTACTATTTATTTAAAATTGAATATGTTTCAGTTGTAAAGAGAATATTTCTAAACTCTGTAAAAAATAAATTTAAAAAAAAGTACATTGAATTGAAATAAATATGTTTTCTATTATATACTTTGAAACAGTCTTTTTAAATCCATTGATATGCCTTATAGCGTAAAAAGTTAACAAAATTATTGTCTGTTGGATTTCACTACAATTAATGCAGGTAGTTGTTATGTTGCCTACATTAAAATATTTTAGACTGTACCTTCTCTATACACTTATTATAGCTCAAATTCTATCTCTAGTTATACGCCAACATTTTCGTGACATTTTATTGTACTAAATTTTTACTGGTTTGAAAATTTTAAGTTTTCAACTGAAATTAATTAAATTCAACCTTTTGAATTTCGATCACCTTAATAATTGAAATTTTAACATTCAATAAAAATAATAACAATAAAAATTTTCCAACTCTAAAATTTAATTTTAATTGAGAAACACTGATTTAAATTATTATTATACACAAGAACAACCTATCTGTCCACATGGTTTTGGCCTATAAATTTAAGAAGTTTTTTTTTTTATTTCGTTCTTATTATTTTGTTTTTGTTTTTGTTTTTTTTTTTCATTAAAAGTTATGATAAAAACCGAAAGCAATTTCCGAATTTAATTTATTCTTTTAGTTTAATTTTTTCGGTTTTTTATTTTTTTTTTCTCTTTCTCTATCTCATACATAAACGGATAATAATAAGAAGTATATAGTCTAGTTAAAAAATAAAAAAAAAATAAAAGGGGAAATTTTAAAATGCCTAAAGGCATACGAATATAATCATCAGTGTTTTTTTTTTTTTTTGTTTTTTAACAAAAAATGATAATCGAAGGAACCCTTGAATCTTGTTTTTTGTTTGTTTTTTTTTTGTTATTTTGTTTTTCTTTTTGTCCTATGATTAATTATTGGGGTTTTGGTAATGTCGAAGAATAGATACAAAAATTGTAATTTAAAATATTTTTGTTGTTTACTGATAAAAAATGTTGTTGACTTCAGTGAAATATTGTTATAGGGTAGGTAAGAAGAAACCTTTTTAAAGGTTTAATAAAAATTTTTTTAACGAAAATATAATTGTGTATAGTTAAATTTTAGAATAGGTAAAAATATGATTAAATAATATACGCAAAATATTAATTCAAAATGTAATTTTTTATTTTACGATAGGAGAGGTTATTAGAATATTTATATATGTATCTGTAAATGATGAGTTACTGACCACAAATACTTACCAATCTATCCGGTTTGTCGGTTAATATTTTGGATATTAAATAAAAGTATTGGAATAATCGGTTAATTAAAATGTGTAAAAGTAAGAAATGATGGATACGTAACGTACTTATATTTTACGAATATAATTAATTTAAAAAAAAATATTGGTCCATATTCTTATAGCCGTCTTATAAAAATGAAGAATCTCATATCATTTTAATGATGATTCTGATAGTCGGAAAATGGTATAATATTTTATTGTAATCAACCGGTAGCACCTTATAATTTTCTACCTTATTATACTTTCAGTTATTGTTCATGTGTCTTAATATTTTTGTTAATAGTAGTATGGTATATAAATTTTTTTTAATCCATTTCTTTACAAATGTTTTACCATTTAGCAGATTCAATATGGCAATAGTTTGACATGTTCCCGAGTATACTCGTAAGTCACTATCGAAGTTAGTTCCTTTTCATTTTTTATGATTATCGTACGACTATCGACTACAACTATCGAAATCGAAGAAATTATGAAACCCCAATCGAAAAATTTACAACCAAGTTTGCAGAACTAAAATTAATGCTGTTTTAATATAGTTAATTTAACAATTCTGATATTAGGTATATGAGATTCAGATATTCATAAAAAGTAAGATAACAACTCATAATTTGGCACAATCCATGAAAATGAAGTTTCGAAAAACAATACTGTTATACGGCTAACAAAAGACTACTGTCTTTTTCAAGTTTTTCTCAAAAAAAGTATATATAAGCTAACTTGCACAATAAAATCATTATAGAAATCAGATCCAGAATCACTCATAAAATTTAATAAACCACTTAAAAAACATATAAATGAAAATAAATAAATATGCCAGAAATATAAAGTATGGTAGTAAGTAAATGTTCATAATAGTGTATCGAAAAATTGATTTAAATGAAACTTAATAATGTATCAAGTTATCAAAATATGAGTCAAATTCATAAGTATTGTCATGTGGCTTAACACTAATACGCAAAAAAGCATTTGTATATTATATTCACTCATTTAAATTTACACTCTTTTGTTAATAATTTGCAGTATACTATTATTTAATGTGTTTATTTTTTTCAATTCTATTTTCAGTGTTGGGAAGAATGCGCTAAACCACCACCATCAAAATTATCAAAAACAATACTTGAAACATGGTCATTAAGAACAGTTTCAATGTTACAACAAGACTCATTAGTTCTTGTTGATGTTGCATGGGATCCACAATTGAATACACCAAATCAATGCTTAGTTACATGGGAAGTAGCTGGCGGTGGACTTATGGGTAATTTATTGACAGAAACTTATAGTGTTCAATTGTCATTATGGCCCGATACAAAATATCGTGTACAAGTAACATGCAAAAATAAGGTAAGAATGATTTTAGTTAACAAATTATTGATATATATATATATATATATATGTATATATATAATATACATATACAATATACATATATATATATATAGTATTGACTTTATTAATAATATATTAAAATTGTAACAGGTGTATTTCTAAAATAGTAAAATATGTAGAACATGATGTTTAAAAATCCAATTATTATTTAATACGATTTGTTATTTACTTTAATAATATTTATAATCAATTTTAAAGATTTTGCATGTCTTTTTAAACGTGTGTGTCCATTTTTCAAAATTTAATTTAAATTTTTACTACTTATAAATTTCCAACTTATTAAATTCATATTATTATTATTATGTTTTTTTCTTACTATCTAAATATAGAATACTGGTTCAATGAGTCGTTCTCTACCACTTAATATTGATACATCAGAAGCGATAACAACTCATATTCCAATTAAAACAACAAATAAACCAATTATAATACAATCAACTATGAAACAACAACCAAAATTAATAATAACAACACAATCATCATTAATGGCTAATTTACCATTTGCAACATCATCATCATCACCATCAGTACCAATTTCTGCACCAATACCAACATTTATGGATCATCCATTATCATCATTTGAAAATGATGATGATATTATTGAAACAAATGATGATCAACAATCAATTGAATTATCAATAACAACAAAACAACAACAACAAATGAATAAAAATAATAAATTAACAAATTATGTATTAGATTGGCATCATGGTACAGCAATAACATCAGATAAAATAATACCATCTGATGTACAAATTGATAAATTAATACCATTAAATCAATCAAATTTAAATATAATAACAATAGCAACATTATCTGATATACAAAAACCATTATTATTTGGTGTTGTAGCTGGAATATTATTATTATCATTTGTTCTAGCAATGTATATATGTGCATTACGTAGTCAACGTGTTCCTAGCGATAAAACAGCATTAATTGAAGATGATGGCTGTAATAGTTTAGATAATCATCATAATAATACAACAACAAATATGATGTGTAACAGTAATAATAATTATGATGATGCACTTGATGGTATTAGTAGTTGTAATGGATTAAATATTGATGGTATTATTAATCCAACAGTATTATCATCATCATCATCTGATATAAAATCAACATGTAATGCAACAAATCAATTTGAAAATAATCCTAGTAATATTTTAAATCCAAATTTTTATTCAAAAAATGTTCATGTATTAACTGTGTAAAAAATTATTATATCTATATATATATATTATTATATAATAACAATTATAATTTAAAACTATTATAATTTTTTTTTTTCATATTATTGTGATTATTACATAATTACAAATAATAATAATTATTATTATTATAAATAAATTTAGAATTTTAATTTTAAAAAAATTATGTTCAATATTTTACTTATTATTATTATTATTATTATTATTATTATTATATTATGTTAATTATTAAAAATTAACAAAATTAAGAAAATTTTTTAAATTTTGTTTCTTTTGTTTTAATATAATATTAAAATAAAACAATTTTTTCTTTATATTATTATTGAATTTTGAACTTCATGTGAATGTGAATTTTATATATATGTATTTTTTCAAGTCTGTATGTATAATTGTACATTTTCAAGATACAAAGTAAAATTAAAAAATAGCTAACTAATTTTCCTAAAATTAGAAAAACAAAAATTAAAAATTCTTTATAAAATTAAAACAAGGAAAAATTGAGTGATAAATATTTTTTGAGTGAGATTATATGAGTCGTGTCCTGATGAATGTGATTGTATTAACATTAAAAACAAAAAAAAATTAAATACATATTATTATTATATTAATTATTTTTGTTGTATGAATGTGAAATTTAACTAGCTATATTATTATATTAAATTAAATTTTCAAAATTGACTTTATTTTTTTTTTTTAGTATATCATTTTTTTTGTTTTTCCATCATTTAATTTAAATAAATGAATAGAATTTTAAAATGAATACAAAATGAATGCCTGTCACAGATTTTCTATATTCTAGATTGTATTTACGAAAATATAATTAAATTTTTATTCAAAATATTATATAATATATTATTATAAGAACAGTAACTACAAAAAAAAAAAAACAAAAATATGAAATTATTGTAAATTATTAAATTGAATATTATATAATTATATATGTGTTTAAAAATATATTTTTTTCATTCAAACTACAGATTGTTTTTTTTTTTTTTTCAAACATTAAATTTTACTAAAAACAAAACTAACAATAAAACTATACTGAGAAATTCAAGTACACAAAAATTACAATTATCTAGAGTATGTATATATATAAATATATATAATATATTACATTTTATTTTTTAAATAATGATAGTATAAATGAATAAATATATACAAAAAAAAAAAAAAAAATACTATTTTAACAGTAAAATAATAATTGAACGCTATTAATTTTTATGTTTTGATATTTTTAATTAACTACACAACATTCATTATAATATAAATTTCAAATACAATGTATTTAAAATCAAATTATTATTATAAATATTTAAACTAGAGTTAAGTTGAAATATAAAAATATTTTGTTCAATTTTTATAAAACTCTATTATTCTATATAAATATATTATAATCGATTTATTTCCATAGTTGAAGTTAAAATTGAATGGAAGAAATAAAAAGAGAAATTAAAATTTACTGCCTCTATAAAAAAAAAATAATAATATATTATTATAAAAATTATGTATTCTGTAATTAATATTATAAACAAATTAAAAATAATTGTAGTAATTTCACAATATTTAATCAATTTTTTGAACAACTAATTTTAATACAACACTAGAATTGCAAACAACAAAACAACAAAAAAAAAAACAGTATTTTTGAATTGACAAAATATAATATTATTATTATTATAGTATTATAAATAAACTTTTTGTTTTAATTTCAATGAATTATAAAATAGAAAATATTTACCGTAAATAAAAAATATTAGCTCAGATATTAAAATAAAAAAACAAAAAAATAAATTTTTAAAGCTAGTACAGAACTAATTCATTACTAATATCCTATTTAATTTTAAAACAACATAAATTATCTATTATAATTAATTATTCTTTATTTAGGTACCATTTTTTTTTTGTTTTTCAAAATGGCGTTCAAATTTCAATAATAGTTTTTTTGTTCCATATGAGTATAATAATATTGTATTTTTAAATAAAATCAAATTAATTTTTTTTTTTTTTCGTTTAACAAAAATGAATTAATTAATTTATTCAAATAAACAAAAAAAAAAAAACATGTATGCTATGTAATTACATAATATTATATATTTAGTAATATTTCAAAATATCAAAAAAAAAAATATTAATAATAATAAAATACAAATAAAAACTTAATCAAAAGACTAAATCAAAAAAAATTTTAACAAACTGAGTGTTATGAATATAGTGTGGTGTGAATTTTATTAATTTGATCCGATTTGTTATTAAATACGAGTTTATTTAAAATTGCTTTAAGCGGCTAGCAATGTTCAAAATATCCATCAACTTTAATATACAAATTACTTACTTACTAGGCGGAATACATCTTGAAACTACTCGGCCTGGCACAATATTGTCATTATTTATTTAACTGTGGTTACAAGCATACAGATGAAAATATGAAGTTTTTTCATATCTAGCGATATTTCATCTTCCCAACGACAGTATGGTCTCCCTCGACGGTGTTTTTTTCCGGGTTTGAATTCGAAGAATTTTGGAGCTAAACTTATTTGCTTCAATTCGCTCTACATGGTCTAAACAGAGAAGGTTTACTTTTTTATTAGGTCCATGTCGTTAAACGGATGATATAATTCTGTGCTAATCAACTTTGGAATACATTCATTAAAAACTTGCATTGTGAAATTTAATAATTTTCTTTTGATTCATTATTCTATTTGAAAAGCTGGATGCATGATAATCAAAACCAGAAAATATGTTCTGACTTAAATTAATAAACAGGAAAGAATAGTATTATTATCACTTTAAAAAATAGTAGTAGATTATTTGTTTTTTAATTAAGTAATTTGCTTTTACAGTTACGACAGTTCAAATGGTTTTTGACAGTTTCGATTACGACAAATTTTGATATCTTAGTATTATGAACGAAAATGAATCATCGGTTATGCCATTCCATTTCTATTATCATAATTTTATAACTATAATATTTAAAAAAAAAAAAAATATGTGTTTCAGAAGACTTTGGTATGCTCAACGTAGGTAGGACGTATTATATATTAATAAAAATTTGCATCTCACTATACAATTTAACTCAGTTTGTTCTCTGCCCGTGTTAAAACACTGCTGTATAAAGAAAAACAAAAAAAAAGGCTTAAAAAATTAATATTTTAGAAATATTTTATAATAAAAATTTAAATGACATTAATTAATTAATTAATAAATAATTAAATAAAAATGAAATTTTTAACCTAGTCCAATATAATAATAATATTAATTAAAGGAAATGATATTGTATTCGATAAGTGCAATCTCAATTTTTGAAAATAAATTTTTCAGAAACACTAAAAATATTAATTGGAAATACCGATTATTAAAAATTTATATTTTTCCAGTACAGAATGATGGATGGTCCGAAATCATAAAAATGTCCATTCTATTTTAATAATATTAATGAATGTAGCAATGTAAATTGTATCAAAATTATTCTTTAATATTATAATGTAGGTATTAATCATCATCATTATCCTTAAAACCCAATAGTGAGACGAAATGTATTAATAAAAAAATATAGATATTATTCGAAAATTGAGTTTGTCTTTTAGAAATCATGTTGTTTAATAAATAAATATTAATTAAATTAAAAAAAAAAATAATTAAATAAAAGCAAAAAAATATGCATAGAAAGTAGTGTTTTCTTAATACTTTGCTTTAAATTTGACATAATTTTTTTTATTTTTTTTTTTTTTCGTTTTTTTTTTTTTTTTGAATTTTGAATAATAAATTATTAGATGTATAATTATTAATTATCAATTATTGTAATATTCAAAAATTAATATGATGAAATTAATATATTTATCTAAAATCATTTTAATAAGGATAATAAATTAAAAAAAAAAAGAAAAAAAAGCATAGGAAAACCTTAGAAAAAAAATCCGTCTTTCCAATGGTTATTAATTTATAAAAATTATTATGTAGAATAAAATAAAAAAGACATGTCCAAAATGAAGCAGGTATATTAATATATGAAATCGATTTGATTCGAAATGATTTTATTGCTTACTATAGTTATCACCCTTCGAAGATATAATTTTAACGTCAGATTGTTTCTATTTAAATATCGACATCTCAAATAAATTTTGTTTTTATTTTCAAATACAATTTTCTATTGTCAGAGTTTATATTTCGACTTAAAGGTTTTTTTAATGTAATAAATTAGAATAGTATAGTTTTCTGATACAGAAAATAAATCAATGGCTACTCTTATGAAACTAGCAATGCAATGAAATTTTCCGTTCTAGCAAATATATCAAAAATATTTATAACAGATAAAAGTTAAAAAAGCTAAAACAAAGCTAAAACAAAGCCGAATTCAGAATATTTGAATATATTATATTTTAGCACTATAAAAATAATTTCACGAAAATTTCTATATTCTAAAATACCGTGGAGAAAAATCATAGTTCTTTTAACAAAACCCTTTGTCATTGGGATATAATAAATGTCAAAAAATAATTGAGAGTATAATCTAGGGTAACAAATTAAATAAAAATGAAACTATTCTATTTAAGAAGGCACACATTTAATGAGTTGATAAGCCAGTAAGCCAGTACCCGAAAAGGTGATTCTACCTACGTACTGTAGAGTGTAAAAAAAAAAAAAAAACTCAGTTCACCGACTAAGTTTGGATTTCAGCAGTCTACATCATTCTACAATTTCTTGGAAAACTAAATTTTATAACATTAATGTTAAAAATATTGCTGATATTTTAATAAGTTAACAGATTTAATTACATGTAATCACTTATATATCAAATTTTGAAAAGAGAATTTAATGGCAATATTATAATGAATAAATAACAAAATTTCAGTTGAATTATGTATTATACAACAAATCCATACCGCCAAAACAACTAAGTTTTCATAATATGAATAATAACTTTTATCAATAATTGTATGTAAATAGTTTGTAAGTCATTGTACTGGGTTGTCATACTTTCATATAGTCAAAATATGTAATGTTTTGTAACCAATTTTTGTAACAATATTGAATTGTCTAGTTTTAACAGTACCTATATATAGAGACAATTCGTTTTAAGCATTTGTAACGTTCACGTTGTTTCATTCAACTCAAATATTAACTGTTTAATTTTTACAGATAATTAGGTTATTTTGCCAATCATAATACCACACTTAATCGCTTAATTACAAAAATGTACTCACAAGAGTCATCAATAAAAGGCATAACTAACTATTTATGTAAAATATAAACAAAAATCCCATGGGACTTAACTGGTCTACGTTTATCGATCTATTACTGGCATCCATCTATTACTATATACCTACTTACCCAACATGGGGAAAAATTAATGTAAAATCTTTACGAAACAATTTCCAAATTTTTTATGTTTTTAAATCACATTTTTAAGAATTAAGAAAGTCCACTGGTCCTGCTTAGCTTCATAGATCAAATTAATATCATTCATTGTTTAAATAATATTGCCTACAATATCATAATGTCTATACAATCGCTGATATAATCAAAATAAATAAGCTGAAATTATTTTTTGAAAAAAAAAACAATCTAATCAAATTTATTTGGGAAAATAAACTTTTCAAATTAAACTCAAATCTGGTGATATTTAATTTCAAACACGTCTTACTCTGCTTTCTTAATATTCTCTTGAAACAATATTCTTCCTTATTATGTAATTCGAAGCAAACATTCAATCACCGATTTTTGTGGATGTAAGTTGCATATTAAAATTTTCCGATTGAATCGATTCCAATATTTCAGTGCTTAAATTAAGACTATAAATTAGTATACATTTTTTGTAACATACAAAATATTATTATAAATAATATTAGGTTATAATATTAGGAAATACAAAGAAAATAAACGAAAAAAAAAACAAATTAAAGAACTAAATATTCTTCTTACAATATCTCCTCAATATATTATAGTTTTTGCCACTTACATAGTATTTTTTTTTTGGTTTTTTTCGCCTAATTTTTGAATGTTTATTAAAAAATCTTTATTAATACATATTTGAATTTTTATCAATATTATAAAAAAAACTTTTTTGCACCTGTTTATAATAAAAATACAAATTTAATTACATTTACAATAGATGAAGAATCAATCGCAATGAATACTTTGTTATTCACACTAAAATACAAAATTTCTATTGATTTTGCAAATATTTGAAATACACTTTCTACTTCAACACGCTTACAAAATTTTTATTTTATTTTTCTACTACTACCACATAAATAATTATAATTTTTATTAACTACAATAATTAACTGCATTTGTTGCCTTTACCAATATTCACAATAATATACATATAGTTTTTATTTCTTATAGACTACAATAATTTAACTTAGGTAGGGTTTTAAACCAATAATCTAAGAAAATAATTTTCTTATTCTGTTCCTAGTTTGATTTTCAATTTAAATTAATTTAATTTTCTATTCTATTCTATTTATTTTTTCCATTTGAACTAATTTAATTAGTAATATTAAACATTAAACATAAAAACAATTACTAATTACAAAACAAAAAAATATAAAAAAAAAAAATTAACAAAAAATGAGCACGACAAAATTCCTCATAATTAACAAAAAAAAAAAGATAAAAAAAGAAACAAAAATAAATTTTTTTTTTTTTTAACTTTATCGAAAAATTTATGATGAAAATTAAGAAAAGAAAAATTAAATAATTAATAAACGTTTGTTTGGAATATATAAATTTATAAATTTAACCTTTCGGCTTGATCAAAATTTAGAAATATTTATAAAAAAAAAAAAAAATTTAACAAAATTAATTGAAAAACAATGTGGATTTTTGTACAAAAAAAAAAAAAAAAAAACAAAAAAAAATAATCATTTTAAAAATATTTATATTTGTATAAAAAAAAAAAAGAAGAATATGTGCGAAATTATAAAATAAAAATTTTAATCAAAATTAAATTTTACTTTTTTATGTGTCAGCAAATAATATTATGTACACACAGTGCTGGTAAACACAGTGAGTGTTAACCCATGGAAAAAAAAAATTTATATTTATCAGAATACCACAATATTATTTTTATGCTCAAGCTAAGCTTTCCTAATTCCTAATTCATTTCAATGTAAAATATGACAAAAATAAAATACAAAAAGTTGGATTGCTGTTATTGTGAAATTCAACTTTGGTCAAATAAACAAGAATTATTTCTCAATGATTTAAAGAATCTTGATATGAGTAAAAAATTAAAGAATTAAGTAAATTATAGATAATACACAAGGATATAACAGTACAAGATATTTATATATATTTTAAACCAATTCATTTCTGATAAAATTACTTCTGTGCACTTGCACAGGGAAACCACTAGTAGATACTACGTTAATTTTAAATTTATTTTATAATGGTTTTCAATATAATATTTCATTAATCAACACTACTGGTATTCATGACTAGGTTTAGTGACCTTTGACTACGTATACATCTCCTACTTTGAATACGAAAATTTTTAATACTCATATATAAATTTCATAGAAACCAATATGTGAGTTATTAAAACCATATTAAATTCCCACTTGATAAAATTAAAACTAAAATTTACTCTAAATGTAACTATAATGTAAAACTACTAATTTTTTTAAATTTTCAACGAAAGTCATGTATCTACTCTACTCTTTACTTTGTGCTATATTTAACAGAACATACTAAACACTGTTTTTTATTCAACACTGTGCATACATAATATTTATGTGATATAATAATTATATGGATGTAAATTAATATAAAAATTAACTTTACTTGCTATATTTTTAAAAATGTTTTCTTTTTCACTTTTTAATATTATATTATTATTATTATCTATACCCTATTCAATTTTTCACTTTAATTATTTATTTTTGTTAATCAATTTTATCAAATTTCTTCTATACAATATTTTTTTATTTATGTTATTTAATATTTCATCTATTTTTAATTTAAATAATAATATCAATTCTATTATTAATTTCAATTAATTCAAATAGATATTATCAAGACTGTAAATACTCTTTTTTAGAAATAAAAATTAAATAATAATAGTAAAAAAAAAGAAATAAATAATTATTAAAAATAAAAAGACAAAATAAAATAAAATTAATTTATATTTAACTTTAATAATAAAATTAATAAAATAAAAAGAAAATAAATAAATAAAAAATCATTTTTAGATTTTTAATATCAATAATGAAAAATTATTATAAATTATAATTATGTAAGTAATACAAATAATTAAAAAAGTAAAGACAAAAAAAAAAAAAAAAAAACAAAAAGAAACAAAATTAATATAATATTAATTAATCATAAATTTAAGTTGTAAAATGAAGTGAAAATTTCTTCATATTTTCAATTTCAATTTGAAATTTAAAAATAATTTTAATATGAATATAATAATTTTAAATTGCTACATTTTAGTGATTAAAAATTTATTTTAAATTAAATATTTATTGAAAAATTTTCTTAATGACTTAAATTAAAACAAAAATTATAATATAATGGTGACAACTAAATTGTTAGCAACTGAAGGAGCAAATTAAATCAACCCAATAAGACGAAAATGTAACCGATATACTTTTGTACAAAAAAGATAAATTAATTTATATAACTTAAATTTTCATAATATTTAATGATATAATTATAAATGATAATAATTTTTTCATTTTTAATTTATCATTAAATTAATGTTACAAAAACGAATGTCATGGTATAAAATTGGGCTCTCACCTACACAATTAAACTTATTGAAACTATGAAAAAAGCTGTAAAAAGTCATGAAAACTTTTAATTATCGGTCATATTCAAAAAACAATATGTTGCTGCCTAAATAAATATTCCGACTAGTCTAATATTAATAAGACTATTTTCAAAGGTTTTTCAACATAGTTACCCTCCATTACCAAATTCGGAAAGTTGTATTATACATAACTGATATTATTAAGTATACTGCAACTTGTTTAATGCAATTTTTCAATAAAATTAATTTTATATTTTTATTCAATATAAAATTAAATATTTTCAAATTGAAATAGAAAATATGTACTAATTTTATTATTATATAAAATCAAGTAAAAAATAACAAATAAAAATTAATATAGTAATTAAAAAATTTATAAGAAAACGAATTAATTATAATTTAAATTAATATTTAATATAATAATTAAAAAAAAAAAAAAGAAATAAAGTAAATAAAAATATGGAACTGGTAATGCAAAACTATGTAAAAAGTTTAAAAAGAAAAATAATACATATAAAATTGAAAAAGAAAATAAAATAAATTTAGTTTTTAGTTAAAATTGAAATTAGTTTAATAAAATAAGAGATAAAAAAGAAAAAAAAAAAAAACAAAATGAAAGATAACAAAATGATTGAGAAAATAAGCAAACTTTAAATAAAAGAATTGGAAAAATAAAACTTTATTATATATAAAAATAAAAATATGACCAATTTTATTTCAAAATTTTTCTTTTTTAAAGGAATCCCCCATTTTTGTTTAACCCTTGAATTGCAATTGAGTATCATTAAAACATCTTGCTTATTATGCTCATATTGATTCTGAATACAAAAACAAATCTGAACAACTCCTTGTTACTAAAGTAAATTAAATGGAAATCTATACAATCTGACCTAACTAGAGATTTCAAATTAATCGTTTTTATAATAATTGGTTAGTCGATTATTCTTTTTACCACTAATCGGTTAATCGGTTAATCGGTTCAAAAATATTCTATTTAAAAAAGGAAGCCTGAAAAAGAGTAGCTACTAAAACAAAAGAATAATTTTATACCACAATTAAAATTTAATCTTTATTGATGTAAAATTTGAAAAAAACAAGAGCATTTAAAGTATCAGTATTTAAACGATTTCTAATTTTGATCATAAAATTTCTGGAAATAGAAAAGACTCGTTCACTATTTGTCGAAGATGGCTGAATAGTCAATAGGACTTGATAAAGATTTTCCAATTGTTTGCTTCTTTGACTAGTTCCTTCTCCAATTTTGAAATCTTTTTTGATATTGTACGACTTATTAGGTTTCGAAACCATCAAAAAAGAATCAATAGTTTTTTGAATTTTTTTAAATTCAGATTCAGGTTTAGATTCACCATCAAATACTTCTTCAACATTTAATATTTCTTCTTTTGTTATGTTATTTTCTCCAAATGTAAATAATGTTTCGTATATTTCACTGGCCAATAAAGTTATATCAGATTTCGAAGTATATGACAAAAATTCATTGGCTTGGGTTAAGTACAATTTTTCAAAAAATACATGAGAGAAATTGGACCCTTATTTCGACGCTCTTCGATACGTCCTTTTAATATTGCAAACAAATTAAGCGACTTAATTTATTTATATTCTTCAGCTTTTCGAAAATGTACATAAGAACTGCTTCTGCCTTTAATAAATTCGTATTCTTTTTTCCCAATTCATTTACACCAAGTTCCATGGGTTCAAGAATCAATAGCATTTCTTGTAATATTTTGATGTTTTCATCATTGATTTTGGTGGTACAAATTTCATCTAATGCTTTATTAATATAATCTTTTACTCTTAAAAAACGCTTGATCATTGCAACCTGAGAATTTCATCTGGTTCTACAAACTATAATTGTTAAACTAAAAAACAGAGGAGAGTAAATGGAATTTTCTTCATAATATAATCGGATATAATCGATAATTTTTTTACGATTAACCGATTAATCGAAATGAAATCTCTGGACCTAACTATTATCTTCATCATCATTATCTTGTAACCCCATCAGCGGTGCATAGGGCGCAACATATTCAATTTGATACATAATAATATTAATTTTAATTTGATACAACTTTCAATTGAATATTAATGAGGAAAATATTCTTGTGTCCCAACAGCTCAAATGTACTTAACAGTTTTTTGACTACAATAATTATTACTGAATACATTTTTGATTCTCAAATGAGTACAAACTTTTTTTTTTAATGAAAAAATTGAAGAATTCCAGAAAGGATAGAAATAAAATGCATTTCCTTTTATCCTGAATTTTCTACAAAACGAAACCCATTACTTTTACGTTACTTTTATACTTTTATAAAATAAATCTTTTGTATCCAAGTAAAAATAAATAAATGAAGAAACATCGTAGAATTTCTATGGAATTATATTGCTCTACTATACACAATAATATTTTCAAAGTAGATATATACATGTAAATACATTCCTGGGTTATTTCAAATTACATAATATTAATGGCAGTAAATGATATTTTCTATACCTTTTCAATTTAACACCCATCATGTATACAGGTACCTACATACATATCTAGTAAAACTATCTAATAGAAATATTTTCTAATGATAAAGAAAATGAGTTCAGTTTTAAAAGTTTTCTATAGAATATTTTTGTTTTGTATAGGTAGATTTTTCTGTGTGGGATTCCTATTCATACAATTCGCATGCAATAACACAGTGTTTTATAAAATTATCTATGCCGGTAACTATATGGTTGTCCTTGTCAATGCTACGAAACTTTTCAATTGATGACACGGTCTAAAATATAAAATATAAAATTAGGAAATCTATTTAGGGGGCTTATTGTCTTACAAATATTAAAATTGAGCTCTACATCCATATAATAAGATTGCATATTACACAATTCTATGCTATCCCAACAAAGCGTCACGTAAGTGATAAAGATATTTTCATACCTAACGCTTTGGATGTTTATAAAAAAAAAAAAAAAAAATGTCAATATCACTTGGAGTGGAATCCAGATAAAGGAACATTTTGGGAATCAAAGTGAACAAATACACATTTTTATATGCGATATAAAATAAAATTTATTAAACACCCTGTAATTGTGGCAAATACATTAAACTTTGATTACGTTACTTAAAGTGCTTTCTTAGGAATTTGGAATAGTGTAGGTAAGTAAACAGGGAGACTATACCTAAATAAATTGACAAGCGATAAAATTATGGTTTGTGGAGAATATTTTAAGTAGATAAAATATTAAACTTTTAGATGCCCAGATTGATGCAAAATGTTGAAAAACTACTTCAAATTGTCAATCGCAGAAAACTACGTTATTTTAGCTATTAATTTGAATGAAAAGTGTTGAAAAATGTATTGAAATTTGTCGCAGATGTCTTAGCTTTTTAAGATAAAAAAGTCTAACCATAATAATTTGAAAATGTGTTACTGGAAACCACAATTAAATGGCCAATCTTCTATTATGGAATACAAAAAATTTATTCCAGAAAACCTAAAACTTACTGTTACAGAATACTTCTTTCAAAGGTCGTATTAAACCGATATTCCGTCTAGGGAAAACTGGAAGAATGATACCGTTCTATTATAAGAAGGAAGAATACAGAAAGAGTAATACGGTTCCGTACCGTTCCGTTCCGTTCTCTTTCTGAAATTATAACTAAAATAATACGTGCGCCTCTCTACCGTCGGTTCAAAACTGAATGACCGAGTGGGAGGTGGAGTCTTCTCAGAATATCTAAATCTAAGTCTATCCTTCAGAAGAGAACACTAAAGTGTGTTTCAGACGGAGCTGACGGCCATAAAGAAAGTCTCAGACTGACTGAGATCCAGCGTATTATCCATCAGAAATATATGTACACTCACAAGCGGTGAGGTTACAAACGAAGCACTAGCATCGGTAACCTTTAATTAAAAAACCATTTTGGTCTTCCGCAGCTCTCTCGACGAAGTTGAGGATCGGTTCAACATATGGCAGTACGATTCGCGCCAAGATACAGTTAGGATCCGGAAATCCAGCCAGAAAGGGGCAATCTCGTTGCATCTTGAGCTACCTTCAATCTATACAATAAAATGCTGTAAATAATAAATAAGATGCAATAAAATCTTCAAACTTCAGATGACCAAGTAGACCAGACTGCAACATCACCAAGTAAATTTGGCATATACTGAACCTGAAACACTTCTTTAACTATCTTTGTGTGACATCAGCACTATGGGGTAGGGGTCATTACAGGTCATTTATATTAATAAGAAATATGCCAGAAGGCTTGGATTCCCCACAAACGATTTTTGCAGAACGTCTAGAGCGACATATAACCATCCAACACCTACTCTGTTCCTGCCCTGGTCTTTATCATCACGTCGTAAAAAGTTCGAAATAGTTCAACAAGTAGAGTATTATGCGAGGAAAGTTCCCGTGATATCACAATGAGTTTTACTCGTCTAAGAGTGTCCGCCTACCGTTGGCAGTAACTAGTACCTACCTGACGTCGTAATATGACGTCGTCTTACCATGTAGGCGCAGATAGCGTTATCAAAGTGGTCTTCTAGAGTAGGCTAATTCCATACTTAGACCGTACAGGCAGATTAAAAAATTAAATTAGGCATTACCTCGGAAATACAAGTGAAATTAGCAGCTAGAAATCGAGTACGATGGAAATGCCAAGTGGAAGTCCTATGCTCCCATGAGGAGTAAGGAAAAACAAAAAGTACCTACCTACCTACTTACCTACGTAGCACAGCCAGATAATATGCAGAAAATCTCCGATAACATAATGGCCAACTCCAAGATTCCTTAACTTTCAGAAGAAAAAGAAGAACAAAAGTTTTAGAGATATTTCAAATTAAAATACTAACAAGTTTAACGTCCTTACATAGCTAGGTAGTCTCTAAAAACATAAATTCTAGCTTTCTGACTTGAGGCAGTAGCTTTTATTTGTGACAGCGTACAATGAAAGCACATATTTTATTATTAATTTTTGATAAGGTCATAAGTAAAATTGATTTAAGTCAAAAAAATAAAATGGAAACTAAGTGCATATACATTAAAGACAGAAAAAAACAAAGGAACAACAAATTTAGTGTTTGTACACACAACGTGCATTTTGTATCCATAAAAAAAAAAGTTATTAGTTATCCTGATAACACGAAAAATTTACTGTAAAAGCATAAAAAAAGAAAAACCGTTCTAGTTCAGAGAAAAAAACTTTTAACAAACCTTGTATAAATCTCCGTGGATAGAACAGCGAACAAAAGAGACTAAAGCGAAAAACAAAACATAAAAAATGTTTAAAGCAAAACAATGAAAAAAAAAAAAGTGCAACGTAAGTTCCAGGATATAAGAAAATATTTAATCCCCCTTAGAGCACTGTGATTTTTTTTTTTTTTCGTTAAAAAGTTTACTAACTAAAAAATAGAATTGGAAATTAAAAGCTCTTACCCTGAATTTACTAGCATAACATATTCAGTTTTTCAATAGTTGATACCATAAACAATGTGAAAAACTTTACATGAAACATTTTCAGCATCAGAGAAACGAAAAAAAAAATAAATTTAAAATATTCAAGCAATTAACGAACTGAAAGTTTAAAATTGTTTTTCCCTCATCGTTTTTTTTTTTTTTTTTTTTTTTTTTAAATTAGAATTTTAAACTTTTCATTAGAATTATTATGAAGTAGATATTGGATGCAGATTTTCTCTTAAGTATTGCATCACAAAAATTTGGGTCAAACAAAAATATTTTCCTAACAAAAAAAAATATATATTTTTTTTCTACTGTACCTTAGGCATTGTATTGATCTATCACTTCATGTCTTTGTGTTTCATTGAAAAATAAATTTTGTAATAAATGACTTGGATCGGAAGTGGATATTGTAATTTGTTTAAAAAATAACTAACAAAGTTATTTGGAAAAATATCCAAAATAATTTGGAATGAATGTGAATAACAATAATTAAAAGTGTTAGATGGTGCTTCCCTACTCGCAAATTTCATCAATTTTATAATAGACCTGAATATAATATTGACATTTTTGTAATTATAATAATTTGATAGAAACATAACAGGAATTTGTGATTTTAGAATTTATTTATTATCCTTTTAACGGCATAGTGTGCAACATTTATATGCCATGTAAGAAACCAATACTTGGACATTGAGGATTTAATTAATCATTTTGATAGTTCTTTTTTCTTTATGGGAGACTGAAACTGCTACAACACTATTTGAGGATTCACATCATAATCACCACTATCACGGTGATCCACATCATGATCACACAAAAACTAAAAAAAAATTAATAAATTTTACAACAATAATTTGTGAAAAAATTTAAAAAGATTGTTAGTACGAACATCGCAATCATTTAAAGTGAATCATTATTAACCAATTTTCATCGATTGTTTTAAACGGTGGAGAAACAACCCCATTTCCATCTGGGTCATAAAACCTATAGCTGCATAAATTTGACCCTGACTTGCGCAACGCTTGGTTCGTATTTCATTTACAGAGTCGAAGACGACCTCCATAACAGTTACAATTTGACAATCCTTTTAACGTTATTGTACTGCAAAAGCAATCTGGAACGAAGGGGCGATTGAAAAATTAGCCAAGCGACTGGAACTAATTTAAAACCAAACTGGGGTGGAGGCACGTAACTTGTTACAAACGCTTTTTTTTGTAGCAAAACACCAGCGTCACAACATTTTTTTGGCAGTATGTACCTTGAAACGCTACTTTGGGATTGAAACAAAAAAAAATTTACGAAACATTTTTGCAAATTTTTTTTTTTAACACACATCAACTATTTATACCGGAAATATTAATTTGAGACGCTCAGTAAAAATGGGCGTTTCAAATGTTACGTGCTGCCAAAAGTAGCGAAACAAAATTAAAAATGTGGCAAAACAAAATTAAAATTAGCGAAACAATTTTACGTGCTACCGTTTTTCAAAAATAGCGTGACAAAATGTTTGTAACTAATTACGTGCTGTCACCCCTGTTCTTTGAAAAACGTAGATATTTCAACATTGACATACAAGAAAAGCCATTCACTTATTCAGTGATTCAGGCCACCCAGCTAGTAATAGTTTATTTATGGCCATTTTTTTTATTTTATTTTTTATTTTACTTTATTTATTTTTTTATGGCCAAAATAATGGGATAAACACTCTAGCTGCTTTCGCAACATTTTAACCAGTTAGTGTATAGCGATAGAATAAAAGAAAGTATAAAGGAAATAAATAAATAACATATACGGAAAATAAGAAGAGAATAGATGAGAAATAGAAATAGAAAAGAGCTAACAACACAGATTTACGGACAACAGAAATTGATTCACTCGTTTTTGAAAACTTACAAGTTGTATTTTTGGGGGAACGCATGAGGCGGTAGAGTGTTGCATAGTTTATAGGTTCGGTTAACGAAAGAATTTTTGTATTTCACAGTTCTGGTTCGAAGAGGGTCGACTACAAATTTAAGGGAAAGGACTGCTCTGCAAGTATTTCGTTGGAATTGTTTTATCTTTGGCATAATACTTTTAATTTCATCAGACCACCAATACCAGCTTAAACGGCAAGTCCCATGGTGAAACAATTAGCAATTAAAAACCGAAGAGCTTTTATTCCGTAAATACATGAATATCCTGAATTTAGACAATTATAAAGAATTCGTTAACCAAGAAACGAGAGTAGATAACTTATCAAGAGATTAAAGAAAAAATAGGTCATGTATTGACTTCTTATCGTCCATTTGTTCTTATACTCCGGTTCGAACTGTTTACTCGAATGTTTACCGGTATGTTATATAAAGACAATATAATTCAAGAATGTTTAGCATATTATACAACTGTCGACATCAAGATGATTAGAATCCAGATAAAGAAAAAAATTTGGAATCGAAGTGAGCAAATACTTACTTTTATATGTGAGATAAAATAAAAAACACCCTGTAATTGTGGCAAATACATTAAACTTCGATTACGAATACTTAAAAAGCTTGTTTAGGAATTTAGAAGATTTGAGCTGTCTACTCGAAAATTCGATCCATAAACGGAGGGCGACGAACTACGAACATTTAACAAATTGTGAAAAATGGTCAGATATTTCTAGAATAGCTCAACACTTCAACTTTGGTAAGCTTAAAATCTGTCTTCTTAAATCGGTCAATTTCTTTCAACCTATGTTATCTAAAATAATATAATTAAAGAATGTTCAGCACTAATTGTTGAGAACTAATTTTAAAAGAGCTGTTATTTTCTAATATTTTCCAAACAAGAAAATAGTTTATTAATTTTTTAAGAGTTTGCGGGGAGTTGCGTTTGTTAATGTTAACTTTTAATTTTTTTCCTTCTTGGGAATATTTTAAGTGAAATGTGATTTCACATTCCAGATATTCTGACGGAACGAATTTCAATAACAGTTCTTCAGACATTCCGGTATTTCCACGTTATAGGGGTGGATATTTACAGTCCATCGCACCTTCCGACAGAGTTGCTTCAAAGATGGAAATAATTATTTTAGTTCTTCCCAGCATAAGGCAACTCCAAGGAGGTAAGATGATTGAAGATATTATTAACCAATTTTTATTTCATTAATAATGGAGTTATTATAATGCTAGGTGCCGCAGTAAGTGCAGCACCGGCTTTCAACCGAAAAGTCCCAGATTCGATATCCGACGAAGCAACAACAGAAAAAATGTTTTATGAATTTTTCAACCTGGTACAGTACTACTTGTAATTGGGATAAAATAAATGACCAAAAATGATTGAGAGCATAATCTGGTAACAAATTAAATAAAAATGGAGCTAAGCTATTTAAGAAGGCTTAGTTGCTGACAATAGTAGTAGTGTTCCACATTTAATATGAGTTGATAAGCCAGTAACTTGTGAAATAAATACTTGAAATATTGTAGATATTGTAGTTGTACGGTACTGCAATGTACTTAATTAAGCACGAAAAGGTGGTTTTACCTAAGTTACTGTCAAGAATATAAAAAAATGAGATATCTATAAAATAGAGTTAATATTTCAACATTACGACGATGCAAAAGTGATGCGATGTGATAATCTATGATAAAATGATAAAATTTAGATAATCTATGACGCGAATGGCACATTTTTGAAGTCTGTCACAGCTTTCAAAGCTTTAATATTAGTAATTATAAAATAAATTTATGTAATTATAAATTTTTTTAAATGGGAAATATTGAAATTCCCACATTATTTTACTTTTTAATAAAAAGAACAACTTCGATTTATTAATTAATATTGGTACATAGACATTTTATGCCACCATTGTATCTATTAATATTATAATTAATACAATTTCCTATAAATAATTTTGTTTGTTAACACAAATTATAATAATATTTATATGTATATACAATGGTGACATAAAATGTCTATGTATTAATATTAATTAATAAATCTAACTTGTGTCCTTCAAATGCAAACACCGATAAAGACATGTTAAGCCATTCTGAGAAAAACGTGAAAAACCTATAACATATTTTTTAAACATAGTCTTCAGATTTTTTTTTTTAAATTTATAATGGCTAGCATATTTAACAATAATAAAGAAAAAAAATAGCATAACTCATTGGATTTAAGCATCAAATTAATTTGAAATTTGGAGATATCCGGTTTTGAAATTGACAAATTTTTGTATCGGTATTTGTATTTTATATATTGTAATTTATCGGGACTTGATCTAAACAACTCACATTAACCCATATAGTCCCGGACCTAGATCCAGTTCACCCAGGGTCTTAAAAATGTATACATAAAGTACTTTTAACTTAATTAAGAAAAAAAAAAATTACGTATTTTATATCACATCCTGAAAAGGAGATATTACGTGTTTCGATATAGGCTATCATTTTCCTCTGAAGCTCCTCCATAAAATATAAATGAGAACAAGTAGCCTTCGGCAGGATAAAAAGACCAGTAGTTGAAGCCAAATCGAATAGGCTTAGATTTGTTGAACATTTTGTAGGAATGGTGTTCAAAATAAGCAATCATTTGCTTATCTATAGATAAATTGTGAGAAAATATTTCAAATTGCATAAATCGTTTGTTCATAACTTCGTTCAAAGGTGTTTGTGCTATTATATTTCCAAGAATTAAAAAACAGGTATTAAGTTCTTGGCTTGTAAGCTACCTACTGACGCCGATTTTAGCGTGCCTTGCTATTGCGTTTCCAAGAATTCAAACTCAGGTATCTCTTATCATCAACCTATTAACGCCAATTTAGCATAACTTGTTATTTGATTTCCAAGTAGTCTATCGAAAAATACGAGGTCCGTAATAAAAAAGACAGTATTGGTATAATTATAGCTTGGAAGAGGAAAAAACAACAAAAAAGAATCTAGCATATGAAAATTTTTATATGAAAATTTTTAGATATCTTTGAAACTTGATGTTTCCTTTTTGATACACTGCTTGAGAAATCGGATTATCGGATGCTTGAGAAATCGAGTCGGATTAGTTTTAATATTGTGATTAAATTATTACTATGGATTTGAATTAGTTTATTTAACAGATTTTTTTTGTATTTTTTTTTTTACTTTAACAAGAATGAAAAAAAAATTCGAAATTCGGACTTTTCAACCCATCGGCAAACATGCTTTTTGTCACGTTTCAAAAAAAAAAAAAAGTAAATTAGATATTTGTTTTAAATTAAATAATAAATTTTAGTTTGATTTAAAATACCCACCGGGTGACCACTATGCCGGAAAACGTCATAGGTTTCGTTTTCGACACTCTGGGTTTATATGGATTAAGTGTATTGTAAAACAGTTTTTTTTATATCGGAAGTAAAATTTCAAAATTAACTGGGACATCGTTAATGTCTTAAAAAAAACTTCAAACTGATATAATGTAAAAAACTCTTTATTAACACTGCATAACATTGGGTTTTTAAAAAAATTTATAAACCAAAATACTTGTCAAATCGGTCGCGGAGACATCGCCAACAACAATTGTGATCATGGAGTCAATGTCTTAAGCTTTTCTGAACTTTTGTAGACATTTAAGATCATGTGAACGTTATATTCAACTTTGTGTTGATACATTTACAATGTCTAGAAAACTGATCTTGTTCTTATGTGAAGAGTAAAATGCCTTGACATATCTCATAGACTCATCTTGTGCCTTAACAATGTTGCATTTTAAACTTTTAACTTTTTGCTGAACACGATGTGGAATTACTGAGGAACTTATCTGTTTATATCTTGCAGACAAATTTGAAAACTTAATAATTCCACAGTTTATTGAAAAAAATATAAATATTTACCTGACCAACTTAGCTTGTTCTCGTTTTGTTACATTTTTCGCTTTCTTTTTAGGTTTTTCTACTTTTGAAATTCGAATTGGATGATTTTCACTCATCATTTTCTAACATGATTTTAGAGAAATTATTTATTTATTTATTTCAATCTACTGGGTAGTCCCTTACAGATTTTGCTTATAAAATATTAAAAGCTAAAATAAAATAAAACTAGAAATAGAAAACAAAAATTGTAAATATAAAAATAATTTCAAATATAAAATGACATAAATAATAAGATGGATTAACAATTTCAAGTTAAAAATAACCTTAATTCAAGAAAAGAAGTTAAAAAAAAGAAAAATTCAGACTTAAGTAGTATACACAAATATTAATAGTTATAGCAATAGTAATTATAAAGGTAGGCAAATGATAGTAGAAAATAATTTTAATAAATTTGTAGAATAAAATTATAATTAATTAAAATTAGAAGAATTATTGTAATGTTTCAAAAAATGTGATGATTTTTCTCCTAAAAACGAATCTACTGTAGTTGAAGTCAATTACTGAAAAACTGTTATTAAATAAGCGCTGAGAGTTTGCTGTAGGTTCGGAAAACCCATAGTTCGTTCTATGATTTTGAAGATATAAAAATCTTTGGCTTCTAAAATCGCGCACTGGAGCATAGATATTATAAAGGCGAAGAATAGATGGACATTTTATTCTGCCAGATAAGATATCATAGGAAAACATCACGGATGCAGCGTTTCGCCTAGCCTCAAGAGTAGAAAGCTTAATAAGTTGACATTTAGCTAAATATCCAGTAATATAAGGTTGCCAGTTGAATTTACGTAGGCAGATCGAACAAGCATATTCGAGGTGAGGACAAACAAGTGCAGTATATAAATGTATAAGGATCAGAAAATTGCTGTGAGTACGCTTAATGAAACCTAACATGGAAAAAGCTTTAGAAATAATTCGATCTATGTGAGCATTAAAAGTTAATTTATTATCGAGAATGATACCCAGGTCTTTTGTTTCACGGACATGTTCAATAATAGAACCGTTGATATTATAATAAGATTCAATTAGAGTTTGCTTCCTAGAAAATGACATGTAACTGCACTTATTAATATTAATGGTAAGGCCATTAATGTTACACCAAGAGTAGAATTTGTCAAGATCCTGCTGCAGGAGATGGCAATCTTCGTCCGACTTAATAACCGCAAAAAGTTTAGTATCGTCAGCAATCGATAAGATCAAAGACTTAATATCAAAGTCGATATCGTTCATAAACAATAAAAATAATAGAGGCCCCATATGAGTTCCTTGTGGAAAACCAGACGTAGCCTCGAAGTTATATGACGTGCAATTTTGTATTTTAACGCAGAGTTTACGACCAATCAAATAAGATTGAACTTATAGAAGGAAGGTACCATGAATATCAAGAGCCTGAAGTTTAGAGAGTAGTAAAGAGTGGTCTACTTTGTCAAAAGCTTTAGAAATATCCGTGAATATCGTATCTACTTGATAGCCTTTTTCAATTGCATTGAAAACTGTGTGAAGAAAAACTGCTAAATTAGTGGATGTAGATCTTCCATCCATAAAGTCATGCTGATTTGGAGATATGTGTTCTTTAACTAATAAATACAATTTATCTGTGACAATAGCTTCGAAAAGTTTAGGAATAGAAGATAATTTAGCGATAGGTCCCTGATTTTTAGGATTTTAGGATTTTAGTCCCTGATTTGAAAATAGGAATAATGTTTGAAAACTTCCAGTCATCTAAGAAAGTTTCTTCATTTAGTGATCTGTTAAAAATTAAGTAAAGAGGATAAGTCAAACTATAAATGCCAATACTAAATTAGGGATACCATCTGGGCCAGAACTCAGATTAATATCTAAGGTATTAATTTTGTTGAAAATATCACAATATGATAATTGCATGTTTTCTAAATCAACAAAAGATTGTAGGTGACTTTGCAAATTTATTCTTGATTGTGGTCTTATAAAAACTGATTCAAAATACTTAGCGAATAAATCGCAAGTTGAGACTGAATCTGTAGCTGTTTCATTTTTATAGGAAATGCCTTGAGAAAATCCACAGGATTTTCTTCGGATATTTATAAATTTCCAAAAGTTTTTGGAATTTGATTTTATATTAGACTCATAGGTAAGAATGAAATTATTATAAAGATATTTGCTCAAAAAATCAAATTCCTTGCGTAGCCTCTGAAGTACAATTTGGTCTGCTAAAGAAGGACTAGTTATATACTTTGTATGTGCTTTATTTATCGCATTTTTCAAAGAGAGAAGCCTTTTATTGTACCACGGTGGATGATGAGTTGAAGTGGGTTCTTTCAGAGGAATAGATGTAGTAAAACCGCCAAATAACAAATCTATAAATTTCTTATAACAACAATCAAGACTAATTTCAGCACTTAAAACTTCATTCCAATTGATATTTAGCAAATAATCGTTTAAAAGAGAAAAATCACCATTTTTAAAATTAAATTGAGGAATGTCAATGATTTTTCCTGTTAAATCAGCAATAAATTTAAAATTTAATAGTAGTTCTGGGTGATAAAAATCTTTTTTAACAAATGGAAGTTCACATTCACAAATAGAACTTGATATATCTTTTGATATAAACACTAGATCTAATAATCGATTGGAAACATTAAACAGATTATTGACTTGAACTAAGTCGAGGGAAAATAATGTATCTATTTTAAAGGATTCATTTACATTAAGATTAGATGGAACTAAAATTGAACAATTGGAATTGCTGGAGGGCTTATCTGTTTGTATCTTGCATTCAAATTTGAAAACTTAATAATTCCACAATTTATTGAAAAAATAATATAAATATTTACCTGAGTAACTTAGCTTGTTCTCGTTTTTATACATTTTTCGCTTTCTCTTTAGGTTTTTCTCCTTTTGAAATTCAAATTGGATGATTGTCACTCATCATTTTCTAATATGATTTTAGGGAAATTATTCTATAATTCAATAATTCCAACACTTTTATTTGCATAACACTTGCTTTGAGTTTGATTAAGTGTCAATTTTATTCATTAGAAAATGTGTATTTTTTAGAAATTGCAAAATAATGTACCTTTGACCATAAAATTATTAAAAAATGTTATTAAAATTTTAAATTATTTTATAAATTAAATAAAAACTAAAATAACGTGAATGTTAATTAAAAATTATTGATAAATTTAATCAGTTTTTTTTTTGTGAAAAGTTTGGTGTACTATATAAAGTACAACCGGCGGATATGGGATCAAAACAATATGAATAATTTCATTTTATTACATAATATATCAATATTTCAAAATTAATTATTGTTGTTTTTATGTGTTTAAGACTTATTAAAAGATTTACACTATTTATTACTACGTTTTACTAAAACTATTATACCTCTAAGCACTATTTCAACATTAATTTTGGGAATTTGATTGGGAATAATAAGTCATATAAATGACAGACTTAATAATGACTTAGGTAGCGGATTCTATTTAAAAGTGGAAACATTCAGCTGAGCAGTTCATTCGAGGAAAACCTGTTCGATTTGGATATAAGAATTGGATGTTATGCAGCTCTTCTGGTTATTGCTACAATTTTGATGTATATTGCGGAAAAATTATGAAAATAAGCGGTTGATTCCGCTTGGTCCAAAAACAGTAACTGATTTTTTGAAAATGATACCACAACCAACAGAAGCAACAGGTACCATTCGAGAAAATCGTTTAAAAAATTGCCCATTTGAAAAAAATAAAACATTTAAAAATAAATCTCGTGGCACATTTGATTATAGATATGATAGTACAACCGAGTTACTTGATGTGCAATGGATAGATAATAGCGTATGTTCAATTTAAACAAATTTTGATACCGTGATCCCGCGCGATCACGTTAAACGTTGGTCCAAAGTAGACCGTAAAAAATTACAAATTGGTCAACCAAAAGTGTATGCAACATATAATGCAAACATGGGAGGTGTTGAAAACGCTGATCAAAATATAAATGCGTATAGAATTGCTATCAAAGGCAAAAAATTGTGGTGGGTCATTTTCACATATCTAATCGATATAACAATGGTAAATGCATGGAAATTGTACATTCAATTAGGAAATAGCAATGACAAATTTTCATCTCAGCTTAATTTTCGGAGGTCTATAGTATGCAAAATATTACAAGAAGCCAGAGCAAGCAGTTCTATAATCAAAAAAAGGAACTCTTCTTCATCAGTAGAAAAAAAAAAAACTCAACATGTTCCTCAAAAAATGCACACTCAACTTAGATGTGTCGTGTGTCATTTAAGAAATATGTACTCTTGTAAAATATGTAGAAAAACATTATGTATAAAAAGCAAATGCTTTGCAGAATATCATATGTTAAATTTTTAAAGAATTTATGTTTATGTTTTATGATGGTTATGCTCTTCTCAATAAAAATAACTAAAGTTAACATAAATATTAGATTTTTATTTTTTCATTCTTATATATTTTTTCATATTGATTTTTGCACCCATATCCGCCGGTTGTACTATATATAATACAGGCCACAACTCCGGATCCGGCGAGACTATCACCGCAAAATTTGTAAATTTAAATTTGTAATTCTTGGACTAAAAATAGACTAATCTCAAAAATTCATCACGATCGTACAACGGGAACTGGTAGCCGGCGATAAAGGATTAAAACACGTGTTTTTTCAATGAAAAATAACTTTGCATTAACATTTATTTAAATTTTCAAAAATATTATTTGTCAAATTTTGGCGCCAAAGTATTTATTTTAATCATATCGGCTTTTGCAAAAAACCAGATCTACAAATTATGCGTTTTTTGATATTCATATGTCAAAATTTTTGTCAAGTAGTGTAGTTATCGGTGTTTGTATTTAAACGACACACTATTGTTCTTTTTATAAAAAGTAAAATGACATGGAAATTTCAATATTTCACATTTAAAAAAATTTATTTTATAAAAATAACATTTTACATTGAAATTTTGGTCGATTTTTATAACTCACAGATGTACCTACTGCTGACGTCATCTAATAAGTTATAAAATCAATCAAAATGAAAATAGGAGTTGAATAGGCAGTCTAACACTATAAATACCTACTGATGAGTTCTAATAGTGTTGTGATGAACAAAACAATTTCCTATAGCTAATTAGTAATTAATATTTCAAAACCCATCGCAAATAATTATAAATTCTGCAATGGTCTCAAATATTCAATAAAAAACCACTACAAAACAATCTTGTATTAACATCCTAAATTTCAATCGCCATATCAATCATAAAATGAATAACAACGAATTCATTTGTTACGAAAATTTCTGCACGAACATTGTTCTTTTTTTGATATCATAATTAATAATTTTTGGGGAATACACGAGTAATTCATTGAAATATTTTTGACAAATTTTTTACCAGAAAATGAAACGCACAAAAGAATTTCTAAGACAAAAAAGAATAATATTGAAAAGTAAACTTTGCGCATATTTTTTTTTTATTCTTTTTTCTGGGAAGTAAATCTGTGTCTTTTTCTTTTATTATTTTGTAGAATGTTTATTCAAAATATTTGTCTCATTTCTCATAGAATTCATTTTATATCTTTTCTTTTAAACTGACTTCCTTCAAATGTAGTCTTGATTAAAAAAAAAAAAAATATTTTATTCAAGCGATGGGACAAAATATAACTAAAAAGACTTGAAGAAAAAAAGTATAGAAAGGAGAAAAAACACATACAAAAAAGGGTAGGACTGTGTGTTATGTTGTATGTATATTTGTTATTTTTTTTCGCTTTTTGTTTTTGGACATGAAAACATTTCATTTATGACATTCAACATTTTTCACTGGAAATATCTGCACTGGTGAACCCAAACCCATAAAAAATTACCAGTGCAGATATACAATAAGAATATCGTTTTAAAGAAAATTAATTTTAAATATTTACGTAATTAATGACATCCCCAAATGAAGATAACATGACACACCACCATTGCACCAAACTGAAAAAAAAACAACAAATAAAAAAAATATATTTTATTTGAATTTTCAGTTGAAGTTTTTACAATGATAAATTAGTAGGAATTTTCATTTGGGGGCTTTACTTGAAAAAAATAAAAATTCATTTTCACTTATTTTATAGGTAGAAATACTGAAGGATTTGATTTTGTGGAGGTCTTGTTTAATGTCTTACATAAAAAGAAAGTTTAATTGATGATTTTCGAAATCAAAAAGTGAGTTTAACTAACAAGTTTTTATTTTTCAAAAAACGAAAAAAACAATACATCATTTTAAGTATAGGACTTGAGATCATTTTGGATTTTAGTATTTAAAAATAGGGTTTAATTTTGGGGCTGAAACTGTGGTAAGATTTGAAAAATCATGGAAATTCTAAATGTTATCTGTTGGTGTTGAACATATTTTTGTATTCTTTTTCACTCATCTTGGAAGTATAGTAGGGCTTTAAGAATAAGTCAGATATTATGATCCTAGGAATAAAAACAATGTGACTATATTTAAAAAAAATATTTAGCATAGTCTACTGGATTGATTTCGCTTGTGTTATCTATCTTCTAGTATATGAACCGAATTTTACCTTCCAATGGATTTGAACCTTTTTTTCATAAATAAATAAGACACTAGGTGAAGACCTTTTTTAGTGATTGATACGTTTAGATTAGATTTGATTAGATTTAAAATTTTGGCAGGGAATCTGCTCCCTATATCACCGAAACCGCAAATGGGCTTGTTGTGATAACCCGTATTTATTTTTTATTCTGATAAGCCGCTATCTGCTGTATCTAATTCATTAGAAATACCAGATTTTGTGATTGCACTCAGGATATTCTTCAATAGTATGCTGGGTAGCTCCATTGTTGAGGGAAAGCTGTTCCTAAGTGGCGAAGTCTGATTAGATTTCTAGGGGCTTTCTTTCCCTACCTAGCTTCGTGGATACATTTAGCTAAGGAGGGAAAGAAATTTAGGAAGTGTTAATGCTTGTCTTATATTTATGTAGGTCATAAGTATAAAATTGATCGTATTTAATCAACACATTGAACAACACTATTCGAATTTGGTTCTGCATTCGGCATATTCTGGGTATTGCTAAATTTTCATAGCTGGACAGATTTTCAAAAGATCACAGAAGCAAAACAATGCCTTACAGCGCCTTTTTTTGAGAATTGCATTAACATGCACAATCTTTCATTGTGTTGGGTTACACTACCGTACAGTAGCATAAATAGAATAAGTTGCGGAATGTTTTGAAATGTTTCTATTCGTCTTTGAAGAACAGTAGGAATGCAATCGGGAAGAAAATAGGGATAATGGGTTAAACACAACCTTTGAAAGGTATAGTATACCCCTTAACAATACGGAATTTTGTACATTTAAACCAAATGAGATGTCCCCAGGCATTTTTATTTTTATACATTTGTTTTTCCCCAGATTTAGTGATTTTTTTTTGCTGTTTTAACTATTTTTATATATTTTCTAGTTTTGTTATTGGAAGTATGTTAATCTTCCGAAAAGTTAACAAGTTTTTGTTTTTGTTCTGGAAGTCTAGATTTGTACACAAAAGCCATGTTAGAAATTTTGAATAGAAATTATTTCTGTCTACAGATTATCTGACATCGAGTCCAAGAAAAAATGATTTATCATAATTAGGCTTCCGTTAACAACAATAAAGTTGTTATCAACCCTGTAATTTTGTTATCAACCTGTGCGCGAGCAGATAGAAAAGCAAATTCAACAAAGCCAGAAATTTTTAGTTCTTATCATAAAATAAAATATGTGTTAATTCAATGAATCACCTACTGGCAGAGTATATCTGCAAAAGAAAGACTAATCCATAATCTTGTAATATATTTATATATCAGGCACAAAGCGTCCATATATTGAGTTGAATGGGTGCTTCCCCAAATGAAATATTATTTATTATTTTTCACAGCTTAATATAAAATTTATATTTAATTTAATATGAAAATTACTTAACTACAAAAATTCAAATCGAATGAAAAAAAAAATTTCAAGCAAAAATTATATGCATAGATATTAACTACATTATGTATGTTTAGAAAATAATGCCTATATAAACATAATTATTTTCTATTATTCTTTCAATCATACAAGCCAACAAGAGATATTCAACAACCACAAATTTAAAATATTTGAAAATAATGCCGACATAAAATCATTATTCTCTTGCCAATATAGCTACATTACCAATAATTATACATGGCATAAAAATATTATGACAAATTAAATATCATTCTTCTCACCTCAGTTACCTTCTCATTTACAATATGCAAACACTCAAATACACTGACTCTATTTAGCTTCCTAGCAACAACAACAAAATAATAAATGAAGCGACAATAAAATAAAATCTTAGAAAGAAAAAAAAATCAATGAGTCGCGGATATTCATTTCAAATCTACCTGATATAATTAGAAAATATCTGATTGAAAATAGATTATCTAGGGAAACAACAACAACAAAATATCGCATGACACATAATGAATTTACAAATAAAAAAAGTAGCAAGGAATGAATTAATTTTGTGCATTATTGTGGTTGTTGACTTAAATGAGATTTAATATTTATATAAATAATGTATATAGTTTTGGGTTTTTTTAGAGAGTGGTATTGATTTGTGTTAAGTAATTCTGTATTTTTTTGTTATTGAATGCTACATTGTTTATTTTCAGCCATAATTTTGTTCTATGCAGTTTTGAAACAATTTGTTAACAAATGTAAAAATTTAAAACATTTTTTTTATATTATTTATAAATAATTAAAATAGATAATTGTTATTGTGTTATTGAAACCTTAATCATTTTCAGTTAGAAGTTTTGAGAAAAAATTATTAATTGTTAAAGATGGTAAACAAATGCTTGCTCTACTAATAACAACAACAATAAAACGGTTTATCACAATTTTTCAATAAAATCTTATACTCCGTATACGTGGTATATTCCAACATTAATATAGAAAATTCATATTCACACTTTTTTTACATTGCTTTCTAAAAGTCAGAGCTTAAATTAAAGTTATATTTTCAAATGAAAATTTTAATAACAAAAACAGTATTTGCGAAATATTAACATTTTTAATTGAAACTTGATTAAAGAATTCTTTTAATAAATATTCCCAACTTTTTAAATTTATAATAACACTTCATAATAACTACTTCAGTTGAGCGATCGTTTTTCTGCCTAAACAGAATTAAAACTATTTTGAGAAGTAGATGTGAACAATTTTGACTGTCGAAATGAGCAAAAATTTCAATAGAAAAAGAAAAGCCAAAGCATACTGATGCTTCTTTTTATAGTGCTTCCCCAGTTGAAAATTCCACGCCCCGTCATTGTTATATATATTATATATATATATATATATTAAAACGAAATAAAACCAAAAAGTAAACCAAAAAATGAACGAGTAAATTCAATTTGAGCTGATACCACAAAATACTTTAATATTCATTTATGTTGGATGTCGCATCATAGTGACATTCCTGGAAACTACTTTACACAGTACGATTAAATAAATATGTATATAGAGTAGTTGGGCAAGAAGAGTACTGTTTTCAGTTTTATTGCTACACGTTGCCAAAGTTTTTCCCAAAAATTCAAACAAAATTTAACTATGTGTAAACGGAATCCATCAAAAAGGTGTAACGAAATTCCATTAAAAATGTGTATCGACCATATAAAGACCTAAAATTAAACAGTTATTACCTAATAATAATTTGATTTCTTGTATTTTCCAACAATTTTCCTATATAAGTATTTCGTATTGCAAATTTTCCATAGTGAAATTTTTCCGTATCCACAATTTCTTATATATTATGACAACACCAAAACTGATATCTTCATATAAAAAATTAAAGATAAAAACAATGATAACCGGGACTATGGTTAATTTTTGCATTATTTGATTCGTGTGAGTAATTTTCTGTGGGGCAATTTTTCTTTTTTTATACAGCCAAATTAATGCTTAGAGAAAGCACATCAGAAGTCTATTACCAGACGAAAGCTTGTTTCAATTTGATTGTGCAAATATATCATCATCCAGCATGGCAAGTAAAATACCGCTACCTTCGATTAGAAAAATAAACTAAACCAGATACATGCTGTTAGTAGAATTTTCCAAGGGGGATTTTTCCAATGGGCAATTTTTCAGTTCCCATCTTTTTCAAACCGTGTACGTATATTTCGTTTTCAATCTGTTTAGAAATTAAATATTTATACAACTTGCTTTTAAACATACCTATCATAGCACAAGAAATGCTTTGGAACATTTGATGAGAAATTGATGTCTCTCCATTCCCAGAATCGTATTTAGCTTCTTTAGATATTAGAAAAAAAATTTAAAAGTACTATTCATGTTATGGAATAAGGCAGACCACTAAGATAAGTCAAATATATTTGCCATCAATTCTTTAAGAACTTATATGAATTGGGGATAATGAAATAATATGGAAAATGAAGCTTTTAAAGAAAAATATAAAAATTAAAATAATACCTGATAAATATCTTCTAAAATAACATATTTCCATAATACTCTTCAATTCCTATTAATTTCCAACAAAACAAAGTCCTCCAAGTCTTTAAAAATTATACCAAGTATTATTTTTTTCTATACCATCTTCTTATTTCTATATTTTAATTCACATCATTATTATTCTTTATGCGGTAGACCATATTACTTAAAGTTCCTTAATTTTCAATATTACTTAGCATTTAAATTGTCATAATCAAAATAAGAAAAAAAAAAAATGTTTTAAAATTCTGCAACAATCTAAGATTTTATATACATATACATAATATATATATTCGAAAAATTGCACTTATATATCCAGCTCCCCCTCTACTTTTTTTGCACTATTTTTTTTTATACAATAATGATTTTGAAAATTTTGAAATACATTTTCTTATATGCACATGTGTATTTATTTTTCATTGCAATTTTCCTAGTGAATATAATATTATGTCCTTCTTATCCTTAAAATGCTCTCAATTGGAATAAATTTGGTCTTTAATTCATTTTAGAAAGAAAAAAAAGAAGCAAATAATAGAATTCTATTCGTTCGATATTACAGACATCTACTAGATGATGGTGATTATTATTATATTGATGATGATGATGATGATGATGATGATGGCTTAATACTTATGAACTTCTATAGTGGAAATTTTAAACTAACTCCTTTTTAGGATCTAAAAAAAAAATATATATATATATATATCTGTATGTATATGTGTAAATATTTCAAAAATGTGTGGTCGCAACTTTTACTATATTCTCATCCATGAGTAACATTGACATGTTGAATTTTAAAGTATTAATGGAGTATAACACTGAACAGTAAGTTGTATAATGGTAATGCATATATATTATGTATGTGTTCGTGTACTGAAAATAGAAAATTGAAATTACGATTATCTTTTTCCATAAGTAGTTTTAAACCACTTAAGCGTCAATAAATTCCAATTATATTCACCAATTTCATCATCATTAAATAAATGTACTGTACAAGCGCTATCATCTGAAGTGGTTTCATTTTATGTTATTATTATTTTTATTATAACTAAACTATTTGAAGTTAAAACACACATACACACACACTAAACCAAATTTATTTAAAAATATATTTTTTGTCAATATTATTCTTTTTTATTTTAATTTTTTTTTTTTTTCTTTTTTAAATTGCAGCAATTGTTTTTACTTTTATGTTTTATTAGTTTTGTTTTTATATTCTATGGTAAAGATTCATATCCGGTTTAAACTTTAAGCATCAATTGAATGACGCAAATTTACATAATGACTTCTTTTTTATGTTTTTTTTTTTTCATATTTAAGTTTTAGCTATAAGCTTTATTGTATTTGAAAAATTTCAAATTTTGTATACTTTTAAGCGGCATCGAAATAGAATTTTAGTTGAATTGTGAATAAATGTTGTGATTTTTATATTTCGAATCAATTTAGTTATAAAATGTTTTTTTAAGAACTAGAAATCGATTTGATAAAAAATATATGGTAGCTATTATCTACTGTTAAAACTTAATTTTTATTAGAGAGTGGAATTGTGCGAACGAATGGCTTTCGAGTTAATTCAGTTTTCCTTTTTGGGAATCATTCCTTATTCAGAATGATTTTTCACTCATTTTAAAATTTTGTTGAATGTTTATTAGGTACTTTAACACTTAGGTGCCAATTACACATTATTCTTTTCGTCAATCCTTTTGTCAATATATTGACAATATATTGACAATATATTGACAATATATTGATGAAAAGAATGATGGCCGATTACACATCAATCATGTATTCATCAATCTTTTTATCCAAATTTTGATATTTTGCAAGGACATACTGTGGAAGTGTTCTGAATAAATTGAAAATATAATTTCGGAAAGTTTTTGACTTTTTTGAGTTTAAATTGAATTTTTAAAGTAAATAATTTGTTGTTTTTTATACTTAAATATTATAATTATTAATGTTGTGTATAAAAAACAACAAATAATTTTTTTGCTCATTTGAATAATATATCAATTGTTTTTTTTTTACAATAATTGATAATTATTAAAGTTAATATAAAAATTGTTTTTTTAGAATAACATTATAAATTAATAATAACCTTATCTGAACATTCCCCAAAACACCATTTTTTTACCTCCGCTGATTTTGACAGCAAAATTGATGAGAATTTTGACAGCATGATTGATGAGAATAGAACCACCATAAATCATTTCTTATCAATCAACGGTGAATATATTGACAATATATTGACCATTGATTGACCATTAAGTGATGTGTAATAGAGGCCTTACAGTCAAAATGGAATCAAAAAAACAAAAAAATTACAATGTAATTAAACAATAATAAAAAAAAAGACATTTAAACGATGCACAGCGAAAGATTCAGTTAATCAGGATCAGTAATTGAACACGAAAACAACGCAAAATAATTGGTTCTGTATAGACCCGATTTTTTCAAATCTATGGTAATATATCTTCTAAATTTGCCGACCGAAGTTGTTCAAAACGGCAGATCTATGATGGTTAATGCTATCACTATACAGTAATGTTATTTTTCGAATCAGGATAGCTTCATGCGTATACCTGGAAGTATTTGTATATATATTTGTAGTTATTTTGAGCTACTTTTTTACTTCTGTCAAACAGTTATTTTGTATTCAATAATACCTCGCAAATACATCTACATAGATTTCCTAATGGAATATTCTAACTTAAAATATTACGACCTAATATTTTTTTTTTTTTTTTCGATTTCAAATGCCTTGTGAGATTAAAATCTCGTAGTCTTTATAGTTTATACAACAGTTTAAATTTGTATTAATATTATTCATTAAAATTTATAAATTCATTTTTATAATATTATTTATATACTATATAGTAATTAATAATTAAAAAACAAAACTAAAATATATGATTGTTAAATATTATAAAAAGTGTAATTATAAATAGACGTAAGTAAAAGTGGAAAAAAGGGGAAAAAATTTGCTTATTATTGATAGTCATTTCTTTTGCTCAATGAAGTAGTAGTATGAACAGTTTCTATATTTATGTTATGTATTAGTAATAGAAGTTTGAACTCTATAAGATCTTTAATTAAGAGTATATCATTATATATGTGAATATATCTATAAATATAATTGACAAGCATTTAAGGTCCTGCGCAGTAGACACCTTTTCATTTTATTTCGATTCTCCTACTCCTTAATGAACTTCTAATATATATAATATTATATAATATTGTATATAAAACAAAAATGCGCACACAGTTGAAAATTTTGTACTCATATGATTTTATTATTCAGCAAATACATTATGCATATGTGAGATCTTATGAAAATAATAAACAAAAGCAAACAAATCAGTTATTATATTTACATTATGCACTATGTACATATTCCAAAAAAAAACAAAAAGACAAATTCATCTTTTTTTTTTTTTTTTTTTCCGTATTTTCTTAATTTATGATATAATATAATTCATATAGTAGGTATATACAAATAATAAAATTAATCTTATAGCTAAAAGTTATATTAATTCAAAATTATATCTGTACAATACAAATTCATTTAGTATTAATTAATAGAGAAAAAAAAATAAAAAATAAAAATAGTTAGTCACCATTCTGTTGCATACAGCAAGAATCGAATCATGCTTATTTCTTAAAAAAAAAATCAACAAATAACATTAGTGGGGAAAGTGCAAAAGAGAAATTAAAATTTAAATACAAAGAGAAAATAAAAAATAAAAAATACAAAATTTAAAATAATTTTATGCAGTGCAATATTAAGTAAATATGATAAAAGTTGAAAAAAATTGTACTTAAGCTAATCATGAAAATAGACACCATATATAAATCGCAAGAACTTCAAAAATCTTACTCAGCTAAACAGCTACTCTTAATAACTCCTCACTACTATCAAAATTAATTTCCAAAAGCCAAGCTTTCAATAATTTTAAGAAATTCGATAAAATTCTAATTTGCCTGATGTGGTCAGGAAGTTTATTAAAAATTCTAGGTGCTACAATATCATAGAAACGACAAAAATGACTTTTCCTACAACGTGGAACATGAACCAAATTACGATAATTTACTCTCAAGTTATACCTATTAGTATATCTAACATCTAAATATCCAGACTACATAAAAAACATTTTTAAAGTTTTATAGTAAAATAAATTTCTAATGGGAAGTATTTTTAATTTAAAAAATAAAGAAAAAGACGGACAAGTACGTCTTTTCCCGCAAATTATTCGAATAGCATGTTTTTGTGACACAAGTAATTGACTAATCTTAGTAAAGTATGCTCCTCCCCAACAAGTAATACCATACTGAATTTTTGAATGAAAAAGCGCATAATAAACGGAGCATATAATTTTTTCCGAACAGTATAGACTTAGATGATAAAGCTGTCTAATAATATTACGGAGATAATTCTTCAAATAGCAAGCGTGATCATTCCAATCCAATCTGGAGTCAACCCATAAGCCAAGATATTTGAACGATTTTACAAATTCAACTAAAAAACAGTTATTATCACATTGGATAGTACCACCAAAACAGTTATTAGTGCAGTCTATTGGAAATTTGGCGCAATTGGGAGCATAATAATAAATATCAAAGTTATCACAAGAAGGATTATAGATACCAAAATTCATATGCTTAGTTTTGCAGCTTATTACTAATTTATGTTTATTAAACCAGTGCCTAATTAAATCCAGATCAAAGTTCATGCATGCAGCTATCTCAAAATTGTTCTTACAAGTATATGTAAACGCAGTGTCATCTGCAAATGCGGTTACCATCCCTCTAAAATGTTGCAAAAAAAGCGAGTTAATATAAATTAGGAACAAGATAGGTCCAAGCACAGAGCCCTGAGGAACACCACATGATAGATTAAGTATGGCACTATAAATATTCCCAATTCTGACTTTCTGTCTTCTACAAGCCAAATATGACCTAAGCCATTTATAAATAAAACCTCTAAAACCAGCATTATATAGTTTATTTAATAAAATATGATAAATCTAAAATAAAAAATATAAAAACAACAAAAAAACAAATCACTTGAATTCTTCATTTTTATCTTTTTAAGTAACTGTTTCTAAATTTTGGTTATTTGTAGTAATAATATAGTTTTTATTAAAATTATGTATTATGTAAGTATATATATACATACCTCTTTAATGACAAAATTTTTTATTTTTAGTAATTTTATCCACTAAATGCCACTTACTATAGGGAATATATCGGAAACGAAGCAGTATATGAGGGACGTGTATTTATATGTCCTAAATAAAACTTACTAACCACAAAACTTTTTATTAAACACGAGTGGGGTCTGCTATATCGTGCGAAGTTTATGTCAGTACGTAAATTATTGTTTTTTTAAAAACTTTAAATTTGACTTCAACTTGAAATATAATTACTCAACAGGGGCCACTAGTTATAATGTATTTTCTAACCAGCGATAAATAAAAAGGTTTTTTATGGCTCTATTCTGAATTATTTGTATTGCTTCAACATTTTTCTTACAAGTAGTACCCCACAACTTAATGCCGTAGCTTAGGTGACTATTAAACCGTGCATAAAATATTGATTTCTTTACTTTTTTTGGCAATAAATTTGAAATTTTGTAGGAAACACCTGCAATTAACGAAAATTTCTTGCTCAGAGGTGATATGTAATAGTTTCATTTTAACTGTTCGTCAATCCAAATGCAAAGGTATTTGATTTCAGATACTTTTTTAATTTCATCATTGAAGATTTTGATGTTAATTAATAGCCCAGTTGAATTTATTAATATAATATATTTACTGTTCTTTGGGTTGATTGTTAATTTTTGAGCCACCATGGACTCTCCAAGTTTTTTTATTCCATTGTTCATGACATTTTCTAATTCGTTACGACTGGCGGCATTAAAAACAAGAATATCATCTGCGAAAAGGTATAATTCTGCATTTATGTCTAATTTCTGTAAGTCGGTTTAAAACAATTATGAAGAGCATTGGTCCAAGAATACTTTCCTGAGGTACACCATATCTAACATCTTGCAGATAACTTCTTTTTGATCTAATTTCTACATATTGTTGCCGATCACTACGATGTGAATTTAAACAATTGTATTCAATTCCTTTTATTCAAAAACTTTGCATTTTTTTTTTAGTAAAATTGAATGATCAACCATGTCAAAAGCTTTTTGCTAGGTCTATAATCAACGTTCACTCTAATTTTTTTTTTAGCTGAGCAAAAGAAAAATAAATTGCGCTATGTTTAAAAAATTTAATAAAAACTTGGTAAATTAGATATTTTATTAAAAAAAAAAGTTTTTGATTGCAGTTTCTAAGTTTTTTATTGTTTTTGAAGTTTTTATTAATTACATATTACATTATTATTTTTTTTCTCTCTTGTCTTTGCTTTGCTTCCAGCCATTAAGTGTGATTTTATTCTTATTAAGTTACCCAAGTGATTTACTTCCAACCTATTTCTAAGTTTTAATCAAATTCATCAGTCTAAATCCTCTTTCACAATCAGCACTCGACGTTTGAAAGGTTCCACAAATATCAACCAAAATTCTTATATTTTGAAAACTATTTTCAAATTTCGATTATTGTTTTTGAATTTTTCCGTAAATAAATATTTTAAATCTTCATATCCATTTTATTATTCATGTTTGGGATGAGATTCCCATATTTCAAAATTAATTTTTTTAAGTTTTTATTGCCATAGTTAAAATCATGTTGATAATAGCCTTTTGATCAAAAGCATTCCAAATGTCTATGTCAGCATCAGGAAATCATTTATTCAAATGCTAGCAGAACTTTTCAACAAATAAAAATAAATCCGAGATGACATTTTCATATTATTCTTACTTTCATCTTCAAGAATTTCAATAAATTATATCAGCAAGATACTGACTTCTTTTAATTTTGTGATGATCGATTTAGAATATTGATGCGCTTCTATAGGTGACAGTAAATATTTTGATGATTTCGTTAATTCGATAAAAACATCATTTAATGCTGATGGCATCGATGTTATACGATTTGCATTATTTTCTAAAGCTGTTAAGCAATATTTTGCGATTTCTATTATATATTATAATATTCTATTAAGACATCATAATTTCAAATAAACGGAATAACTGCAAAATGACGAAAAAGCCAGAGTATTTCATTAAGAAGCCGGAACATCAAAACTTCTAATTTGGTAAAACATCAAAACTTGGTATATACTTTTCGCAATAATGTTACTACTTGGGAAATAAGAGCTATACCCTTTCCACATAATGCGTGATAATTTGCAAAATTAAGTGAATAATTTCTTGTGTTAATATAGTGCTGTAAATCCATTATATTCTCCCAACATCACTGCAGCTCCATCAGATGTTAACATTACCATCTTTTGCATATCCAGATTAATATTTTTATAAAAACATTTTATGGACACCACAATTGATTTTCCGTCCCATGCATTTAATTGTATTATATTATGTTCCAACGAAAACAGTTTTGTAATTAAAATTAAAGCAGTATTTTATATAAATAATTAACATTTTGGGAACGGAAATATCAGTACTTTCATTCACTTTAAGCAATGGAATTATGCCATTTTTATTTCATTTAATATTTCTTGTTGGATAACGTGGTTGATGCACTCAACAAATTCAAAAGCATAATTTTTACTCCTCCAATTTTCTGAAATCTCTACATACTTCTCAAAATTATTGTTTATTTCTTGGACTGAGTGAAAATTTCATTTTAAGAGAAAGAATAACATTATCTATTAAAATTCCTACAATCATCTATTATAATTAACCAGCTTTTGTTCTAGAAATGGTTTCTGTACGATTTTCTCTTGCTGCGATTCTGCTGATTAATTTGGCTATACTATTTAAATCCATAACAATTTGCACAGCCTACTAAGGCAGTATTTATTTGAATTTTTGAATTTTTTATTAAAAAAAATTTTCTTGCGATTTTTTTTTAAATATTAAATATTTACAAGCAAACTTCCATGCGCAATTCAAAAAAAATTAGTGCGCAATTGCGCACGTGCGCAGCTTAGAGGTAACGTTGTCTATAATAATACTATTCAAAATTAATACAAGAATTATTCTTATACCTCACATTCACTTTTTTCTTTCCTTAGAACCTTCAATTGATGTTCATATTGATTAAAAAAATATTTTCTCATCATATCCCAAAATCAATTGAAAAATAAAATAATGCTTTTTTCGGTTTTGTTATAAATATCCTCTATAAGCTTCGCTAATCAATTCATTGCAAAATAACCTTCACTATCTGATGTATAAAGAAAACTAGGCCATTAGGAAATTTCAATAAAAATAAATTAAAAATCAATTATTATGGCAAAAAGAATGAACAATCGAAAAGGACTAAAATCCATTCAATCAGTTTCAATTTCAATTTAAAGCTTAATTTTCAAATAAATTTTTATATTATTTTATTTTTATAGAAAATTTTTCATTCTAAATAAAACTTATTGAATTTTGGAATGTTACGAGGCTTTTCTATATTTAATTGAATTAATTTCATGGATGAGGATGATGTAAAATTATTTATTATAAAAAAAAAAATTTATTATGTACATCGACTCTGCTTACTTTCTAATTATTGATGTTGGGGTAATATCAATAGAGTAAAAATAATATGTTATCAGACATTAATAAGGCCAAAACTTGCATATCGTGTACCCATGTGGTAGAACGTCAGTGCAAGCTTAATGGAAAAACTACGAAAATTTGAAAGAAAGTGTAGAAGAGTATGTACTAATATTTATAGGAAGCCTAATTCCGACTACAAGCATTACTATTCCAATAAATACTTGTACAAGGAAGCAAACATAATTAGAATCGATAATTTTCTATACAAGCACTGGCTAAACTGAAATAAAATTTTTCAGGAAAAATTTACAGTTATTACTGCAACAATGTAATTTTAAAAACTGCAGAGAATTACACTACTAAACATTTTAATTCTCTTTTTTAGTGTAGATTTCAACAGTTTTTTAAATTTAATTTTTTATTTATTATATTTTATTATTAATAAAAAAAAAAAATAATATTTTGCAGAAAAGAATATTTTTGTTTTCATCAATCCTCATCCAATTGTTTCCATTTAAATTATGGATTGGAGAGTGTACTAGCTACACATTCAATAACTTTTTTTTTTACTGTCAAAAAATATATTTTTAAAGCTTTTGACTATAGGTAGATACGATGAAATCGAATTTTTATTTATATTTATTCGACCGCAATCAATCAGTGACAAATTTAGATGTTAATTTTATTACTTATGGGACTTCGAATTCTATTTTATTATTTCAAAGGTATTTTTATGCTGTAGTTAACATTTAAAAAAAAAAAAATTATTCAATTTTATATTTATTTTTGATGCCTTTTTATGCAAATTTTTTTTTATTTTTTTAATTCAATACGAAAGAAATACAAAAAACAAAAAAAAAATATTAAAAATTATTGCAAAAAATTTTTTTTTTCCATTTCATTCGTATTGATTTAAATTGTGATCGAAAATGTATTTTAATGCGGCACAATAAAAAATGAGAATATTTGAAACATATTCTTGTGGACATGATGGAACATAATTCAGAGAATTAATCAAAATATAAATAAAAAAAATGTTGACCATAAAAGAAAAAAAAAATATAAAATTAGCATTTCGAAAACATTTAAATTATGTTAAATTTTTGTTTTGTTTTTTGTACTTTAAAATATTTCGATGATATTTTACTTAAAATTGTAGTTTTTTCGTTCTTTATAATAATTAAGTCATTCGAATTTAAATTTCATATCTGTTTTACACCTTTTTTAGTGGAATTGACATTAAAGTTAATTTCAATAGAAAATTTTATTAATTGAAAATTTTGAAATTTTTAATAATTAAAATTGAAATAAATTTAGGTATACTTAAATTAAATAAGACTTAAATATATGCCATTCTTGAAATGATGTATTTATTTTATAATCATTAATTCATGAATTTTCTTAAATTTCCTTGTCCTTTTTTCCTATTTTGCAAACTTCGTCTAATTGAAGAGAAAATATTGTGTAAACTAATATTTTAGATAATAATATTGCAATAAATAATATAAAAAAATAATTTTCATTATTATTAAAAATCTTTTGTAAAAGAAATCACCTTTTAAAAACATTTATCTAAGCAAATTTTAGCTGTCCGGGTTTTATTGGACACTACTGTTTAACACAAGTTGTGCGTAAATTAATGTGGAGAAAATTAGACAAATAAAATAAAAAATTCAATTAAAATTCTAACAGTTGTAGAAAGGTTTGCGCAGATCTGTAAAAATGAAATTTTCGTATTTTTCAAAAAATAAAGTTTTGACTGTGAAAATTAAATTTAAATATTTTGACCTTTATTCAACTGGAAGGATAAACTTGTACCTCTAATGCATTTTATATTAATTTTTATGCTAAAATAAGAAAATACTAGCTATTCCCGGCGTAACTTTCGCCGGTCTAGCATTAGAATTATAAATGAAAAAAATTATTTTATTTATTTATTTTCTTAAAAAAAATCAATGTTTTACATATTTTTTTATTACATAATAAATAAAGAAAATAAACAAATAAAATAAATTGTTTCATTTATAATGCTAATGCTAGACCGGCGAATGGTACGCTGGGAATAGCTAGTAATTTACAATATTGTTCGATCTATCTATAACTATTTTTTTATATTTTTTATTTAGGTATTTATTTATTTATTATAAATTAATTTTGACCGCTAATAGTTTTGAAGAAAACTTTTATATAAGGCAGCGTTTATACGTTTTTGAATTGTGTTTATAACGTATAAATGATGTTCATTAAAGTTTGACATCCGACTTTGTTATAGAATATCATTATTTATTTTTTTTTAAATAATAGTGCTCGACACGCATTTTTGTATTTCGCAAGTTGAAAAAGTGAATTTTGTGAGATCAGGTATTTATAAATTTCTAATTGTGTTATGCCAATATATTGAAAGATATACATTAAAAAATACAAAAAATGTGCATTAAATATTATTATTATTTATCAATACAAATACTTAGAATAATTGATTTACTATTTAAATATTTATATTTCATAAATGTTCTGAAATTACACTGTATATTTAGATTTGTTTATAAGTATTTATTATTAGTACTCGTAACGCATATATTCGTATCTTCGTATTTTGCAAGTTTAGAAAGTGGATTTTACATGAAGAAATATAGTATACTTTGCATCTATATTTGTTTATCTTTCAGATATGTAATTAAAACTTTTGAAATAAAATTTGATATAATTGTAATAAAATTTGTAAATGTAATAAAAATAAGTAAAACAAAACTTTCATGAAACAAAATCTGATGTCTAAACGCTCCCTAACAAATACTATTAATAGAGACGTACATTTCAACAAAATGTGGCGAACAGAGATGTCGCTGGCAGCATAGATATGAAATTAAATGCATTTAAACTAAATACATACCACACTCACATTAAAAACACATTAAAATAGTCATAGACATGTTTTTTGTGTTGTTTTTTTATTATCATAATAGCCCTAACTATTTCAAAACTCAAAATAAGAAAACATAAACATTTAGTTATAGAATTTATATTTTTATTTCACTTCTTTTAAATTTTGGTTTTGACGTTTTGGTATGATTAAATATGACCATTATAGTGAAGGTTATGATTGGTTACGACTTTGTTAAATCATATCGAATCATATAGGCCATTTACCGAAGTATCATATGACATCATATGACGCCTTATGACTATTATAGTTACGGGTAAAGCCATTAATTATACTTTTTCTCTTATTCTTCAGTTTTTATTGTTATATTGTTATCCCGCTAGTGTATTTGATGTAGGAAAGGGTAGTCTGTGATTTTTCTTTTTAAAGTTTTTTTAATTTTTATGTTTACTAAATTTGCCGTGTATTGAATTGGAACTTGATAATAATGTCATAACATATTTTGTTTTTCTTGTTCTTAGCAGATCGTAAATTTCGGTTTATGATTCTCCATGCACAATATAATATTTACTCAATGCTACTGCGCATTTGAATTTATACTTTTGAATTATTTGTTAATAAAATAAATAAATTTCAATTATTGGAATTTCTGAACTTGGGTGAGGTAAAAAATATATTTTCTAAATTTACTATTTGCTTTACCGGTAAGTTTTTTTGCTGTAATATCGTAATATTTTAACAAAGCTATTTTATCAATATAATAATTATATTCTGATAATTCGGTTTTTGCCTTTGCTACTTTGTTTTTTTTTTGTTTAAATTAATTCATATAATCAGATATAATCAATGCTATTGCTCAATAGGTGAATTGTTTTTAGGTTAATTTTAATTTGTTTTTGGTTTTATTTGGTTTTATGGTTTTGTAGTTTATGTCTTTAAAATAAATTTTACACACTATCGTAATTCGTAATGTTTCTAATAAAGTTGTCTAATCTAGTTGAAAAAAGCTTTGTGTTGTAAAAGCTTTGTGAAAAGTTTAACAGACGTTTATGCGTATTAATATATAAGATTATTTTTTATATCACAGAAATAATTTATTATAACAGATTTTTACATTTTTCATTTATATAAAATTTATATAATAAATAACGGTACTTGGGTACCCAAAGGACAAGTCATCATCAAAATATGTAATAAGAATAGTTCGGTACCTAATGATAATTTTGTTATAGATGTGAGATACAATTTTGCTGGGCCTGAAACGCACATCATCATCAGGAGGTGCATGAAAGTATTAAAAATTCTAAAGGTACTTAGTTACCCAGAAGATGGCTTATCATCCAAACATAAAATAGTTCGGTACCTAATGCTGCATATTAAAATACTATAAAAATGTATATTTTGTACCGTTTTTTCTGTAAACTATTTTGTTTTAATATTTTTTTTTTATTTTCTTTAGTAAATTCCCATAAAAAAAAATTAATTAAAAAACCGGAACTTTGTTTTTTGTAATTCAATTTTTTTGAACACTTTTGCTTAAATTTGAGAAAATTAAATAATATTTACAATAAAATATTTAAATTTAAAAATAGGTTAGAATAGATTCCCACAAGTAATAAAACTAAATTTAAGAGTAAAAATAGAACAATTACAAAAATAATCACAAAAACATAATGAAAATAGTAAAAATCATAGTAAAATCCATACAAATTGTTTGAAGGTAGAGGTGTACCTTTTCAGCTGAATAAAGAGTTTTCAGATGCCAGCTGAATAAAGGTTAAGCGGAAACACAAAAATTTAATAACAGCATAAATAATTATTTTTAAATGTTTCAAATTAATTTCTGTACTACTGGTATGTACAGCCGAAAGACATAATCTTTGTCTTGAACTACCACAAGTGGTGGAGTAGATCTCAAATCTCATTCCAAACAAAAATATTGAACGATCTCAAAAATTTGCATTATTTTCCAATTGCATATACACCATTATTATGAGTATTTAATTTTATTTATTAATAAAGTCATTAAAGTTTCTTAACTTATTTTTATTGGTTTTTAAAAGCCAAACCAAAAGATTTTAAAATATTTAAAATATTTTCATTATTAATTTTTTTTAATAAAATAAAAGATTTTTAAATTAACAAGAAAACAAATAAGCAAAACAAACCATCAAATTAATTACAAAATTATTATAACTATATTCCCAATAAGGTATTATAATATTATTTAAATAAATAAAAATAAATGTCCAATTCAGATAAGATAAAATCTACTTAATTTGGCCACAACAAACAATAATTATAAACATTTTAAAATAAAACTCCCAATAATAAACAAAAGGAAGAAAAAAAAAAAAGAAAACAAACAAAACTATTTAAATATGAATAACACTTTTTTTTTTTATTTAGGTACTTTTTAAATTATTATAATAAATTTTATATAATGTGATGCACACCTTTATTTCCATATGTCCAATCAATAATTGGCAATAAATTATTCAGAAATTTGGTGAAACTCTCTCCAGGGTTTTGTTTTAAGAAAAACAATTTTTTTTTTTGTTTTTTATTATTTTAAAATTGTCACAAAAAAAACATAATTAAAATTGTTAAAGAAAGTTCTTTAACTTAGAAGTATTAAAAATTCGCAAACCACTAATCGATGCTCTAAATTTACAGAATTTGTAACATTACTTAATTATAGTGTTACTAATCATTCTTTAAAATATCTAGAGTAACATTCAGAGAGCAGAGAGCATCAGCATCTGATAGCGTTACGGTTCTGGTGAATTTTGAAAACCGCTAATCTTGGACATTGGACCACTTTTTTCTAATTTGCGATATTATGAGCACTATTTTTAACGTCTTATCTCTCATCTACTTTCTGTTCTGTCTCTATCACGATTACTACAAAGCTTTCTAATTAGCATAATTGCTTATTTTCGTATATTCGACTTACGCAACTAATTAAGGAACTTGCTGTTCCTTCTAATTACATATTCATAATTTTTTTTAACTTTTGGGCCGATTACTATTTTATAATTATTTTGTCGAATATGCATAAACTGTAGACCTTTGCACAACATGATTCCTATATCCCCCTTCATTCAGCTTTGTTGTTAGTCTATATCTCGCAACCATACGTCACTCAAGAATTTTATATATCATTATTATAACTTTTCGGGATAGCTTTCACTGCAGTAACTTTCAATTTTAATAGTATCATCTAGGCTTCCGGCTTAAATTATGTTATGAATACAGCAACAGCACTATTATAAATTGTTGTTATTGCTCTGAGGTATGCAGAGCTCGTATCTCATTTTAAATTGTAATCTGCGATTATTATTAATTAGTATTTTTATATTTTTTTGCTCATTTGAGCATTTTGAGTATTTTTTATTTACTCATTTCTTGACATATTTAGTTATTTTGTTTTGTCTTTGTTGATTTTTTGAGCTTACCTACTATTAATTCAGACAATTTTGGCAATTAATGTGTGTAAATATTTAAATTTAATAATTTTGTAATTCAGTGAGCACATTCATAATATTATCTATTTTTTGCGACATAGTTTTTAAGTTTACTAGTTGTACCCGGTCCGCATTGCTGGCCCAAAGACCCTATTATAGAAATGCTACCCGAACCACTCAAATTATTGGAAAATGGAAAATATATGTTTGCTCATTATATTTGTAACAGGAGTTAGGACTTGTATGACAGCTGCCCGAACCACTCAAAATTTTGACAAATGTTAAAAGGCGTATTTTTTATTTTTGAGGCAGTGCCTGAGTACAAATTTTCAGCTCTGTAACACCTTTGGTTTTTAATGTATTGGTTATAGGTGCTGAGAGTTGTATGTCAGCAGCCCGAACCACTCAAAATTTTGACAAATGTTAAAAGGCGTATTTTTTATTTTTGAGGCAGTACATGAGCACAAATTATCAGCTCTGTAAGACTTTTGGTTCTTAATATATTTCTGATAGATGCTGGGAGTTGTATGGCAGCTGCTCGAACCCGCTGGAGTTTTGAAAAGCGGGTAGGCCTATAACCTTCCTCTCTATTCCAGTAATATACTCTGAAAACTTCATCCACATCGATTCAGTAGTTTTCGAGTCTATAAATAACATAAAGACAGACATAAAGACGGACATAAAGACAGACATAAAGACAGACATGCAAAATTTCATTTATATATATATATATAGAGAACTATACCTTTACGAATTAGTACGACTTAGCTAACTATAGTATTTTATAAATTTCTATAATAAAAATAATGTAATCAAGTAATTGAAGTTTCATCAATTTTTGAGCCAATTATACTATAACAAAAAACGAAAAATAACGTCAGAAAAACTATTAATCATGAAACCAATCAACTATTTAAACGGTATTAGACGAAAAGGAAATTTAGAAATTCGACGAAAAAAAAATTGGTAACACTGTTTGAGGAGTCTACCCAATGCTAAAAACAAATTTTAATATAACAAAAGACGAAATTGAATTGTATTATGTTTGCATAATTACAAAAAACTACCCAACTTCTCGTTATCATTGTCTTGCAACGACATCAGGGGTATAAGGCAGAATTGACATAGTTTTTATTATAATAGTTTTCAAAATCTTTTTATTTAATAAAAAATTTATAAAAATTAAAATTGACCAACCGATTTGACCTTAAAAATTTGACTTCTGATCAAACGATTTTACGAAGAAGAGAAACTGCACACCTAAAGTTCAATGTACACATATCAATTAGTTTTAGTCTTTGCTCATATGGTGGTAAGATAATAGGATTAGACTATGACAAGTGGCGTAAAACGAATCTAAGAAATGTATTTTTCAATCGCCTCAATTCTATCTCTGTGTACCATACAAAACGGTGACCAAACTTGACTTGCATATTCAAAATTAAGTTTTACAAGACAGGTGAACAATGACTTAAGAACATATCGATCTGAAAACTCGTTTTAATCAACGTTTAACAAAATCCAATATGGAATTAACTTTATTTATAATTATTATTATAGTGAGTTAGTTTTAAAGCTAAGATGAGAATCAAAAATGATATTTCGTAAACCGTTACCAAATAAATTTGTTATTTGTTCAGTTCTAATTAAGTAAGAAAGTGATTCATTTAAATTTGTTAAATTTTGATTTCAGCAATGAGATTAGATTTTCTTTTAAATAAATAAACTGCTAAGGTGTCTTATCTTTATAAAATATAAAATTTTACAAAAACCCAGCTTTATCCAGCTGATTATTAAATTACAAATTCCGATGATCATTAAAAACGAATTGGTAATATTTTTTTTTTTTTTTTATTTTTTTTGTAATAATATTTTGTTTCCAAACTTTTGCTAAAAAAATTTTTTTTTTAAATTTCCTGTGGTGATCCTGTTACAGAGGCGGAGAATTTATATGTATTTTATATAATTATAAATATTTTATTTTTTATTTAAGAAATTTTTGGCATTTCCTTTTACATTAATTTATGTGTATAATAAATTTTTTTTTAGTGAGTTTTAAAAAAGTCAGACTCTCACCATCAATTTCAAAATATTTAAGGTAATACATATTTAAATATTTATTTTAATTTTTGTTAATTAAAGATTAATAAAATAATTTAAAACAAAAAAAAAATTTAATATCCAATCGATTCCTGCTCAATAAATAAAAGAAAATTTTAAAAATTAAGTCTTTAATTAGAGAGGCAGACTAAAATTAATTGCGTTTAAAAACGATTCTAATAAAATTACCGATACTCTTATTAATATAGGTAGTATGAAACTGTAATGAACCTATACGAAATTAGGATGTATTACAACACATTGTGAATAATTTTTGAACAATCAACTGAATTTAATTCCCGGCTACATTTTCATATTTGTAAATTTTGAGAAAGCTTTTGATAGAGTAAACCGCGAGTTTGGGAATCAGTTAGTAAGAGAGGCAATCCAGAAATAATTATAGTCATAGTTAAAGAATCCTACAAATATATAAGATGTTGCTTCTTGCATCGAGGACAGTGCTGACAAATCGCCTGGAGGTATATTAGGGAGTAAAACAGGGCTGTATTTTATCACCCATATTGTTTTTTAGTAGTAATGGATGACATAATAATTATTACTGTTGATGTAAACGCAAGCAACAGTATCCAGTGGTGTAATTTCGAACGTTTAACGATGTGTGTTTATTGTCACATAGTAATGAAGGTTTCAATAATATGTGTCAAAAGTTGTATGACAATGAAAAAAGTGTGAATATAAAAGTTAATACAGATTAAACCAAAATCATGCGCACTCCATGAAGAAACACAAATCAAAGAGGTAAATGAGGTTCAATTACCTTAATAGCATCATGTTATCAGATGGAGATGCCAATTTGGATATTGAAGCCAGCATCAGCAAATCCGGTATTGTTTTCGGGATGCTTTAAAAAATATGCCTGGCAAACAACATATCTCTGTGCACTAAAACAAGTATCTTCAATGCAAGTATAAAAATATTGTACGCCTGCGAAACATGGCAAATTTCAGTAAACATCACCAGATAACTACAAGCGTATATCAATAAATGTCTCCGGCTCATTTTACACATTTGTTGCCAACAACAAACCATTTCAAACAGACTGCTGTAGCAAAAAACGAACAAATAGACGTGGAAATCCGACTGAGTAAATTGCATTGAATCGGACATACGGGAACCGGACAACAACATCGTGAAACAATACTTCAAATGGAGTCCTCAGGGTACACGTCGTATCTGAATGCCAAGGAATACATGGAGAATAACAGTTTTAGTCGAAGCAAATAGTCAACAATGAAAATGACCACAAATGAAGAGATTAGTTGAAGAAAGGAGACGAAAAAATGACTTTATTTCCGCTCTATTCCCCACGAGTGAAGTTACAGGGCAAAACGACGATAGGATGTATTAATTTGTGTATGTAGGTAGGTAGCAAGAAAATAAGTAGTAAAGTGTAATTTTCTAATGACAAAGGTAGGTAGGTAAGTAGAAATGGCCATTCCAGCTACTTCTGGAAAATCCATTAGCACTTAATTGTGCCTTTTTGATATCACGACTCTAGTGACCTATTTCTTTTTGTTTAGGTGGTCGTTCTCTCATCTTCACTCTCCCCAGGGATTCAATACTAGAGCCACCTTGTGTGATTGAGAAGGTTTTGTATTTTGGGAAGGTTTCCTATTTTGCTTTCCGCGAGAAAACCTATATTGCTGGGGAAAGCCTTACCTAAAGTCCAGAGTCTGACTTTAGCTGATGCTGGGCAGCTGCAAAGGAAGTGCTGAAGAGTTTCTGCTTCATTCTCATCCTTGCAACTGACAGTGGGGATTGAAAAGACAAGCTAGCTTGGCAGCATGGGTTCCTATTGGCCAATAACCCGTGCTGATGGCTACTACTCTTGCTATATTAGTACGGGACCTGGTTAAGAGTTGTTTGGTTATATTAATATACGCGGGCCATATTTTCCTCGAGGTCGCACAGGTATTTAGTCTATGCCACCTTTCATTCGCTCTGGTCAGAAAGTAAGAATGGCTGCGCTCCTTGACGATTCTCATTGGACAGTGAATGTCTTCCTCAAGGAGCCTGTCGAGATTGGAACTTTGCTTTGCCAGTTCATCAGCTCTCTCATTTCTATCTATGTTACTGTGACCAGGAACCCATAGTAGATAGATTGAGAATCGGTTATCTAAGCTTCCAATTTCGTTTCGGCATTGTTCCACCAGCTTAAAACAGATAGTGTCCGCCACTAAAGCTTTGATATAGTGGCTTGACTAGAGTGAAGATGGTGACTTTTGTTTTGGTCGTATGAATGTTATTTTAAGATTGCAAGCAGCTCTGCTTGAATGACACTAGCATATTTAGGGAGACCAAAAGATTTTGATATTTTTAGATCTTCTGAGAAAATTCCTGCACCTACTCCGCAGTTCATTTTCGACTCATCAGTGAAAATTTCTATATCACTTTCACTTTTCTTTAAACCACGCTTCCCATCGGCCGCCCTAGCAGGAAAAACCTATTTTAGGATTTTTGTTGAAGTAAACTTTAGGCTTTTGTGGCTTTCTAAGAATAATAATTATTTTTAATTGTTTTTATATAAATTGGAAATTTATGGATCTTTTGTGAGATCAATAAAAGACCTCTTACCGATCACATACGTATACTTTATTCGATATTACGATAACTCCTTATGAATAATTTTTTTCATTAAAAAATTTATCAATAATAGTTATTTGCAGTCACTGGTAAGAATTGCTTCGTGTGGAACCCACTTGATTATTTTTTCTAAGAGCACAACAAAGATGAAATTAAAAAGAAATGAAACGTTGAACGACATGAATAGCCTAAAGTCGACTTCAAATTCGGGTCAAAGAGTACCAAATCTGATACTGAGCATTATAGAATTGTGAGCTGGGTTCTACAAGGGGAGTATGATATTGAATTAAAGATTTTCAAATACAAAAAAATATCAATACAGCACCATAGAATGTCAGAGGCTACTTCACACATGAAATCTACATCTTCTTGAAACAGAACCTCATTACCAAAAATTGACAGCAACGAATAATACCTAATATAACCCATATTTTTACATATCAATGCAGAAATGGAAAATCGGTATGTTTAATATCGTCGCAGCAGAAAGCACTGTCATAACAAGCAGAAAGCACTAAGTACATTTTTTGCCAATTTGAGTTTTATACGTAAAGTAAGTCAGAAATGTATAAATTTTCTTCTACCAAAACGTTGTGAGTCTCAAGTAAATATTTTAGAACTTAATAAAGTTAGTTTTATTGCTAACTGATTAATTCAAATTTTATTACAGACAAAGCGCATTAAGGCGACTTACGGTATTTTAGCTGTTTAAAATATTTTATTCCATAAAACTACTAACTTGTTCAATTGTCTTTGGATAAATCATACAAAATCCTTTTATAAGAATTGTAATTTTTGTATTTTCAAATTAGTTTGTTATACGGGGTGGACAAGTAAAGTTTTAATAATAATAAAAAAAATACTGTAACTATTTAAATTAACTCGGGCATGGAAACTTGTTAAAAGGTACAATTACAAATATTTCTTGTACAAATTTCAAATATATTGAAAACCAATGTGCAATTTTGTCTGATCCAGGTAAAGGTACGTCGAAAAGGTTTGAGATATTCGAGAGATTTCAATATAATGAAGGTATTAATCCAAACTTTGAAATTTGCTTAGTATTACTTATTTGATGTTTATATACAAAAAATAGAAAATAATAGTTAGAGACTTTTCGAATGATTGTGTTATAAAAGATTAATATTATGAGCCTAGTGAAGACTCCAGTGAGAAAGAAAATTTTATTTCAACTTCAAAGCGCTTAAAAACGAATTGACAAAATGAATGGAAAAGACAAAAAAAATCTAGCATTAAAGTTCAAATGCCTTTCTTATTATGACTATAAATGAAATTTAACAAACAGCCTAAAAAACTTGAAAATCATAAATGTAAGGTTTATTTAGATAAAGATAATCGAATGAAATTATGTAAAAAATTTAATATTCTGTCATATACAGAAAAAAAGAATTTCATTTTGCAAACTGTTCTTCAACTGTGATCAAAATCGACGACCCAGAAATGAATCAGGAAAACCTGAAAAAATTGCATTAATATATTTTTATAGTAGTCATTTCGAAAAAAATTTGGGAACTTTAAGTATTTCAAACCAATCCGTTATACAAGCATTTCTGAGGAAAACTGAATTTGGTGGGCATTAATCTGTGGAGGATAAAAGAGATAAGCACATACCAAAAAACAAAACATCTACTCACTGTTTTAGCATTGTTAAGCAGCACATAGAAAGCTTCCCTGCCGTATACAGTCATTACTGTCGCCAAAATAGGAACAGGAAATATTTAGATAACAGTTTTTCTATTAAAAAAATGTACTGTAATAATTTTCAACTCTCTTTAACTCAAGATAACATATTAAAATTTATGTTTTCAGTTCGATGTGTCACAAAAAACTACGTGTAATCATTTAAAAGCGATTTATTTTACAAAATTATTTTCAATATCGATTTACTCAAAACGCCATTTTTTGACTTAAAGCTTTCTGCTCGTTAAGCGACGGTGTTGTCAAAAGCTTAAAAGCTTTCAGGTAAAACCATTGTTCTGTAGAAAAATATTTGCTTAGTCAAATTTCTATCTCACAATGATTATTAAACAATTTAAATAAGACATTTAAAATCTACCCATTTTAAATGCATAAATTAAAAAACTAAACAACATTTTTTGGTTTTTGTTTTTAATTTGTTGTTCACTTCGCTAAACAAAGCAATATTCCAATGCATAAAAAATAACTAAAGGTGATTTCTTAATTTATTTAGTTTATTTTGTTTTGTTTTTCCTTATTTATTTTTTTTTTCCTTCAAAATAAATTTATTGAAATACCAAAAAAATCTTGTTCTTCTTTATTACCATCATCAGTTAAATTACTGCAAAAAAAAAAAAAAAAATAAAAACAATCTTAAAAAAATGATTTGTCACAAACCGATTTAAATTGTGGTAGTGAAAAAAAATATCAAAGACAGATGCTAAAAAATTTATAAAATTATTATTACCCTTTTAACTAACACACGCATAATGAGAATTAATCAAAAGTATGTACTAGTGGTCCTAGCAATCGCCTCATCAAACAAACCGGATCGTTATCCATTCCGCAAGCAAGTCTGAGCCATAACAATTTTGTATGTATCGAAAATAAGTATTTTCTAAACATTTCATGTTTTATTAAACCTTCTCCAACATATCTGAGATCGGTTTTCGTCTGGATCGAATAACCGGAGAGCGTATGCTTGATATTTTCGTCATCAAATTAGACATAATATGACTATTATCAGTACCCCCAAAATGCTTTTTATGAAGGAAGGCATCTATAAAATATAAAATAGTTATTCATAATTAGTACCTATGGTGTCGTACTTTAGAAAAACCGAATGGAACTACGTTTTAATAGATGAAATCTCAAATTTTGAATTATTTTTTTTAAATACTTCGATCACATTATTAGGGCAAAGGGAATTTAAATACAATTCTTATAATCTTGAAATAAAACTTCATTTGGAATTCTCTCACGGGTATTCTATAATATAGTCAAAAATATTCTTTGGGAGTTGAAGAAAAGTTTCAGAAGTTCTTATTCACGGTTTCCACAGAAATATATTTTTTTTAATATTTAGCTACCATACAAACTGTACAATCCTTCCGCCAGCAATAAAACAAATTTCACACACCTGAACTGTAAACACTTGCTGAATATTCCAGGAAGCACTACTGGTAGAGTTCAAGCAGTAAACAAGAAAATTAGACAAGCGACCGGGACTGGATTTTTCGGCCTGGTCCAGTACCCTTTATCATTGGGATATAAATAGTTAATAATTTTGTTTATCACTAAAAATAAAATGAAACTATATGCTATTATGAAGGCGAAGTACCCCACAATAGATATAGTTTTCCACATTTAAATTAGTCTATACCACAAAAATTCTACAGAAAAAGCTATTGTATGTGTATTCCAAATCCCTGTGTAAAAGCAGTTAGGGTTGTTCATCCCATAGACTTGGAGTTATATAAAAAAAAAAAATTTCTAAAATGACAGGCGAATTAATACTGCAGAAGGGACATTAACCAGGTACAAAACCAAGAATTTAACCGAATTGAATGTTTACGTTTCGCTTTAATTTTTCGTGGAATATTCCATTGAGTTACAGTCATTGTCTGATCGTCAGAAATTTCAGATATCTCTTTTATTCACCAAATCCTTTCGGACCGACTTACGACCAAGTCCAATAAAATTTCAAATTATTTGGTTGAAAGAAACAATCGGAATAATCTTAGAACCGTTGAATTGTTCCACATTCCATTTCACCCTCCTCACTATGATTCGAGCCAATCACTAGAATACTCCACAAAGTAAATAATTTGAATTCTAATTATTTTGATCGACATTTTGTACCTACTTACTTAGGTGGCCAACAGTACATGTAGGTCCTGGGCCTGACTCATCAACATCTTCCATTTTTGGCGGTCACGGGCGAATTCTCTTCCAGTTGAAGATTCGAAATTACTTTAAATCCGCCAATATTTCGTTCCTCCAACGAACGTTTGGTCTGCCCCGACGTCTTGTACCTTGGAGTCTGGAATCGAAGATTCTCTTGGCTGGAGCATTTTAGTCCATCCGCTCTAGGTGTCCGAGCCACTGTAGTCTCTTGACTTTAATTTTTGTGACTATGTCCACCTCATTGTACAGCTCATAGAGTTCGGCATTATATCTTCTCCTCCAGACCCCATCGTCGTTTTCAGGACCATATATCCGACGAAGAATTTTCTTCTCGAAGACACCAAGTGCATGCTCACTTGCCTTAGGCAGTGTCCATGATTCTGATCCGTAAAGCAAAACCGGAAGTATGAGCGTTTTGTAGATTTGTACTTTGGTGTTTCGAGAGAGGAGCTTTGACCCGAGATGTTTTGACAACCCGAAGCAGCAACGGTTTGCAAGGGTTATTCTTCGCCGTACCTCCACATTGTTGTCGTTTGTGGGATTAACATTGGTTCCAAGGCAGGTAAACTCCTGAACTACCTCGAAATTTTATGTGCCGACATTTTTTAAATATTACAAAATGATTACGTTAGAATGTACATATTAGATAAGCTGAGACTAGCTTTTGCTTTGATTAGTTCGGGCTAGCTTTTTAAAGTATTTTTGATTAAAATGTTATTGATGTTATACTTATGTATTAAATATATAATTTTTAATTTTCTACATTAACAGTATGTATCTGGTTTATTTTAACATTTTTCTAATCAAAGATTGTGGTGTTTTACTAACCCTACTGGATGAGTTATATTGCACAATTAAATGTAGCAAGTTTTCGCCTAGTAATATAGACGATTGATTTGCTTGCTTTAAGCATTAATCTGACAATTAAAATATTGGTGAATTAGTTGGTGCTTGACATATCAAGATATTTAAAATGAAAGTAAACAGGAAAGTTCTGTAGATGGCACCTATACCTGTTTTTGATTTCGTGTTCTTACGTAACAACCCAAGGTTGTTTTGCAGATAAAATAGTCATTCACCAATAATATACAGATGAACTGTAAAACTATGATGGCGTTCTCATTCTACTCGCTAGGCTTTTATGATCTATTTACTTGTATTAGGCACTGTACCACAATAATTTCGTTCGTTATCGACAACATAATTTTGTTGATTAGATTGTATTGTCTAGTAGTAGTACCTGTCTAGCACTATGATCTTGTGAATTAAAATCATTCAAAATCATTTTATCCGATCCGGTAGGAGTAAAGCATGTAAATCTAAGGTCAATGCTTCTGACAAACATTAAAAAAGGTTCGTTAGGTGAGTAAACGAAATTTTTTTTATTTTTTTTTTGTTTTTGTTTTTAATAAATAATGACATTCGCAACGGGCATTCATTTTTTATTTTTTATCAGAAAATTTTAATTTACAATTATACACAATTTAATTTTTTTTTTTTTTATTTTATTTTTTTTTGTTTTTGGTTCTTCTTGCAGATGTTCCAACAAGAGACACTTAAATAATGCTGACGATGATATTACTATTGATTGGAAATGACATTAAAAATGCTGATGACAACGAAGAAAATAATAATAAAGTAAATGAACTGAATTTAAAAACAAATAAACCTCATAATGCGAAATCGAATAAAATAAATATCAATAATTAAAAATGAAATCAAATAAATTTTGTAAATTTATTTAAAAAATGAAAATTTAATAACATTAATGGTTGCTTTTAAAGGATGGTGCATTTCGAAAACAAAAATAAAAGGAGAAAATAAATAAAAGAAATGAGAAACTGGTTTAACTCCTGAGAAGATGCCTGTATAATAGTTTTGTATATGTAGATTTAATTTTTTTGCATAACAAAAAATAACCCCAGAAATTTTTTATTATAATTTTTATGGATTTCTCCTTTGACTTATTTAAGATAGGTATTATTAAGAAAATGTTCATAACATTTCACATTATGATCCTATTTGATAACCAGATTCATTTAGAATCTTTTTATTAAGTCAGTTTTATTAAGAGATACCATGTGATGTTTGAATACAAGACAAAAATAATTGATTGTCGCTATTTAATATCTAACTATAAAAAAAGAGACTAATAATAGCTTGACCCCTAGGACCTTCGGTATGGTATATTAAAAAAATTTTTCATCATCAGCAACACATCCACTGATTAATAACAATGCTGTTATAACAGAGCCGGAACTAAAGGCAGGCCTGCTTACAAAAATGTTCGCAGCAAATTCTACATTACAAGCAACAACAATCACTCCTCCTGCCTATGAGCCTAAAACTTGCTCCTTTCAAAAAGTTTATTTTCCTCCGCGAGTTGTTGCAAAAGTTCTAAAGGATCTGAATTCAAACCAATCTTCCGAGCCTGACAATATCACCCTTATAGCCCTTAAAAATGGTGCAAACACCCTAGCTAGACCACTGAGTAAACTTTTCCAAACATCATACGTTTCTGGTATTTACCAATCTTCGTGGAAAATAGCTCACGTCCAGCCAATCCCAAAAAGGGTGCCTCAAGCAATCCCTCTAACTATCGCCGAATTGTTTTGACTTCAGTATTATCAAAATAGATGGAAACGATCATTAACTTTCAACTCAAAAAATATCTAGAGAGCAACAGTCTTATAAATGACTGCCAATATGGCTTTAGGTCGAAGAGGTCTATTGGTGATCTTTTGACCTTTATGACGGAAAAATGACACCGATGCTTAGGTAAAAATACGGTGAAGCCAAAACTATAGGCCTAAATGTATCCAAAGCTTTTCATCGTGTCTGACATGCTTCATTACTTAAAAAACTAGAAGCAATTGGATTGGGAAATATTTTCAACACGTGGATTGAAAATTTCTTTTCAAACCGCTCAATACGCGTTGTATTGGATGCTTTTATATCTCAAAAATTCAATCTAGTGTACCTTAAGGCTCACTTCTTTCTCCAACATTATTGATAATATTTATAAATGATCACCTATCCACGACTTCAAATCAGATTCACAATTTTGCTTGTATTTCTTTGAAAAAACCTGTTGAAGTGACCCAGACTTCAGTTCACAGAGAACGAAATAATGTATCTTGTTGTCTAAATAGTGACCTTCAAAAAATACCTGACTGGGGAAGTGTAAATAGGGTAAAATTTGATGCTTCAAAAACCCAGAGTTATCTCTTATCAACAAAGCAAAACCCATCAATACCAAATATTGTATTCGGAAATGTAAATATCGAAAACTTTGAAACTCTAAGAATTCTTGGAATAGAAATAAATAGCAAACTCTCTAAATAGCAAAATCAAAAACGATAGTGCCCTATCTTACCGCAATCTTTATTAAATGTTTAATTCACCGGAGGCTCATTTATGTAATACAATTTTTTTTATTGCGCATTGTAGAAATCATTGTAAGCTTTTTTGGTATTCATCAATTTATTACCAATAGACTAATTTTCGAATTATGTATTTTATAATAGAAAATCTCAATCGCGCCATTAGGTATAAAAAAAATTTGAAATTAAAATTTAATTTAAAAAAAATGTATAACTAACATTCGTTGATTGCCCAGATATGCAAAAAATATATATCTAAGTAAAATTGAATCGGAGCAAGAGATTAAAATAATATAAGAAATTTAATAAAAAAAACAAAAAATTATGTTATTGAAAATTAACAACGTTATTCTTCTAGCAACAGCCAAGAGGAAAATTACAATAAAAAAATATATATGTAGCTAGCTATGTATAAAATTTCTTTGAAAAGAATTTTCAATTAAAAATAATTTTTCTAAGTTTATGTAAAAAAAAAAAAATATCAAACCAATGTTTTATTTTGTTTTTAAAATAACTCCACTTTGTACAAATGTTTTACTTTCCTTTAAAGTGAAAATAAAATAAGAATTTTTAATATTAAAACTTTTCACCCCAACCTACTTTCTTAATTTTCTTAATTACCGGAGTAAATCCGAAAAAATAAATATCCCAAAAAATAACATAACTTATCGCAGTTCTATCCTTTTGTGGTGTGTATTATCTAGTATCTAGTAGAATGAAAAGTTTTGAGAGTAAAATAAAACAAAAATTTCATTTCATTTTATTTTAGTCGTTTTTTGCATTAATTTTTCTTCATTTGCTTTGTTGTGTCCGGAAAAGTTATTTTCTGCTTTTCATGTTCTGTCAGTTTCTAGTACATGGAAGTAATAACCAACAAAAATTTAGTGTTATCGTATTATAGACAATTTTTATTTCCTTGTACTTTACTTCAAATATCTCCGATTTTACTAGAGGGTGAAATTAATATTTTTTATATCAATTTTCTTCAACCAAAGGTGATCGAAATAAGATAATTATAACTAACAGTCTTTTTTTTTATAACAATTAAAAATTTTTTATAACAGTACTTATGTTGTGTAATGTTAATGATTGTAATATGAATATTTGTTAATTTAAGCTATAATCCCATGCTCGCGTACTGTTTAATCATTTAAATAAATTTTATGACAAAATTATATTTTAACTTATCTAAACCAGCGTTTATTTGAAATCATTTAGTTACCCTCCAATTAAATAATTTTATATCATAAATTTAGTAAATAACAAAATATCTAAAGATTTTTTTTTTATTTGGCTTTGTTCGCAACCCAGCTGTTTCGGTTATTATTATTAATGGGCAGTTATTATCAATGCTGTGATCCGTTATCTATTTGAGCCGATCTGCAGAGTGTATACTCTTTCTTAAATTTGTTATATGAGAATAATTTCATGTATTAACAATTTTCTGACCTGATAAAATATTATGAGGCTGTTTTACGTAAGTGAACAAGAGTAGAAGAGTAAGAAAATCTTGCAACAATTTTTTCGTACTATTAGCGTAGTAGGCAGACCGAATTTATGTTCTCATCAACAAATAAATGAAATACATAGTAGTTTAAAAATTTGTGGTTCATTCTTCTAGCCATAGAAAAAACTTCAGTTTCGATTTTGCATATTCATTAGAAAAAAACAAAAACAAATCAAGTGCAAAAACAAAATAAATTATAAAAAAGCCATACACACAATAAAGTGATGCGTAACTACCTACTAAATGAAATATTGTTTTTTTTTTTTTTTATGAATGTGTGTGTTAAAAAAAAATTAAAATAAAAAAATTTACTGCAAAAAACAGGAAGTGTGGATACAAAATAGCTCATAACTTCTGAAGCACTGATTCCCGTATAGCCTTTCGAGGAGTTTTTTTTGAAGAAAACTAGTTGTTCTTTAATTGTGTGAAAAACAAATTATTTTACGACGCTATTGAATTATAAATTAAAAAAGCATTAAAAAATTGGTTTGTCTCGGAAAACAAAAGAGACCAGCTCGTGTTAGTTTTGTTTCATGAGCCAACTATATTATAATTTGTATTATAAAATATAAATACTAGACACCCCTATTTATTAATATTATAATTCACGTTAAAGCTTGATATAATGATTGGTATAAAAAAAATAAATAAAACAATAATAATTTTATTTACAATTTACTACAAAACACATTACATTGTCTATACCTACCTACATTTAATCGTGAAAATAAAACTTATATGCTACCTATGCTATGCACTTTCTTGAAATTAGTGTAAATAGGATGGTGTACTGGTGTAGGTGGGGTCGTGGTGTGGTAATTTATTTTCTCTCATTTTTGGTGAAGAGATTGAATAATTTTGAGGTGAAATATTGACAACTAACTCTATTATAATATACATATAACTTTGAAATTTACACTGGAAAAATTAATGCCGCTAAACTAGTATAAACGAAAGCCATTTGGGAATTTCAGTAAATCAGGCTTACACCAGTCGTACTGAAACAACTGGACATTAAATATTTTTTACAGATATTGTACTACAGTTTCTCTGCTGATAGTATTGGTTGCTAAAACAGTAATATTTTCTTTAGGCACCATACAGGCTAGTAGACTGCCAAATTATAATTTTTTTTACCAAACGATAATACAACTGAAAGGACATAAAATTGGTGACTGTTTTGAAATTTTTGGGAATGTTGATACCATAATGTAGATCAGCACCCGGTAAAGTATGACCCACGGGTCACGGAGTGACCCAAATCGTCATTTCATGTTACCCGCTTCGAAAATGTAAAATTGATTTCAAATCAATAAATATATTTTTTGATTACAAAAATCTAAATATAAAAAAAGACAAGTTGTTGCACATATTTATAAATAATTTTTGCATGTATTTAAAGAAGAGAAATTTTGTTTCCTTTGTTTTTACTCTTTTGGCTAATTGATTTTTTTTTGGTTTCGGATGTTTGAAAAATTGCATTAGGTTTATTTAAATTAAGAGTTTTTCTATTATTGTATTGGATATACTTTGATGAGATTAAAATATATGTACACATCCGAACAGCATGCGTTTTTGAATAACAAAGAAGAATAAAAGAAAACAAAAGAGACGGGAACAGAATGCATATCGAATCGAACTGGCTAATGAAGTTCTTTTTATATATTTGTTGATGTATTTTTATTCTTCTGTTCATTATTATTGTGGATACGAATTACGATCAATGTAAATTTAGTTCACAAAATCTGAAAAAAGCGTAAATTTAACTATTTTCCACATATAAAAACTCAAGAAGAAAAACGAAATGTTGATGATTTCGAAGTAAAAAAAATTGAGTCTTATAATAATAGCATGAAAGACGAATTTGAAAATAGATTTGAAACTTTGAAAAAGCACGGTCCAATGTTTGCATTTATAACGAAGGTGGATGTAATTGATGAAACTGTTTTAGATTTACAATGTTTTGAATTCTTTGAAATCACCAATTTGAGCCTAGAGCTGATTGATTTAAGAAGTTCAACTTTATGGACTGATAAATTTAAAACTTTACGTGGAGATTTAGAGAAAACAGAAGAAATACATCTTGATATGATATCTACGTGCTGGACATCTCTTCCAACAAAATTTACATAACAAAATTTACATGTATCAAAAAAGTTGCATTTGCTCTTTTATCTGTGTTTGGGTCAAGCTATAATTGTGAACAAACATTTTCACAAATGAAATATATTTTGAATAAAAACAGGACCAGTTTGACTATTGAGCATTCCGATGAATGTGTTCGGCTTAAAATGTCAAAATATGAACCAAACTTATCCAAATTAACTTCAACAGTACAGCATCATGGAAGCCATTGATTTCGCCTACTGATAGCAGTTAAAATATTAAATGTTATTTTTGAATTGTTTTTTTATTTATTTTTACTATTGTGTACTGAATTTATCCAATTTATATTTATATAAAATTTTTTGTGCTTAATAATAAATGAATTCACTTTTGGTTTAACTATTTTTTTTAAAGTACTTTCATGTCAAATTGCCACTGACACACTACGAGTTCAAAAAAATCTCATCTTAGACGAATTTTACCCCTGACCAAAAAAGTTTGCCGACCGCTGATGTAAATATTTGTCCGTTAACCTGCAAGGATAATAAAGCTGGAAATTTCGTATCATTAGCTGTAATCCAATAGGCTCTACAAAACGCTTTGATCGAATAACTTTGAAGAATTTTGTTCGCGGTGACACCATGTGTATGATCACAATTGCCTTGGGCAGTGTCCATGATTATGAATCGTAGAGCAGAACCCGGAGCATGAGCGTTTTGTAGATTCGAGCTTTGATGGTTCAGATTAGGAACCCGAGATCTTTTGATAAATTGAAGTATATAAGAACTTGCAAGGATTATTCTTCACCGTATTTCCACAATGATGTTACTTGGGGAATTAAGGGTAGTTCCAGAATAGATAAACTACTGAATCTCGAAATTGCATGTGCCGACGGTGATGTTTTGACCAATATGATGTTTTCTTCAATCTGGGTTAAAGCTTCAACGACTACACGTTGGGATCTGACGATGAAGTCAATGTCGTCAGTATACCCTAGTAGTTGAACTGAACTGAAAATAATTCAACCAAAATAATGTTCTATTAACACAATACAAGGTTTTCAAGTGAATAGCTGGCGGTATATTTTGGTCAAAAGTGTGTTTAGTGTTAGCTAAGTAACGAAAAAAAAAAAAAATTATTGTATTAACATTAAAAATAAATTTTTGGTTATCAAAAATAATTCCAAATTCATTTGAATTAATGAAAAATTTAATAATTTAATTTACAAATCTGCAAACAATATTTTTATTGAATTGTAACAAATAGCTTATACAAAATTTAACATTTTACTTTAATTTATACAACACTTTATTCAAATTAAAATATTTTAATATAACTACATAGCTACATATTTGAATATCGATAATCGGAAAATACACCAATAATCAAAGTGAAATATCAGTAATTTAGATAAAAATGTTTATCCGGTTATAAAACAAAGATATTCTTATATGGTATTTATGACATTTATTTATACACCTTAAAATTACCCATAAGAATGTATCATTAATTCATTAATAAATTTCCATTTTTTTTTTTTCTTCTTTTTGTTTTTGTATTATAATATTTGCAGCTCTATCTTATCTAAAATGGCACCCAATAAAACGATTACTACCTGTTGGTTTGACAAGCAAGAAAAAAAAATGAAATCTTTAAGATAAAAATAATCATGAAATGATTCTGACTTCATTCTCATAATCAATTTCGATATTTTGTTGTTGAAAAACCTTTAAGAGATTTGATCTTTGGTTATGTTGTTTTCTTTTTAATATTATTCCTCTTTTTTATTCTCTTCTTCCACTGCTTATACTTCTTCTTTATTTAATCTTTTAACATTTTTTTAAATAAAATATATTATTATATTATACATTTTGTGTACATACATACAATTATTATCTTCAGATACTATGAAATTGGTTATACTTTACCTTGTAATCATGTTCATGATATTCATTTGGTTTTTTGTATTTTTAATGATATTGTTGTTGTTGTTGTTATTTTTTTTTAGTTATTTTATAACCAGTTTTAGTGATTTTCTGTAATTAGACAACAATTTAGAAGACCCACTCATTGCCATTATTTTGTTTTGTGTTATTTTTTTTTTTTTTTATCATTTTATTTTAATTTTACCAAGCGTTTTGTTTAAAATTACCTGATAAGGTAATTTTAATCACATTTTAATATGAAAATTTATAAGATAATTTCAAATAATTCGACTTTAGCTAGTTTGTTTTATGGTAACAGAATTAAATTGTAAAGTTAGATAAAAATATAAAGGATAACATCTAGTTAAGTTTCGATTAAAAATGAGTATAGGAAAAAAATTGGTGAATTTATGAAGGTAAGTTAATTAAAGCTTAGCACCATTATTTGTACATTTCGATCTATCCAAAGTAAAGTAGGACAACTCAGAAAAGTCAATTTTACAGTAGAAGCAATTTAAAATTTTATCATATTTGAAATCTATTTTAAAAGCATTAATTGATGCGTAATATGATCCAAATTTTTGTCAGCATATTATTTTAAGGCATATTATTAATTTTTGCACTAGGTTTAATTTCAAAATTCAAAATTAAAGTCAAGTTCGAGATATTTAAATTGTACTAGTTCTATTTTTACCCTTGTTTTTTAATAACATAAATAAAATAAGTAAAAAAAAAAATTTTTTTTTTAGAAATATTTGCCTTCAATTTAAGCGTATTAAAACTATAAAAATAAACTTTAGAATCGTAGCTTGATATAAGGTTTTCAAAGCAAGTTATGATTGTAATTACGGAAAAAGCAGATTAGCCGAATTTCTAGGAAGTCTTGAGATGAGATTAAGAGATTTGGTAAAAAGTTCGGCTAATTTGCTTTTTCCGTAATTACAATCATAACTTGTTATGAAAACATTATATCAAGCTGCGATTCTAAAGTTTATTTTTGTAGTTTTAGTACGCTTAAATTGAAAGCAAATATTTCTAAAAAAAAAATTTCATTTTTACTTATTTTATTTTCGACTTTTTAGTGAAAATATTTTTTTAATGAAAAATAATATATTTTCAAAGAACAACACATAAAAAATATAATCAAATGGCACTAAAATTCACTCTAACGCAATTTGGTTATTATTGCTCATACTTCAAATGTGTAATTATATTTTATATTACTGTAACAAATTTTTTTAAAAATATGTATATTTTTAAAAAAATTTTGGAGATTTTTGATAGATACCTTTGAATTTTTTAATTTACGTATTAAAAAATTTTCACCAATAAAAAATTACGCACTTTATAAAAAGAAACCCTGTTAAATACAAAAAATATTTGACGTAAAATCGTAGATTAAATCTGAGAAAAAGTCTGAAATGTAAACACTCATCCGACTTTATCTACGATAAAATTCGATTTTGTCCGACGTGTAAACGCTGCCTAAGCATAAATTGGCATATAAAAGTATAATATATACATGCATAAATCGAAATTGAACTTTTTTTACATGCGAGAAGAGTAATTTCTCACTGAGTGATAGATAACTGATAGGTTCAAATTTCGTTTTCTTCCATAAATAATATTTGCATTTTATTTTCAATTAAACTAAGCCATATGATTATGTATGTAACAAATGCAAGCCCCATATGACACATGTACGTACATTTACATATACTTAGTGAGAGAAAGAGAAATAATAAAAGAAAGAGATTAATAAAAGAAACCAAATTAAAAACACAAAAAAAATAGAATGAAAATGATGATTGAAAATAATTGAAATTGAATAATAATAGAAAATGATTGAAATATAATGATAATGATTTGTATTGCACACATTTATTTTGTATTCCTTTTTTGTTTTTTTTTTTTGCTTCTTTACACCATAGAAATGTCAATAAATATAGTGAATTTAAAGAGAAACCAAATTTTAACTTTATCAAATATCCATATTCCATTATTAGTACACACACATATGTAAATTTCACCTTAGTTGAATGCAAAGAATATCTATAATCTATATTAACAAGAATACGCACTCCCATTTTACGACAACCTAATTTTTAAGAAATATCAAACCGAGCAAAATATCATTAGTTAAAAGAGGTAAAATTCACATTTAATTATCGTATACCAAATTTATTATGAGAGAGAAAAGGTACAAAACAGATGCTTGTCTTTTCCTTTATACTGTAAAATAATTTTGCGTTCTCATTATTCTCCTTTGGATTTGTTCACGTTTCCTCCCATTATTTATATGAGGCAGGGTGGCAAAAAATGTTAGTTCTAATTTAGTTTGTTCCCTTATACGAGGATTAATTCTGATCTTTTATTATTTTAATATTTTCGTTTTAAACATTATTATTTTCGTATATACCTATTAAAAATATTAAATTATAATTACATTACAATAATATAAAATATTATTAAAATTTTTGTCAGTAATAATTTGGAGTTACAAACATTATTATTTTTTATTAATTATATTAGTAAACCTAAATATTTATTATATTGGTATACGATTATAAAATAATACTGAGGACAACATCTATTTACAAATCACAGAATTTAAAGAATATGATAACGCTGTTTTAGTTAGGTCTCCTAAAAATCTTATGCCTAGTTGATACAATTTAGAAAATTATATTGTTAAATATTTCAACGAAATTTTTGTCGAAAATATTTTTCAAAATTATAAACTTTATTTATTTAATTTCAGCCAACTTTTTTTGTTACTCTCTTTTGCTTACTATATTTTTTCTTTTTCTTACACGTAAAATTCTTATTATCGTCTATTTCTGACAATGTTTATCAAATTTGCAACAAATGAATACAAATGAATACACACATGAGTTCTTACTCTTTTTATGGATATACTTTGGTTAAATGGTTATTGAAATGGGTATTTTGTTGAATTGAAGCAAATTGAAACAAACATATAAGGTCCAAGGCAAGTTAATTAAGGCAAATATAATAACATCTTGAGATGTAATACTTTAACATGAAATAATTGGAAAACAAAAGTTCGATAAAGCGTAGATGTTATAGTTTTGCTGGGAAAAATAATTTCGTACTATGCTATATCTCTCAACGGAGTAAAGTTACATGGATAATTATACTGGATTTTTAATACATCTCTTCATATAATAGTTCGAGCTACCTGGTTTTACATTAATAATTTAACAAAATGCTATAAAATAATACATACAAGTTTTAAATTGTAGTATTAATTTTAAGTCAATATAAAAAAGTTTAGGTACATTTTAAGAAAAATAAATTTTATTATATTAGCAGAAAAAATTAATAACATTAAATTAACAGAAATCTATTTCTTGGAAAAACAAAACTAAAAATATCTATTTCAGTCTTACTTAAAGTTTGCATGCTTTTATCTAACTTTGATTTTTTTTCATTTTAATTTTGGTAACATATAGGTAGTTAATTTTAATTTCATGTTACATACAATAGATCACATTATTAACTTTGATACAAAATTTAATTTCATCAGTTTTTATAAAATCACGAACGGACCTTACAGGAAATTAAGAAACGATCCTCTTCAACAGTTCATCAAGCGAGTACACAGCACTATCAAGGAATGCCGACAAGTAATAGGAGTCAACAAACTTAAGGTCCCCAATCCAGCACTTCCTAGAATTAAAGGACTTCCTAAAATTCACAAACCAGGGAATGAGATGAGAGAAATTGTGACAGTAGATATGTCTCCAACATATAAAATAGCCAAATGGTTAGTGGAGGAGTTTCGTAATATGGATAACCAGTTCGAAACCCAATCAGTGAAAAACTCTATGGAACTTGCTCAAGAATTACAATCAATGGGAGGACTTAACGAAGACGAGGTCATGGTCTCTTTTGACGTAAAATCCCTTTTCCCAGTATCCCAGTCAAAGAGGCTATTAATCTGGTAGAAGAATGGTTACTACAACAAGAAACTGGACCACAGTGGAGGACAAAAGTAAAACAGTACATAAAGCTGATCCGGCTATGCATGGAAGAAAATTATTTCACCTTTAGAGGAAATTTCTACAAGCAATTGAAGGGGGCTCCAATGGAAAATCCCCTTTCTCCATTCATCACTGAAATTTTCATGGCTAAATTGGAGTCAGATTTAGCAGCAGAAGAACGGTTACCAAGATTATTATTATTAAAAATTATTATTATTAAAATAATCCATTTATTTCAAATATTATTTACGTAATGTAGTACTTATAATTAATAAATTAACAAATTATTAGATTCCAAGAAATCATTCGAAATATGCATACTAATAAATTAATTATTTAAACGTTTTATATAATTACACTCAACCAAAATTTTTATTTTTATTAAATATAAGAAACAAGAATGTAAAGTATGTATTAGAAATAAGTTGAGATCATTCAGTTGCTACAAATAAGCAAGAGTTAAATGACCTTATATACAGTTCCAATGATCTTTAAAAAAATTTTAACATAATTATATTCAAGTTTCACGACAATAGCAAAAAAAAAAAAAAATATATATATATAAAAATACTTAATTTTAATTTAGTTTTTTTTTTTTTTTTTTTTTTTTTTTTTGTTTTTATAAAGTAACAAAAATTTTACAGATTCTAAAATTAAATTTAACAAACAAAGTAATGAAATAAAAATTTAAAGAAAAAAGTAAGCAAGAAGTTAGAAGTCTGAGAGAAATTAAAATTTAGTTCATAAATAATTCAATTCGAGAATTGTCAAATTGAAATAACCAATTCTTAAGATTTTTAGAAAAGGATGAAAAGCAACGTTTCAATCTTAAGCTTTCAGGGAGGCTGTTAAAAATTCTGGGAGCCAGAGAAGTATAGAAATGTTGCAAATGAGCAGTATGAGCTCTAGGTAACAATACTAAATTCCTGTTATTGATTCTAAGATTATAATTTAACATAAATCGCTGATTTAAATAGCCCGACCTAATAAAATATACTTTCAAAGACTTATAAAAATATAAATGGCGAAGGGGTCAAATTCCAAGGTTAACAAATAAAGGGAAGCTAGGAGTAAGTCGATTTTTCTTGAGAATAATCCTTACTACATGTTTTTGTGAAACAAGAAGTGGGGAAATTTTATTGAAATAAGCACCTCCCCAACAGGCGATACCATACTGAAGTTTTGAGTTAAAAAGAGCATAGTAAACCATTCTCAAAACTTTAGTTGAACAATACAGACTTAGATGGTACATATATCTTGTAACCTTAGTACAATAATTCTTCAAATTACGTGTATGATTAGACCAGTTTAATCTATTATCTAGAACAATACCCAGATATTTAAACGATTCAACAAGTTCAAGCTCAAAACATTGTTTGTCACAGGCTATTGAGTCATTATAAGAATAAATATTATTATCATATAAGTTAAGAGAAAATTTACAGCAACTTAGAGAGTGATAGAATAATTTACAATCAAGTGGAATATTACCGCTTAAGTTGAATAAGATGTACTTAGTTTTGTGACTAACAACGAGGTTGTGACAAAAGAACCATTTCCTAATCAAATCTAAATCATAATTAAGATCTATAAAGGTATTTAGTAGGCTATTACTGTTATAAGAAAAGACGGTATCATCCGCAAATGCAGTCAAATTACCTTTAAAATTTTGGTGAAATAAAGAATTTATAAAAATGAGAAATAGAATAGGACCAAGAACTGAGCCTTGAGGAACGCCCACTTTAATATTGTTAGAAGAACTGTTGGTGCCATTTATTCTAACTAATTGATTTCTGTCTTCGAGAAAAGATTCAAACCAATTTAGAATGAATCCTCTAAAGCCTGCATTAGAGAGCTTTTTCAGTAACAGTTCATGACTAACGGTATCGAACGCTTTCGTAATGTCAATAAAAAGAGCCGCACTACACTTATTATTATTTAGACCACTATAAATTTCAGAACAGAGTTTAAGTAGCCCATCTTCTGTAGATTTCTTTTTTCTAAATCCAAATTGATTATTACTGAAAAAGTTAGTGAGATCGAGAAAACTTACAATTCGCACCTTAATTGCTTTCTCAAAAATTTTAAAGATAGGAGATAGTAGGGAAATGGGTCTGTAATTATTCGGGTCCAGAGGAAGACCTTTTTTGAAAAGAGGAATGACAATTGCAGTTTTAAGTTGGTCTGGAAAAACGCCTTTGAATATACTTAGATTGAAAATGAAACATAACACATCAACAATGAATAAAGATATTTCTTTAAGAATATTATTAGAAAGAATTTGAGAAAAATCCGATTTCGAATTGGAATTTTTGAGACCCATAATAATTCTATGAATTTCAAGTGATGAGAATGGTTCAAAGAAAAAACTTTGCCGTTGATAAACTACATCATTAAGTTCCGAAGAAATAAATGAAATGTTTCTAGCATCAGTTTGGGTAGTAAGAGTGATTTCTTCGGCAATTCCTGAAAAAAAAAATTGTTAAAATGATTCCCAACAATTGAAGGATCGTTAACTAAGTTCCCATTTATTTCCAAAGAAATATTTGAAGACGTGGACGAATTCCTGTTTAATATAGAATTGATGATTTTCCATTCAGCTTTCGTGTCTCCTCTGTTACTACCTAACCGTGAAATGTAAAAATTACCCTTACAACTCTTAATTTTTAATTTAATATCTTTACAATGCTTGTTATAAAAATAGACCAACCTTGCATTGTTCGGATGTTTTTTTAAAGTTAATCTTAACTTATTTCGTTTAATGATCAAGTTAAGTAAATTATTAGACATTCAAGGTTTCAGTCTTTTCCTAATCTTTTTAAAATTTGGAGGATTAGAACAAACATTAATATATCCACACAAAATTTTGAAAAAATTAGAATAAGCAGCCGAAGGACAATTAGATTCAAAAACGTTTTCCCAAGATTCAACCAGTAAATTTTGCCTTAAACGAATAAAATCTAAGGAAGCAATGTTAATGAAGTCATTATTATTATTTTTTAATTTATCAACAGAAAACGAATAACACTTAGACTGGTCATACAATGATCAGATAAACGAAGGTCCCAAACATCACCCATATGCGTCAATTTATTGTCTTTATGAAGCCTTATAAAAATATGATCCAAACAAGTACCAGAAGATGGACGAGTAGGCTTAGAAATAAGTGAATCAAAACCAAATGAGGACAGGAGCATAACATAATTTGTAGTACCATGTGAATGAGAAAAAAATCAATATTAAAGTCGCCAAGCAATATAAGGTTTTTAGATTTTTCTAAAGATAAAAAACTTGTAATCTCTGAAACAAAATCAGTAACGCTACTTTTATGAAGTCTATACACACAAATACAACAATATTCAATACTCCCAATATTGAAGGAAACTTTGATCAAATCACAGGAATTAAGATTGTAATTACAAGAAATACATTTGAAGTCACTTCTATAATAAGCAGCTACTCCACCAGAACAATAAGAGGAATTGCAAGTTGCAATGAAAGAATAATTAGGAATATTGAAATCATCCATTTCATTTTCAAAATCCAAATTTCACTAATAAAGATAATATCAGGCCAGACTGGCAAAGAGTTTAAATAAGCCATTTTGGAAAAGATACGTAGATGATATTTTTGCTGTAATAAGGGAAAAGGACTTAGAATCAACCTTAACTACTCTTAACGGGCTCCACAGGAATATACAGTTTACTGTCGAATTAGAAAAAGAAGGTCAACTACCATTCTTAGATCTACTGTTAAGTAAAATAGGAACATCTCTAGAACTAGAGATTTACAGGAAACCTACGGATACTGACAGGGTCATCCCGCATACATCTAACCACTCCTATCAACATAAGATGGCATCGTTCAACATCCAGGAGAATCATAGTATTTCGAAAGAAGACATTGTAATGGTGAATTACATTAGAGATCCTAGGAAACTAGATTCAGCTGAAAGCATCGAAATTTACAAAACTAAAAATGACTCACTCCTAAATAAAGACCATCAAGGCAACGGATATTCTTCTTTATTTAAATTTTTAATGAAATATAGTAAAACGAATAACACCACTCCTAGTTGGCACTCTAACGTCGGAAAAATTATTTCAAATACCAATAATAAAATAAATAAAAATATTTTTATTCAACCCCCTACCTGTGCTAATTCATTGGATAATAAACAACCATGCATCTGCGAGAAACATCAAATTGTTACCTGAACGAATAAAATAAATAAGACAATTTTAGATTTCTTTCCTCAGTCGAGTACAAAACACTGAAGAAGTCTGCAAGTAGTAGACAAAATACGCGTATCTGTATGATAAGCATATCAGTAAAATTAAAAGGAAAATATTCGACTATTTTCACATTTTAATTTGCCTTTTCTGTTTCTAAATCATCTTCGAATTTAACTTTACTAATTGGTAAAACTGATGTATATAATTTTTTCATTACAAATATTTCCTTTTTTTGGCTCGTTTTTTATTGGTTTTTTTTTTTATGATCTTGACAGTAACTTAGGTAGAATCACCTTTTCGTGTTTAATTAAGTACGGTACTGCAATTTTACACTACAATATCTACAATAATTCGAGTATTTATTTTAACAAATTACTGGCTTATCTACTCATTAAATGTGGAAAACTACTACTATTGTCAGGAACTAAGCCTTCTTAAATAGAATAGTTCCACTTTATTCAATTTGTTACCAGATTAACTCTCAATTATCTTTTGTCATTTATTATATCCCAATGACAAAGGGTACTGGACCAGGTCGAAAAATCCATAAAGCATTTTTTATGTTTTGCTTCATCGGGAATCGAACCTGGGACCTTTCGGTTGAAAGGCAGGTACTCTACCTACTGCGCCATCCAGCGTGTTTAAATTTATAGCGTTATAAAACTAGCTCCATAAAACTTTTTCTGAATTGATGTCCTTATCTAAATGTAAACATTGAGTTAAGTTCTTGAAATTATAAATTTCGACATGGACCATTTCTATAACCATGCATGGTTTTCCAGTTTTTTTTTTACCATTATATTTACATAAACCATTGACTAGGTACATATATTTGCTTCCCTTTTCTCTTTCTATATTGGCATGAGCACCATCAGCTTCGTTTTATGTATGGCCTTGCTCTAAAAAACGGTGTGTTACATTTATACTAACGGTTTTGCAATCTCATTGACCTCATTTACAGTTCTTTTATGTCTTCCTCTTGAATCAGGTAATAAAATTCCAAGATGATTCTGAAGTTTCTTGAAAGCTGTTGTTATCCACTGCTTATTAGTATTCAAAGTATTCATAAACATTAACTGGCAAACCCAAATCTCCTCTATGTTTTCACTGTTTCTTTTTTTTTTAAAATAGTTTCTTATAAATTTTCTATTTATTTTTGGATTTAGTGTGCAGGTGTTTTTGTACGCTCTAAAATAAATTGCCACTGCATCATCTTACTACCTAATTTCCAAAAACTATCAAAAATCTTAAGACATTCATCACATTCAAATTTTTTATAAGTCTTCAATTGGCAAGAACTGCTATTGGGCGATCGCTGTGAAATTTTGACAGGTTATAGATTGGAATATGGGCAATCTGATGTATACCATAACTCAATTTGCAGATAAGTCGAGTTGTCATACTTTACTTTGGATAGGTCGCTTTATGGAAATATGATATGGTTTGAAATGAGCCAAATGAGAATATCCTTCAAATAAACGTGGAAATGTATTCTTCAAAAAATAATTTTAATACTATAAATAGTATTTAAATCGTCACCTCAATTCCATTATACATTTTTTTCCATTATTTCAGTTTATCTGATGTACATTTTATTTTTTTTTTTATTGATTTACCTTAGACAATAACCGCATACGTAATAATAATTTACTTGAAAAAAAAAAAAAAAAAATTAAATTTCAATTTAATTCTGGCAATGGATGAGTTGCGACAATTTGATAAATTACAATTTGTATATGTTAATATGACTGATACATGGAAGATTTTTATATTTTAAATAATTGAAAATTCTAATTAAAAACAGAAAAATTTTTAATAAAATATATTTTAACTAGGGGCCCCTGTTGAGTAATTATAATTCAAGTTAAAGCTAAGTTTAAAGTTTTTAAAAGAGCATGGACTGATGTACACTTCTCATTACAAAGCAGAAAACACTAATGTTTTAATGAAAAGCTTTGAAATTAGTATGTTTTTGTTAAAAAATATAAATACCTTACTTCTCATTTTCTGTTTCGTTCCTACCTATTTCTTAATGTATTTGGTGAATAATAAAACCATATGATTAAAAAAATTTCAACTGTGTGCGCATTATTATTTTATATACAACTTATTTATTATATAATATTAAAAGTTCATTATGGAGAAGAAAGATAAAATGAAAAGGTGTCTACTGCGCAGGTCCTTAAATGATTGTCAATCATAATTATAGATCTTGCTACATCTCATTTTAAATATATAATATTTAAATAACAATAAGAATCGGTTGTGAAATGGTTAAGATATTTGTACCTTACTTTTTTCAATTTACATATTAAATAATAGTGATATTTTTGAATTAACCTATTGAAGCCTAAAGTTTCGAAAACGCTAACATTTTTTGTGTGTAGCTGTACATATTTATTAAGAAGTAGCGAAGTTAAGAACACATTTTTATTATAAAGATATAATAATTTGGAAAAATCGACGAAATTAGTAAAACATTAGATTATTGTATAAAACTAATTAGAAAATCATTCAGAAATTTGTCTTTAAACCTTTTAAATAACGCCTTTTTCCTCATAGAATAAGAAAAATGTGTAACTTTTGAACTAACCAATACTAGACAATAAATTTAAATACTCCATATTGGATAGTACTAAAGCTTATAATAACTCTAACATTGCTTTCCAACACATGTAGCGATTTTTGTATAATTCGTCGAACTTTTTCAAGTCCTTCATGGTTTCAAAAGGCACAGCAAAAGAACAGTTATATTTTTACAGTTCAAATTTTTGAGAGAATTGTACTTCAAAATGCTCTTAAGTGTAATACTTTAACAAGTATAGGAACATTTGAAGTTCTTATGGTAAAATTGTAACAATCTATTGAACAATCAGCAGCAACAACCAAACTGTAAAAGTTTTATCATCCGTTAAAATACCCAATAAAAAAAAAACAAAATAACATATATATCGTAAAACGCAGTGATTGCAGTGTATATAATCAACACATGAAAGAATTCGATTTGTATGACTATGGAATCGCTAATTATTAATATAGAATTAAAATAAGTGCTAACAAATTATTGTAATTTTTTTATATATAAATTTTAGTAGGTAATTTTAGTTTTAATCAAAAACAAAATATATAGTTTCATAAAAAAGTAAACAAATAGACATCAGCTCCAACTTTAACTTCTATGAACTAAAGTTAAATAAAGAAATTAAAATCACATTTTTATACAGCTCATTAGTCTATTACCATCATAAACACAGTATTCATTACTAAAAATAAAACATTTTTTAAACAATATACAATATTAAAGCTAATACTAACACACAAACAAATAATTTTTATTAAATATTAGATATTAATTTTATTACATTTTTACAGAGAAATTTTACATTAACCAAGGACGCAAATCTATTCGTTACATTCTCCGTTATTAATTCTACAGTAGAAACTTTGTTGATCAAAATATTCCATAGTATCACAAGATTGCTCGAAACCCTTACCATTTAAGCATATGATGTATTTTTTGCAACTTTGTGGATGTGGCAAAAATGTACCATATGGCTTATCATTACAAATATCAACTGATCTTTTCAATAATTTAAGGTCGGTACGAGACAGCATATTTGTTACATTAGATTTGACTTTATCACATGATCCATTGTCTTCTACACAAAAATTTATTTTCTTATCAAAGAATTGATTATTAGGACAGTTTTGTGTTCTCCATTTACCCTGAACACATAAATAAAATTTAGCACAATCATCATCATTTTGTTTATACTCGCCATGAACACATTTTTCCTGTGGTGCGGTTGTTGTTGTCTTTGGTATACAAGATCCATCGTCAGGAGTACAGAAGTTATTATCGATATTGAAATACTGGCCTTGAGGACAATATTGTTCTCTCCATCTTCCACTAACACATAAATAAAATTTGGTACATTCTCCTGAATACTCTTTATATTCTCCATGATGGCAATTTGGTTTCGATGTAGGTTTGGTTGTTGCTTCGCTAGTTGTTGAAGTAGTTGAAGTTGTACTCTTACATGATCCATCTTCCGGTATACAGAAATTTTTGTCTTGATTAAAATATTGACCTTCAGGACAATATTGTTCTCTCCAAATTCCAACAACACATAAATAAAATTTAGTACAATCTCCTGAATACTCTTTGTATTCTCCATGTTGGCAATTTGGTTTCGAAGTAGGTTTGGTTGTTGCTTTGGTGGTTGTTGCTTGGGTCGTTGTTGAAGTTGTTGACGTTGTACTCCTACATGAACCATCTTCAGGTATACAGAAATTTTTGTCGTGATTAAAATATTGACCTTCAGGACAATATTGTTCTCTCCAAATTCCAACAACACATAAATAAAATTTAGTACAATCTCCTGAATACTCTTTGTATTCTCCATGTTGGCAATTTGGTTTCGAAGTAGGTTTGGTTGTTGCTCTGGTGGTTGTTGAAGTTGTTGACGTTGTACTCCTACATGAACCATCTTCAGGTATACAGAAATTTTTGTCTTGATTAAAATATTGACCTTCAGGACAATATTGTTCTCTCCAAATTCCAACCACACATAAATAAAATTTAGTACAATCTCCTGAATACTCTTTGTATTCTCCATGTTGGCAATTTGGTTTCGAAGTAGGTTTGGTTGTTGCTTGGGTGGTTGTTGAAGTTGTTGACGTTGTACTCCTACATGAACCATCTTCAGGTATACAGAAATTTTTGTCTTGATTAAAATATTGACCTTCAGGACAATATTGTTCTCTCCAAATTCCAACCACACATAAATAAAATTTAGTACAATCTCCTGAATACTCTTTGTATTCTCCATGTTGGCAATTTGGTTTCGAAGTAGGTTTGGTTGTTGCTTGAGTGGTTGTTGAAGTTGTTGACGTTGTACTCCTACATGAACCATCTTCAGGTATACAGAAATTTTTGTCTTGATTAAAATATTGACCTTCAGGACAATATTGTTCTCTCCAAATTCCAACAACACATAAATAAAATTTAGTACAATCTCCTGAATACTCTTTGTATTCTCCATGTTGGCAATTTGGTTTCGAAGTAGGTTTGGTTGTTGCTCTGGTGGTTGTTGAAGTTGTTGACGTTGTACTTCTACATGAACCATCTTCAGGTATACAGAAATTTTTGTATTGATTAAAATATTGACCTTCAGGACAATATTGTTCTCTCCAAATTCCAACAACACATAAATAAAATTTAGTACAATCTCCTGAATACTCTTTGTATTCTCCATGTTGGCAATTTGGTTTCGAAGTAGGTTTGGTTGTTGCTTGGGTGGTTGTTGAAGTTGTTGACGTTGTACTCCTACATGAACCATCTTCCGGTATACAGAAATTTTTGTCTTGATTAAAATATTGACCTTCAGGACAATATTGTTCTCTCCAAATTCCAACAACACATAAATAAAATTTAGTACAATCTCCTGAATACTCTTTGTATTCTCCATGTTGGCAATTTGGTTTCGAAGTAGGTTTGGTTGTTGCTTGGGTGGTTGTTGAAGTTGTTGACGTTGTACTCGTACATGTTCCGTCTTCAGGTATACAGAAGTTCTTATCGCGATTGAAATACTGCCCTTCAGGACAATATTGTTGTTTCCAAGTTCCAAGAACACATAACTTAAATTTGTAGCACTCTTCCTCGTGCTCTTTGAATTCTCCATGAATGCATTCTGGTTTTATTGTGGTAGATTGCGTAGTAGATGGAGTAGTTGCGGTGGTTGTAGATGTGGTTGTTGATTCTGTTGTCGAAGAAGATGATGTTGTTGTACTCTTTGGAGTGGTCGTTGTGGAAGTAGTCGATGTTGATGTCGTTGTTGGGCGACATGTTCCATCGTCTGGGACACAGTAGTTCTTGCTTTTGTCGAAATACTGATTATTTGGACACGACTGGTTTCTCCAAATTCCACTCACACATAACTTAAATTTGTAACATACTTCTTCGTGCTCCATGAATTCTCCATGAATGCATTCTGGTTTTATTGTGGTAGATTGCGTAGTAGATGGAGTAGTTGTGGTGGTTGTAGATGTGGTTGTTGATTCTGTTGTCGAAGAAGATGATGTTGTTGTACTCTTTGGAGTGGTCGTTGTGGAAGTGGTCGATGTTGATGTCGTTGTTGGGCGACATGTTCCATCGTCTAGGACACAGTAGTTTTTGCTTTTGTCGAAGTACTGATTATTTGGACACGACTGGTTTCTCCAAATTCCATTAACACATAACCTAAATTTGTAACACTCTTCGTCGTGCTCCTTGAATTCTCCATGAATGCATTCTGGTTTTATTGTAGTAGATTGCGTAGTAGATGGTGTACTTGTGGTGCTTGTAGATGTGGTTGTTGATTCTGTTGTCGAAGAAGATGATGTTGATGTACTCTTTGGAGTGGTCGTTGTGGAAGTGGTCGATGTTGATGTCGTTGTTGGGCGACATGTTCCATCGTCTAGGACACAGTAGTTTTTGCTTTTGTCGAAATACTGATTATTTGGACAAGACTGGTTTCTCCAAATTCCATTCACACATAACTTAAATTTGTAACACTCTTCGTCGTGCTCCTTGAATTCTCCATGAATGCATTCTGGTTTCACTGTGGTGGATTGCGTTGTAGATGGAGTACTTATTGTGCTTGTAGATGTGGTTGTTGATTCTGTTGTCGAAGAAGATGATGTTGTTGTACTCTTTGGAGTGGTCGTTGAGGAAGTAGTCGATGTTGATGTCGTTGTTGGGCGACATGTTCCATCGTCTAGGACACAGTAGTTTTTGCTTTTGTCGAAATACTGATTATTTGGACAAGACTGGTTTCTCCAAATTCCATTCACACATAATTTAAATTTGTAACACTCTTCGTCGTGCTCCTTGAATTCTCCATGAATGCATTCTGGTTTCACTGTGGTAGATTGCGTTGTAGATGGAGTACTTGTTGTGCTTGTAGATGTGGTTGTTGATTCTGTTGTCGAAGAAGATGATGTTGTTGTACTCTTTGGAGTGGTCGTTGTGGAAGTGGTCGATGTTGATGTCGTTGTTGGGCGACATGTTCCATCGTCTAGGACACAGTAGTTTCTGCTTTTGTCGAAATACTGATTATTTGGACAAGACTGGTTTCTCCAAATTCCATTCACACATAACTTAAATTTGTAACACTCTTCGTCGTGCTCCTTGAATTCCCCATGAATGCATTCTGGTTTTACTGTGGTAGATTGCGTTGTAGATGGAGTACTTGTTGTGCCTGTAGATGTGGTTGTTGATTCTGTTGTCGAAGAAGATGATGTTGTTGTACTCTTTGGAGTGGTCGTTTTGGAAGTGGTCGACGTTGATGTCGTTGTTGGACGACATTGTCCATCGTCTAGGATACAGTAGTTTTTGCTTTTGTCGAAATACTGATTATTTGGACAAGACTGGTTTCTCCAAATTCCACTCACACATAACTTAAATTTGTAACACTCTTCGTCGTGCTCCTTGAATTCTCCATGAATGCATTCTGGTTTCACTGTGGTAGATTGCGTTGTAGATGGAGTACTTGTGGTGGTTGTAGATCTGGTTGTTGATTCTGTTGTCGAAGAAGATGATGTTGTTGTACTCTTTGGAGTGGTCGTTGTGGAAGTGGTCGATGTTGATGTCGTTGTTGGGCGACATTGTCCATCGTCTAGGACACAGTAGTTTTTGCTTCTGTCGAAATACTGATTATTTGGACAAGACTGGTTTCTCCAAATTCCATTCACACATAATTTAAATTTGTAACACTCTTCGTCGTGCTCTTTAAATTCTCCATGAATGCATTCTGGTTTTACTGTGGTAGATTGCGTTGTAGATGGAGTACTTGTTGTGCCTGTAGATGTGGTTGTTGATTCTGTTGTCGAAGAAGAAGATGTTGTTGTACTCTTTGGAGTAGTCGTTGTGGAAGTGGTCGACGTTGATGTCGTTGTTGGGCGACATTGTCCATCGTCTAGGACACAGTAGTTTTTGCTTCTGTCGAAATACTGATTATTTGGACAAGACTGGTTTCTCCAAATTCCATTCACACATAACTGAAATTTGTAACACTCTTCCTCGTGCTCCTTGAATTCTCCATGAATGCATTCTGGTTTTATTGTAGTAGATTGTGTAGTAGATGGAGTACTTGTGCTGGTTGTAGATCTGGTTGTTGATTCGGTTGTCGAAGAAGAAGATGTTGTTGTACTCTTTGGAGTAGTCGTTGTGGAAGTGGTCGACGTTGATGTCGTTGTTGGGCGACATTGTCCATCGTCTAGGACACAGTAGTTTTTGCTTCTGTCGAAATACTGATTATTTGGACAAGACTGGTTTCTCCAAATTCCATTCACACATAACTGAAATTTGTAACACTCTTCCTCGTGTTCCTTGAATTCTCCATGAATGCAATCTGGTTTTACTGTGGTAGATTGCGTAGTAGATGGAGTACTTGCGGTGGTTGTAGATCTGGTAGTTGATTCGGTTGTCGAAGAGGATGATGTTGTTGTACTCTTTGGAGTGGTCGTTGTGGAAGGAGTCGATGTGGATGTCGTTGTTGGGCGACATTGTCCATCGTCTAGCACACAGTAGTTTTTGCTTCTGTCGAAATACTGATTATTTGGACAAGACTGGTTTCTCCAAATTCCATTCACACATAACTTAAATTTGTAACACTCTTCGTCGTGCTCCTTGAATTCTCCATGAATGCATTCTGGTTTTACTGTGGTAGATTGCGTTGTAGATGGAGTACTTGTGGTGCTTGTAGATGTGGTTGTTGATTCTGTTGTCGAAGAAGATGATGTTGTTGTACTCTTTGGAGTAGTCGTTGTGGAAGTGGTCGACGTTGATGTCGTTGTTGGGCGACATTGTCCATCGTCTAGGACACAGTAGTTTTTGCTTCTGTCGAAAAACTGATTATTTGGACAGGACTGGTTTCTCCAAATTCCACTCACACATAACTGAAATTTGTAACACTCTTCCTCGTGTTCCTTGAATTCTCCATGAATGCATTCTGGTTTTATTGTGGTAGATTGCGTAGTAGATGGAGTACTTGCGGTGGTTGTAGATCTGGTAGTTGATTCGGTTGTCGAAGAGGATGATGTTGTTGTACTCTTTGGAGTGGTCGTTGTGGAAGGAGTCGATGTGGATGTCGTTGTTGGGCGACATTGTCCATCGTCTAGGACACAGTAGTTTTTGCTTCTGTCGAAATACTGATTATTTGGACAAGACTGGTTTCTCCAAGTTCCATTCACACATAACTTAAATTTGTAACACTCTTCGTCGTGCTCCTTGAATTCTCCATGAATGCATTCTGGTTTTACTGTGGTAGATTGCGTTGTAGATGGAGTACTTGTGGTGCTTGTAGATGTGGTTGTTGATTCTGTTGTCGAAGAAGATGATGTTGTTGTACTCTTTGGAGTAGTCGTTGTGGAAGTGGTCGATGTGGATGTCGTTGTTGGGCGACATTGTCCATCGTCTAGGACACAGTAGTTTTTGCTTCTGTCGAAATACTGATTATTTGGACAGGACTGGTTTCTCCAAATTCCACTCACACATAACTGAAATTTGTAACACTCTTCCTCGTGTTCCTTGAATTCTCCATGAATGCATTCTGGTTTTATTGTGGTAGATTGCGTAGTAGATGGAGTACTTGTGGTGCTTGTAGATGTGGTTGTTGATTCTGTTGTCGAAGAAGATGATGTTGTTGTACTCTTTGGAGTAGTCGTTGTGGAAGTGGTCGACGTTGATGTCGTTGTTGGGCGACATTGTCCATCGTCTAGGACACAGTAGTTTTTGCTTCTGTCGAAATACTGATTATTTGGACAGGACTGGTTTCTCCAAATTCCACTCACACATAGTTGAAATTTGTAACACTCTTCCTCGTGCTCCTTGAATTCTCCATGAATGCATTCTGGTTTTACTGTGGTAGATTGCGTTGTAGATGGAGTACTTGTGGTGCTTGTAGATGTGGTTGTTGATTCTGTTGTCGAAGAAGTTGATGTTGTTGTACTCTTTGGAGTAGTCGTTGTGGAAGTGGTCGATGTGGATGTCGTTGTTGGGCGACATTGTCCATCGTCTAGGACACAGTAGTTTTTGCTTCTGTCGAAATACTGATTATTTGGACAGGACTGGTTTCTCCAAATTCCACTCACACATAGTTGAAATTTGTAACACTCTTCCTCGTGCTCCTTGAATTCTCCATGAATGCATTCTGGTTTTATTGTAGTAGATGGCGTAGTAGATGGAGTACTTGTGGTGGTTGTAGATCTGGTTGTTGATTCGGTTGTCGAAGAAGAAGATGTTGTTGTACTCTTTGGAGTAGTCGTTGTGGAAGTGGTCGACGTTGATGTCGTTGTTGGGCGACATTGTCCATCGTCTACGACGCAGTAGTTTTTGCTTTTGTCGAAATACTGATTATTTGGACAAGACTGGTTTCTCCAAATTCCACTCACACATAACTGAAATTTGTAACACTCTTCCTCGTGCTCCTTGAATTCTCCATGAATGCATTCTGGTTTTATTGTGGTAGATTGCGTAGTAGATGGAGTACTTGTGGTGCTTGTAGATGTGGTTGTTGATTCTGTTGTCGAAGAAGATGATGTTGTTGTACTCTTTGGAGTAGTCGTTGTGGAAGTGGTCGATGTGGATGTCGTTGTTGGGCGACATTGTCCATCGTCTAGGACACAGTAGTTTTTGCTTCTGTCGAAATACTGATTATTTGGACAGGACTGGTTTCTCCAAATTCCACTCACACATAACTGAAATTTGTAACACTCTTCCTCGTGTTTCTTGAATTCTCCATGAATGCATTCTGGTTTTATTGTGGTAGATTGCGTAGTAGATGGAGTACTTGTGGTGCTTGTAGATGTGGTTGTTGATTCTGTTGTCGAAGAAGATGATGTTGTTGTACTCTTTGGAGTAGTCGTTGTGGAAGTGGTCGACGTTGATGTCGTTGTTGGGCGACATTGTCCATCGTCTACGACGCAGTAGTTTTTGCTTTTGTCGAAATACTGATTATTTGGACAAGACTGGTTTCTCCAAATTCCACTCACACATAACTGAAATTTGTAACACTTTTCCTCGTGTTCCTTGAATTCTCCATGAATGCATTCTGGTTTTATTGTGGTAGATTGCGTAGTAGATGGAGTACTTGTGGTGCTTGTAGATGTGGTTGTTGATTCTGTTGTCGAAGAAGATGATGTTGTTGTACTCTTTGGAGTAGTCGTTGTGGAAGTGGTCGATGTGGATGTCGTTGTTGGGCGACATTGTCCATCGTCTAGGACACAGTAGTTTTTGCTTCTGTCGAAATACTGATTATTTGGACAGGACTGGTTTCTCCAAATTCCACTCACACATAACTGAAATTTGTAACACTCTTCCTCGTGTTCCTTGAATTCTCCATGAATGCATTCTGGTTTTATTGTGGTAGATTGCGTAGTAGATGGAGTACTTGTGGTGCTTGTAGATGTGGTTGTTGATTCTGTTGTCGAAGAAGATGATGTTGTTGTACTCTTTGGAGTAGTCGTTGTGGAAGTGGTCGACGTTGATGTCGTTGTTGGGCGACATTGTCCATCGTCTAGGACACAGTAGTTTTTGCTTCTGTCGAAATACTGATTATTTGGACAGGACTGGTTTCTCCAAATTCCACTCACACATAGTTGAAATTTGTAACACTCTTCCTCGTGCTCCTTGAATTCTCCATGAATGCATTCTGGTTTTATTGTAGTAGATGGCGTAGTAGATGGAGTACTTGTGGTGGTTGTAGATCTGGTTGTTGATTCGGTTGTCGAAGAAGAAGATGTTGTTGTACTCTTTGGAGTAGTCGTTGTGGAAGTGGTCGACGTTGATGTCGTTGTTGGGCGACATTGTCCATCGTCTACGACGCAGTAGTTTTTGGTTTTGTCGAAATACTGATTATTTGGACAAGACTGGTTTCTCCAAATTCCACTAACACATAACTGAAATTTGTAACACTCTTCCTCGTGCTCCTTGAATTCTCCATGAATGCATTCTGGTTTTATTGTAGTAGATTGCGTAGTAGATGGAGTACTTGTGGTGGTTGTAGATCTGGTTGTTGATTCGGTTGTCGAAGAAGAAGATGTTGTTGTACTCTTTGGAGTAGTCGTTGTGGAAGTGGTCGACGTTGATGTCGTTGTTGGGCGACATTGTCCATCGTCTACGACGCAGTAGTTTTTGCTTTTGTCGAAATACTGATTATTTGGACAAGACTGGTTTCTCCAAATTCCACTCACACATAACTGAAATTTGTAACACTCTTCCTCGTGTTCCTTGAATTCTCCATGAATGCATTCTGGTTTTATTGTGGTAGATGGCTTGGTAGATGGAGTACTTGTGGTGGTTGTAGTTCTGGTTGTTGATTCTGATGTCGAAGAAGATGATGTTGTTGTACTCTTTGGAGTGGTCGTTGTGGGAGGAGTCGATGTGGATGTCGTTGTTGGGGAACATTGTCCATCGTCTGGGACACAGTAGTTTTTGCTTTTGTCGAAATACTGATTATTTGGACAAGACTGGTTTCTCCAAATTCCACTCACACATAACTGAAATTTGTAACACTCTTCCTCGTGTTCCTTGAATTCTCCATGAATGCATTCTGGTTTTATTGTGGTAGATGGCGTAGTAGATGGAGTACTTGTGGTGGTTGTAGATCTGGTTGTTGATACTGATGTCGAAGAAGATGGTGTTGTTGTACTCTTTGGAGTAGTCGTTGTGGAAGGAGTCGTTGTGGATGTCGTTGTTGGGCGACATTGTCCATCGTCTACGACGCAGTAGTTTTTGCTTTTGTCGAAATACTGATTATTTGGACAAGACTGGTTTCTCCAAATCCCACTCACACATAACTGAAATTTGTAACACTCTTCCTCGTGTTCCTTGAATTCTCCATGAATGCATTCTGGTTTTATTGTGGTAGATGGCGTAGTAGATGGAGTACTTGTGGTGGTTGTAGTTCTGGTTGTTGATTCTGATGTCGAGGAAGACGATGTTGTTGTACTCTTTGGAGTAGTCGTTGTGGAAGTAGTCGATGTCGATGTCGTTGTTGGGCGACATTGTCCATCGTCTGGGACACAGTAGTTTTTGCTTTTGTCAAAATACTGATTATTTGGACAGGACTGGTTTCTCCAAATTCCACTCACACATAACTGAAATTTGTAACACTCTTCCTCGTGTTCCTTGAATTCTCCATGAATGCATTCTGGTTTTATTGTGGTAGATGGCGTAGTAGATGGAGTACTTGTGGTGCTTGTAGATCTGGTTGTTGATTTTGATGTCGAAGAAGATGATGTTGTTGTACTCTTTGGAGTGGTCGTTGTGGAAGTAGTCGATGTCGATGTCGTTGTTGGGCGACATTGTCCATCGTCTACGACACAGTAGTTTTTGCTTTTGTCGAAATACTGATTATTTGGACAAGACTGGTTTCTCCAAATTCCACTCACACATAACTGAAATTTGTAACACTCTTCCTCGTGTTCCTTGAATTCTCCATGAATGCATTCTGGTTTTATTGTGGTAGATGGCGTAGTAGATGGAGTACTTGTGGTGCTTGTAGATCTGGTTGTTGATTTTGATGTCGAAGAAGATGATGTTGTTGTACTCTTTGGAGTGGTCGTTGTGGAAGTAGTCGATGTCGATGTCGTTGTTGGGCGACATTGTCCATCGTCTACGACACAGTAGTTTTTGCTTTTGTCGAAATACTGATTATTTGGACAAGACTGGTTTCTCCAAATTCCACTCACACATAACTTAAATTTGTAACACTCTTCGTCGTGCTCCTTGAATTCTCCATGAATGCATTCTGGTTTTATTGTGGTGGTTGGCGTTGTTGTAGTTTTTTGTGTGGTAGTCGTTGACGATGGTGTGGTTGTTGGGCGACATATTCCGTGATCTGGCACGCAATAGTTTTTGGTAACTTCGAAGTATTGATCCCACGGGCAAGATTGTTCTCTCCAGAAACCACTTACACACAACATGAATTTCTCACATTCTTCGTGTTTCTTATATTGTCCATGAATGCATTCTGGCTTTATTGTGGTGGTTACGGTTGTTGTAGTTCGTTGTGTGGTAGTTGTTGGAGATGGGGTGGTTGTTGGTCGACATATTCCGTGATCTGGCACGCAATAGTTTTTGGTGGCATCGAAGTATTGATCCCAGGGGCAGGATTGTTCTCTCCAAAAACCACTTACACACAACATGAATTTCTCACAATCTATGTGAGGTTTAAATTCCCCATGAATACATTCTGGTTTTATTGTTGTAGTTTTTGTTGTTGTAGTTTGTGGCGTAGTGGTCGTAGAAGTTGTTGTAGGAGATGCAGTTGTTGTCCGACATATTCCGTGATCTGGCACGCAATAGTTTTTGGTAACATCGAAGTATTGATCCCATGGGCAAGATTGTTCTCTCCAAAAGCCACTGACACACAATATGAATTTCTCACATTCGTGGTGTGGCTTATATTGTCCATGAATGCATTCTGGCTTTATTGTCGTGGTTGGCGTTGTTGTAGTTCGTTGTGTGGTAGTCGTTGAAGATGGGGTGGTTGTCGTTGCTCTTGTGGAAGATTTAGTTGGGGTTGTAGGGTTGCATGATCCGTCCTCTGGTATGCAATAATTTTTGTCTCTATTAAAATATTGGTTCGGTTTACAAGAATGTACTCGCCAGTATCCATGTACGCAAAGTTTGAAATAGGTACATTCGTCTTCATGGTGTGTAAATTCACCATGTATGCACTCCTCCCATTTTTCGGTAGTTGTGGTTGTGGGTCTGCAAGTTCCATCCTCGGGAACGCAATAATTTTTGATTGGATCAAAATATTGATCATCTAAGCATGATTTTGTAACCCATCTCTCGTTTAAACATAACAAAAATTTCCAACATATGAGAGGATGTCGAGCGAATTGTCCATGGTAGCAGAATGGTGTGGTTCCTGTTGAAGAAGTTGAAGGCGTTGTGCTGACGCAAGATCCATCCTCTGGAACACAGTAATTTTTTTCTGGGTTAAAGTATTTGTTTATGCCGCAGGTGTGAATTCTCCAATGTCCAAAAACACATAATTCAAATCTCAAACAATCACCACGATGTTCTCTATACATTCCATGAACACAGTTCGGACGTGAGGTAGATTTTGTTGTAAGGTGTGTTGTAGTTATGGTAGTTGGTTCTGTTGTTGTAGTTATGGTAGTTGGTTCTGTTATTGTAGTTGATCGACAAGATCCATCTTCAGGAACACAGTAGTTCTTTTTTATATTAAAGTATTGATTAGTTGGGCAAGTGTGGATACGCCATATTCCAAAAACGCATAATCTAAATTGTGTACAATCTTTAGAGTACCCTTTATATTGTCCATGAATACATTCTTGGGTCGGTGGAATTTTAGTTGTAGTAGTAGACGTGACTTGTGTAGTCGTTTTACATGTTCCATCTTCTGGCACACAATAATTTTTTATGGTATTAAAATATTGTCCATCAGAGCAGGACTGTTTTCTCCATTTGCCGACCACACACAAATAAAATTGTGTACAATCATCTCGATATTCTTTATATTGCCCATGGATGCAATCTGGTTTTGTAGTTGTAGTTCTACATGTCCCATCTTCTGGAACACAATAATTTTTTATGGTATTAAAATATTGTCCATCAGAGCACGATTGTTTTCTCCATTTGCCGACCACACACAAATAAAATTGTGTACAATCATCTCGATATTCTTTATATTGCCCATGGATGCAATCTGGTTTTGTAGTTGTAGTTCTACATGTCCCATCTTCTGGAACACAATAATTTTTTATGGTATTAAAATATTGTCCATCAGAGCACGATTGTTTTCTCCATTTGCCGACCACACACAAATAAAATTGTGTACAATCATCTCGATATTCTTTATATTGCCCATGGATGCAATCTGGTTTTGTAGTTGTAGTTCTACATGTCCCATCCTCTGGAACACAATAATTTTTTATAGTATTAAAATATTGGCCATCGGAGCAAGATTGTTTTCTCCATTTGCCGACCACACACAAATAAAATTGTGTACAATCATCTCGATATTCTTTATACTGTCCATGGATGCATTCTGGTTTTGTAGTTGTAGTTATACATGTCCCATCTTCTGGAACACAATAATTTTTTATAGTATTAAAATATTGGCCATCGGAGCAAGGTTGTTTTCTCCATTTGCCGACCACACACAAATAAAATTGTGTACAATCATCTCGATATTCTTTATACTGTCCATGGATGCATTCTGGTTTTGTAGTTGTAGTTATACATGTCCCATCTTCTGGAACACAATAATTTTTTATGGTATTAAAATATTGTCCATCAGAGCACGACTGTTTTCTCCATTTGCCGACCACACACAAATAAAATTGTGTACAATCATCTCGATATTCTTTATACTGTCCATGGATGCATTCTGGTTTTGTAGTTGTAGTTTTACATGTTCCATCTTCTGGCACACAATAATTTTTTATAGTGTTGAAATATTGTCCCTCAGAGCACGATTGTTTTCTCCATTTGCCGACCACACACAAATAAAATTGTGTACAATCATCTCGATATTCTTTATACTGTCCTTGGATACAATCTGGTTTTGTAGTTGTAGTTTTGCATGTTCCATCTTCTGGCACACAATAATTTTTTATAGTGTTGAAATACTGCCCATCAGAGCAAGATTGTTTTCTCCATTTGTTAACCACACACAAGTAAAATTGTGTACAATCATCTCGATATTCCTTATATTGTCCGTGTATACATTCGGGTTTTAAAGTTGTAGATTCACATGTGCCATCTTCCGGTACACAGTAATTTTTAACTTGATTAAAATATTGATCATCTTCACAGGACTGATCTTTCCAATTACCATTTATACATAGCTGAAATTGTTTACAATCTGTAGCATGAGCTTTAAAAACACCATGTATACAATTTGGTTGAATAATTGGTTTAACAGTTGATTTAACATCTTCAGCACAAGAACCGTCATTTGGTATACAGAAATTATCCTTTTTACTAAAATATTTATTTCTTTCACACGTTTGTATTTGCCATAATCCTAAAACGCAAAGAAAAAATTGATGGCAGTTTGCATCATTTGGTTTGAATTGGCCGTGGTCACATTCATAACTAATTTGCTTTATATTAGACCTACAAGCTCCTGTTAAAACATCAAATATTTGATTATCTTTACATTGTTTTTTATAAGGAATGCCATTTACACAAATAAAATAATTAATTTTACTTTCTTTGTCTTCTAACCATTTGACATTTTTTCCTGAGCAATCAATATTTGTGCCAGAATTTCTTTTTATTCGATTACTTATAAGTGATTCTGTATTACATATTATTTTCGTTTTGTTATCACATTTTTTAGTATATGTGTCAAAGATTGTATCATTTTCACAAAAAATTTCCTTACAGTCATCATAAGAGTTGCATTCGAAATAGGATAGACAATTGTTATTTAAATTTGGATACAAAATCGTTTCGTTTGACTTCAAAACCTGCATAATATATGAAAAATGAAACTAATAATAAAATTCTATGCATATTTAAATATCGTACTTAAACTTACATTGGATATTTGAAATCGAGAATTTTGCATATTTTGACATTTAACATTCCAAAATTCAAATGTACAATCATCTTTTTGTGAATCGTACAATTTTCCATCATTGCAAATTTCAATTTTTGAAATTCCACTGGAACATACTATATAAGATCGGCAATTATCATGATAGTTTGGCGTCTTTAAACCATCTTGGGAATTTGAACAATTCTAAAAATAAAATAAAACAACCTTATTATAATTTTTATTTTAATTTTAATTAATTGTGCATTTAAAGAAAAATAACAATAATAATTTTATGTGTGAATATGGGAATATAGTATGAGGACGTATATTTATTTTGTTTATATTAATATTCATTCCCAACATTAGTACGTCATAAGGTCAATCATTTTTTTATAAGTTTTTAACTTATTCAACTGTTTTTCCTCACTTCGTACAGTATACTCTGTTTTAAAGAGTATTATTCGCATATTATTATCTATTATTTCCAATGAATTCCTACAAATGCTAATGATTCGATCCGTTTCAATTTTCGGAGCTTTATTTTTCTCATACTTCATAATTCGATATAAAAGGTAGTCAATCAATATAACTTCAAGATGTATCAGATATTAGCTTTTACTTTCAATTTCTCGCCATTTTTAATTAACACTACTACCGTTTCATTTTTTTTTTTTTTATTCCACATTGTTTCGATAACACTCGTTTGTGCTATAACCAAAGTACAATCAAAACAGCTACTTCATAAATTCTTATTCATCTCCTTAGTTCTTTGTTTCAACTAATTTTTTAACTGTATCTGGTTATTTAAAGGACGTTCCGTAATTTTTGAACGCTTTTACATACAAATTGAATTGCTTACATATTGTTTACATATTTCATAAATACTGTTTAATTTTATGCTATTATTACTGCACTTCATTACAAAAAAACCAAAAATGCCATTTTACAGCTAGGCTTCAATTGAACATTTTTTATTCTTTTTTAAAAATATTAAAATTTGGCAATTGAAATGGTGTAAACTTCAAATATAATGCGTTCAAATCAATATTAACTATTTCTTTTTTAATGTAATTTCAATAAAGTACGTTCATGATATTTCAGGTTTGAAAATTAACGCTACAAACCGAATTAATGAGATACATTTGAAATCGATCAAACAAATGCGTTTCAGTCTGACTTTCTCTACAAAATATTATATGGGATGAAGTATCCGGTAAAAGGTTTACTATTGTAATAGAAACTGAATAAATGGGCTTTTACGGCAACACAAAATTTTTAATATCAAAAATTTAAAATAATTTCAGTTAATCAATTATTGATCTATGTGTATGTATCCGTGCCGCAATACATAGTGGTTGCAGAGTATATTCAACTGCATGATAGAAAAAAAATTAAATTCTTAACTTTAAAATGAAAATAAATTAGCTAACAATATTCTAATGGTGGTGTCTCTTTTCATAAATCTAACTGACAAATTGAATACAATAATTTGTAACATGAAATGCAAATACAATTATAAATTTATGGAAATTGCTAATGACAGCAAAATATTGTAACCTGACTTATGATCATATGATAAAATATGTTAAAAAGTATTCTTCGAAAATCGCAATGCTACAATACCAGTTACTGATACTAAACGTAACATGATGGTGAGCACGCTTAACCATGACTTTTGTTTACAACTGGGGGATAAATAATAGAGTTCTCAACTCAATATGTCCAAAACTAAAAGCTTTCTAGTCTCACAAAAACTTACCCCATTCAACCCCACCCTATTATTCGGGGTGTGCGTATTCAGTGGACTAAACACTTGAATATCCTGGACATGCAGTAAACAAGAAAATGATATGGAATAATGATCTTTGATATTGCCGAAAATGCCTGTAGATGTTTGGGTTTTTTGAGTCGCTGCAAAACGTACTTTTCTTCCCATGGCATGCTAAATATCTATAAATCATACATACGACCCATGTTGGAATACAATTCACATATATGGGCTGGTGCATCACGAACCGCACTAAATTTTCTTGACAAAGTTCAAAAGCGTGCCATTCGTCTTATTGACAACCCTAATGTGACATCCTCCCTTGTACCACTTGAGCACTATCCCTATTTTATAGAAATCTTGTTTAGGCCCTTGTTCAGACGAAATTAAAACCCTAATGCCATCAAGTGCCCACCCCTACTCAGTTCAAATTCCAAGGTGGCTTAAAACCGGCTATGGGAATTCGTTTGTAGTCAATTTGTTTTGTTTAAAACCTAGTGTTTGGCTTAACTTAAAAAAAAAAAAAATACCCAAAAAACAAATGAAACAGGAAGAAGATGCAGATTGCGTAAAAGTATAATAATTTTTGAATGCCAAAAATGCATTCATATAAGTTATTCCTGATTTATTTTATCTGTAATAGATTCAAAAATTGGTACACGTTATTTTTCAAATTGTTTTAATATTTTGGAATTTTTTGTTTTTATATGTTTTTTTTTGTTTTTTCTTTTGTTTTTACAACGCTTTTACTCAATCCACTGTTGTTCACACTACGCAACGGTTATCTTCAACAAATTCTTATTTCTCTTTTAGTTTTATGCATTTCTCTTAGACAGAGCTTAAAAACGTATTAGTTTAAGGAAATCCTATAAGTGCGAAAGAGAAAGAAGAATTTTTCGTTGATGACTGTGTATAGTACAATGAACACAGGAAATGAATTTTAAACTAAAGTTTAACTTTAAATTTTGTTTTGCTTTAAATATTGGATTGTATGTAAAAACCTTTTTTTTTTTTTTAAATATTGTTTACAATCCACAATTATTAATCAAAGCACAGAAAATGTAAAAAATATAATCCAGAATGTTAAAATAAATATTACAATTTTTAAATGCAATTTTACATACTACCGTTATGTTATTCTGTTTTTTTTTTATTATTTTTTTCATTATTGAACATAGAAATAAAATTTTTAACTAAAAATTTTTTTTTAACAATATCGAATCCGATATAAGTCTGATAAACAATATTTTTAATATTTTAATTAGATAAATATCATATCATTATCACACTTATTATCACACTTATACTTAAAAACATAAACTTACATAATAACTCTGGACTGTTTCTGTACTATTTATCATACAAAAACCGCTTGGATATACGCAAACTTTTAAATATGGATTATATTCAAGTCCTTTTGGACAGATTTCCACTGTAGATTATGTAATTCATCACATTTGAAAAATTTACGACAATCTGTTGGATGTGCTATTTGTACAGCAAAACCGTGAACATTTTGATTAGCACATCGTTCATCGGCACTTGATATTAAAGTTAGTGTTAATAATAAATTAATAAATATTAAAAGCCTCATTTGGCTTCTTTTTTTTGTTTTAATATTTTGTAATTGTTATTACTATTTTAATTTAATTTTTTGTCTAATGTAAATTTAGAACTATATTTCACTAAATTTAATAATATTAAAAATTTTATACATTATTTTTTAATTAATTTTAAATTAATTTATATTCAAATAATTTTTCTTAATAGCTGGTATATCCTTTTTTTCTGTTTTTTGTTGTTTTTTTTTTTTTTTTTTGCTTTTGTTTCTATGAGTTAATGTTGTGTAATCCTTGAATCGAGATTAAAGATATAGCTTGTGTATGGATAGCTAAAACTAGGATTAATTAGAATCCTTGTGTGGTGATTTACTTTAATTTTTTATAGTCCAAAATTTATTTTAATTAATTTTTTTGATTTCACAAAAAAAAAAAATATCTTGTTATTTTTTTTTTGTAAATCGATCGTTAATATAGTTAAAGTGAATCTGAAATTTTTAACTATTAATTTTGATCATTTATAGTAAAAATTATTTCGATCTTATCAATTTTAATATTGTTTGATGCCGAAGAACATAAATAAATTGATAGTATACTAAGATAAATTTTTATATATTTTAAATATAATGTGTTTGTATATGTAAATAATAAAATATATATATATATATGTATATGTACATTTCATATGTAATCATTGATAATTTCTAAATTTGATTTTATCAGTTAAAAGCATTCTGAGATAAACATCATGTTCTAATGTTTGGTTAAAAATAAATATAAAAATTTCTCCTTCTCTTAACTTTTTTTTTTTTGATTTTTACTGATATACATTAATTATATCAATATCAACATAAATAATAATTATTAATTTTTTACCATCTTTTATTACTTATTGTGGCTACTTTTCAATTTACAAAAAAAAAAAAAAAAAAAAAAAGTTTAACAAATTTTTTTTTTTTCAGATATAGGTAGGTACCCAAATAAACTAATAAAATTTTAAGTTTTTATTAATTTTTTTTTTTTATATTAATTACAATATTCTAGTAATGAGTTAAAAAATTAAAATAGTGTTTAGTTAACGAACGTTCAAATAAAATAATCAATTAACAAGCATTTTGTCATGTGTGACATGAGTAAAGAATATTAGTTGTGTTTAGGCGTAAAGAAGTTGATGGTTTCTTATAAAAAAGTAATCGAGATTTATTTATTTTTTTATTTTTTTATTAAGCACTATTATTGGTATAATTTATTTGGACTATGTAAATTATGACTAAAATATATTAAAATAAATACTAGTGATTGCCTGTTCCACGAAATTCAAGGAAGTTTGATACAAAAAAATCGTACTCAATTTCATTATGAATTTCTATCAGTTTTCTATCATTTCAATTTATCCTTGGTACTATATTTTACTTTTTTATTAATTAATCCTAGACAACAACCACATACTTTTAGACATTTATCTTAGACGAACCGCAATTAAATTTAATTCTGGCGAGAAAAGAAAGAAGCTCTCTACATTCGTGATTTTGATAAATTAAAATCTTTGTATGTTAAGATGCACTAGTCGAACGTCCCATGCTCACGCACGATTTAATCATTTCAATAGATTTTATCACAAAACTATAGTAGTTTTAATTAAACCAACTCTCTTTCATAAAAGAAATAATATAGTTATCATAGAGATAATAGATCGGGTGGTAATTGGATGTGTTCACATTAAATTGTATTTGTAGTTAACAAAATCTGTTGTAAAAGCCAGCTCTCAGCGTTTAGATTATAATCAGCAATTGCAATATTGCATCTTCAAATGTTATCATTCCAATTTTTTCGATTCATCATCGATTTAAACTCTGTGCGCTTAGAACTTCAAAAACAAAATAAATATATGTAAAGAAATACAAAAATATTTTCTATTTCGACAATTTAAAAAATTTATTTTGAAGTTAAGCAGAAAAAAATGTTTATTTTCGTAAATCATTACGGCACAATTTAAGTTTAATATTTTGATAATTTAGTGAATTTTAAAAAAACTGTTTTATTTAATCTAAGCTTTATTCCTGCGTTTATTTGAAATCATTTAGTTACCCTCCCATCAAATAATTTCACATCATAAATTTAATAAATGAAAAAATATAGCTAATATTTTTTTTATTTTGCTTTGTTCTCAGCCCAATTTTTTTGGCACATCTGATCTGGCGAGTTGATTATTTTCTTAACTTTTTATTATTAGCATAATTTCGTGTGCAACATAAACAATTTTCTGAACATTTTATGGCTGTTTTAACTGAGTGGGTGAGATGAGCTACAATTTTGAGGCAGATAATTTTTAGTTAAAAATATCGCAACAATTTTTTCGTAGGTGTTAGCGTAGTACGCATAGCGAAATGATAATATATTATATGATATGATTATGATCAAATTGAAATACATAGTTAAAAAATTTGTGGGTCATTGGTCACACACACAGAAAAAAACAAACAGTTTCAATTTTGCATGTTGATTAGAAAAAAAAAACAATTCAAGAACAAAAGTAAAGTAAATTACAAAAACAAAAACCATACACATACATAATATGATACGTACGTACCTACCCACCTACTAAATGAATTGTTTTTTTTTTATGAATAAAATAAAATTTGAGTACTAAAAATCAAAATTCGAGTAAAAAAATAAAAAAAAATACAGAAAAAAAACAGGAAGTGTGAGTACAAAATAGTTTATAACTGCTGAAACACTGATCGCCATATAGCCTTTCGAGAATATTTTTGAAGGAAATAAATTTTTCTTTAATTATGTTAAAACAAAATTATTTTAGAACTTTCGCTATTGAATTATAAATTTAAATAAATTATTATATTTAATAAATTTAGTACTAAAAATTATTTTTTCAATTTTGTGAATTGGTTTGCTAATTTATTTTCCCTACTCTCCTGTTAGTTTTGTTTCATGAACCAACGAGGTCATTTCAAACAATCTATTTCCATTATATAGATGTGTATACTTATACCTGAGGTGAAATTTCAAATTAAGTTAAAACTAATTTTTAAAAAATGTTTAATGTCGCTACGTCTCTTTTTAAATATCTTTTGAAAAGAATAATCATGAAAATTGGTTTTGAAACGGTTTTATATATTTAAATATATTTTTTTTTTATTCTAAAATCATGTTCAGATATACTTCTTACATTTTTTTTTTAAAAATATATAAGTTAGAACTATTTTGTACATCAGATTGCGGAGATCAGATTACACAGGCTTAAATATTTTGAATTCATACGCAGCTTCATATGCAGCTTTAAATTGATAAAATAATTGCAAAATGCTTATCTCCATTCTCCATCATTTTAGTCAGCAATAAATTTTTGTTATCTGTTTTTATTCATATTGTCTTAGTTAAAAATTTTTCATTTGTTTCGAATCATAGACTCTTGAGGTACTATAAGATGTCATATAGGTTATAATTTATTACGGTAATTTGCAACATATTTGTTTGTACGCTCCTATATTAAAGAATGGTGGCATTTTGTCTTTGATTGTGATAATTATTAATAATTAAATTTATTAGCACGTTTATTCTTTATCTGTAATATGTCAGGCATACATTTTTTTATTTTAGCTATTTTTTATTTAAAATATTTCCCTTAGTGTCCCTTGTCACCGTAATTTATGCTTCATATACAGATAGTAAAAAATATTTTGAAAATTTTACAATCTTAGAAGCATATTATTATCAATGCCAATCCCATTACAGTGGATAGCAAACATAAAAAAGATAATCATATCTGTAATATCTAATGTATAATACCTATAAGCAATAAAGATATAGTGTGAAAAAAATTATTTAATTTATCATTTTATTTCGAAACTATGCTTATAGCAGCGAATCATTTTTATATCAAGTTCAAATACCACAATTTAAAATTAAATATTTAGAAAAACAATAAGAACTTACAATCATTTTTTTTTGTATATAACGAACATAGAAATATAAATTATGCTTTAACAAATTTTTCCAATCCAATTCGCAGAAAATTTTATGTAAATTTCAAAATTTTAAAAAATTATTTCTAACAATAAGCCAACATTTCTCTAATGAGTGTAGTGTAGATAAGTTCACTGAATAGCTCGTTTTAACTTACGTCGGAAACATTTTAAGTTAAATATAAAGTTCGTTGGGAATATAGAATACTTTTGTATAACACGATTCTGCTTGAAGACGGAATACGGAAAGATTTGAGAAAAAACATGTTAGAGATTTCAATTAGCAATAAGACCTCTCAACAGAGATTAAAGGTAACACGTTAAATGGGATGGCAAGGGATAGACTGATGTTTGCAAAAACTTAAAAATGACTTACAATCACTACTTAAACTTGACACTCCGAATTACAAGTTTAGAAAGGTATATAATATATGACTTGCTTTTTATATTGGGCTGAAATCCGCACCTTTTCATAACCTTCTCTGACAGAATCAGAAGCCTTGGATGAATGGTTACCGGAGTAAAATTTAATAAATGAAAAATGATGTTGCGGATATTACTTACTTACTTACTTAGGTGGCCAACAGATCATGTAGGTCCTGGGCCTGACTCATCAACATCCTCCACTTTTGCCGGTCACGGGAGGATTCTCTCCAGTTGAAGATTCGAAATTGCTTTAAATCCGCCGATATTTTGTCTCTCCAACGAAGGTTTGGTCTGCCCCGACGTCTTGTACCTTCGGGTCTGGTCGAAGATTCTCTCTAGGTGTCCGAGCCACTGTAGTCTGTATATCCGACGAAGAATTTTCTTCTCGAAAACACCAAGTGCATGCTCACTTGACTTAGGCAGTGTCCATGATTCTGATCCATAAAGCAAAAGTTGTAGTATGAGCGTTTTGTAGATTTGTACTTTGGTGTTTCGAGAGAGGAGCTTTGATCCGAGATGTTTTGACAAAACTAAGCAGCAACGGTTTGCAAGATCGCCGTATCTCCACATTGATGTCGTTTGTGGGATTAACACTGATTCCAAGGTAGGTAAACTCCTGAACTACCTCGAAATTATATGTGCCAACAGTGATGTTTTGACCAATATGATGTTGAGAGGTCTTTTTATTTGTTGACAACATATATTTTTTCTTATCCTCATTTACTTTGAGACCCATTCGTTTCGGTTTTTCTTCAATCTGGGTAAAGGACTCGACGACATATGCTATCGTACACAGACTTGAAATCGATGAATAGGTTGCGGATATTATAAATAGAATAAAGAAGAAGAAAGAAGAAAGTTATTGTAAATATTCCGGGCATAATTTGGTATCGAGAGAAATATGAACTAATCAAAACTATTGTTAAAAGCAAAATAATTGTACAAAACCGTTATACATCTGGAGAAGAAAGAAATCGTGAAAAAAATGTCTGGAAATTTTACGTCATTAGTTTTGTTTTTAACTTCTTAACGACACATCAACACGATTTTCTGAAAAAGAAGCCTACAGTGACCAACCTTGTAGAATCGACATCAACCTTCTTAGTCAATATGGAAGCGGGATACCAAACGGATGTAATTTACACCGGTTTTACTAAAGCATTTGATGTTTTACCCCATAGTATTATTTTACTAAAACTCAAAAAATTGGGATTTCCTGCAAAATTTGTACAATGGATCAACTCATATCTTACTAATAGGAGCTATACTGTTTCATTACGCTCTTCATTTCCATCACCATTCATATCAAATTCTGGACCACTGTTATTTATTATTGCTATCAATGATGTGGGCTTCTATAATATGTAATAGCGATTTGAAAATTTACGCTTATGATATGAAGATTTTCAAAAAAAATAACGTCCATGCAAGACGTTTAAATGCTTCAAGATGATCTAGATAAATTTTATACTTGGTGAATTAATAACAATCTTTTATTAAACATTAGTAAATGTGCACCTTAGAAAACCTTAGAAAATGTTAATTCAATTAAGGAGTTTATTTCGATGATAAACTATCATTCAAAAAATCCATTACGATATCATCGTAAGTAAAGCTAGTTCAATGCTGGGCTTTATGAGACGTTGGTCAAAGGAGTTTAACGATCTTTACATTTTTAAATCATTGTATATACATGCCTCGTTAGACCCCATTTTGAATATGCATGTCAGGTCTGGTCTCCATTTTATAATTCACATATACAAAGAATAGAAGCTGCTCAAAAAAAAATTTTAAGGTTTGCACTGCGTAGTTTGTCTTGGGGTGATCATACAAGACTTCCTCCATGCATAGGCTAAACCTTCTCCATCTTAAGTCTCTGTGGAAAAGACGGGAAGTAGCGGATGTTATATTTATTTTCGAAATTATTAAAGGCGGTATTATTTCCCCTTCAACTTTAAATAAAATTATCATTTACACAAATACTCGTCTACGCCATTCCAATCTTCATATATTAACATTACACAGAACAAATTATGGTAAATATGAACCTATTAATAAGATGTTAATATTTATATAATATATAATTATAACAATAATATTTATATAATATATAATATATAAGAATAGTATAAATTTTTCAATATTTAAAGATACTTTAATACGAAAATTATATGAAATTAGCGTAACGAGTATATTTTGCAACCAATTATTGACACTGCTATTTTCATAAGCAATTTCTTGACGTCATGTTTTGGAATTTTTTTCACTCTAAATCAATTTTTATTAAATATTTATCGTTTTATTTTGAATTTACACTTACTGCGGATTAATTTAAAGTTTAGTTGTGTTTGAATTTGCAAAAAGTAAAAAACAGTTTTTAGTGATACAAGTTTTGGTGGAAAATTTGCAGAATTTGATAAGGAACTAGTGAAGTAAATATTTGCTTTTTGTAATTTATCTGGAAAAGTTTGGATATATTGTGCATTAATTTAACAGAAAATAGTATTCTTAATTAATTTTATAAAAAAAAAAATAAGTTTTTTTAATTAAATACCTATAATAGGGATAGTGTCAATAGCTGGTTTATTTTTTATGTCTGTCTCATTATTGACATAGGGTGTCAATAAATGTATTATATGGAAGTACAATTATTGTACCCATGACTATAATTGTACATTTTGCAGGAGACAATAAATGTATTATAATTTCTAGATAATACTTAACGCCAAGAAAAACTGGAAAATATGATGAAAAATGTATTCAGAAAACTAAAGATGCGTTGCAATATATGAAATACCGCGATCGACTTTGATTTTTCGGTTGAGTTCTAAATTTGTTAAGTCTCAGCCTGGACTCCCAACGATATTGTTAGATAAGGAAGAAAAGAAAACGGAAAATTTTTGAATCCGCAAATTTGTTTGAAAACCCCTGATCTAGTAACAGCAGCCAGCGCAACAGTTTCATTCCAAAATATTACATTATTGTTTGACAATATTGAGCAATATTTACAAAAAAATATTTGGATATATAATAATGGAAGATCCAACCAGACTATTTAATGGGGACGATACATTTGATTTCTTTGTCCAAAAACAAAAACGGCATTAGCAAAAAAAAGGATGCAAAAATGTTTATAAAGTTGATAGAGGCACTGCTAAATCAAATTTAACAGTGATGTTTTCATTTTCTACTTCTGGAGATGTTGTGTTCATGGTAATTTATCCTTACAAAGGTTTGCCCGAAGAAATAAGGAAATTAATACTGAAAAATTGGGGTCTTGGTTTAGTGACAATGGATGGATGACCAAGGAAATTTTTTATGAGTACATATCCTAGGTTTTCTATCCATTTTTAGTCCGCATGGGAGTGAAGTTTCCTATAATTTATTTAATTTTACACAAAATTGGTATAAGCTATATGCTTCTTTCCTGAAAGAAATAGTATATAACACATTATCTGCTTCTAATGCTGAAAATCTTAATATGGAAGTGGGTTCAAATTTAAGCTTCTACGACATAGTAACCTTAGAGGTAATTATCATTAATTTGTGTAAAAATAAAGTGTAAAGCTCAAAATTGAAAACTAGTTTCATTTAAATTTAAATAATAAACTACCAAAATATAGACAAAAATTTACCAGAAAATTAAGTGCTTACAAGTTTTCAAGCATATTTTCCAAGGTAAGAGACAACGAACCTCAAGAAATGGAGCTATTTGTTAAATCTAAGCAATCAGAAGTTTTGGAAGATTATTCGATTATGAATATTTCAACTTCTGATGCACTTCATATAAATTCAATAAATGAGTTTCTTTACGTAGAGTCCGAAACAATAATTCAAGAAAATATTGGCATACTTGAAAAATCTTCAGCAGAAGTACATATAAATAAAACATTCACTATACAAAATTACTTAGACTGGCCAATAACTCAAATACAAAAAAAGCCTTTTGTTATAACTTCACCCTTGTTGATTCCGGTTGAGCCTATGAAGAAAGAACAAAAGTTTCTAAATATAAAAGAGAACAAAATTCTGAAAGTAATTAAAACTATGTCTCAACCCCAGAACAAGAAAAAATGACAAAGAGGCCAACGAAAGAAGAAGATTATGTCAAATTTTATAGCGAAAGGTTCTATATGCTACAAATGCACTTATTTGTTTAATTTGCATAATCCTCATGAAAATGAGTGTCATGCATTCCCAAATACACTTGTTCTCATTGTATTTCTAATTCATACAATTTTTAGATTTATTTGTGATCGTTTTTCTAATAATATGTAATAACTGAATTGTTATTTTAGTTTATAGTTACTTTTTTTGGTTTTTTTTGAAGACTGAAATGAATTTTTATGTTTTTTCCTTTATATAATTTTGTTTTATTGTTTTATTTTTTCAATTAAAATAATATTTAATATTTAGATTATATTATATTTATTTTGATAATCCTCATCATAATTACCTGCATGTAATTTTTTTCTCTCTATGTTAATAAGAATATTTGGGTGTTAATAATTGTACTTTTTGGTGGTGTCAATAATTGATTTGGGGTGTCAATAACTGTCTATTTGGAAGTATTTTTAAAAAACCCTTTTTTAATAAAATATAATAATTTTTTTGATATTTTTTTAAAAATAGCTATTTAAAAAAAGTTCAAAAATAAATTTAGCTAGCTACTTCATTCTTTTTTATTATTATCAGTTCAAATAACCGAAAGAGATTCACTTAAAGTGAATTTTTCTTTGTGAGTGTCAATAATTGTATCGTTTACGCTAATTGAATTTTTGTTAACTTAAACTTTTTAATTTATTTTAAAAAAAGAATAATATTACTATTTATATATTTTGAATCTGGTTATTTTTTAATGTATACTAAGTAAATTTAATTGTATTTTATATGAAATGTAATACTAAATTGTAAACTGTTTGAGATAAATAGTATAAATAAATAAATAAAGCTTATAAAGCGAAAATTTCTGTTATAATTTCTCTTATATACATAATATTCATTATAGACTTACCCCTCAGAATCATGTCGAGATCTTCTATGTTAAGCTATGTTTTCTTTCTAAAATATAACTGAGCTGAATAATGTGGTAGTGTTTCTTTTGTTCGCTATTGAAAAAAAAATATTTTAAAATATAGAATCAGCCGCTCCAGATGTCCAAGCCATTGTAGTTATTTAACATTAATTTGTTTCATGACTATACGTCCACTTCATTATACAACTCATACAATTCGACATTACATTTTCTCCTTCAGACCCTGGCGTCGCTTTCAGTTAAAAAAAAAATTACCAAAATTCCTTATTACATAATTTTCGTTTAAATACGTTCGAAATTGAAAACAATTTCACATTAATTAAAAATTAAGTCTCATTTTCGAATAGCATCTCTGCACATAATATTTTATTTAATTTTGTTTGTAAATCTGTCAAAAATATCACAAATATTCATAAATTAAAATACCTACATTAAATTTTGAATAATACAAAATAATAATTCTATAAAAGAATATTTTGATACGTAACGAATTGAATACGCGCGGCGGTTTTGCATTTTTATTACAAAAACCAATAATAATTTTTTTATAATACTCATCGCATTCGTGAATAATATTTTAAGCTCAAATTTCAGTAAAACACCAAACATAAATAATGCAAGAGTAGCTATGCATTAATGAACTTTTTCAGTTGAATTAAGAACATCTTTCAATATTACTATATACCTATGTGTTCTGATGTGTGTATATCCGTACACCCTCTTTCAGTAGCCTATGGCAATTTTTTTTTTTAATTTTCAAGTTCAAAGCCATTTTCAGCATACGCTTTTTGTTTAATATCACTCTTTTATTGTATATTCAGAATAGTGTAGGTATTTTAATATATGTTATTCGATGCATATCAGGCTTATGCGACAGTCAATATACAAAAAAAAAAACCAAACAATACAAAAATAAATGTATGTATAGTAGATGCCAGTTTGATATACGTTTTTCGAATTTTTTTCAATCGTTTTATAATAAAAAATTATTTTAAAATTTCATTCAGATTTTGAAAATGTGCAAAATTACAACAAAAAACAATAATATCAGTCATAATATTAAGCTGTAGAACCACAAATTGAATACAAGTAGATATCCTCTTCAAACCGAAATATCTACAAAATGAAAATAAAAAAAAAGTAATAAACAACAACACTTTGAAATGTTTATTACAGAAAAAGGATCATCATAATAAATTGAAATTCTGTCAAAGAAAAAGTAAACGCTCTGTTTCGGTTGTAAAATGATTGCTTGGGTTACCTTTATTCGTACAGTCAAAAATTTTACTCTGCAATAAAATAATTTCCATTATTTCCATCCTTATAGGTACAAAAACAAAAACAGCATCAGAAAATATCTTGAAATGCATCCAATATTCAAAATCTTTTCACCAAAATCAGCAAAATTGCAATATTCTGAAACAAAAAAAAAATAAAAGTAATACAATAAGGTTAGCCAATATAAAATTTACAATAAAAAAAATGTTTTCATCTGAATAAAATGGTGAGAAATGAAATTTGAACTTACCAACTTTAAAACAAAATGTGAATTTCGTATGTTTCCCGATTTATGTTTTTGTTGTTTGGAATTTGAAATTTCCATTTTAAATTTTTTTCTCTTTTAACCCTAAAACTCATAACATGAGCCTGTCAGGCTCATCTTTTTTCAAAACTACGTGTTTTCTAAATTTTTCGTTATATTGTAACGATTCTTCTTTCTATTAGGTCAATATTTACATATTATACAATTACAAAAATACATATTTTTTTTTTTGTTTTTTGTTTTTTTTTACTTAAAAATAATACCACGTAAATTGCGCCTGAGAGCCTCTCATATAATATTTCATAATAATTTCTCGATAATGCAAGTTTTGACATGAGTAAACGATGATGAAGTGACTGACGACATAGAATTCGATGATGTGTCAATTGACTCTGAAAAGCATAATTTATCTGCAGCTTCAGAAGCACAAGATGAATTAACTTATGATTCTGATAATAGCGGTGAAATTATAATTTCTCATGGAGAATTTTTTGCCAAAGATGGTAAAAAGTGGGCTCAAAAGCCATAGCGCTTTGTCTTAATTAATATTTTGCGCTGGAGACCATTTGCCGCAATTGCACGTCTTCTTCGAAATCAAATAACCAAAGTTATCAATCGTTTAAGGTGCCTATGGTTCAATTATATTCAAAGCTATACTATACGCGCATACCGCTTTGGAAAAATTTTACGTTTTGTTAGATTTGATGAAAAAACCAGAAGAAGTAATCGACGTAGATTTGAAAAATTAACCCCAATAGAGACGTGTTTGAAACAATAAATTCAGAAAATTTTATCGTAGACAAACAATTAATACCAACATATGCAATCAAAGCCTGACAAGTATGGTATTAAAATTTTGTGGCTTTCTAACTCTCAGACGGCATACCTACTCAAAGAAATTCCATATACTGGGAACAAAAATAATAACAGAGCAACAGGACTTGCTCAAAATTTAGTGAAGAATTTGTGTACACTATATTTTGGAACTGGACGGAATTTTACAATGGTTTAAACTATTTCACAACGTTAGAACTTGCAAAAAGTTTGTTATCTAATGGATTGACGATTGTAGGAACTTTACGTCGAAACAAAACTTATATTCCAATTTCTTCCAAGTACAAATAGAGATTAAAATTAGCTTGACAAAAAAAATTCCAATAAAAGAAATTTAATTAGAATCTAAGAGCTCTTGGTGAAAGTTTAGTAAATTCTCTTATCAAAAAGCGTGCTAGTACTAAAAAGTTGCAATTACCACCATCTCGTACTGCAATTTCAAAAACGGTAGCGTTTATTTTAGTAATTTTGTTGTTTTTCTAAAAATTAATAATTTGAAATAAAAATTTAAAATTTATTAAAAATTATTTTTTTCTATTCAATTATAAGGTGAGCCTGCCAGGCAAAATAATATGTTCTGAGGTTTAGGGTTAAAAAAGTATTTAGAATTTCCATATTTCTTAGAGAAAATTATTGAAAAAGTAGAAACATACCCTGCTTTCGGTAATGTTGTCTGCACTACAACTGTAAAAAAATTAACTGTCATCACGCTTTCGGTTATGCAGTTAACGACAATTAATTGACGATCATCTTGCCTTCGGTTATGTAAAATGGCAGTCAAATTTGAGCATACAAAGCCAGCAAAAAATTTTATGATTAGTTGTTGATCATCATTATTGTTTTGTTCTTTGATTGTGTAGTAAACAATTTTTTGATGGTTCTACAGGTTTTTAAATATGAAAATATGTAACTTCAATATATTGTTTGTAATTTTTATTAAATGGCTTTATAAAAAACGGATTATAAAAAAAAATTAAATAAAAACCAAAAATACACACAATAAGTCACAATTCACAAATCAAAAATTTATGTTCGGTAATATCAAAGACGTCAAAAGTATGCATTTGTCGGTTTGACAGTTGATCGGTCGCATCAAATGTTAATTGATTGATCGTCAATTCAGCATTACCGAAAGCAGGGATAGTCTGCGCTTAATCGAGTTTAGAATAGTATTGAACTATAAGCCACTAACGACTCCAAACTATTACTCAATTCACAATAAAGACTAGTCAAAGATGACTAACCATTAATTTTCTCTTATTTCTCTTATTATTTTTCTCTATTAATCTTTATTTTTATCCGAAACAAAGACATATAAGAGGTTTTTTTGGAGGATTAAAGATGTTAGCCTAACACAGTTAAAATATAAGAATTTTTAAAGTCAAATAGGCTTAACATGATAATAAACTACCCCTATTAATAAATCTTAGCCCAACGTCGTGGTCGAAATATACTTCATAAATATGAACGTAACGAAATAATTACGCTGCTGTCCTTAAAGTAACTTAATTTGTATATTCATAATACAGGATCAATATACATTATTAATAATATGCTAAATGTTATTAGAAATTAATTTTCAATGTTGCCCTAACAAAATATAAATAAATCTAATTACCCAAATTATCTTAAAAACAAATTATATAATTTATATACAGTTCTAGGGTACCGCAGTGCTTTTGGCCACAAGCAATACAATTAATTATATGGCTATATTAAATTACTTATGGCTACATTAATTTATTACAGTTGTATAGGATGATACATCAAATGTTTATTTAATAGTATAATTAATTTCTTTTGAGATACTGTATTTAAAAAGTTATTAGGTATGAGGTCTTCTCGTCTTTTAAAAAAATGCAGATGTTGACCTTTAACAAAAAATTTAAAAAAAAAATTCCATGAGAGAGATTATTTTTCGTCGAATTATTTATTCCAGCCCTTAAGTGAAGAACAAATCAGCAGCTGATTCAGTACTTGTCTGCCGTATGTCGATTTTTGCGGTTTTATGTTTAAAATTGATATAGAGTTTGTTTGGGGTGCCTTTTCGAATACGCTAATCCGTTTTTCAAAATTTAATTTCGAATTTTTGAAATTATTGAATATTCGCTTTGTCGTACCTCCACAGTGCTTATTCATTATTGTGTTGTATGTTCCGAAAAGAGCTGCATACGACAAATTTTTATTCATTTTCGTGAAAATGTGTATTTAGTGTAGTTGTACACAATATGTTTATTACATAGTAGTTACTTCCAAAGTTCTGTAAAGTATTTACGTTAAAATACGATAAAGTTATAAAACTCAACATAGGACAATATTTTAAAATACACTGATTTTAAAAACTTTATAGGTATGGTGCGAAGAGGGGGTAAAATTATTACTGATGCTATGCAAATTTGAAAAAAATGTTATATAAGAAAAAAAAGTTATTGATGTTTGAACTTTCAAATTCAATTTGCCACGAATGACATTTTTGAACATACCTACGACAAGTATAGGATCATCTGTGAAAATTATTATGCTACTTTTGCACACTAATACTGCGGCCATTTAATAAATATTATCTGCTCACTGATTAACCTTAATTTAATTTTAAAAAGGCATGTTTTTGCTAAACAAGCGATAATATTATTAAACACGCTGGCTGGCGTAGTAGGTAGAGTGTTTGCTTTTCAACCGAAAGGTTGCCGGTGGTTGGATTACCGATGAAGTAAAAAAAAAAAAAATTGTCTATGGGTTTTTCGATCTCGTCCAGTACCCTTTGTCATTGGGATAAAATAAATGACAAAACATAGTTCAGAGTATAATCAAGTATCTACTTAAAAGTAAAGTTGTTATATTTAAGAAGGCTTAGTTCCTGACAATAGTACTAGTTTTCCACAATTAATGAATTGAATAGCCAGTAATTTGATAAATAAATGCTCGAAAACATTGTTGATATTGTAGTATAAACTTGCAGTACCGTACTAAGCACGAAAAGATGATACTACCTAATCTAAGTTACTGTCAAGAACATAAAAAAGAAATATATCTACGAATGCCATAGCAACATTTTTTATCTAAAATAATTTCTATATTTATCAGTATTAATTCAACTTCAAAATTTTGTTAATTATTTTAATTTAGTTTATTAAAACTCTTAATTAACCAAAAAATTTAAGTTATAAAAAAATTTATTAATAGTTGCTAAATAAAGGCATAATATCTTATATGTTATTATATACTGATAATTAAAAGTCGGTGTCTGAAGCCTTAGTTATATGTATATTCGTAGCAATCCAATTCTTTTTACAACATTTATATTATATTCGGATGCACTTGTGTTGTAAGAATATAGAGCAAATAATATCAACTAACACATTGATAACTAAACAACAATAACAATGATGAAAAAACAGTTAATTATTATTATACAGCTTAGAGCATATATTGAATGAAAGAGTGAGAATTGGGAGATTAAACCAATTTTGTAACTTTATTATGTAAGTTGGCATAGATGGAATGCGATTAGAAATATTAATTCATTATAATGAGAGATGATACATATTTAATTTACATTGTTGTTGATCTTTTGAGTTAATAGTTAAATATGTTAATGTGTGTGACATATTACTTGATTAAGAGATAACGAAAAACTACTGTTAGTATACTTTTTTAAACTGTACCCAAACTTTGCTACAGCTGCTTAGCAGTGGCATTATGCTAACATAATATTATCTATAATAAGGACCTGCGCAGTAGACATCTTTTCATTTTATTTCGCTTCTCCTTAATTAACTCCTAATATATATAAATAAGTTACTGTTTCTAAGTTTTGGTTATTTGTAGTCATAATATAGGTTTTATTAAAATTATGTATTATGTAGGTATATATTATATATACCTCTTTAATGACAAATTTTTTTACTTTTAGTAATTTTATCCACTAAATGCCACTTACTATAGGGAATAAATCGGAAATGAAACAGTATATGAGAGAGGTGTATTTATATGTCCTAAACAAAACTTACTAACCACAACACTTTTTATTAAACACAAGTGGTTTCTGCTATATCGTGCGAAGTCTATGTCAGTACGTAAATTACTGTTATTTTAAAAACTTGAAATTTGACTTCAACTTGAATTATAATTACTCAACAGGGGCCCCTAGTATATAAATATATTTATAGGTACATATGATAAAAAGATTATAAAACAATATTTAACAGCTCATCTGGTTAAACAATATCACTTTAAAATTATTGTATTATTTAAGTATTTCTGATTGTGCCAATGCAAGCAATTTGGAAAATCAAATGGATGCAGAGAGTGAAAACTACTATGATTAATTTAACATGTATTAGGTATGAGTTCTAATACAGCTATTTATCTAAATATAATAACACAATATTCAAATATGTATATTTTATCTATAACAGTCGTCTAGTTTATAGGATCTCTGTTTTGGTCCTAATATAAATAATTTTCGCCATTTCAAAACCATTGCGCAACTTATTTCATTTATACTAGTCTGCAGTAGAATTAAAATAAATAAAGCGATTGATCTCTCTAACTACAGGCTTATAGTAGCTAATATCGATCAATTCTTAAAGTGATGCAGATCTTAATAAAGAAGAAACTAACCAAATATTTAAACAGTCAAGGTGTTATTGTTCACTATGGGCAATACGGAAAGTCATGAAAATTTTATAATAACCAGAACATCCCGAATGTGTAACGAAATTTTATCTTAATCGTTCACGCAAAAACGATCATTATTTCACGAAATTCAACATTTGTGACCTACTCAAATTCAACATGAACATTAACACCTTCGTTCGTAATTGTTTTTCTTTCTTTTTACCCTTTCATAACTTCCCTTTCTTTAGCCAAACGTACCAATCGGTATGAAAAGCCTTTAAATAAGGCTTTAGTTATGTATAAAAAAGGATTGTTTTGAGTATTATAAACTTCATATCAATTTTGGCATGCCTTTGGAACACAAAAACACACCGTAACAAATACAAAAACTCGGGTTGATGAGCATAAAATAATTTGCAAAACCAAAAATGTATTCAATTGCTGATAAATGTTGTTGTTATTACTTTTTTTTTTTTTGCTTTGTGGTTGTTCTGCATAATAATATGCTTTATGCGTGACCTTAATTTATTGAAATTAAATTTAAAGCTGCGTTAAAATTTTTGGTGAAATAGATTTAAGAATGCTGCCATTTTGACATACATATTAGAGACCTTACTAAATGTCGTATAATTAATTTCCTAAAAAGAAATTTTATTTTCAAAAGAAAAATAACAAATAATTTCAATTGAAATTTGATGTACTTAAGAGTTATCTTGCATAATGCAAGTTTTAACTAACCTTTGTGATAGCTTTCAAAATTTGAATCAAAAATACAATTAGCTAGCTATCTCTAAAAATTTATTATTATGCTTCCAGTCTATTTGGTATTTCAAATAACTTTAAAATAATTTTATACATAGGGGAGATAAATGAAGGTAGAAATATGTCTGCTACATTCCTATACCGGGTGTTCCAGACCATCCGTATTAGCTTTTTAAGAGGGGGAGGAGCCGTTATTCTAAAATTAAATAAAAATCTTTTTATCTAAATCGAGGGTGCTCTATCGATTGGTGATATTTTCAACTTTCGGGATGGAAGAGAAATTAGCTTTTTCAGACCAAAAATTGCCAAAATTGGCTTAAATCGAGACTTTCAAATGGGAAGGGGTACTTTTTTTATGCAAATTCGGATTCTAAGTAAATTTAAGCTTTGTAGGAAAATTGAGATAAAAAATGTGATAACATGAAAAATAAATTTATTTGCCAAAGGAAAATATGGTGTTTTTTTGTTTTATTTTTTTTTTAATTTTAAAGAGAAATATTGAGAAAACAAAAGAAAAATCATTTAACATAAATTTCTTAACTTTTATTGTAGAATCAAAATTTGTAAAAAAAAGTATGACTTCCCATTTAAAAATCTCGATTTCGGCAAATTTTGAGCTTAAAAACCCCATTTCCGGTCCTTCCAGGTAGTTGAAAATATCACCAATCGATAGAGCACCCTAGATTCAGTTAATAATTTTTTTAATCTTAAAATAACGGCTCCTTCCCGTCTTAAAAAGCTGATACGCATGATCTGGATCACCTGGTATATCTAATGTACCAAAATCAAAATGTTGAGAAAATTGATTTTTTAAAAATAGCATTTTATAAAAATTCGAGCCATTTTTTAACATCTAACATAAATAGCTTTACAATTTTAATGTTTTGAAATATCGAAATAATATAAGAGGTACCGATATTTTGACTATAAATTCGGATAGAGCATAGCCAAAAATGGTATACTACATTAAAAATTCAATTTCGGGAAAAATGACCTGTGGGATACATAAGACGAATTGCTGACAAAAGCGGCACATGTAGAAGCCAAAGAAGTTCATTAAGGTTCAAAAAATTTCCTTCGCATGGATTCTTTTGTTTTTGTAAAGCGATGGATGTTGTCAACTTAATGTTGATACCTATATACTATAATCTAAGAGTCTAGGAAGTACGTTTTCATGGCCGTTAGCTTGTTGATTAATAACCACTACTATCGTAATGATTTTTGAAGTTATCATGATAGCACCAGCTAAGGCACCGTTTATCGACAAATTTCGACCATAAGATTTTGATAACATTGCCAGCAGTTCTATTAAATTACCTACGATTGGAAACTTTTTGTTAAAATATCAGTTTCCCATGATTATAAGGTTGTTCCTTTTTGTAAGAATTCACAGGTCACATCTAGTAAGTTAAAATGCTTTGCAGTTTCCTAGAATGTCATTATCATTCGTCAACCAACATAAGCAAATATACTGATTGGCATGTCATTCAAAAAAATTTAACCTTCATGGTATTTCTATTGTTTAAGAAAATTTAGATCTTTCAAAATTATAGTTTGTTAACACTGTATGCTATTTTCCACAGCCACTTGGCTTCATGTCGAAATACAATATTGGCAATCACAGATATCCAATAACAGAGAAGGGTGCCCAGTGCAGCAGAACAGTTTGTTCTTAGTGGTTTACAAAATTGAAACTGATTTGTCAACTTTACCAAAAAGATTGCGATTTATTCTTTTATTCATATCACAAAATGAAACCGTACAGTGACACCATATAGGACTGACAACATTTGTTTATATGCAATTTTAAGTTTTTGTCTTTTGTTTATTCGTTTATATAGACATTCGTTTATACATTTAGCATTTGTATTAGCGTACGTCTGTTATGAACTAGTGTTTTACTGTATTCAAATTTTATTTTTAATTTTCCGTAGCTTGATTTTAATCTTTGAAGTAGATTATACCGTGGGGTAAGCTTTAACTGCACTAAACTAACCGGTTTCTATATATCATAATCAATCTAATTATCTCGTTTTCATAAACCAATATTTTTCTTGTATATGATGTGTGTAGGTAAGCTTATTCTATTTTTTTTTTTTTTTTTTCAGATAGAAGAAAATCTTTGAAAGAGTCTTCATTTATCGTTCTATTTTCCGGGGGGGACGAAGTGAAGGACTGTGTCGACTTTAACGCACTAAAAACTACTATCCTTTTGTTTATATTAAAACTAGTCTTTTATAGTAACGAGTTTAGCTCTATTACTTCAGATATCTTTGATCAATCAAAATCCCATTAGGAATTATTGACAGATAAAAGATTATTTCCTAAGACAGTTCGAACGGTTTCGATCGCTTAAGACGTCTAACAAAGTTTTGACTATCAGCTAAGCGTAAAACTTCAGTATTAATATGTTGAGAAAGACGCATTTTGTGGCGTATTGCCAGTTTTTTTATTGCGTCTTTTATGATAGGGATCTTAAGATCTCTATGAATGTAAGCATTGCAAATATACCAGGGAGCATTGACAATGTTTGGCAACACTTTGTTTTGGAACGTTTGGATAGTTTTAATATGAAGTTGTTTAGCACAACCCCATATTTGAATACCGTATGTACACACTGGCTTTAATATTTGATTGTAAATCAAAACTTTGTTATATGTTGAAAGTGAAGATGTCCGCCCAATTAACCAATACAGCTGGTTGTATTTCAGTTCTAACTCTTGCATTTTTTTCTTGATATGTTCTTTCCATCTGAGCTTTGCATCAAGTGTCATACCAAGATATTTTGCTGAATTTTGATAAGGTATGACGACATTGTTTATTGTGACCGCTATGGCCGACTCAATGATTTTGTTTGTAAAATTAACATGTGTGGATTTTGATTCGTTTAATTTAATTCTCCACCTTTTGCACCATGAGGAGATTTTGTTGGTTGCTTGTTGCAATTTATTTGTTGCTTCGTTTGTGATATTACTAAGCTTATCCTTATAATACATTCTTCAAAAAATTGAATGGTCATGTTCGTTGAGGTAGGTTTTATTTTAATCGTGGAAAGAAAAATAATTGCTAAATAATGCTATATGGATAATTATGTGGGATTTACGTCTAGTACAATTTTCATCTTAGAGTTATCATTGGAAGGGGTTATTTATGTCCTTACCTCAAACGTTGACGAGTTGAGAGATTAAAAACATTACAGACACTGAAACAAATTTTTATCAATTAATTTTCAACTGATTTTTCCGGATATTTTGTTTGTTTTTTTTTCTATTAAATTTTTCTTCTTTGTTCAACTTGTCTTTATTGGAAAATTTTATAAAATATTGCAATTTTAAATTTGAATTTCCATGACATTAGTTTTTCTTATCAAAAAAAAAAAAAGTTTGCTATCAATTTATTTGTTTTATCTTAGAATGTCAATGTAGTTTTAAGTTCATGTTATTAAAATGTACCAAGAACAAAAAGTATGTTACAGGTAAAAAAAAATAAAAATATTGCAAAAATTTTTATCAAAACAATTTTTTTTTTGTTTTAAGTTAAAATTATATTTTTAAAGTTCAAGTAAAAAAACATTTATATAAGATGTGTTAACAAGTAATTTCTATCACACATCGAGCTCGTTGTTTGATGGTTCATATTCTTCCCAAAATGACAAAATTAAATATTTTATTTTTTCAGAACCACTCAACTCTGTTCTAGTGGTATTTCGAATAATTGATTTAGCTACTATATTCTAAACATAAGTGGGTAGTAAGTTAGGTTGCAAAAAACTTCTTTCAAATAACCGAGTTTCAGTATTGGTAAAAAATATATAAAATCAAGGTTTTAGGAGTTGAAAGTAGAAGAGAATCGCTTCAATTATTTTTTTCTTTCAGATTGCTTTAATTACAAGTATGACTTAATATGGTTTCTTATCAAGAACTTTCTTTTTAAATATTTTCAATTTAAAAGGGAAATGAATCATTCTTGAACAAAATATTTTAGTAATTTAAACTTGTAAATTAGATTCAACAAGATATGATATCTAGGTATTTTTATCTGATAATTTTGTAAATTACAAAATGTTGAATAGTTATTAAGAATGTGTGCCCTCAGTGATTTTAACCTTTATTCAGTTGAAAAAGTACACCTGTACTTTTTGCACTTTACTTTTCGATACAAATTGACTTAGAGGCTTGAATATTTGCGAGAATTAATTTTTTATAAAAATTTATATTTAAAAATTTTTTTGAAGTAAAAAAAATAATTGAGGGGTGGGTAAATCAGCCATTTTTTGTCAGCTAGAAAGGTACACCTGTACCCATAATGCATTTTATATGAATATTTGTGTTAAAATAAGAAAATATTATTTTTTATATCACAAAAATAATTTATTATAATAAATTTGTTTTTTTTATATATACATTATTTTACATTTTTCATTTAAATACAGCTCATATAATAAATAACGGTACTTGGGTACCCAAAAGACAGTTCATCATCAAAACATGAAACACAAATAGTTCGATACCTAATGATAATTTTGTTATAGAAATGAGGTAAAATTTTTCTGGACTGGAAAAGTATAACATCGTCATAGGTACATAAACAAAATAAAAATTTTAACGCTACTTGGGTACCCAGAAGATGTCTTATCATCAAGATATAAAATAAGAACAGTTCGGTACCTAATAACTATTTTCAAAAAATAACATCACCAAATGATTCACTATTACTACAAATTGACCTTGATAACTTCTTCATTTGGTGTACGTCTAACAACCTTTTTTTAAATATCAATAAATGTGCTGTAATGTGCTACAATAGACGTACTACATACCTTCCAAATAACTATTTTCTTAACGGACAAGTATTGGAAAAAGTTAAGTCCATCAAAGATTTAGGTGTATTTTTTTATGACGAACTCCCATTTAAATTGCACTATAGCAATATTATAAATAAGGCTAATTCAATTTTAGGTTTTATAAAACGATGGTCCAAAGAATTTGACGATCCCTATATCCTCAAATCCATGTATTTATGTCTTGTTAGGCCACAACTAGAATATGCCAGCCAGGTTTGATCTCCATATTATGAAATTCATGCACTACGAATTGAGGTAATACAAAAATTTGTCCTAAGATTCGTGTTCCGTCATCTTCCCTGGTCTGGCCCCTTAATTTTTTAGCACAGATTGAATTTAATTCATCTTGCTACATTGAAAAAAAGACGCGAAGTTGCGGATTCTATTTTTGTCACTGAAGTTCTCCTTACATTATCAACTGATTCCAAATAAATACCATCAGGCGCTTTCGCTCTTCTACCCTTACTTTTCATCGAACCAACTATGGAATGAATGAAACAATCCATAGAATGATGATTATGGTGATGGGTAATAAATACCAGAATTTTATTTTGCGCCTTTATTCCGAATTATCTGCTTAATCTGATCCATCCCTCTTATTAACTCATCTTGTAGTTACTAATTTTTCTCTAGTTACTAATATTACAATATTATGTAGTAGCAATCTATTCTTAAATTTAAAATTTATTAAGATTTATTAACAAAATAGATGTACTGACTTCTATATATCTAACATACATACCAACTGTTGTCGAGCCCTGCTTTTGGATTAATTAATAAATAATTTAAGCTAGATCAAGTTTTGCATATTGTTTCAGTTAACTTTCCAATGATTTATTAAAACCTGTTTTGATTTTATTACATTCTTTTTGTTTCTTCATTATTGTTAAATTTGTTATTATTTTTACTATTTGTTATTTTTCTTGTTTTTTTGTTTTATTCTTTTACTTCTTTTTATGTTTATAATAGTAAATATCATTGTAATATCAATTAATTATTGTAATTTGTTTGATTTAAATTAATAAGATTAAACAAAATAAAATAAATAAATAAATGGTCCATTAACAATAATGGACATTTCGCAAAACTAACTTAAAAAAAAAAAATTAATAATTTTGTTATGGAAATGAAGTAAAATTTTTCTGGACCGGATAGGTATACCATCCATCGTCAGTACGTACATGAAAAAATTAAAAATTCTAACGGTACTTGGGTACTCAGAAGATGTCTTATCATCAACATATAAAATATAAAATAAAAATAGTTCGGTACCTAATGACAATTTTGTTGTAGATGTGAAATAAATTTCTTATCATTGCTACCTGAGCGCCATATAAAATTTCCAAATTGTCCATCTAGCTACAGAACACTATAGTATGATCAAATACCTTTCTAAAACAATGCTTCTTTTTTTTATAATATTTTTTGAATTAGATGAACTTTTGCTGTTTCAAGGCCGAACTTTATACTTAATACTTCGCAACAAACAGAAATGCTTAAAGACCTTCTTTTTCCTAATATAGAGCTACTTTAAAAAAAATATTTTAGAGAATAGATTCCCACAAGTAATAAAACTAAATTTCAGAGTAAAACTAGAACAAATACAAAAATAATCACAATAATATAACGAAAAATAGTAAAAATCATAGTAAAATCCATACATATTGTTTGAAGGTACAGATGTACCTTTCCAGCTGAAGTAAGGGTTTTGAAATGACAGCTGAATAAAGGATAATAATGTTATTTCTATTCAAATCAATCAGCAAAAAATTTGCAATGCACAATATAGACATATTATTTCACTACACGTTTACATAATAGCTAGTACTGAAATAAAATAAAAAATAGACACGAATAATATCAATTTTAGATTAGTAAAAGACATGTCATAGCATATTTTCATATTGTAAAATTCATGGTAATTCTTAAACAAATAATTACAAAGATCGGAACATTCAAAAACTTACAGTTTAGAGAGAAATTTAATTTTCACTGCTTTTTATAACATAAACTATTACAATATTATTATATATCTTTTACCTCATCTATATATCCTGGTTCTGGTTTATTTTCTAATTTTCCTAGTATTCGCCCGCTCCTCGAAATTCGAGGGGACTTCATAAAAAATCTGAATAAATTCCATTGTGGTGTTTTCGATCATTTCAAATTATTCTTTTTATTGATTTATCTTAGACAACAACCGCAAATGTAACAATTAGTTTACTAAAATAATGGCTGTACGTTAAGATAATCTGTATACCTATATATGGTGTTAAATTTTAAATTAGAATTTCTAATTGAAAATTAACAAATTTTGAAAAATATTTTGCTTTGCTAGCTAGCTATCTATAATTTTTAAAAGATTATCTAATATGAAAAATCAATTGTAAAATAGTTAAAACATTTATACCGTACACTATTATGTTAATTGTATTTAATAATGATTATTTTTATTTCATACAATATCTTTTATAAAGTTAAAATTACAAATTTAAAATTCATCATAAATAAATACATTTAAGGTATTGTGTTAAGTTCAAGCACTTATTTCCATAGGATATAATATTTGCTAGAACTATTGATTTTATTGATTTATCTTAGACAACAACCGCAAATGTAATAGGTAGTTTATATAAAAAAAAAAAAATTTAAATTTAATTCTGGCGAAAAAATTCTGTAAATTGGTGAGTTGGAGAAATTTTATAAATTATTAAAAAAAGATAGTTTCGCCACGTCTCGTTTTAAATATCATTTAAAAGAATAATAATGAAAATCAGTTGGAAATGTCTTAGAAATTTACAGATTAAATAATAATGATTTACTAATTTAATTAATTTGCCTGGTACTGGATTTTCTCTTCTATTTTAAATAGAATACTATATTTAACCTTCAAAGAGCTATTTCAAATTCTTAAATTTTGTCATATGTACATGCATTTTCACTCAACTACACATTCACCTATAATAGAGCTTCGGCCCAGCTTCGATAGTGTTTTTCAGTTTTCAATCATCTTTATTTTACCAAAATTTTAAAATTAGTCTACAGCTGATTTACTTTGTGTTATTTTTATCAATCCTATCTTCCATAGGAATGAAATCTATGGTTACAATTTTTCTTAGATTTTGCTGAGATTAGATTGCATTTTAGATAATTGTTAACATACGTTTTAAAACAATTTATTATTCTTGTTCTTTTCAATTTGCAATTTTCCAAAGCTGCGTAAAGTTGAAATGTTTTTTTATTTCATTTACTATAGATAATAAAAATTGATATTTCAAGGTTGGCATAATAATTATTAGTATCTATATGTAATAATTTAAGTAGGTATATCTAAATAAAATAATCTCATTCCAATTAATATAGTTTAATTTACTTAAATTTAAAATATAAGTTCATAGGCACTATAATATATTATTATTTGACAAATGACATTAGAAATGCTTTTAGCTTTAATGTCAAATTTTTTGATTTATGACCTTGATAATGATAACTATTGATATTTCTCTTGAAATAAAAAATAATCAAAATTTTTTAATCCAATATCCATTAAGATAAAAATTTATTTTATATGTAGGTACTCGTAAAAATTTTTGAACACGTTTGGTTGCTTCCAAAATTATTAAATTTATATGTTTCTATCACTATTTTAGTTATAAATTAATAAAATATTGATTCATAATGGAAAATGAATTTCAATGTCATTAGTGTTATATTATTGAATTATGATAACAATTTTATCTTCATGTTTAATAGGCAAAAAAAAAAAAAGTAATAATTTGATTACGAGAGCAAATAATATTCTTAAGAAAAAGTAAAAAAAAAAAAATAAAAATTTTTTGTTATAATTTTTAATAATTTTTATTTTTTTTATTAAAAATTTCGCGACGGCAAAGTTTAGTGTAATTTTCAATGCAAAAATCACATCAGTCAAATTCAGCCAACAATTTAATTTCATGTCATAAAATATTTAATAAAGTTTAGTTAAATTTTTGTAAATGGTTTTAATAATTTCTACTAGCTATTTATTTTTTTAACTCTGCATTTCAGAATCTAAATTTCTACATCAGAAATTTTTTTTTTAAACTTTAAAAATCATAATTTTCATTTTTATGAATTTTATTATTACTATTACAATGAAAAATTACTCATGAAAAGACTAAGGCCGATTCTCATAAGTAAACAGGTAATACCAAATCATCAATTTGGGTTTAGGAATCAACATGCAACAACAGAACAAGTGCACAGAGTTGTTGAAGAAATAAAAAATGATTTTATGACATAAACAATTTTGCTCAGCGGCATTCTTAGACATTACTCAAGTATTCGATAAAGTCTGGCACGAAGGCTTACTATTTAAGCTGAAAGAAAAATTACCTCATCAATATTATCAATCAATTAATAAATTAGTTAAAGCAATCTATCTAACAGGAAATTTGTGGTAAAATTTAACAATGATTACCCTCAATTAATGAACACGTCAGCCGGTGTACCACAAGAAGTGTAATAGTACCTGTATTATATTTATTATTTTGCTGATTTACCAATAAGACAATACACCATGGTTGCAACATTTGCAAACGATACAGCAGTTCTAGCTTCAAGTATTTTCCCACAAATGCCATCTTTAAGCTTCAGAGAAACTTAGATGACATAAATAACTGGCTAAAAGAATGCAGAATTAAAGTAAACGAATTCAAATTTGTCCATTTTTTTCTTTTACTTTCATCACCAGGAAAGAAATCTGTCTTCCAGTTAAAATCAGTAGCAATACGTTATTACGTTATTCACTTGGACCAAAAATTAACCTGGAGAAATCATATGGCAGCAAAAAGTAAACAACTACGTCTAAAATTTTCCAACTTATACTGACTAATTGGCAGAAATTCACAGCTCTCTCTCAAGAAAATAAGTCTATAAAAGTATTCTGAAACCAATATGAACTTACGGTATCGAACTGTTGAGTACGACGAGCAATTGAATGTTTTCAAGCAAAGGTACTCAGAGCAATTGTCAATGCGCCTTGGTATGTTCGAAACTCAGTCAAAAGAAATTACTCACAATTGAGATCTGTAAAAGCTACAACCACAAGATATTGGACCCGGTTAGGAAACCATTCAAATCCACTTGTGGAAAAACTGCGGAGACAACCAGGTAGCCAACACAGAAGATTAAGACGCTTCTCAACAGCGGACCTTCCGTCTAGGTTTACCACTTGTCAAAGATAATGTAAAAACTAGGAATATTTGTTGAAATGTACCCTCACAAGCCTGTATGCTATTCAAAAATATACACATTTATCATAAAAATCTACCAAAGATCTATTGGTAGTTTTTGTCAAAAAATTTATTCTTGGTAGGCACTTTTATATTTTGTTTATTGATTTATCTTAGAAAATACCTCCAGAGCTATGTAATAATTTATTTAAAAAATAATTTAGCAGTTTGTTAAATTAAAATTTTTGTACGTTAAAATAATCTGTATACTTATACATGTGGTTGGGGCTAAATTTTAAATTAGAGTATTCTAATTGAAAATTAACAAATTTTGAAAAATATTTTGCTTTGCTAGCTATTTGTCTTTTTAAATATCTATCATTTTTAAAAGAATATCCAATATGGAAAATCAGTTGTAAAATAGGTCAAATATTTGCACCGTACACTATTATGTTAATAATATTGTATTTAATAATATTTATTTTTATTCATACAATATCCTTTGCAAAGTTAAAATTACAAATTTAAAATTCATTATGAATAAATACATTTAAGGTATTGTGTTAAGTTCAAGCAACTATATCCATAGCATATAGTATTTGCTAGAACTAGTAATTTATTTGATTAAAATATAATGATAATGTATATTGTAATACAAAAATATAATCCAATTTCGATTATTTTAATAAAAAAGAAGAATGATTCAAATTTTGAAACATAAATATATTTTAAGAATTAAAGAAAAAAAAATATATATAAATGAAGATTTAACCTAACGAACCTAATCTAAATATTATTTTCTAAATAATTATCCATAATAACTTTAATAAAATAATATTAACACTAGAATCTAAATTTGACACAAATAGTAAGAATTTATTTCTCTTTTGAATTTGTTTGCTATTACTTTCTTTAATATTCTATTGCCAAGTCTTTCAGAGTTTCTCAGACTGATTCGATTATTATTATTTTAATACTAGTGAATACCCTGTGCAATTGCACATTAGTTCTTTCAGACACATTATATAACAAAAAATATTTGTGTTGGTAAAATTGTTGTTGTTTTCTGAATCGTTGGATTCTTGAATATTTATACTTTATAATGAAATTAAAGTATAATACCTAATACTATATGACGAAATTAATACTAATTTAAATATAACTTAACACAATAAAATCCCATTACTCTCAACATAGTAGATCGATGTATTTTAATTCATTTATAGTTAAACACGTATGTAGTCACAATTCTATTATAGCAATAGTCAACAATTTGCTTGAAAGAAAGTAATAAACTTCATAAGTTCATAAAATCTATGTCGTTTATAGTCCCATCTATAATTATAATTAACAAGCATTTAAGGACCTGCGCAGTTTACCTTTTCATTTTATTTCGCTTCTCGTTAATCTCCTAATATATAAATAAGTTGAATAAAAATCAATAATGCGCACACAGTTGACAATTTTTTTACTCATATGGTTTTATTATTCAACACATTATGAATATGTGAGATCTTATTAAAGTAATACACAAAAACAAAAAAATCAGTTATTATAATTACACACTTGCATGGAACTTATTTACATTGTACATATACAAAATAATAAAAACAAATTCATCTGAAATAAAAAATATATAAACAACAAAAAAATAAATCCCTTGAATTCTTAATTTTTTATTTTTTTTAAGTAACTGTTTCTAAATTTTGGTTATTTGTAGTAATATAATATTTTTATTAAAACTATGTACATGTAGGTATATACATCTTTAATAACAAAAGTTTTTATTTTTAGTTATTTTATCCACTAAATGCCACTTACTATAGGGTCCTAAATAAAATTTATATGTCCTAAATAAAACTTACTAAACACAAAAACTTTTTATTAAACCCGTTTCTGCTATGTCGTGAAAAGCCTATCTCATTACGTAAATTACTGTTTTTTAAAAACTTTAAATTTGGCTTCAACTTGAATTATAATTACTCAACAGGGGCCACTAGTTAAAATATAATGCCAATTTTTTCAATTAAACAAAAAAATAAGTCAGAAGTGAATTATTTTATTAAAAGACTGATTTATATATTGTCTTTTTCTGTTCTTTATTACAAATATGTATATTTTGTGATTACAAAACAGAATTTATATATATGAATAAAATTAAAATTGTTATACGAAAGATATTTTATTGAATTGAATTTGTTTATAAAGATACAATTTTTTTTTGACTACGCCTATAGTCACAAAACGGTTATAGTCAGAAATATTACTGAAATTTAGCGAATGACTATAACGAAGCAATTGAACTAATAATAAATTATATCATTTTTGAAGAGTATGATCTGATCTAATTTTTGTTAATCTGTTTTGTTTTAAATTTTTGGTTGTGTTTTTGTTTTTGTACTTTTTTCTTTAAATTTGTGCGTCTATTTAAAATGACAGAATTTTTACGAAGAAATTTATTTTAGAATATTGATGTCGCTCAACTTGGAAATAACCGTAATTTTTTTGGTACAACTATTTTAAATGTTTTAAGTATTCAACACTTACAAAAATTTTAATATTTTTGTGGTGTAATTTTAGATTTTTTACTCACCACGTCGTTCATCTTGTGTATTATAATATAATATAAGATTTCCTGCTGATATTGTCCCATCACTATGGTTGAAATTTTTTCTCGTGGATCTCCTTTTTGAACTTAAATTTTCTGTAAATATCAGGATGAATTTTTAAAAAAATCCACAATAGTTCTAGAGAAAGTTATGTTTCAAAGTTCTTTTAATGTGGCAAAATAATTTATTTTGTATATTATTTGAGATATATTTTTTATAAATTTACTATCCATTATAACTTCTAGATATTTATATTGATAAACCAAATGAAAATATTTTAACAGTTATTAAATTTAATTTTTAACCTAGTAGCTATTATCATAGAAAATTAAATAAAAAATATATAAAGCAAAGTTTCGCTCACCAACACTACTGGATTTTAAAACTTATCAGTATGTATAGTAATTTTGGACTCTTTAGATAGTCACTATATACATATGTGGTCCTTAGAGTCATACATACTATATACAGTTCCTAGTTTGAATTTTAAAAGTTTAAAAACTGTTATAGTTATTGATTTTTAAAAAAATAATATGTGAGTAATGAAAACTAAATCAAATTCACACTTCGTATATGATCACTCTTTTAATTTGTTTTAAAACTTTACAAATATTTGGTTTTGTAGATACAATATATTTCAGTAGCATATATCTATATTGTATCAATGTTTACATAATAAGGAATAATTTTTTGATAAATGGAATTCATATTTATACTCCACTCTTGTCGAATGAGAAATTAATTTGTCAATTTCTATATTAAATATAGTTTTTACTATAATTTTAAAATAGAAAATTATGATATTTATATTGCTCTTTCTAGCAAACTTATGTTTACTCATCCACTCATTTGCACCAGCATATCAAAATTTATGAAATCATTAAAGTTGCTTTCGTATACAAAATAAGCAGCTAAAATATCGGAAGTATGAATGGATCTCCTTACCGTTCAACATTAACTAAGATATTTATCTAGTACAAGAATAAGGTTGTTCTAAGCCAACTATCCTGGATAGTCTATCAATAGAAGTCTGATGTGCTTGCTCTAAGCAATAATTTATTAAAATATATAACTACATAGATATGTCCATTGAACTACTATTAAAAATTTAATTTTCAACAGATTAAGTTCTGTAAAAAGACAGCCAATATATTAGATTAGAATGATAGATATATTTTTACTACCTGAAATAGGAAAGATATTTGTGGAAAAATGTTATTTGAAAGATTTAGAAAAGTTTTTAAATAACACTAACCTATATTATAATTCAAATTATTAACATTACGAAATATTCTATTTGCCGCATACCTCAAACACTAACTCCTTTGTTAGATCAAACTGAAATAATTAATATCGGGCAGACACACTCTGTGTATTAAATTTTTAGTGCCATAACAGATTTTCATCAGATATTATTAAATGAGTTCGCAATACATTTTTATCTGATAGTATAAAAACATATCAATCAATAATTGTATAAATTTATATCAAAAATATTTTTTTACAACTACAGTTACAAACGAATCTTTAAAACAATTATAGTTTTTAGAATATTCTGATGAAAGGAAATAATACCAAATAGCTATTACTTTACTATTGTTATAACAGTAACAAATGTTGCCAGAAAATAATATTTTAAACCCTTTCTTTTTCCTCATGGGATGTGTTTACAATATACTCCTATAAAATAATATCTAGAGTAATATTGAAAGGATTTATTTATGTATAATATATATATATTATATATATATATACATAGAATTAAAATAGATTTTGTATTTAGGGTTTTGTACACAACATGTAGAAACTTATTGTAGACGAAAAATATAACAAAAATTATTTTATTATTTAATGAACAATAAAAGCAATAATTCGCCCAATCAATAATCATTTGAAACATAGGCTTCTTAATCTATGTCTATATGTACAATAAACAGTAAATCCTATATACAATACTGGAATCCTCCCAATCATCAATATAAAAAGCTCGCAATAAGTGTGTACATATATAAAAAATATAATAACAATAATCGTCATTCGATTATTTGGACAATAACAGCCAGAAGTATTAACTATGAAATACTTCAAATTTGTATTGTATAAGTTTAGAACTCAGTTTTTTTTTTTTTATATTTTCTATACATTATTGGTTATACTCATAATATAAAGTTTACGCATAAAAGAAAAGTAAAAAATAAAAAGTTCAAGATAATTTTAGCAAAAAATAAAAAATATTACTCAAATTGTTGTGGTTACAGTTATTACTCGTATTTTGATCGAAATGACTGAATAAATTGTTATTATGGATATTATTATGTTTTGTTATTGTTAAATGAATTGTTATTTTTTTGATTATGAAAATTAAGGATTAAAATATTTTTTTTTTAATGTGTAGCTAAACATTTTTTTAGGTTGAATTTGGATTAATTATTATGTATAGTATCTATGGGTTTTTGAAGCATTTAACCATAACTCTGTCATGTGTACCAAACCAAAAAGATAGTATTAAGATGTGTTCACTGGCTCTAATACGAAGAGACTAAGGGGAAGTAAGTAACTGACTAGAGTCGATTTTGATTCAAGAACAACTGGCAATGACAACTTCGTTGTAGAGATTAAATATTAAAGATATCAGGTCTCTCCCAAAAAAGTTTCTGTTTGAGAATGTTAGTCAACGGAGAACAATTTAATATTATGTACCAGATTTATTAGATCTGTCATGCATTAAAAGTAAGTAATCAAAGTGAAGTTATTAAAAACAAATTTCAAGTGATTTGTTTAAAATCTGATGTGTAACCGATGTTCAACAAAGTCTGACATCAATTTTATACACAAAATAGAAAGTTATTTAAAATTAAAAATGGTATAAAAATAAAATTATTTTCTCATTGAATCAAAATCGACTGTAGTCAGTTGCTCAGTTACAATTTTGTTTCTGTTTTCAAAAACTAAATTTAATTTTTTTTTCATTTAACACCTTTAATTACATGGGATTAACATTTCTTAACCTTTAACTTATGAGGTGAAATTTTGTAACATAGTACTGGACGTAGTAAATTTAACATCATTTTTTTTGTAGGAATAAAATATTTTTTTTTCACGTAAAGCTGACTAAGTCAATTCTAAATGATATAAGAAAAAAAAACCCATCTACAATGACAATCTACAATGCTTGCTACTACCCATCACATTGATGGTTTTTAAAAAGTTAAACATCTGTGTGCTGTTTTTCATTACAATTTGTTTGATGTGAAAGTCGAGGACAACGGTATTACAGGTGGTGAGAAAAAAAGGTTCAGCACAATATTCTTAAAAAATTATCACGTACTGAACGAGGTAATCTTTGGTTATATTGTCTTCTTTGTAAATGTGGCAAAATCAAATTTTTAGCTAGTGTTTTTTTAAATATTACTGTAATTACGAGAAGATTGATACAAAATATATTCGTTGAATCGCTAATATAAACTACATCTGTAGAATGCAACTAAAGTCCAACGATTCGTCAACTCCTCCTTTTGTGTTGTTATAATCAACTATAATTCCAGTTTATTCGTTATTGTTTCATTTGCATTTTGATGATGCATAGAAGATATTAAAACATTTGAACGAATAAAGAAACGTGTAATATCTTTTTTAAATCTATAAATAGAACTTTCAACTGGCCTATATTTATTTGGCAAACATTCAGGTGGAATTTTTTTTTTCTTTTTTTTTAATGTATATCCAGATAAGTTAGTCATCCTTCTTTTTTACCGACTGAATACCAAAGTCATTTAGTAACTGAATAGATGAAAATCAATTTTATGCAGTAACGTCTGTGTCACTTTTTCCTATAATACTGCACAATTTCAACACCGACTGCCTTGGTATTGAAAGTTTTTGCTCTGCTGTTGTAAGAGTTAATACCATCTGATTTTTTTCCATAATAATTAATATAGGCATTATAGCAAGATAATGTGTATGCGCATCTAATAAAGCATTTATGTTGATACCGTTTATTTGGCATATAAATTTTTAATTTCATCAATACACGCATGAGTAACTACATTCATTTGTTTAATGAATAGCTATTCTAAAAAATTAGTACAAAATAAAAGCATTTTGAAAAAATTGAAAATTTTCGTATTTTTTTGTGATGCTGGCATCGTTAAAAATTTGCAAAAGTAACAAAATGAAAACATACTTTAAAGTCTTCATTTTTGAACCGATTTCAATATTTTTTCAACTGTTTTACGTTGTTTAATAAATATTCTAAAAGGTTGTAACAAATCAAAACCATTTTGAAAAAATTTAAACCCATCGAATAATTGTTTTTAGAGTTTTCAATTATTTTGTAAAATATTTCTGAAATAGCTGCTAATGGATCATTTAGTAACCTATCGGTGGTCTATAAAAAATGTTATCAAATCGCAAACAAGAAATTATAGTAAGAAATCGAAGCTCAGATATAACAGCTCTAAAAATGTCTCTCCCTGTTGCGTCTGTTGCAAATATTGGTTTTGTACACTCTCGATTTGATTTGAAAACTGATGTATAAAACGATATTTAAAGATTTTGTTTCTACTTTTACGGTTGATTGAAATTTCAGTTGAAATTTTGTGTTGGTATGTTCGATGATTATTTGGTCAATATATAGAATCATCAAAAATCTGGGACAAATATTTATATATTGTACTTTCTGTTTCATCGTTATTAGCTGAAGCTACTGAAGTTGATAATATTACTATATTATGCAATAGAGTTTTACTAAATATCTGTTGTTCTTTTGCTGACCATTTAAAAAGGTTTTTTCCATAAAAATAATGAATTGTTATGGTATTACAATTGGTATTCATTTGAGCTTCCCGTTAGCTAATGTGTTCAATATTTTCATTACTTTTACTTGCCGTTTCATCAATTTGCTCCTCATCCGTTTCGGATATTTCAAAATTAATCGCTATGATTTTCACGGCAAAAATTTGGATCAACAACTTCGTTAACAACTTCGCTTATACCATACCAATTAGTTTCTTCATCAGAAATTTCATCATCCTCTTCTAAAACTCTTATTATTCTAGATTCGTTCATTCCGTTTGATCGTGCATAAGATTTTATATAATCGGAAAATTACAGAAAAAGGGTTAAAAAGTTGTATAGAGCTTCAAAATGGATGATTTTAAAAAACGATTTTTTTTCTTAAAACTTTAATGTAAACGTGGGTAGTAAAAATTTTTCTAAGAAAAAATCCCACAATTAATGACGAGTGATAATTTTTACACCTTTTACCAAATTTTTCACATGCTTTACTTACAAAATGGTGTATATGTAATAACACTATGGATAACACTATGGATAAATGGATAAAAGTATAACTTAATCAGAGGGTATCGAGATGATCAGGAGTGGTATTCTGTATTGTGATAAGCGATAGTCACCCTTGCGACAGTCAAAGATGACACTAAAAATTTTTGGTATTCTGTATTGCGATCACTTGAATAATTTATAATATAATTCGGAAATGGCAGTACAAGTGATTTATTAAATGTCAAAGTGTTAAAACAATAGAAAACAAAAATAAGTTGTAAATTTTATTAGCGCATTACACTTATTAATCAATAAATTAAAATTATAAAAAAAAAAATTATATATTAAAAGAGAAAAAACTTAAAATTAAATTTCAAACAACTAATTTAATAAAATGTATATTTTAAAAAATAAACAAAATTTATTGCTGATGCAGATAATAAAAAAAAAAATTAAAGTGAAAATCATTACAACAAATTTAATAAAATGAAAAAGAAAATTATATTCACATTTGAGTAAAATTCAGTTACAAACTTATAACTAATTAATATAAATGTGTATTATATGTAATTGAAAACAAAAAAAAATTCAAACTTATTAAAAAAATAAATTAACACATAATCACAGTATTTTTTATTCAGTTCCATTATTTTTAAATTATTTGAAATTTTAGCGGTTTCTAATTCTACAACTCGCATTTTCTAATATTTACATCATAATAAATCTTAAAAAACCAAAACATAAAAAATTTAAATCTTAAAAACCAACCAAACTTTTATTTATTTTTATCATGAGTGACACCAAATTAGCTGTCATCCTAAAATCACAAACAAAAAGCAACTATCACTGTGACAATCACCATATAGAATACCAATTATAGATATGCGACAGTCGCAGCGTGATTATCACAATACAAAATTCCACCCCAGGTTGTGACAGAGCAATGGAGAGAAGTAACAAAAAGAGAACAAAAAGAGAGTGTAAAATTTACCACCACGTCACGAGTTAAAGGTTAAATAAGTATTGATGCAAATTTGACTTTTTTAAAAAAATCTTCTTTAGCGTTAGAATAGAATTAATGTATGTAAAATTCAAATGCAAATATAGGTATATATTATAGAATATTATTTATAATATTATAAAAAAGTCTGACTAATAAATAATATTTTTCAGTCAAAAATAGTTGTTTAATATTTAATATTAATATTTATAATTATTGTGACCAAAATGCAAAATTTGGCTGGGAATGAGCATTGGGAATTGACATTTATTATAAAAATGATTCGAAAAAATAAAATGCCTTCAAAAAATAACCAATTTTTGAATAAATAAAAGAAAATATATTTTTAAATTGCATCTTTAAAATTTTTAATAATGTATGTTAATTAATGCATAACATCAAATTTGATATTTAAATAATTATTCTTTTAAGTAAAAATGATATTTTTGCGAAAAGAATGCAAAATAAAACTTTTCAGTTTTTGTTTATTTAAAAAAAATTTATCTCGTTTGTAGAAAATAATGGCCGTCGCAAAATATTTATCTAAGAGTACAGTAAGTTTATTAGTAACATTATAGGAATACAGTAAAATAATAACACCACTACTGCTATTCCAGCAATTCTATTCTTATAACAACACTTTAACTCTTAATATAGGATTACGCAATTTTAGATTTATAAAAACATTGCTGTATCACTTGCAGAAAATTCCATTATAACAACTTCCGCAATTGCTATAAGAACATCCTTATAGCAATATTAATCACATTATTCCCATAAAAACATCATTATAACACCTTTAGTGCTTATCGGGAGTCATATAGAAGTCTTGTATCACTAATTTTGTTTTTATAACAATAAAATGTTACGTGGGAGTGCAGGAAATGAGGATATTAGAAAAACAAAGCAAAAAACATAAAAAAATATGATAAGTAGCTTGAACACTTAGTTTTTTACTTCTACCCTGTTATTGCTTGAATTCCGTGAAGTTAAAATTTGTTTTTTAATCCTTGCGAATATTATACAAAATTTAAACAAACAAATTTTTAATTTGAATCTGCTAAAAAGCTCATTCCAATATTTTAATACAAAAAAAAAAAAATAGCTCATTAAAATATAATTTGAAGTTTTTTGTATACTTTTTTCCCTCATTTGAAGAATATGAACTTGAGAAATTTAACGAATTGATTTCAAATGTCTACAGAATATCTTCTTATAATTTAACTCATACTCATCATCAATCTATTTTACACTCTCTAGCTATATTATATTATTTATAATAAACATCAAAAATAAAATTCTTTCCTATGTAATATGTACTTCTAAGAAGGTTAAGGTCTGATCTCATTCAAAAAAAAAAAAAAGTTTTCATTCCCAAAATAACAAAAAAAAAAAAAAAAGAAGAAAAAAAATAAATAAAAGAAAACTACTTTGAATGAGAATACAGAAAATGTCTGATGTCTGAGTATTATACAAAAAAAAAACCCATTAATCCCAGGCGAGTAATTTGTTAAGTATTAGGCAGTACAGTACACAAACAAAAAAAAAACAGTCTTTCTCAGATTACCATAAGTAATGTCCTTTTTTTATTTTGTTATTTCTCCCTAAATTCTAGCTTATTCATAAAATTATATACAAATTAATTTTGAAATGAGTTTTTCGTTTTGGATGATACCCACTTAAATTTGTGGATACCCACTTTCATGTTTATAAAATTAAAACCCATTTTGTGGTCTTAAATTCATTTTTGTTTCCTCCTCCACAACTTAATATTATCACTAAAATATGTTTTTTGTCTTTTGTTTTTGTTGTTTTTTTGTGTGTTTTTTTTTTTTTGTTAAACATTTCTACTAAAACCAATACACCAATTACATATTATTATACCCTAAGGATCTCCAATTCTTGGAGTCTACAAAATTTTACAACATATAGATAGACTGGGTAGTAGGTATTATAATGAAATGCTTTTGTAAATTTAATTAGGAGATTTTGTCATTTTGTATGACCAAAAACAATTTAATTTTTAAGGAAAATTTTCATTTATTAGATTTTCTCCTACAGAATATTAATGAAGAAATATAATTAAAGATGTTGGTCATTTTGTACATTAGTTACTCTAAATTTGAAATATTATTATGTGTAGGATATTACAAAATAATTAAATTTCTTATAAAATAAAAGCAAAATGATTTACCAATTTTTGTTTGGTACCAAACTTTAATTATTAAAACTTGATAAGACATGAAAATCTGTGGAGAAATGTCCAATTTGACTTTAAATACAACTATGCTAAAAAGTGGTAGCACACATGTATGGATTTTTACTTGTAATACTGTTATAATGTATTTTTATTTTCAAAAATAAATTCCATTGTAGAAGAAGACATAATTTAATTAGGAGGTTGAGTTCAAATAATCAGAACAAGAATTTTTGAAAATCGAAAAGTAATGTAAAATAAACAAAATATTTATAGGTATTAAATTAAATAAAATTTGATTAGTTAATGTCGATTTTATGGGCATAGAGGTAGAAGAGATTTTATTTTAGAAGATGAAAATTAAAAAAGAATGCGAAGGAATTAGTAGGCTTAAGAGAATAGGTTTTTAAGAACGCCCGATTAAGATAAATTTTTTATAATTATAAATTCAACGATGGCTAGACTAATAAGTTGAAAGATTACCTGGCAAGTAGAGGGAACATAATTAGAATAAAATGAAGATTTTTTTTAGATTTAGCTAATTACGAGAATAAATACGCACTATTTATTCAATTACAAAACATTAAAAATTAAGAGGAAAATTGTGAAGAATTAAGAAGAAATATTGTGAATTGTCTTTGCTTTTTTAACCTAATTATATTCGTTTCGTTTTAAGACACAAATTATTTTTTTTGCTAATTTTTGTTTTTTCTATACATACCCAAAACACCAGATCCTTTTATACCGATTGGTACGTTTTGCTAGGGTGGAAAAGGAGGGGAAGGAACAAAGGACAATAATTACTAACGAAGGTGTTAATGTTCGTCTTGAATTTTTGTACTAAATATAATTATGTCATAAATATAGAATTTATCATGTTTTGGGAAACACATAAGATGGAATTTGGTACCACAATCGTGGTGTTGAGGCTATAAGCAAAAATTTCAGAATTTTTGTCTTCTGCCATCTAGATATTTTTATGGTGTAGGGATAAGCACATGCTGCCCCTCGTGTGTCACAAGTGCAAGTGATACGAATTTAATTTCTACTAAGCATTGTACTTTGTTTTTGCACTTCTTATATTTTATAATATTTTACATTCGGTAGAAAAAGTAAACCTAATGAGCTAGTTTTCTAGATAAATCTAGTTTGCATAATACTTCTTGACTATTATGTAATTAATGTAGAACTCACTTTTAGAATCATTTTATTTAGGAATTGAATATTTTATAAATTCAGAGCTATAGCAGTATAGCTAATGCGAGTATATAGCAAAGCTATTACGTAATTAAATAAAGAAATGTAGTAAGGTTAGGGTTTGTGTAATGTTCTTAAATATTTTTAATTCATTTAAAAACCAACTATTTTTTTTTGTTTGATAATTCAATTTTAAAATTTTTATTGTAATATTCTTCAAACCAAAATTGTTTATTAAATTTGAAAAAAAGCGAAAATTAAGTAAAAAAGTTAAAATAGGAATGTCAGACATATTTAATTCAATAAAAATCAAATAAAATGGAAAAAAAAATAATAATCTAGTTAATTATTACATTTTATTATTTACTTTTATGTTGTACATTGGAATTTTTCACTACCGAGAGACTTTTAGTAATTTAATCAAATTTCCAAGTAGAGAAATTATATATGTATGTGAAGTGATTCTCAAATTTAGCTTACCGTTGTTAAATTATTAACTCATGTATCAGTTTGAATACAAAGTTTGAATATTGTGCATAACTAATGTAAATTTATGTATGAACGAAAGCTTACGCTTATTAGCGTCACTATACGCGTCTTCAGTTTTGGTGAAAGAATGTAATTATAACAGATATGTCAAATTAAATTAAAATATTTTCTAATCTGTTTTGGGGTTTTAGAACTATTAATATCTAAAAAAAAAATGAATTAAATTACCTTCAAAATCCCACTTCTGTTGATACATATACGTTAGAAGTAAAATATTTTGCATTTTTTGTTTTACTTTATTGATTAAATATTGATTTGTTTTATTTTTCAAATTGGTCAGTTTTCAAAAATATTTGAACCATTTAAAGTTAAATGCGTTTATCGAAACTCCACAGATGATAAACACCCAACAGTTTCATTATTTTAAAGTCTTTATTTCATTTACTAAACATCATTATTATTTAATCTGTAAATTGAAAAAAAATATGATACAAATATCTGAACCATTTCAGAACCAATTTTCATTATTATTTTGTAAACTAATTTAAGAGAAGACGTAGCGAAACTAAATATTGTTTTCAAAATTTGTTATTTTTCACTTAGAAATTTTACTTTAAAATTTCACCGCAGGTATAAGTATACAACACCTACATCTTAACATACAAAAATAATAATTTATCAAATTGTCAGATCCATGTACCTGAGTTCTTTTTTTATCACCAGAATTAAATTTAAATTGAATTTTTTTTTAAATAAATAATTTATATTTTAATAATAATTTTATTTAACTTACAGTTATAAATTATTTATTTACAACTTACATACTGTACTATATTTAGTTTAGTATATACTTTCTACAAGCGAACGAGCTCTTTTTGAGATAAATAAATAAAATTGAATTGAATTGAATTATCTATGCGGTTGTTGTCTAAGATAAATCAGTAAAACATTATACATTGCCAAGAATAAATTGAAATGATCTGAAACAAATCATATTTAAATTGACTGACTCTCTTAATCAAACTTTCGCGAATACCAGTCAATTTTCAAGTGAAAATGATCATTGTAATCGACTTCAGAATGAAAATATCGTTAAATTATTTACAAGTCATATTTTAACGATATTTTCATTCAAAAATCGATTACAATATAAAAAAAAAATTATTTTAAGATTATAATTTTTAATTCTACCGCACACATCAAAATTAAAAATGAATTTATATTTTGCTCTGGCTGAGAATTAAAAAAATCGCGCTTTTTCTTTAAAGATTACAATTACAAACACGTAGACAAGTAAGTCCATATTATTTTACTGGATTTTTAATTAAAAACTGTAATGTACAATATTATATACTGTAAAGCACTCTTGATCAAAGAAAATACATATTCATAATTAATATACACGAGGATAAAGTTGAAAAATGTCTACCGTAAATGTTTTCTTAATTAAATGTCAACAAACTTGTATAATATTGTATATCAAGAATAAGACTTGGGTTTGTTGTATAAACAATAATAATACATAGTAATAGTATACTTAAGTCTAACCACCGATTCTTATTCCTGATTTGACATTAAAAATATGTTAGTCTTGACATTTCAAAGACCAAACATTTTATTATTATTCATGACCTTATATTTATGTGTTATTAAAAATTGTTCATATATATGCATGGAGGAGTATAAATGAGTAAACATCATAATGAAAAATTCAAAACAAAAACAATAACATTTAACTTTCTTTGGAAGGCATAAATTATCTATAGTTAAGGTAACACTTGTATTTAAATTTTATTTTTCTATATACAGAGTGTTTACAAAGCGAAGAACAAGTTTTGTAGGAGAAATAAAAAAAATAATGAAAAACAGTGTTCTTTGTGGAGAACCATTTTTTGTTGTCATTTTTATCTTATATCGTAGTATAAAAATTTCTGCAGTTTGCATACACAATTTCCAAAATTTGTTTATCGTTTATCGAACAAATTTTACTAATTACGTCATGGTAGTTTTAATCCCTTATGTATTTTATTTAAATTGAAGAAGCTACAACAGAGTAATGTAATTACAATAGAACACAATTTCTAATTTAAAAAAAAAAAAAATCCCCTCACCCCTCCCCTATTTTAGATATTTATAGATTCATTCATAAAAATTTTAATTGTAAAATCTGTACCTAACCTACTCAACATTATCTGATAATTTCTTTGAATCATAATACTAAATAATATCCTCTACATAAAACACATTTATTTAATACAAACGTCATAATAATATTATATGGTACATAAATAAGTGTATAACCTGAGGATCTTCAAGGCAACATCTTATAAGTGTCAGAAAAAAAATAAATAAAATAATACAATAACAAAATATAAGAACGAAAATGATTCATTTTTCTTTAACATAATTTAATGTGATGCAGTTTATCAGCACAACAGCGAAAATAAGAATATGATGGCGCCACATGTGGTTTTCATAGAGTGCAAATTTATTTAACATGTACAAAGTTTGTATGTCACCATAAAGTGTATATAAAAATATTTATATATATATATATATACAATAATAATATAATACTTTACCCATCAGTAATTTTTAGCTTGGTGTAATAATTTGTGTCAAAGTTACGCATTTCTAAATACAAATGAAAAACATACACACACAAATAATAAAATACAATTTTAAAAACATGAAAAAATAATAAATCCTTTTTGAAAATTAGATTCAATGAAAAAATGTTTTTGTATGACACTTAAGCAAAGTGCCTTTAATCATATGTGAAAATCTCATTTTCTCTATCCGACCCGTTATTTTCTTGTTCTCTTCGTTTTCTGTTTCTCTATAGTACAAAAGTGTTAAAATGTTGCGTAGCTAGTATTCATATTGTTATACACATTTTAATGATGTATTTCTTCATTTGTTTGGTGTAATATTATTACCCCCCTCCATCATCCATCCCATAACAATATGAAAGTACATCATCAGTTTAGATTTTTCAATTGTAATTAAGAGTTTACGTATTATTTATGTAAACATTTCTTTATGATGTTTATATAATAATATATTTATGTTATGTATAATATATACATTCAATAACTATATATGAATAGAAACATTAAAAAAACAGAAATTAAAATGAAAATAAAATTGACACTTAGAATTTTCTTTTTTGTATAAATGAACGCATTTATACTAAAAATACTTGAGAAAATTATAGGGGTTGGGTGGTAGTGATGGTTTCAAAAATATTTTAATTTTTTTGTTTTTTTGAAGATGTCATTTAAAAGTTAAGAACTCGTTATAAAATTTTCAACAATTTACATAAGGGTGTGTAGAATATAAGAGTGATGTACAGAAGATAATTGATGTTAAATAATAGTTTGTATATTATTATTAAAAAATAAGCAAACTTCCAAAATACTATATTATTAAAATGAAAAAAAAAAAAAAAATAATAATAATAATATTAAGAAGTATGTATTTATGTTGGGGAAAACGAATTAAGCCATAGATGATATAGTTATAGAAAAATTTATTTAACCTTCGTTTGGGCACCTTTATAGGTATGTAAAAATGTTTCAAGTTTTTAAAATGAAAAATAATTTTTGCAAATGTTCAGATACGCTACCATGTATTGCTAGAATAGAAAAAAATACACAATGTAGAGCATTTAGCAAATTTGCGCATTCGTAAGTAACAACAGGGGTACCATGGTATACTACTTACGAACATTTTTGACGTTTATTTTACTTTTTTCATTCGTTTGATAATTTATTAGTTTGCAAAGCAGTGTAATTTTATGTTAACTTAATTAAATTTGGTTTTAAAAATAAATAAAAATAATTTTTATTAATTAAAATATGTAAGTAAAGTTTAAAACATTGGAATTATAAATACTCTAAAACATTGGTTGTCTTGACAGATATTTTTTACCTTGAAATAAAGTTTTTCTTTTAAGTTTGCACATTATCCATAGATTTATTAACTATATACTAGTATAATAAATTGATAGATGTGTCAGTTAAAGATTAAAGAATAAATAGAAATCAATCATTCATTGTTCAAGTAAAAGAAAGATATTGCGTAAACATTACAATACATTATGACATAAGTAGGTATATTAGGCAGTTCATATATTAGAAACAAAATCTTTAGTTAGCTAGTTAAACACAAACTGAAAACGTATTTTAATGCTCGTTATATTAAGTAAGTAGACAATCGTTTCCAATTGGAATTACATTTTATAAAATTATGTAATTAAAAATACATAGGTACACATATTTACAGAATTTATGGTAAATAAAGTTCTACGTTTGTAAATGTACCCAGGCCCGCCTCGAAGCGTGTTCGAAGTGTGCAATGCACACAGGCGTCGCAGGCGCCGAAAAATAAAAGGCGCCTACAAGATGATATGAAATTTAATTTTTTTACAAAGTGAAATTTCATTTTTTTTAGTTTTTAATTTTTTAAACATAATTTTTTCCTTTTTTTTTAAATGAAAAGGCGTCTCCAAAACAATTAATGAAATTTTATACCTATTTTCAGGCATTGAAATTTACTTTCTGTTCTTTGAATCATTTAAGTTCTTTTGGAGTTTTCCATTGCAAATTTCCATTTTAAATCAAAAATGCAATATTAAAACAATAGCTATTTTATATTAATATGTACTCTGCACGACGATTTTTTTGATTCGCGAACAAGTCAAATACTTTATTATTAAAATTAGCAATTTTTAATACAAATTCTTTTTCTATTGGTAGAACTGCTAATGAATTTAAGCGATTTTGCCCCATTGCACTTGATTTATAAGTCTTTATATTTTTAAGAGTACTAAAACATCTTTCCGACTCAGCTGAATCAATCGCATCAAAATTAGACAATTTTGAATTTATTTGTAGTCTAATAGTCTGGCAAGATGTTCCAACAGAAATAAATTGTACGAGCAAACTATTACAATCACAGAGCATGGAAGTGAGATCAGCAGCTAGTGTGTTGAAAAAAACAACTGCATTTTTGATTTCTCGTAATTCCGAAGTTTCTTTTGCTAAATATATTTCAAAAGCTAAAGTATGCGCTATAGATGCGGATTTGACTGATGATTTTAGTTTTAGTTTTGCGGATTTGACTGATGAACAATAAACTCATAGATAAATGTAAATTATTAGAAACAGCATTAACTTATAAAGAAAGCAAAGATCTTGACGCAAACGAACTGCAAATTGAGCTGAAATTGTTGTCTCGAAAAATTGAAGATGATACTAACCCAGAAAACATTTTGAAATGGATTTATAATAACAACGTTGAAGAACTCTTTCCAAATGCACTGATTGCATTAACAGTGCTATTAACTTTACCCGTCTCTGTTGCTAAAGGTGAAAGAACTTTTTCTAAATTAAAAATTATTAAAAATTACCAACGATCAACTATGGGGTAAGAAAAATTGAATGGTTTTGCAATAATCTCCATTGAATCGGACATTGCCAAATCTATAAACCTAGATATGTTGAGAAAAGATTTCGCTAAAATCAAAGCTAGGCGAATCCCTTAATTTAATATTTTATACAATATTTTTTGTTTTATTAATTTTCTAATTTTATTACTTGGATTATTTAATTTTTTAATTTTTGTATATTTATTTTTTTTTGATTAATAAAGAAAAAAGTTTTAATCAAAACTCTTGTTGTTTAATTTTTTGGTCATAAATGTATTTCATTTGCCTTATAAATAATTATAATCACAATATTATAGTTTATAGACTATAACCGAATTTTAAAATAAATTAACAATTATAAATTATCAAACATAAAAAAAATTGACAATGACTTCGCTTTACTTTTAAACGATAATAATATAAGACCATAGAAAATAGTGGCCGTGATTGGCTTATAATATAGCTTTTTAGTACCTTATTAAAAAAAAAAAATCAAAGGCGCCAAACATTTTTCGCACACACACAAAAAACACCACGAGCCGGGCCTGTAGTACCTATTCTTTTCTTAATAAAAATGTTTATCCATAGCATACTAATTTTCTGATACAAATATGCAAAAAAAATAACAATATTATTTTTACATATTAGCAATATAGATAATATTTGAATCTTAGCAAATTTTGTTTTTAAAACAGTCTTATCTTATTTTAAGAATTTTATATATAAAAATAAATGTTAAAGTGTCTATTTTAAAAAAATTTCATTGGCAGCTCAGTTTTAAAATTCATTTTTGATCCATGGTACCAAATATTCATTTACGCAAAGTCATAAGCGGTAAATTTTTGTTGCGTTTTTTTTGTTTTGGGTATACTAACAACCATAATATTGAGATTTAAAAAGTTTAAATTTAGCTGCTTAGACCGAAATAAAAGAAGACAATAATATCGTGAGATAAGTAAATTCATATTTTGCATAGGTACATAAATCATGCACGGCTATCGAATCGGATAAAGTTTTTTTTACAAATTCCGACGAAATTCAAAAAATTGGTCATTGACAAAATAAAATCGCCCTTTCCTAACCATTGCCCTTTCCACTTGTAACAGGCCTTGTTACTGTATGCTGTATTGTAGTAAAAATTTTCTTCAAATAATATTACATTATGAAAAATTAAATTTGAATCGTTTTTGAGTCGGTTCAAATATTGTAAAGTCTGATATGCTTTTACTTGCCAGGACGTGAACAAGAATACATACTTGATAATAACATCATCATAATATTTAGCAGAGCTATTCGCTATTTATGAAGCACTTGAACACAATAACAAAAAATACTTGTTGGAAAGAAAACTATTATTAAATGCTCAGATTCCATAAGCAGTCTGTTCACTATGAATACCTATAACCCCAAGCACTCAGCGATGATAAGTATCAAGGAATTGGTTCAGAATAGTAGCACCGAATTTGCAAATTGGCAAAAGAAGCAATACTTAAAGAACACGATAATGAACACAGAGTATATTACATGGACTATAAAAAAGCGGTTAATAAAGATTTATAGAACAAACATAACTAAAACTGGCAAAATGATCCCACGATTCGAGCAAATTGAAGTGGATTGAATTGTCCATTAGTAAATGGAATAATATAGAAGAAATCAGCAGGAAAATTTTAATTGTTCTTACGAGATTCATGATTGGACTAGGTTTACGCACAACTATCTGTTTGGAAGATCCCAAAATGGTCCCGCGATATGCGAGTGTGACCATAATTCCTCAATAACAATCAAACATATTTTTTCTTCTTCTTCAACGACTTCAACGACTTCAACCTGTACAGAGATGAAAGTCTCCAGCCCAATGATAAATTGAGCTAAAATTTCATAAAAAGAAAAATATATAAAAAATGTCTAAATAATATAATTTTGAAAAAGAAATAAAATTCTGATTTCACTGACAAAGTCCTTAAAATAATAAAGTGTAAAAATTAACATTGAAAATAATATTGACAATCTCCAAAGAAAATTACTTAGCAAAATTGCTGTCATGATATGATTTCAAAGAGAGTTATTAATAGTTCAAACACTGCCTATGAAGAAGAACAACTAATTATGTGGTTAACTATGCTCAAGTATTTTCTGGGAGAGAAGACGTGTAGATTTCGACAAAATATGTTTCGCGGTTGGTCTTTTTTTAAGAGCTTAACACTTAGCTGACAATCAAAAGAGATAGATGTATAATTTATTGTACGCCATCCTAGTAATTGTCTCAAATCTGCCATATTCAGTAGAATGCCAGGGAATGTTGAACAACTCAACGGTTCTAACATTATTGCGATTCATTCTTTCAATCAAATAATTTGAAATTTTCGAGGATAATGTATTGCTCGAAATATCTGGTAAATAAAATAATATATCTACAATTACTCGAGGACTAAACAATGACTGTAAAACAATGAGTTTCGAGCGGTGCAAATTTTGCTCAACATTATTTATGTGTTTTCAAAACAATCAAAGATCTTAATGTTGTCGATAACGTAGAATGTCATTGTGATAACAAAATCAGGAGTGAGCGATATCATAAACTAATAGCATTTTCTTTGTTAACTTCACTCGAAATTTACAAAATTTTTTAATGCTGTTAACATCTTCTAAATAAGTATCTTTTGACAAATTTTCAAGTTTACCTAGTATTGAAAAATATTTCACTACAGATATCAGATGTTCTCATATTTTATTTTTAATTTTAGTATTAAAAAAGGAAATTTTCCAGAATCTTTAACTCTGGTCATTCGACTTCATAAGAAAAGTGACACTCTATCTTTAACTAATTACAGACCTATCTCTCCGTTGTCAGTTTTCTGTAATGTTTTTGAAAAAGCTGATAAATCTAAAATCGTAAAATGAAATTAATTTTTTGAGTGATTTTCAATTTGTATTCGGAAGTGGTAAATCATCTGAAGACGCTCTGTTTTGTGAAATTGTGCAGTGAACTTTTTGGTACCATAAACGAGTCGAATATACCAGCTGCTTTATTTATAGACATCACTAAAGCATTTGATATGGTGGACCGTGTTGTTTTATTAAATAAATTTCATAATGCAGGCTTCAGAGGATTTATATACAATTGATTCGCTTCTTATTTAGAAAATCGAAGGCAAAAATGCCTCATTAAAAACCATTAAAGGTTGGAAAATGTTATTAATATCAGGGTTCCACAAGGCTCTGTTATAGGTCATATTTTATTTCTGTTTTTTGTTAACTCTTTGTTACTGCAACCATTTAATGGTAAATTTATAGCCTTTTCCGATGATACTGCCCAGATTTATGCAAACAAGAATTATTTTAAAACTTTGACTGATATTAATTATGATTTGGAAAGTCTAAAAAGGTGGTTTAAAAGGCATAAATTGCTTATAAGGGGCAAAACTAAATATATGTTGTTTAACCTTTCTGGAACAGCCTGCGAGGATTTGTCTTTTGTATATTATTCTCCGTCTTGCTTGAAAATGCGTTTTCTAAATTCGTGTTAACATGATTTGTCTATTTATAATAGTAAGTTGAGCTGTACTAATAATTACTTTATTATTGAACGTAATGACTGTTTTAACTATTTGGGCATTACTTTGGATGTATAGGTTAAGTTGGAGAGAGCACACCAGATACTTGACTGATTATTTAAATAATGTGGTTAGGTTCAATTCTAAAATTAGTTTATAATGGTTTGTTTATGTCTAAATTAAATTAGGCAGCGTTTACACAACAATATTCTTCAATATTTATTGACGTATTTAGATTGAAGAGAGAGACATTCGTGTTTACACATCAGTATTTAAACAATCAAACTATCTGTCAGTTTTTTATATTCACCAAAACTAATATAGAAATAAAAAAAATTTTAATCAAGTACCCTGTGAATATAAAGAAAATGTCAAATCGAATGTTGCTAAATTTTTCATTATTAAATAAATATTGAAGAAAATAGGATAAATTCTATTTTTTTCTTCAATATATATTGATATAAATATGTGTTTAAGCATCAGTATTTCCTAGATATTCTATTTCATCAATAAATATTGTCAATATAATATGTATAGGTATCTGTTGTTGGGGTGGTACCTATTTCAATAAAATTGAGCAATTGCTTCTCAAGCAAGCATGTTTTTGTTCAATCAATAAATCACACAAATATCAATAAATCACACTTTTGTCATTTTTATAATGTCACTGCGCCACGTCTATTCAACAAGTTGCCAGAAAATTATCGATGCGAAAGAATTGAAGTCAGATTTCTTGAGAATATTAAATCATGGCTCTTATCTCTTGATAATCACTCTATTGAAAATCTTTTGAACCCATTACTTTAGCTTTTTTTTTTTTGCTAACAGTCTGTTTTTAATGTTTTAATACTTTTAAATTTCTATTATTTCAAAATTATATATTTTTCTAAATAGCTAGCTATTTTGTTATTTTTCTGAACTTTTTATTTTTTATTTGTTTATATAATTTCTCTTAGAAATTTGTTCTAATTTTGAGTTTTTAATAGCATAAGCATAATAATTATTTTATTATATTAATATTTTATTCTAGTTTTTACTCAATTTCCGCATTAATAAATTGATTTGTTTTTCTATCTAAGGGTTCAATCGCCACTTATCGTTTGGATAACAGATTGAACCGAGCTATTTCATTAAAATACTAGGCCTGAATTAATTTGTTATATAATTTTGTACATTTAGTATGTAAGTTAGCGTATAAGTTGTTAATGAAATAAGTAATAATATATAACAAATTAAATAAAAATGAAACTATTCTATTTAAGAAGGCTTAGTTTCTGACAATAGCAGTAGTTTTCCACATTTAATGAGTAGATAAGCCAGTAATTTGTTAAAATAAAATGCTCAAATTATTTTAGATTGTAATGTAAAATTGCAGTACCGTACTTAATTAAGGACGAAAAATTGATTCTACCTAAGTTACTGTTAAGTGTAAAAAAAAAAAAAAAATAAATAAAAATAATTGGATTTATTTATAATATTATTATTCAATTTTTTATTTATTTTATGGGTGTTTCATTTCCACCCCATAAAAATAATCAAACAGTTTTATACCACCATCATTTTTCTCGCCTACTACCGACTTAAAATTGGTATGCTATTAACAGCAATAAAGGGTTAAAAATATTATACTGTACTGTTATAGAAATAGAGTAGTTCTTTTATTGTATCACTCTTTTTGAAATTCAATTCTTTACGATTTTAGTTTATTTTATCGTTTTTGAAGAACGTAAAATGACATTCTAAAGAAAAGTTTTTATTTTTTATAAGAGTGTTATTCATTAATATTCTTAAAATGTTAAGAATGTTGTTATTATGAGTATAAACCATATTGAAATTTTTTTATTGGGTATTGTAAGCGATAAACAAGAATAAAAAAAAAAAACATAAACAAAATATAGTTCATTTTCAGCTATAATTAAATGTTTTTAATTAAGAGAGATAATACAATTTATATAAAGAGTCTACATTGAAATTTATATTTGATTGTTCATTTTATTAATTTGAAATTTTGTTTTATTTTTAATAAAGTCATTCATAAAAAAGGATTAAAGAAGACTTTGAAAAATATTTTAGTAGACTTTTTTCTTGTAATTTATTACCAAATAATCTAAAAACATAAGTGGTAATTTTAAGTTAATTCGAAAGAATATAACCTTTACGGATTTTCTGCACTTCTACTAGGAGTATGGGGTCTTCACAGATTAATTACATTTTATTTCAATTTCTTTAAAATCATCTTTCTATTTTTACTGTTAGTCTTCAGATTTTCTGAAGACTAACAAATTTTTTCTTTCATTCTTGCGATTCCATTTAGAGGGTATTATTGATTGACATGTCCAAAATATAAAACAAAAAATCAGAGCAAATAAAATGCTAGAAGAAGATAAAATAGAAACCTGTTGGAAAAAAAATCAAATACAATATAGAAACAACGTCAAATCAAGCCATTTGAAAAAGAAAGGTGAATCAAAATGCGATAAAACAAACACATCATGGTTCACAGTAGAAGTAAAAAAATTGGCAAAAGAAAAACGCGATGCCTATCTAAAATATCTAAGCAATAGAACATCTGAAGAGTAACAGAAATATAGAGTTGTAAGAAATTAGATGAACTCTAAAATATACGCAAAATCAAATAAGACCACTGGGTAACATAGCACTGGGTAAATATGGCAAGAGATTTATATGGCGCCCAAAAGAAGGTGTGGGGATTGCTTGGACGTAGAACACAGCAGAAAAATGAATGCGTACAGACACAATCCACATCTATATTCAAGCTTGATAGAATGACTTTACACAGTTATATACGAAAATTACAACACAGAAACACTTTTACCAGCAGAAATAAATAATTTTATTAGCACCGATTTTGTAGAAGAAACTGCGAAAACGCTAGAATTGAAAATCAACTGGATACGATGAGATGCGCAATGAACCAGAATTATTCCGGTTGACTGGAAAAAAAGTATCACGATACCTATTTTCAAAACAGGAAATAAAAAAGTTCCACAAAATTACAGAGGAATAACACTATTAAGTACCAGAATGAAGACTTTTACCAAAATTCTCCCAAATATTCTATCAAAGGAAATTCCTATGTGCGAACGGGGTTTCCGTTAAAATAGATCTACAGTAGATGCGATTTTCGTGGTTCGCAGTAAAAAACGATAGCGTTTGGGAGGCCAGCGTATATGTGTTTTGTCAATATAAAAAAGGCATATGACCGTGTTAAGCGTTAATTGATATTATCGAGATATTGCAAACAAAACATATGTTCCACTCGAAATAATCAAAATAATTGAAGCTTTAAGCACAAATACTTCAACGAACATACATACTATAGCCAATACATGTCAAATGAAATTCCAATATCAGCAGGAATAAGAAAAAGTGATTCTCTAAGTCCACTTATTTTGAATCTAGTTATGGGCGAAATTATATCAGAATTAAAATATGCAGGACGCGGGTTTAGAACCCATGAAATAGAAATAAATGTTTCACTGTGCTAATATCCGAATACGACCTGCAAAAATTATTGCACCAGTTTTACCTAAGAAGCCAGTCGGTTGCGAAGACAAAATCACTCGTTATTGCAAATTATCCCGTAAGGGGCAAAATTGCTGTAAATGATTAAATAGTCGAACAATTAATGTCGTTTAAGTACTGCAGAATAGAGGTCTCCTCTACGCAAGACCGGAAATCGGAAATTCTACAACAACTAAGCAAAGCTGCGAGAGTCTCATATGGAAAAACAAATATATGAGTAAAACATCAAAAACAAAAATATATAAAACATGTGTTTGCCCGATTATGACATATGCAGCGGAAACGAGAGCGGACACCAGCCGAACGAAAGCCGCTTTAGGTGCAGCCGAAATGAAATTGCACAGTAAAATTACAAACCGCACGTTGAGGGACAAAATTATGAGCGCTTAAATAAGAAAAGCCTGCAATATCCAAGATGGTCTGAGATGGGCCAGAACAAGAGGGCGAGGTTGGAAAGACGATGTTTTTCGAATGTAAAATAACCACATTGTGAAAATATGCCAGAGATGGCCGAGCAAACATCACCAGACCTCCAGGCAGACCAACCAAAATAATGAACGAATGTAGGACATCAACTTCCCAAGAAGTACGTTGATTGGGAAAAAACTCTAAGCTTAAAAAAAAGAAGAAGAGATGAAATGAAGAGTTATATTATTTTGGAAATATTTGTTTGACTTTTACGAATCAAGTCTCACTCTAATAAAAGAAAACATATTTGACACAAGCGATTCAAATGTTCTGCATTATATTGTCCTGGTCCTTTGTGATGATCTGCGACGATCAACTTTTCTAGGAAAAATAGACACATCAAAAATTTCGAATAAATAATATTGCATATGAGTAGAAATATTTTGAACAACGAAAAATGTGCCAACAAAATATTTAATGTCGATTTGAGTTACACAAATTTTGTTATTTCAAATTAGATACCATTAAATAAGAAACACTTTAATAAAACTGAGCAGCTTTGAAATATGTTAAGTGTTGCATATCAGTGTTGTATGATTTGCATCATTGTTCTGCAACCATGTTGGTGGTGGTCTGACTTTTCATTTCTAATATTAGGTACATAAGAAAAAATTTTTATTGGTTACTACTATGTAAGATTGAGTTAACTCTATAATTTAAGATTTAATAACCTTAATGTTCAAATAACCGAAAAATTTGCATTACAGTGATATCGTTGCAACTAATTTAACAATTGACATTAAAGTGTGTTAATATTATGTTGCTTGAGTTTTTGTTTTCAGCTTTTAGACATCGCACAATTTTTTATTTTATTTTTTGTTAACGCAACTAAGTATTACGCAAACGAAAGTAGTAATAGAACTTCATTGAAATCTCGATAAAATCAAAATATCCACATAGTGTTTAAATTCAAATATCTGTCGAGGAAAAAAAGCATTTTCTTTATTGTTACAATTTATTAGAACATAAATAAGTAGAATTAAAAAAAAAAAATAATAATAATAAAAAAAAAGTGATTTAAAAAATTACAAATCTTAGACCTTGAAATAACAAATTTCATTTTCAAACTCTTATCCAATATATTTCATTGCAAAGTGTAGTAACAATATAATATTACAATACAAAAACAATTATTCGTTTATTATTATTATATTTTTTTTTTTTAAAGAGTTTCGGTAATATCAAATTTAGAACAAAAATCAAAAAAGAAATTGATACAACGTCTGAAATCTATCAACAAATATTTTCATTTCTATAGAAAATTGCTGATCTCTGAATAGAAAAAAAAACAAACACAAAAAAAAAATGCTTAGGAAAATGAAAGAAGAAAAATAAGTGCAGAAACATTATTTAAAACTAAAATTTATTTTAAAGTCTAACCCAAAGCAACACAAAAAACGTGAGATTTTTTTCACTGATCTGAGGAAACAACACTATACAAAAATTTAAAAAAAAAAACAAGAATAACAAAGAATTTAAAAAAAAAAAAACGTCATTTTTTATATAACCAGACTACTTTGTTACTGAGATTCTCTTAACAAGTTAACACTTTAGCAGGTTCTGTCTTTAATTTTTTGTCTGCTTTTTAACTTCTTATGTTTTTTTGTTGTTATTTGACTTGATCTGTATTATGCCATCTCCATGTCATATCCAATTTACTTTATAATTTGAAGTGAAATTATAATTACAAAAGGTATTCTAATTTAAATAATTCATTTAGAAGGTTGGTTAGAATTTGTTGAGATAAATAATTTGCTTTTAACACAACGGACCAAATTCAGAACTTCAATAAATTGAAAAAAAAATGCCTAATCAACTTATTTTTACTCTTTAAAGGTAAACATTTCGTCGTCTGAATAATGTTTTGCCCCATACGCCAAATTGTTGTTTCGAGATAATCGCAACTAAAAGCTTAGCTAGCATCCTATTACTCGAAAAGTAACCGATCAAATTTTTTGTTTTAATAATAAATAAATTTTAGAATTTAATTATTTTTTGTAACTTTACAGAATATATTTTTAGAACAAATTAAGGAAAACAAGTTCCATTTTGCACGTAGAGCAAAGTAATATTAATGAAGTTGATCAAGTTTTACATTATTTTGTGTTACATAGAGCAAACGATTATAGAAAAAAGAGAACAAATAAATTAAAAATTTGTATTCAATTCCATTAATTAATAAAAAAAACATAACTATTAGCTTTGGTGGGGACTGGGCCCTCCAAATTTTTACAAAAGATGTTATCATCATAGACCAAGATGTGTACCAAATTTGAATCAAATTAGCCCTCAGATATGAACTTTGGTCCAAAGAAGACCTTGGGCGGAACCCAGGCCCCCAAATTTCCACGAAAAAATGTCAGAGACAAGCTGCACTAAATTTGAATAAAATTAGCCCAGTAGTTTTTGAAATATAAATTTTGGTCAAAATAAGAGCTTTGGTTGGGACCAGGCCCACCAAGTTTTTACAAAAGGTGTTATCATCAGAGACCAATATGTGTACCAAATTTAAATCAAATAAGCGTAATAGTCGGTCCCCCAAATTTTGATAATGAGTGTTGTCACCGAGCTCCAAGCCGTTCTTAAAACTTCAAGTATCTAGCTAATCGGGAAGTTGGTCTAAAATCGATTGCAAAATTTGTACCGGACAAATAAACAAACAAACTAAGCACCAAAGACAAAGTGTTAAAAACGTATTAAATAAAAAACGCGAAATTTTAAAATAAAATTTCAAGCAATGATCAACCAACCAAAATAACAAAACGAATATATGAATATAATTTAAAATTCAATTTAAACTTACCTTATAATACCATCCAACAAACTTGGTGGCGGTGGCGACATGACACTTCGCAAAAGTTCACAAGCAACTCATCATTTAATTACAAATTTCTCTAAACAAACACACAAATAAAATTGTATATACATAGAGCATACAGTATTTATGGGGGTTCATATTTCATAGTATATGTACACGTTGTATATGCCCTAAGCCCTATACACCAAAATTTTGTTGTATAGAGAAAAACAATATTTAAGAAACAAAATTTTAAAACTACGTAAGGCAAAGCAATACGAATCAAATTGTATGAATAATGATTTGTATGAATATTTTGCTCTATACGCCAAAAATTGTCGTATAGCGCAAAACAATACTGACATTTTGATAAAAAATTGGATATGGAGCAAAAATCTATCTGGATATCTCTGAAAGTACTACAGCTAGGAGAAAGCGATGAAGTGCAATGGACGCATCACCCTTTAAAACCCCAGAAACAACTTCTAACTCCAAGTCGACGATTTGGCGTATGACGATTTGGCAGACGACGTTGTTAAAAAGACTCAAAAACACTGTAATACATGGAGTGTGCAATTTTTGCTTACTGAAGACACCTACTACAAATGAATAAAGTGACTAATCCAATTGCTTCCAGAATGGAACTATAGTTAGTTAGTATACAACAGTAAATACTAACATTTAATTAATTGAGGGGCCAGAAAAATTACTCGAACAACACTTTTCCCCACTGTAAGCCAATGTAACAAAAAAATTGCAGTACCGTACTTAATGGCCGTACGAAGAGGTAATTTTACCTTTATTACTAGTTGAAAAATTGATAGAAAAATTGCATGTAGTTTTGTATTTTTGCTGCAGTTAACCCAACTGGTTTGTTAATCTCTGCTTTTTAGCGGACAGTTCGCGTAACAGCCAAACTGTGGGATTGAAGAAGTCAATTAGATCAATAATTTTATTTACCGCAATGGATATTATATTGTTAGAAAAGGTTTCATCTAAAATTAGACAACCCTCATTTTGACCGTCACAAACGAAAATTGACTTCGTTCTAACTACACCTAGGCAGCTGCAAAGGAAATGTTCAAAAAATTAATTCTGCCATATCTTCTTCATTGCACGGCAACGGGGGATTAAACAGAATGCCTAGATGAACAGCTTCCTGTCATTTAGTGATAGTATAAGCTTGTCAGAATTTACTCACTTTTGTTGATGATATACGAGAGACGTGTTCAGATGTTTCCACCCACTAGTGCTTTACTTTGCTTTAGCTGTTATCAATGCTGCAATTCAGTTTTGACAAGTACAAAAGAATAGTATTTCAAAATTAAAAAACTATTTTTAAAATTTAAAAATACCTTTAGTTAGCGGATTAAAATTAAAGTAAAATTTTTTTACCAACAGAAATGAAAATAAAACGAAAACAAAAAAAAAGAACGAATAACAAAGGGGAAGAAAAAAACAGAAAAAAAAAAAAATCCTAAGTTTGATTTATTTCTGTCAAGATTATTGCACAATTGCAATAATTTTATTGTTTTAATGGTCGGAATAAATGCACCGTTATCTTAAGTTACATCTCATAAAAGGAGCTTACGGGGTCAAGTATTAGGTAAGTTGTATCTGTAAATATTACCATCATCATTTTGTTATTATAATCGTGTTCGTAGACACTTACACAGGTTCTTGTATCGTATATGTTTTTTCGTATATAATTTTTTTGTTATTAGTATTTTTTTTTTTTTTTGTAAAAGGTGAGAAAAATGTGATTTTCATTTTAAAATAATATATTTTTCTTGTTATTTTTTCATTAAGTTATTTTTTTCTTTATTAATTTTTAAGTAAAATTATTTAGGGTGATTGTAATTTTGAAATAAAAGCAATTTTTTTATTTGGCATTTTTATTGCAATTTAACGAGTATTGAATGAGTATTTTTGTTGTAATCAAACATAAAATAAAATTTGATAATAACCATTACATATAAGATATTTTAAGAAAATGGAGAAAATTTGCTAAAGTGGGATTAGATCGTATTACCAAATTATATTACCTATAGACTCAAATTAGTTAAGAAGTTACTTTACGTCATAAGTTTTAAATTTTCTCATAGAAATTGGTAGAACAACGCCAGGCACCACAATATCATAAAACTGCAAAATAGTTATTAAAAAAAGGACAAATTCCTATATTAAAGAAGAAGTGGCAGAAAGCCCTTACTTATACTGGGTGTTCCACAGCATGCGTATCAGCTTTTTTAGAAGGGAACGAGCCGTTATTTTAAAATTTAAAGAAAAGTTTGTCAACTAAATCGAAGGTGCTCTATCGATTGGTGGTTTCAACTTCCGGAAAGGACCGCAAATCGGTTTTTTAAGATCAAAAATCGCCGAAATTGGCCGAAATCGAGATTTTCAAATAAGAAAGGGTACTTTTTAATGCAAATTCAGATTCTACGACTAAAAATAAGAAAATTATGTTAAATGATTTTTTTTTGTTTTCTTAGTATTTTTCTTTAAAATTAATATCAATAAAACGAAAATATTCAATATTTTCCTTTGGTAAACTAAAATTAATTATAATCATTTTTATAAATAAATTTGTTTTTCATGTTATCATATTTGTTATCGCAGTTTTAGGTTCCAACAAAGTTTAAACAAAAAAAAAACAGAAAAAAACAACAAAAGTTTCTTATTTTTTGACGTAGAATCCGAATTTACATAAAAAAGTACCCCTTCTCATTTTAAAATCTCCATTTCGGCAAATTTCGGCGATTTTTGTCTTAAAAAACCAATTTGTGGTCCTTTCCGGCGGTTTAAAATACCACCAATCGATAGAGCCCCCTAGATTTGGTTGACAAACTTTTTTTTAAATTTTAAAATAACGGTTCCTTCCCTTCTTAAAAAGCTGATACGCATGCTCTGAACCACCCGGTATATAAATTGTCTTTCAAAAAATTAAATGATGTAAGCCTAAAATAACTCAGTTTAAATCCAACAATTTTTTTTTCTTTAAAACATTTTTCATGACATCAAAAGTGCGATCGTAGGATGGTTCAAAAACGATTTCGGGTATGCCTACAACCAAATTTTTCAAGTAATTGAGGGCTTGTGTCATAAATAAGATGAATTAGGTTGATTTTCAAATCGCCAGTTGTTGTTTCTGGCTTATTGACATGTGACTTCAAATATACCAATAGAAAATAATTCGATGGCATTCGTTCACACATTATTAAAGAAAAATTACTGAAGAATTTCTTAAACTAATTTTGTCATGAAATTCGTCCTTCAATAAGTCTATTATTTTTTTCGCTTCTTTTTGTAGATCAGTAGATCATTTTTTTTTTTCTTATTTTTACTTATTCTTTAGCGTTCTGATATAGTTTTCGAAAATAATCGAATATTTTACTTTTAATTTTGCAGATGCAGATAATCGTATTTCGTCAACTACCTTCAAATTTCTTCAGTGTTTTGCCCTCAACTGTAGATAGAAATCCGTGTCTACCTTATAAAATACTAACAAAATAATTTCTCAAATTTAATAATAATAATTTATCATGGATCTATAACGAACATCATTTTCACAGTTACATTCGACCTGGCTTCATTTTTAAATATGTAAAGATTATAATGATGTTTCTGGCATGCTTACTATACCAAAAAGTCAGGTTTTAGGATTCTCTGATAACATAATGGGATTGTTGTCAGAATTTTTGCCTGGATTTAGGACTCGTTGATAACAACGATTTGTTATAGGATTTAAATCATCAATTTAGTACTTAATTCACAAAGTTTAAAGGTATTTTTATTCTACGATTGATTGTTCATTTTAACTTCCATTACCTGCTACAAAAAACTCCATTGAATAATTTCAGTTTTGTTTTTTTATTCAACCCGTCTATTAAGTTTTCAACATGTATTTTAGTAGCTCACTTGAAGGTTCATTTTCTAAAAATTTTAGTTATTAGCAATTGAATATAAATATCCTTTCAGTAGAAGCAGTTTGACGAGCTGAATTTTTTTTTGGAAATTATTAAGATAACATTTGGAAATAATTGCACCCAAATATAGGTAGCTATACTAAATTTATAAGTGAGAAAAGAAAATGACTGAATTAGTGAGCAAATCCAACCGAAATCCAGCAATAAAAATTCACAAAAAAAAAATTCATAAATTGTGACAAAATTAATTATGGAAAAGAAGGATATTCTCTTTTTTGCATACCTGTTGGATGACTGTTGGATGACTACGGATAAAAATGAATTAGGTAAATATTTCAGTTATTATGGATGATTGTTTTTTTGTGGATTTGTGGATTAACTAAAATTAATTTTAACATCCTTTAAGAAAAACGATTATCAACATAGTAATTAGCATTAACCACAATAATGTTTCTTCCATATTTTATAAAAATATATTCCATAATAAACGAATAATTAGATTCATAATATCCTTGTTAATATTTTTGCAATCTATTATTTATTATTAAGTTGTAAAATTAGTTTGGATTAATTATTTAGGTGTGGTTTATACAACTTTGTACCATGTATGAAATTTATGGTATTTTAATTGACCTTATGGTATGTAAGACCTTTTGATTTGAAAAACAGATCCAAAAATATGAAATTTATATATACATATATGTATAACTAAGAGCATTGTTTTAATTTAGTACAGTATAAAGTAGAAATAAAACTGTAATAATAAATTATTGCAAGATATCAAAATCAGAGAAATTTTTCCGGTTGTAATAATTTAATGTTTCGTTTTTTTAATTTCATTCTAATAAGAAATCGACTGCTCACTTTTTAAATTAATCCAAAAAAGTTTGAACAATGTTAGAATCAATTTCGAAAAAGGTAATTAATGAAAAGAAATTATTACCAAAATTGAAGTGTTAGTACTCGATTTGAAATTTTAATTCATAATTTTAAATTGATTAGATTTATATTCCGGACAATATTCTTCTCTTTCCAAATTTAAGAAATCATATTTCATCTTTTCCCATATTAAAATTAGTTAATAATTATATCAAAACTTTAAACGATAATTTATTCTTTGTCTAATTAACACTATTGCTTTCATTTCATGCTCAATAGTTGAGCAAAAAAAAATAATTCCGGTACACCAATTTGGCTTCAGACATAAGCATTCCACAGTGGAACAAATACATAGAATTGTAAATAAAATAAATGAAGATTTTGAAAACAAAAACTTTTGTTCTACAGTTTTTCTCGATATAAGCCAGGACAAAGGAATTCTCTACAAATTAAAACAAAATTTACCATATCTCTACTATGAATTGTTAAAAAGCTATCTAGAAAATCGCTATTATTTTGCCAAACAAATGAATGTTTTACCAGCCTCAAAGAAATTCATTCGGGAGTTCCGCAAGGTAGCGTTCTAGTTCCAGTGCTTTACTTGTTATACACTGCCGATTTAACGCAAACATCAAACACAATGATACCTATATTTGCCGACGATACAGCCATACTTGCATCTCACAAGGATAAGAATGTTGCTTCTGGGCTCGTGCAAGAGAGCTTAAACAATATCGAATTATGATTGAACAAATGGAAGATTAAACTAAGTCTAATCACTTTACGTTCACATTAAGGTGATAATACATGTCCTACAGTATTTTAAAATAGTGATGCTGTTCCTCAAATAAAAAGTTTCAAGTATCTCGAAATGCATGTGGATCTCCGTTTGACCTGGAAAAAGCACATTAGAATTCAACTAAGCACAAATTTCAGAAAATTGTATTGGCTCGTCGGTAGAAGAGGTCTCAAAGGACGCTGGAAAACAAATTGCTGATATATAGTATGATACTCCAACCAATATGTACTTATGGTATACAATTATGGGGAATAGCCAAAAAAACAAATATTGAATAATTACAACGCTTCCAAAATAAAGTACTGCGAGCTTTAGTTGATTACCCAGTTAGCTTGGTTTGTGCCAAATTACATAATACACAATGATTTGCAAGTTTCGACGGTCTAAGACGAAATTCACCGACACAGCCAGAGATATCGTGATAGATTAAATTAATAGTCATCCCAATGTAATAGCAAGTACATTTATGAATATTACACGACATACAAGATTACAACGAAATACACCAGGAGATCTGTAGAAATTTCTTCACATTATTATTAATATATTTAGCTATATTTTTTATTATAAATTAGGAAATTACTTTTATTGGATTGTAATTTCACATATCTATTAGTAATTAATTCAGTCGAAAACATATTCACTTATTGTACTATTTTTAATTAACATACAGATTGTGAATAAAAAAACAAACAAAAAAAAAATTTCATGGGTCTAGTTTTTATATTAGCATTTTTGGATCATTTGGACATTATTCGTATTTTTCTTCGCTGTATTCTGGTTATACTAGAAAAATGATACATAGATATTCGAAAAATACTATCTAATAGTTCTAATTTTTGTATGTAAAGCTAATTTTGCAGACAAAAAATTATTAAAAACAAAATATTATGTCTTGTAAATTTTTTTTCTTTACATATTTGCAAGATTAGATATGGGATGAACAACAGCTTAACTACTTTTTTCATATATTTTCAAACCCAAATAATAAATTTTTGTTTTAATTTTTTGTCATAATAATATGTTTATTAATAATTTTAATGTGGGAAACTATAATCTATTGTTAAATATAATAAATTATTTAACAAACGACAGGTGACAACAACCGACATAATTATTCGTTAAATTTGTAAATTTGCTCTTTTTATAATAATTATAGAGTTCAATTTCAACCTTGACCGATCTAGAATATTGTTAATCTTATACCAAAATGAATTATTCGTCTACGGAGCCCTCCCTGTTAGCATTTTAATTTTTTTCCTACCGACCCGACCGCTTACTTTACTATCTTTCAGTCAGTGCTTTTGTTCAGGCATATTGCAATTTGATGTATGTTTCAATTTTTGCACTTATTTCTGCGAGAGTTAAGCTTTACACTTTGCAGAGTGTTGGCTTTATTATTGCTTATATAAATTAATTTTTTCTGTTCTTGTAAAACTTTTTGCATTTTGTTATTCATATTCATTCGCTGGAATTATTCTTCTTTTGATTTCAGCAATTTCGTTTCTGTTAATTCCAAATTTTTTTTTACAAAGCAAAGCTTTTATATGAAACTTGGTATAGTTTGAATCTTGTAATTTTCAATCGTTAATTTTTAAGAGGTAAGTTTTAATGGTTTACGTCAGTATTTTTATTTTTTAGTCGTTAATATTTATGATTTCCTTCCAGCTTGTGATCTTGCATTTATTTTGCTTCAGTCTAGCTATGCTACAATAATTGTAGCGTTATAGCGTTCATATCATATTTAATGGTAAATATTTTGTGTTTTATTGATAAACTACAAATAAGTATGTACCTACCTATGTAATTAAAAAAAATCAATTAATTAATTTAACAGAATATTATTTCATAACTTTTAATTAATTTATCAGATTTAGTAAAAAAAACCACTTTAATTAAATTCTTTGACAAAAACAAATAATAATTTTATTTAATGTCACTAAGGGATCTATTGTGAATTTTTATCATACATTTTAGTTAAGCTACCCTAATTATTGATTGTATTCACAAAATTAATTCTATTAATTTGAATTAATAATTATTATTTTATAAAAGAATAATTGAATTATTTATAATAATTTTACTATCACAAAATATGTCTACTTTTGGTGATTGGCAGAGCGAATTACAGTAAACAAGCATTTCTTCTTTACTTTATTTTTGTTGGCTATTCGCATTTTCTAGAATATTGTAGGTAAAAAATAAAGAATTATTTAAATGTTAAATTGTGAAAATCAAATCTTTGTTTAAACAACAATTCAATGAAGAAAATTTTACTTATAATATTATAGATAAATACATATTGCGTTTTGCATCTTGTTATGCGGATTGGAGCATTTCCGTGTTGCAAAAAAAAAGTTTGATAAATTAATGTGGTACCCTAAGCAAATGCAACGTCATTCAAAAGATTCATTTAAAAGATGTAAATACTGGGCTGCGTTCATCTTTTCCGACCATGTGATAAGGAGACCAAAACCATTGTAACAGACACAGCTCTACATAATGATTTCTCCTCCATTTGAATAACGTGTAGGAATATTTCCAGCTGTTTTATACTTTTCACTCCCACAGATTCCATCTAATGAAACTGGAATTTCTTCCGTCCAAAATATGCGCCTCCAAAATTCTTTTGGCTTATCTTTATGCTTCAAAAAACATTGGAGTCGATATCTTTGATCTTTTGGAGAAATGTAAGACTGTTTTTTAAATAAATAAGGCTAGACGAACATATGCAATTTTTAGTTGCGCAACTGTTTGATTGCAGTTGCAATTTATTTTTCGTAATGTACAATAATAGTTTCTTATTTTGAATAGCAATAAAATTATTCCTAAATATAATGTTTACATATAACTGAAAAAATAATTGAAGCTGTCGTAGACTTCAAGACCTGCAATTTACAATAAAATCTTAAAAGAATATTCAAATAAAAATGTGGTGTCAACCTTGTGGACATAAGTCAGCGCAATTGTTTTTGGGATTGTCTTTCTTCTGTTCAAATGGTATTCTTCTACTTTATAGTTTGATAAGTAATTGAAAGTCCAACTAAAGACAGAATATTATCGAAAGAAGTTATACTCATTTTATAATATCTGAAAACATTTTCTGGGTTACACTTCAAATTTCCAAAAACTTTATAAAATGTAATTGTTGAAAATAGTCGAATATTTTCCTTTTCATTTTAGTGATATGCTTATCATACATTAAGTACATATATGATATCATGTATGATAAGTATATACCAGCAGAATTAAAACGAGACTATTGGACTGTTTTCAACAATTATACAAAGATTTTTCTCTAACGCTAGAAAACAAGTTTTTAAAAAACACTTTAGAAAATGCCCTTATTAACCTCTCTTCACAAAGGGTGAACCCAATCTCGCCTTTTTCTTCATTTTTTTTCTCCTTTTGATTTCAAGAACACAAATGTATGCTAACTCTACAAAAGCCATTTTAAAGCTAAACGAAATGCAACTCTTTAATTGCTGTGTGCGGCGGCACCAGAAAATCAAATATAGTTTGGTTGCTTATGTGTGCGCGCAAAGATTTTTTGCAATCAAACAGTTGCAAAACTAAAATTTACATGTGCTTTACTTTTGCAAAACTAAAAAGCCTTACGCTTTAATTTTTTATTCTTTGAGCCTTTTCCAAACTGTGGTTTTACTATTTTCTTTCCTAAGGTTAACATTTTTATCAATGTTTCTCAAACTTTCGATTTGATTTCTCTTTATATATCCAACAATATAATTATCTTCTTTTTCATTTGTAACCCTTTCTTAACTGTTCCAGACACATTTAGAAGGCTTTTTTACTTGCTTTTTTTAAGGTAGCTTTGGTATTGATTTATTATTTTCATTGGAAAGTTTGTGACTACGCTTGTGACATTTATATTTTTTTAAAAGTTCAGAAGTCGCGATACCACGTTTATAATCAAAAACGACTGTTAAACCTATTTCCAAAGTTATTTCTTTATTTCGTCGCATTTTTATTCGTTTTAATTACTTCACTGTGATAAAAATAAAACGTCTATTTCAATAAATTCTGAGGCTACTCTAACACTTTAAGAGCTAGAAGAAGGTGGCACGCAGACCGTGATTCAGCTAATAAAAATATCCTTAATTCCAAGTCTCAAGAATTAAAAAAGGAAATAAAGCAACTGAAAGGAGAGACAATGCAGAACTATCTAAAAAAACCTGTTTACTACTAAAGAATATAAATATTCACTCTGGAAACCCAAGTATCATTTTGTGCTCTATTACAGCTCTATAATAGTTTACACAGCTAAAATTGAACAACAAATTTTCTCTAATATAACTGCGGAAGCTCCTATAGAAGGGTTGTAGAGCTCTAATAGAGCTAAGTGGCGCACATTTAGAACTATTTTAGAACAAATTAACTACCATATAAGCAGTTATAGAGCAGTTATAGAGCAAGAAATTTCAGCTTATTTTTATCAACTACGTTGCTAATTCGCTCTATACAAGTGTTTAATTAACATTTGGTTACTCTTATGGAGGTAATATGTTGTTGAAATTGAAAAAAAAACTACATTTTATTTCCAACTGTCAAAATATTATAATGTTATTTCTCTATAAGAGTTTAATGACATTATATTAATCTTTTCTGTATACCAAATTATTATTTGTTTATCTATGGAAATTTTGTTTCTCAAATAAAAATTGAAGTAGGAAAATAAAAAACATTTATGGAATACTTGTTTACTTGTTTTTAGTGAATATAATACTCAAAATTTGCTTGCGCAGCGAGATTTACTTTGAAATCAGACTAAATAGGACCAAAAATAACAATGCCCTTTAAAATTATCAAATTTTTAATAAATATTTAAATTTTATTTAAAAATAAAAATATTTCAAATACAAAAATAAGTCTGCAATTGAAAGAAAATTTATTTTGGAACAATAATAGTATGTAAAAAATAATTTTTTAAGCACGTATATCAATTATTTCAGGCTTAAATAATATTTTAGTTTTTAGAATTTTAACATTTTTTGTTCAATTAGTCATTTTTCTAAGAAAAAATGGCCGACCTTCCTGCGAGCTACTATGAGAGCTATATAGAGCACTTTAATTATTGTTTTGTCAAATATTAGGGTGGATCATATTTATATTAGGAATTTCCTTTGAAATAAAATACAAAACGATATAAAGTGCCATAATTTGAGTTGTTACGATATTTTGGATGATTCAATATTTAATATGACGAATCTCAATAAGAAAAAATAGATTCATGACCTCAACAAATTAATAACTTCCCCCAAAAAAGAAACATTTCCAGTAGTCTTGTAAAGATATGCAATAGTTAGGTAAAAACTAACTATTTAGCTTAAAGGCTTTCTTAAATAATTAGCTGAAAACCGAGTTCCATAAATTACCCCCACACTCGGACTACATAAAAGTTTTGAAAATACAGTTGGTAACTCTTGACACCAAGCATCTGAATTTATTAAACGTCTGTTTTAAAAAAAACGACAGGTAAATGTAGACAGCAAAGGTATAAGTTAAAATATTGTTCAAAAAGTTCTTCAAAGCATAAGTTCAAATTTATGAACTATTGAATATATATGTAATATACATGTTGAAAAACTTCGTACTTGACAGTTCATTTCATTTCACTTTTTTATAAAATTGTTTTCGGTTTTGAGGTACAATATAGTTTACCATTTCCACGTGGTTCTTAAATAAAGTAATCTAAAATATAATAAACAATTTTGAGTGAACTCCATGAAATCAATTAAAAGGCTTAAGTTAAATTTTCAATTATAAACAAAGAGATCTAAATATAATTGAAAAGGAACTGAATAAAAGCGGCTGGCATGTTTTTTATTTGACATAAAATATTCAAGTGAGGAAAAAAAAGTTTAAAAAGTTAATTTTAATCAGATGGTAAATAATAATTTGGCTAAAAACTGTCGAAGAAAAATTAATTTTTTTTACAATATAAAGTGATCAAAAGAAAAGTAAAAAATAAGAAAATAATAGCTATGGGAACAATCCCCTAAATATGTAAAGAGTTTTTAATTTAAAATCCCATTTTTTCTTTAATATCTTTAAATTCACACGTAATATTAAATGTTCTATAAGATCGTTTGTTTAACAAAAATGTTTATACTTACAAATACATAGCTATGTATTTATAAAACTAAATTTATCTGTCAAATTCAAAATTTTGCCAAAAGTATTTTTAAATTTTTTTTTATGTACATTATGTATTTAAATTACTATTATTGTGTTTTATTTTTTTAAATTTATTCTAATTTCAATTTATTAAAATAATTTATTCATCATCATTTCAAATCATTTCTGAACTAAAATTTTCATATCACCGAGTCAATGTCAGATACAATAGAACATTATCTTGTTTCTTTCACCCACTCTAAGAAATAACAACATGAAGTTAGCTGCATAATTATTCAATTTGTTTTTGTAATTTATTTTGACATAATTTTGGTGGTTGCAAATTTGCTGTATAACTGTTGCATTGGAGCACTTATGGAAAGCTTATAGAGCAATTTTGTTGTTGTGTCATTTTTGTTTTGTTTTTCATATTTAAATGTCGGATGTTATATTTATATTTTGTTAAAGGTTTTAGGGTATGTACATAATTAATATATTTAAAAGAATCCGAGTAAAAACAACTCGATTTACCATCACAAAATACATAGATTTTGAAAAATTCGTATTTGCAATGTATATGTACCTATATTAGTATTGAATGATCAACATTTATTAATAACATATTAGATAGAAGAAACAAGAAGCTTAAACATTTATTTTGGTTAATTTTTGTTTTTTATTTTGTATTATTTGAATTGTTACATTATTTTATGATTTGAACAAAAAAATATTTTACATAAAGTACAATTTAAACAAAAATGAAGTTATCAATTGAACAAAAACTTAATTTTTATATTTTATTTTGAACATTTTACACACTATACATTTGATACTGAAAAATTTTGGCTCCATTTTCTCGCAATCCGACAAATATATACTATTTAAGTAAGATGATTTAATTGGCATTTTAAACATTTCTTTTATACTTTTAATGAACCATGTATAAAAATTTCTCCAATTATTGTTTTTTTCAACTGCTTTGTTTCTACAATGTTATTATTTTTTGCTGTGACAAACATCCATGCTGAGAATTTAAATTAGACATTACCCGAATTTTCGTTTTCATAGAACTATGCTTTATTTTCATTTTTCACATAAAATAATTCTTTTTTATTTGTAATAATTATCTCCTCTTGATTTTTTAAAAATTTTTATTTAAAATTAATATTTTTTACATTTATTTTTTTTTAGATGCGCGTTTTGCATCTAGTTCTCATAAAAATATTTAAAGAACTGAAGAAAAAAAATTATGACATAATTATGTGTATGATATGAGCGTCATATTATGCTCTATAAGTTATGTTAAAGAAACAAATTAGTTGTCGAGTTTCTTCGGATTTATATTCGTGCTGCTCTATAAGAGTAATCGGTTAAAATTAAAAAGTGCTAATAGAGCTTAACTAATTTCGAAGTTGAAGCTCTATAAATGTTGTTCTATAGAGCTATAATAGAGCTAATAGCCTCTATTAGTTATTTTATTGCAACTCTTAAAGAGTAAAAAATTAAATCTCACAAAAAATGCTAATTAGTTGCTCATGCAGCTATTATAGAGCAGATAATTTTACAAAAAAATCTTAAATGCTAATGTGTTGTCATAATGTTAGTTTATAGAGCAAATTTGCTTCAGAGAATGGTTAAAGAACAGTACTAGAGCAAATTAGCTTTCTCAAAACAAATTAGCTGCAAAAATTGTTACTTGGGAAAGCAACCAGTCGGCTTAAAAATCGTGCATTCTGCTCCACTTAGAATGAGTGACAGAACGTGGGCGCGTAGTGATAAGGAAAAAACTAATACTTTCGCTGATCACCTCTATGAAACATTTAAACCAAATAATATAGAATCTGATATAGACGTAAATCTGGTAGAAAATACCCGCGTCGATGGTCAAATAACGCTATTTAGAAGAAAGGACATAATAAAAGAAATTAAAAGCTTAAAATCAAACAAGGTTCGATTTGATCACAGCTGATATCTTAAAGAAACTTCCACCAAAAGTTTTAATAGTTCAAACTAAAATAATGAACGCAGTACTCAAATAAAAATTTGTGCCAATTATCATGATTCATAAGCCAGGGAAACCCCCAAACGAACCCAAGTCCTACAGACCCTTCATTGTTACCAGCAATATCTAAGTTGTTTGAGAAACTACCTCTTAGAAAAATACAACCTCTGATTGAAACCGGAAACATTATATCAAATCATCTATTTGGATTTAGAAAATAACATTAAACTGTTGAACAAGTCCATAGAATAACTGACGTCATCGAAAAAACATTGGAAGGATTTGCTCTTCAGTGTTTGTGCTTGATATTGCGCCAAGCCTTTGACAAAGTATTGCATGAAGGGTTTATAAAACAAGCTACGTCGGTCGCTCCCTGAAACTTATGTCGAACTGATATCGTCATATTTATCAAAGCGATTATTTCAAATTAAACAAGGAGAAGATTACTCTGCTCTACAAAATATTAACGCAGGAGTACCACAAGGTAGTATACTGAGCCCCATACTATATATACTTACTAAACACTAGTCCAGAGATAGAAAATGCGACGGTTGAAAGATGACACGGCTGTATTACCAGTCAGTAAAAATATAAATGGAGCTATTTAGTGCGTTAAAGTATGAACGGTCCTTCAGTCCGTTCTTCCGCGGTTCAAAAACAGAACTAGAAGACTCTTTTGATGATTTTCTTCTATCTGAAAAAAAAAACACTAACACTTTTTATAGATTTTCGACCGATGCAATTTGGTAAAACAAAGTAAGTAAAGTAAGTAAAGTGTAAGAAATATTGAAACGACAACCATGTGTGCAAATAATTATTATGAAATTTTTGTTTTGTTTGTTAGTTTTTTGTTTTTAAGCTTTTATGTTGTTTGTTTTTTGAATTGTTGAAAAAATAGCTAGTAAAGATTGTGACTTCAATTCATAAACATTCCAACAAAATTTCTGGTTTGTAAATAAATCTGAAACCGGAGTGTATTGTACGAATTTTAAGAACTTGTTCGAAAAAATATTTTTAAACAAAGGAAAATAAGTTCAGTTAATATCAATATAATTATTATGATATTTTAGTTCCTGATTTCTGATATTAATACTATAATCCGTGATTATCATTTATTCGCTATAATTAAGACTTTTAGCTAATTTAAAAAAAAATTAAATTTACAAATTAGCAATAAAATAAAAATAATAACCCAAAAAGTCCTATACAAATATTCAAACTCTATTTATTTATTTTTTCAGTACAATTTTTATATCATTGTAATGCTCATCTCAAGTTCATATTTCTGCTATAATTTAATTTTTCAAAATAGATTTAAAAATATTGGATTATCAGAATAATTCTATCTTAAAATGTGTAAAGCATGATCCTATTAAATAAATGTGTCCCTTGATATTTCTGGCAATTGGTTTTTTTCTTCATTTTGTTTTTTTTTTTTTTTTTTTTTATTATAAATTACTAAAATTTTCTCTATACCCAGATTTTTATTAACTTAACTTTATCACACCATATGAGTTTTCATGAAATCATTATGAAAAATATTTAAACAATTTGTATTAAAAAAAAAAAAAAATCTTAAATTGAAATCTAAAGATACCGAATATTTCGATTAAATATCCTAAGCTTAAGTTGTATATTATTTTAACCAATACAGGTTGGAGAGAGAGTTTTTATAATCGAAGATTTGTGTTCATTTTAAAATTAAAATTTGTAGAAAATCATTTCTCAAATTTATGCCATTTTTGATCATCAAATCTTTAATTTCGTCTATATTTCTTTTTAACCCAATCTCTTATGTTGGAAAAACTCTTTAATAATAAAAATAAAAAAATTAAATTCGAAGTATATTGGTTTTTTTTTTATTATTTTTTTGCTAGTTTAATTTTATATTCGATACTTAAATTAAATTATTACCACTATTATTAAGGAAAAATGTTCTCGCATATCATAGACTACGATCAAACGGCAAAGTCAAATCACAATATCTGTGGTTTTGTAAAATGCCGATCTCCCGTCGTGTTAAACACGATTTCTTCACATAAAAAATCGAAAAAAAAACGTAAAAAAAAATACTGTTTCCAAAGTGGTTAGAAATTGTTAATACATAGATACAAACATAATATAATATAATAATATGTGCATATACATATAAACATGGTAAGTTAAGTTCCTTTATTTATACTGAAAAAAATTTCTTTCCAACCATTTCACGCAGAATTCAATTGTAAATTTTTATTTTTACAATGACTATTTTTTTTTTTTTATCATTCGAATTCTTGGGGTTTCCTTAATAATTTAAGTATTTTATTTAATTTAGAATTTCACTTTTTAAAATTTATTAACTTTTATCTCGAAAATTATTATAGAAGACTACTAGTAAGCAAAACAATTTAATATGAAGAAAAAAAAAGTAAAACTAAAATTCATTGGTATCACGACATTAAATTACTGGTAAAGATTTTATGGGTATTTTAATCGAAAAGTAATAATTACGAAATCGATTTTATCTTTAATTTATCTTCAAAATATTCGTTTGATTACCTACAAGCAACCAACATTGAGGTTTCACTAAGTTAGGGAAAATATATATTCTCATCAGTGTACTGCCCTCCACGACATACTATAAATAGACACCAGTTTACCAAATTTCTCGATACACTTGGAGACAAATTTATATGTGGTGGAGATTTCAACGCGAAACATACCCATTGGGGATCCAGATTAATCACGTACAAGGGTAGAGAGCTTCTAATGTCAATGGAAAGCAGAAATTTGCAATTTATATCACCTGATACTCCAACATACTGGCCATCTGATACAAATAAAATTCCAGATTTACTAGACTTCTTTATTGCAAAAAGAATTGATCTTAAAAAATTAAAGATAGAATCTTTGTTAGAATTATCATCAGATCACTCGCCAATAATTATGACTCTACATGATTCGGTAATAAAAAAGGAGAAACTTCCGACGTTATGCAGCCGAAAAACAAATTGGGTTCAGTTCCGGGAACATCTAGATAGTAAACTCAATCTACACATTCCGTTGAAAACAAAGGAAGACATTGAAATTGCTGTCAACAACTTCACCAACAACATACAACAAGCATCTTGGGCAGCTACACCCGATTCCTTTGACAGGCTTATTACAAATCGAACTTCGCGTAAAATAAGGGAAATAATTGAAAATAAGCGCAGTCTAAGGCAACAATGGAAAAACACAAGAATCCCAGAACAAAAAAGGAACATCAAAAGACAGCTAAATCGTATAATTAAGGAACTAAAATATGAGCTAAAAAAAGAAAGCAATGAAGCAGTTCAACAATATCTGTCTAAACTGACGGCAACCAAAACAACTGACTATGATCTGTGGAAGGCAACAAAAAAAGTCAAACAGCCTCAAAAGTCAAACCCACCAATTCGACAGCTAAATGGCAAATGGGCAAGAAATGATGAAGAAAAAGCCAATGCATTCGCAGAACACCTTGCTAGCGTATTCACACCTTGGCCTCTACCAACAAACTCGGAAGTCGAAAAAGAGATACAAGAACATATGGAAGCTGCTTATCAGATGGAGTTACCAATAAAAAAATTTAATAAAAAAGAGGTAAGCCAAGTAATAATGCAGGAAATCAACGGGAAAAAGTCACCAGGATATGATTTGATCACTGGAAACATATTACGCCAAATTTCACCAGGGGGCCTTATTCAACTGACACAAATCTTCAATGCGGTCGTAAGGCTCAAATTTTTCCCGAACCAATGGAAGATTTCGCAAATTCTAATGATACTTAAACCAGGCAAAATATCTGAAGACGTCAAATCATATCGGCCAATCAGTATTCTTCCAGTGTTATCTAAAGTGATGGAAAAACTAATCCTACGACGACTTCAACCAATAGTTGAGCAAAAAAAATTAGTCCCGGCACACCAATTTGGCTTCAGGCATAAACATTCCACAGTGGAACAAATACATAGAATTGTAAATAAAATAAATGAAGATTTTGAAAACAAAAATTATTGCTCTGCAGTTTTTCTCGACATAAGCCAGGCATTCGACAAAGTCTGGCACAAAGGAATTCTCTATAAATTAAAACAAAATTTGCCATATCACTACTATGAATTGTTAAAAAGCTATCTGGAAAATCGCTATTATTTTGTCAAACAAAATGAATATTTTACCAGCCTCAAAGAAATTCATTCGGGAGTTCCACAAGGTAGCGTTCTAGGTCCAGTGCTTTACTTGCTATACACTGCCGATTTACCGCAAACAACAAACACAATGATAGCTACATTTGCCGATGATACAGCCATACTTGCATCGCACAAGGATAAGAATGTGGCTTCTGGGCTCATGCAAGAGAGCTTAAACAATATCGAATTATGATTGAACAAATGGAAGATTAAAGCCAATGAAACTAAGTCTAATCACGTTACGTTCACATTAAGGAGGGGTACATGTCCTACAGTATTTTTAAATAGTAATGCTGTTCCTCAAACAGAAAGTGTCAAGTATCTTGGAATGCATCTGGATCGCCGTCTGACCTGGAAAAAGCACATCTACACAAAAAGAATCCAACTAAGCACAAATTTCAGGAAATTATATTGGCTTGTCGGTAGAAGGTCTCAAATGACACTGGAAAACAAATTGCTGATATATAGGATGATACTCCAACCAATATGGTTATGTATACTTATGGTATACAATTATGGGGAACAGCCAAAAAAACTAATATTGAAATATTACAACGCTTCCAAAATAAGGTACTGCGAGCTTTAGTTGATTACCAAGTTAGCTTGGTTTGTGCCAAATTACATAATACACAATGAAATACACATACGAAATTCACCGACACAGCCAGAGATATCGTGATAGATTAAATTAATAGTCATCCCAATGTAATAGCAAATACATTTATGAATATTACACGACATACAAGATTACAACGAAATACACCAGGAGATCTGTAGAAATTTCTTGACATTATTATTAATATATTTTTTATTATAAATTAAGAAATTACTTTTATTGGATTGTAATTTCACATGTCTATTATTAACTAAGTCAGTCAAAAACATATTCACTTATTGTATTATTTTTAATTAACATACAGATTGTGAATAAAAAAACAAACAAAAAAAAAAAAAAAAAATCTTTAATTTACAATAAAAGCCAAGCCAATTGAATAAACATTTTTTAGGTTCAATTATGCTTTTAGATGAAAAATTTGAAATTATGAATAAAAACAAAAGTGCGGTTCGGTTCGCACAAAATTACGTTAAGTTTCTCTTCTTTTAGGCTGGACGCAGATTTGGAATTTTTAATTTTGCAACTGTTTGTTTTTTTACACATAAGACCAGTTGCAGGTGTCCGCGCTTTCATATAAACTAATGGGACAAAAATGTGCAATCAAATTTAATTTCTGCGCCTAGCCTTACTCCGCTTAATAGCATAAATCTTTCAGAGGTAATTCCATCTAATTTGGCTTACACTATTTATTGAATTTCAGGCCAAGTTTTAATCCATTTGTTTATTTCAATTTTCATATAAAAACTGGAAGAAGTAAAATCCACGCACGTTAACTTTACAAATAAAAAAAAAATCAGTTGTCCATTCCGGCAAGATTAAACTATGCCATCATACCGTATCAAAATTCTGCAAAATATCTTGGTATAACACGTGACGCAAAGCTAAGATGGAATGAACACGTCAAGAAAAAAAATAGAACAGGATGTGAAACACAAACATTTGCATTGGCTAATTGGGCGGACATTTACGCTCTCGACATATAACAAAGTTTTGATCTACAATGAGATATTAAAGCCGGTCTGGACATACAGTATATTCTAATAAAAGGGTTTGTGCTAAGCAACTATCCAAACGTTCCAAAACTTGAACACGTCAAGAAAAAAAATAGAACAAGATCTGAAATACAAACATTTGCATTGGCTAATTGGGCGGGCATTTACGCTTTCGACATATAACAAAGTTTTGATCTATAATGAGATATTAAAGCCGGTCTAGACATACAGTATATTCTAATATGGGTTTGTGCTAAGCAACTATCCAAACGTTCCAAAACTTGAACACGTCAAGAAAAAAAATAGAACAAGATCTGAAATATAAACAGTTGCATTGGCTAATTGGGCGGACATTTACGCTTTCGACATATAACAAAGTTTTGATCTACAATGAGATATTAAAGCCGGTCTGTACATACAGTATATTCTAATAAAAGGGTTTGTGCTAAACAACTATCCAAACGTTCCAAAACAAAGTATTGTAAAACATTGTTAATACACCTGGTTTGTTCGCAATTCTAATATTCATAGAGATCAAGACGAAATTAAAAAATTGGCTGTACGCCATAAAAGTCGTCTCTCTCAACATATCAATGTCGAAGTTTCACATTGAGCTAGCAGTCAAAACTTTGTTAGAAGACTTAAAAGGACAAATCCGTTCGAACTGTGTTAGTATAAAATATTTTATCTTACAATAATTCCTAATGGAATTTGGTTTGATCAAAGATATCTGAAGTAATAGAGACAAAATTGTTAGTCTTAACAGAGTAGTTTTAATTTTAACAAAAGAATATGAGTTTTTAGTGCGTTAAAGTCGGTACAATCCTTCACTTCGTTTTCCCCGGCGCTTAGAACAGAAGTAGAAGGCTCTTTTGATGATTTTCTTCTATCTGAAAAAAAATTTTTTTTTTCATATCAATAGTAGTCTTCCAACTTTTTCTTTATCTTCGGGGCTTCACTTTACTGCTTGATAGGTAATTTCCTATCTATTTCCCTACTTATTGTTACTTGTGCACGATGGTTATTGTTTCTTATTTTCAGTCTTTAAGTGAACGAAATTTCACAAATTGCTCTGGAACATATTTTATGAAAGATTGAGCTTCAAACCCTCTTTCATAAAAGAAATAATAGAATTATTCTAGAGAATGAAGAGATAATAGACACATTGAATTGCAGCAACTCTGAGCGCTTAGATATAATATCATCCATTACAATAGCATCTTCATATGTGTAAATTTTATCATTCCAATTTTTTCATCGATTCATTATCGGTTTGAAATCTGTGCGCTTAGAACGTCAAAAACAAAATAAATACTATGTAAAGAAATACGAAAACAAAAAATATTTTCTGTTTTGACGATTTAAAAAATTTATTCTGAACTGCAGCAAAAAAAATTATTTAGTTTCGTAAATCATTGCTACATATTCAAATTTAATATAGACATTTCATACAATTTTGTGAATTTTTAAAAACTGTTCACTATTTTATTTAATCCTGCGTAGTGATTTTTTTATATTTTGCTTTGTTCCCTGCCCAGTGATTTTGGCCAGCCAATTTGATAGTTTTTCTTAAATTTTTAATATGGGAATATTTTTCTCTGTAACATAAACAATTTTCTGACCTGATAAAACATTTTATGGCTGTTTTAATTAATTGGATGGGATGGACTACAATTTGTGAGGCAGTTAAGTTTTTGGTTGAAAATCTCTCAACAATTTTTTCCTAGTATTAGCGAACTAGTTAGAGCGAAATAATAATATATGACATGATTGTGATCAAATTGAAATTCATAGTTTAAAAATTTGTGATTCATTATTCTAACATGTTCATTAGAAAAAAAACAAAAACAAATCAAGTACAAAAGTAAAGTAAATTATAAAAAAAAAACATATCCATACATAATAATATGACGCGCACCTACCTACTAAATGAATTTTTTTTCTTTTTATACATAAAACCAAAACTCGCGTATTAAAAATAAATGACAATTAAAAAATTTTCTGCAAAAAAAAAAACAGAAAGTGTGGTAACAAAATAGCTCATAACTTCTAATGCACTGATCGTCGTATAGCCTTTCGAGGATTTTATAAAAAAAAATAAAAATTCGCGTGTTAAAAATAAATGAAGATAAAAAAAATTTCTGCAAAAAACAGAAAGTGTGATAACAAAATAGCTCATAACTTCTAAAGCACTGATCGCCGTATAGTCTTTCGCGGATTTTTTTTGACGCAAATTATAAATATAAAAATTATTTTAAGACTTTCGTTATTGAATTATAAGTTTAAAAAGAAATAAAAAATAATAATTAATAGCTAGTTAGTTTAGTTATATGAACGAACAACACAATCTCAAAATATCTATTTGCATTAAGATATGATAAAAGAGATTGTTAGAATCAAACGAAAAGTGTTTTGTTCTAAGGTGTATTTCTATATTATCTACTTTTTCTATGCTACTATTAATTTAGCTATAACTGAATATTTGATGCATAAAGGATTAACGTATTTCTGTTGGTGGTTGAAGAATTTTATTCAAATAGGTGACGTCTACTGGCATGGCAACCTCTCGAATTACTATCTAAAAGACTGGACGTACTCTGTATTGTTTATACAATACTTTCCGGTTTACAAATACATATATTTAAGTTGGCAAATTGTATATAAATATTTTAATATTCGAAAAGATATTATTAACTCAAACAATTGTTTTTTTTTTTGTATATTTAATTCAACATATTTAATGCATGCATATAAGAATAATTTAAAAAACAAAAGCAAAAAAAAAAAAAACATTTTAATTTCAGTAACCAAGAACAAAATGCAAGTTAAAATCATGTCGCAGTAATTTAATTGTTTTTGTATAACGTATATAAAAAATTGTAATGATATAAAAAAAAAAAAATAAATAAATATCGTTACAAGTTTTACTTTCTCAGAATTATCAACCGTTCTAAATAAAGCAAGTGAGTTATAAAGATTCATAGTTTATGCACCTTTTTTTTCAAATAGACAAGACTAGGTAAAAATACTACAGTCAATTCAACTGATATTTATTTAAAGTTCACTTACTATAAAATCGTTAATCTTAATCGGTATTTTTTTTTTTTTTTTTTGGTGAGCCAGTGCATCAAGAAGTCATTTTATTAGTTTAGTATTTTATCTAATGGGTACCCTCTCTTTGTACATACTTGTATATAGTTACATCTGTTTTGAAAATCATGATTAAATTTATGTATGCACTGCAGACTACTTTTCTCTAGTTAAAGTCACCTTTTTCGCATTTTAATCGAGTTTTATTGATTTCTACTTTTATGCATATATTATTATATTGATATATTATATCTATTCTATATATTATAATATACTTGTAATGTATAAGAATATTTTTATTTGTTTTTTGTTTTTATATTCATCAATATCTTTGCAAGAAAATTGAAATGAAAATTGGTTTTTTTGTTTTGTTTTGTAATATTTAAATGCGTCTAGAGTAAAATAAGTTGTGTAAGTCAAACTAAAGTTATTTAAGAGAACTAAGTGGACTGCTTGCAGAGATATACATAAATTTAATTTGGAATTATGTATATTATATAATATATATATGTAATGTATATATATATTTAAATTGAAGAAAATTAAGACACAATCAATAAATATTACTTTTTATTACTTAATTAACATAATTTCAAAACTGAAATGTGTATAGAAAATAGTAAACAAAAAAAATAAATAAATGAACTTGGATATCAACTATGCATTTTTGCAAAACTATTGAATAAAATTATTTTATACAAGAATCAATATAAAAAATAGAAAATTCTATTTTGTATGGTTTTACCAGCTTATATTATAAATTTGATAGGCTCATTATTAGATTTGTATAACCTATTCAATTTTGAAAATCTCGGATTTGGTTTTTTGTGTTAAATACCGCTGTTATCAGTTTTGGCAACAACATTTTATAATTTATAAAGTATTATATGTATAATATATTTAAGTGATATATGATATACTATAGTATTAAAACAGTTAAAAACATTTTGTATAAGATATTAAAAAATCCTTTAAGATTAATAGGCGTATGATAATAACCGATGAATATGGTGTGCTACCTAATTGCTTTTCGGAAAGTTGTTTATTAGAATGTTACAGACAGTGCTGTTATTAAGATTTGTTTCGAAGTTGTGCACTTTGAATAATTTTTTTACTTTATATTCCAAAACTTAAGTTTAATTTGTAACATCTTCATCTTGTATAATTGGGTTAAAGTGAAAACTGATCTGAACCTAAAAACCTAGATGTTAGTGCTGTTGTAACTTATAGGTATTATGATCAATCAAATACTATAATATGTCAATAAATATATAAATAAATAAATAAAACCTGAACTACATAAGAAGCCTCTGAATTTAAAATTAAGAAATAATTTATAAGTTTATGTATCGTTATGTATATTTGTGTATGTATATAAAATATCACTTGGTTTTTTCTAAATTTGCCTAAAATGTTATTACGATTTACAATATTTTTTCCGGTTGACCACGGCTTTATTTTTTCATTGTGTATTAACGGATGCACCTATGTAAATTATTTAATTTAATTAATAAATAAAATTCCATATTCGGATTTCTGGATCGACTTAGTGGCATTAATATAAATTTAAACTAAATTATGAAGTCTTTTTATCTATACTATAATTAAAAAAGAGAAAATTGTTTTTGGTGTTATTAAATAAATCATATCTATTAAACGTTGCCATGACAGTAGTTTATTTTTGGGAATAATTAATATGTAGATATAATATAAAAAATAGATAGCTATATGGTACACTATTAAGATATTATTATAAATTAGAAATAAAATAATATTTATGGACAATAATTATTGAAATATTTTAGTTAAATGCAAGTTAACTTGATTACATTATGTTCAAAATAATTGAAAAACACATAGGTACTTTACTTGTTTCTATGTTAGATAATAATAAAAGCAGTAGATTTTCTCAACAGAAATCTATCAGGCTAGTAAGTTCATTTATTTAATTTTTAATATTGTACCTGAAAAAATATACATAATAATCATGTAGTTAAATTATTTTAAGTATAAAACAAGATTGATGAAAATAGTGGAATATTCTACGATTAATTTATTTATTTATTTATGCTTAATACAAACATATTACAATATACATAAGTGTACAAAATTAAACAAACAAAATATAATTTTAAGCTTAATCTTATTCTAGATCTTAGTATTAAAATTGACATTTATACATTTTTGTAATTTATTACCAAAGAATGTTAGAGAATTATAAATTTATACTAACTCTAAGATATAATGTAAGTCCAGCTTTTTTTTTTTAGTTGGCCTGTGTTTAATGTAAAATCGATGTGGTGTTTTGGTTTATTTATTAACATAAACATTCTATTAACAGGCTCATATTTACCATAATTGGTACGATGAAATATTGGACGAAAAATATTTTCCGATATAAAGCGGTTTCTGTTGTTAATATATAAGTGGATCATATCTCTAACATAAGGAGAATCAATTTCATTATTTAAAACTTTAATAATGAACATGATATTAGCAACATCCCTTCTGGATTCTAACGATTTAAGATCCCATAACTTTAACCGGTTCCTATAAGGTGGTAGAATAACTGTATTTGACCAGTATAAATTACACAGTGCGAATCTCAAAATTTTTTTTTGTGTAGCATTCAAGATTCATGTTCAAGATTTGGTCGAACAAGAGACGTTAAAAGTGATTTAAGGACGTATGGATCGTTGAATTCTTTAGAAAATCTTTTGACGAAGCCTAGCTGGACTTATATTTATTTATTATGACAATTAAATACTGTTTGAAAGATAATTTACTATCAAAGAGTACCCCAAGGTCTTTAAAGTGTGAGACTCGTTGAATTGATTTATTTTGAAAAGTATAATCAATCATTAATGATTCAGAAGAGCGAGAAAAAGTCATTAAAGCACATTTATTAATATTTAAGGTCAGATTGTTAATTTTACACCAATTTAAAAAAGAGTTTAACTCTTGTTGAAGAAGGGAATTTTATTAATATTATGCTTATAATACAGATTTGATGATTTGATGAAAGAGTATATACTATTAATGCTAAGGAGTATGTTTTTCTATAAAACAGAAATAATTAAACTTTGGTTTTAAAAATATGTAATAGTAATTTTAAAAATTTGGAATATAATATAAATGAAACTATTATGTAAATAATATCTGTTTGAAAAATTTGTTGAATTGAGAAAGCTATTAGCTATGTTAACCGAAGAAAAGGAAATAAATTTGATGAATTACAAAAAATATAAAAAAGTGCTTACAATGAAAAATAAAATGAAAATAATTTTTATCAATTTCTATGTAAAATTTAATATTTTTGTTTTAAAATAAATAGGACTTATATGAATATAACATTTACATTTTTCATTTGTTGCGTACACCTAATATGTACTTATTATATCAAAAATATGTGATAATATATTTATAAACATGTTGTTAAAGTAAAATGACTTAAGAGCTATAGAATTGTGAAAAAAGTAGTTGACTCAATAATATTGATTGAATGTATCGAAATTCATAATCTTATTTTTTAAAACCTACTTTATTAATCGATTTAATTAAAAATATTATATTTGCATCCAGTATTTATGCAATTAGAGATATAATTTAAAATTTTTTTTTAATACCTATTACCTTAATTTTATATAATAAAATTAATGTAACCCACAAGGCTCTCTCAATATTATTTATTAAATTCGTTTGAAGAAAGTAAAAGGTACATTTTGAAATTTTATTATAATTTAAATTCAAAAAATTTGTTCCCTTTGTACCTACGCGACGAAATTCACATGAGAAAAATCGTGTTGCGTAGCTAATTTAGTATCATAATAGGTTAGGTAGCTGCAGTAACTAGTTACATTTTTATACATTTTAAAACAATAATATCAATGTTAAAATTTTACCGAATTTCATTACCAGATAATTTTGCGGTAGCTCTTTAGTACTTGTTTTCTTATAAGTCTATAGGACGGTGTGTTCGGAAATGTAAAACTAAAATAAGGAGTATTGCTTTAGGATCTTATTTTCTAGATACAAAATCGAAAATACAAAAAAATACCATATACAAATCAATCTCACATTTGCTTTAAATGTTTGCAATCAGATTAGAAATATTTCAAATTTGCTAATTCTAAGACACAAACCCGAAACATATCAATATAATCAATCCAGATTCCAATTTTAATATTATGTATGAATATCTATCACAATAATTATAATTAGTCATCTCACTAGGCCTAATACTCTTAGTAGCTTTATTTAAGTCATGTAATTTTTAATGTGTCAGTTTTAAATTAATAATTTTGCACTGAAATGGATTATTTAGAGAGGCAATTTAATCGAAAATGTCATCTAAATGTCAACATCTACTTGTTTTAAAATTGCAATTTGATAAAAAAAAAATGTAGATGGATGAAATTTAGTTCGTTTTTTATTAAAATTGGAAAAATTAGTGATCTGAACTACACGTTGTAGATCATCAAAATGTTTTTGCATACTTCATACTCAATTACCACGTACCACATAACTCATTTTTTCAGTATTAAAAAAAAATTTGATATTATAATACTCAAAGTCAAGATAAAACGATTTTTAGTATCAAAAACCATACTTTTTGCATTATACAGTAACATAATAAATGTTTTTTATAGTTCAGTGTTGAGCACAAAAAAACAAATGGATATTGCTCTTTTCGTTTAAAATCAGTGAACTTTACCCGATTTGAAACAATCTGCAATACAATTTGCATAGTACCTATTTTTGTTTTTTATCTTTTTCTAATGTAGTTTTTATCAGTAGATAATTAAACATCTTTAATTGAAGAAAATAAATATAAATTTGAAACTAGAATTACTTATTTTTGAAATTATGAGTTCACTGAATTTTATTAAAAACTAAAGCATAAAATAAAAATAATAAAAATTTAAAATTACAAAATTTCCCATTCATCTTCAAGGCATAAAACTCTTTCAAGTGTTAAAAAATATTGCTCGTAGTAATCTATAGGCACAAAAAAATAACTATATGTCCTAGGGCCATATAAGAAAATGATGTTCTATGAGTAAAGCTCACAAAAGAATAAAAACAAAAATAATAAAAGCTTTAGAAAAAAATATAAAATCAAAGACAAAAATAATAAGATGGTTCAACAGAAAAAATTTCTGCTAAAAAGTAAATTATCATCACATTTGGCTAAGCACTAAAAAGAAAAGAAAAAAATTATTTCCAAAATCTTTGGTTTAATATTAAATTTGAATTACCACAATCTTGTATGCACTATGCGCTCAACAAAAGTTATTTTTTTTTCAGGTTTAAGAAATTTCTTTAAATTCATAAATAATGAATGCGCTAAAAATAAAATAACTACCTATGCTAATTTCTCAAAATATTCTGTCCCGATAAAAATTAACAATATTTTCATTAGAATATGACTTTTTTTTACAATTGTTATCATTTTATTGTTTTGCACGAATCTAGCCCTTGGAGATTCCTCGATACTTGGGTAAACATATATTTAATTAACTGCAAAAAATTTATCGATACACCACAGCTCAAAATTGTTTATTTTATATTATTTACATTATTAATTATTATATATCATAATTCATTATTTATCGCATTAAGGATGATAATAATTAATAAAATTACCTTACTATTATCAAAATCATACAATCAAAAGAAGTTTAAATTTATCGATTAATTTATGCAACCCATATTATGTTCATTGTTATTTACTTTTTATTTTTTATAAATATTACTTTTTATGACTTCTTTATAAATATGACAACAAAAAATGTAATACATATACAATCTATACATTTAACTGATCGATTGACCAATGCGTAATAAGTGACAACAACTTATATATATTTAATTTTAATGAACCCAAAATAACAAAAACAGCACCAAGAAAGTGCTTCAATCATATTTGTTTTTGTTCGTTATCGTGCCAAGTAATAATCAAATGGGAATTATTATTATATATATAATTTTCTGCATTTATCTGGATGTTTGTAAGTTGGAATACTCCAACACATATACAAATTGCAATATATATACAAATTGTAACATCATGTAATTGTCATAAACATAGTATCTGTTTTTTATTTATTGTCATCTGTCATTTGTCATTTGTCATTTGTCATTTGTCATTTGTCATTTGTCATTTGTCATTTGTCATTTGTCATTTGTCATTTGTCATTTGTCATTTGTCATTTGTCATTTGTCATTTGTCATTTGTCATTTGTCATTTGTCATTTGTCATTTGTCATTTGTCATTTGTCATTTGTCATTTGTCATTTGTCATTTGTCATTTGTCATTTGTCATTTGTCATTTGTCATTTGTCATTTGTCATTTGTCATTTGTCATCTGTCATCTGTCATCTGTCATCTGTCATCTGTCATTTGTCATCTGTCATCTGTCATTTGTCATCTGTCATCTATCATTTTTCATTTGTCATCTGTTATCTGTGTCATTTGCCCATCATTTCATATTGATTGTCATGTCATTCAAATGTTAAATTTAGATAGCGCCATAGAACTTTTTACTTTTATTATTATGTTAATTAATTTTATTTCACAATTTGAATTTTACAGTAGAACGCTGCTATGATAGTAAAAATATAATATTATTGTAAGTTTATATTATATAGTTAGATTTATTTTCATTAAAAGTATTATTTGAATTTGGTATGTCTATATTAATTAAAATTGAAATTATCTTTTTGACTAACTTATATTATAATTAATTGAATACAATAGAATGTCTAAGAATATTGATTATTTAGAATTATTGAGGTCTTAGGATAATATATGTTTAAATTTCCAATGATGGCAAATAAGATGTCGTTAAAATGATAGAGTAAATACCCTTAGAGAATTGAAAATTGTACACCTTACTACAAATATTCTGTTTAAATGGTAATTAAAAGTATTCTAATCATTCTAATAAAGGTATGATATTGATAAATTAGTACCTAAGCAAATACATATTTTTCTTAAACTTGAAATGTAAACTCTAATGAAGGAAGAAATGCTAGAATTTATTTTGCTTCCGTCATTTATGGCGCGCTACAAAACTAGTAAAAAATATATGTTATTTATTTGTGGCATAATAATTATCTATATATACATATATAATTTATGGTTTATACCACTATTTGTACCATACCATAGTTCTTCACGTCTTTTGTCACGTCACGTTTTGTTCTTATTAAAGCTTTTTGTCAGCTAGAGATATTATGTCGGCTAGAGAAAATAATTCAATCATTTTGTTATATGACCATGCGACATCTGTATGTTATTTATTTGTGCTTTAGGATTAAAAATTTCCTCTATTTTGTTTCTATTTTTTTTTTTCAATACATAATGCCAAATATTCTGTCACAAGGAAGATATGAATGTCCTTTGGCAGGAAACGATAGCTGTATTTTTTCTATGTGTTTTGGAGACTTGCAAAAAAACAACAATACGAAAAAAAAACCAAATTTTACGATTTTTAATTTTAAAAATAACCTCTCAACGGACTGGCTTAAACTTTAATAGTTTAGCAAACTAGTTTTTTCACAAAATTCTCTCTTCTACAAATTTTCTACAGAGTTTATTCTATCGAAATCGTTTAAAAAATAACTGATTGTATGTAGGATTGTTGCAAAACGTCATATGTCCCCAAAATTGATTCAATTGATTCAATTTCAAAAAGGGCTTTATTCAATAACAGTGGAAAATGTATGTTTTGAAACAATCAAGTGCATGGACAGTGCACGATTTGCAACAATTAAACTTTCTCACCCGCTATTTTATATAAGAAAGAATTTTATGTTAAGACGCAGAGAAGAAAAAAATGAAAGAGATTATTATTTCCTTAAAATTATCTCGGAAAGTTTGCCAAAATAGAAAAATTTAATAATCTATAGTGTAATATAGGAAGTCATATGGCAAAAAACTTCTCAACAATTTACAAGCCGACACATAGAACAAATAGGGGATTCTATTTTAAAAAAATTACGTAGATTAAAATGTTAGCAATTATAAACCACCTAAACAACACTAACAGTTCTGGAGTTGATGGTATTCAAACGAATATGGTAAAAAAATGTAAAACTGAATTAGTAAAACCGATCTGCGCTTTTATCAATGCCTCAACTCAGCAGTTTAAAGTTCCCGAATGCTTAAAAATAAATAAAGTAATTCCTATCCATAAATCAGAGGATAAAACTGATTTAAATAATTACAGACCAATATCCATAGCTGCTATACCCAGTAAAATCTTAGAAACATATGTCAACAGTCATATTACAAGATAATTTATACATAACAAATTAATAGGTCAATCACAATAATGTTTTACAAAAAAGTCGAATACTCAAGCTGCCTTGTTCGATGTAATAATATGCGCTTAAAATATCATATTCAATAAAAAAAAACAGCTTTAATTTTCTTCGACCTGACTAAAGCATTTGATTCAATTGACAGGAAAATATTGTTAAGAATCTTACTGAAATTTGGAATAATGCGTAAAGAGTACAACTGATTTGCAAGTGTTATTTTAAGGACGCAGAGTGCTTAGCACTATTTAACTTTAATGTGAGTGCACTATCAAATCTCAGTCTCAATGGAAGGGAGTTTATGTACGTTGATGACTTAGTTGTAATATATGCCGAGAATAATATTTAGAAGTATTGAAAATAAAAATAAACCAGGATATGATACCTATTCATAACTGGATGTCACTACTTTTGGATTGAGTGCAAAACTAAATTTATGGTGATTAAAGAAACAAATGGAAATTTATATACATTCTACATTATTCTTGTTGATGAGAATTTAAATTGGAACTGTCATGTGGATGAATTAATCAAGAAAACACGAAGGATTGCTGTGATATTTAAAAAAATTGGAAAGCGGGTTCCACAAAACCTAAAACGAGTTATCTTTTTTAGTCTATTTCACAGTGTAAAATCATTTTCTGGGGAAACACATACGCTAAGAATATAATAATATTACAAAAGATTCAAAATAAGGCAATAAAAAATCTCTATGAACTTGGTCATAGAACATCTACCAATCGTATACATAAGCAATACAAAATCCTTAAAGTGGAAGACAGCAGAAATTTGGCTCGAACATCACAAATACATAACATGCAAATAAAAAATATAAAATTGAACACAAAGCTTATTACTAACAATGAAATGCATAACTAAAACACTAGATCGGTGAATAATCTGCGTATGATCACAGGACATAACTCAATAATAAACCAGTCAATTAAACTCTATAATACTGTTTCAGGTGACATTAAAGCTTTATCGTACAAAAAATTTAAAAATTCAGTCAGAAGTAGGTTATTGTCTAAGTATAATTAATAATGAGTAAATTCAATATTAAATATCAATATCAATCCTATATTATGTCAACTTATTTTTTCTTTTATTGCTTCTTTTTATTCTCTTTCTTTCTTTTTGTATATTATAAAATTAAATGTATCTTATAATCATATAATCAGAACTAACTTTGTTTTTACTTTTTCGATTCTATCGACTATATTTCGATTTATTGTTAACTTGCACAAGAAAAAAAAAAATGTTTTTCGTTATTGTTTGCGCCAATTGTAAAACATAATAATTATACACACCTTATACGAGCCATTAGGCTCTTTTGGGTTATTTGAATAAATAAATAAATAAATAAATACCAATGCATAACTAATTTTCGTAAGATATTGACATTGCACGTTTTGAATCGCTGCTCCTCATTTCGTCTGAGTTTGGTATTTCGGATTACAGCTTCTGTGCTCTTCAAAATACTGTTCATACTTAATTTAGTTTTCGTTTTTGAAGTCGTATTCTACTTGTTCATTCATTCATTTTTTCTTTTAAGTTAATTGTTTAGCAACAGGTGTACAGTTTGTTGTTGATAAATACATTTTCTACCTTTTCTTAATTTTGTATAAACGATTTATCCAAAATGACTTTGACTTGAATTTAATTTTATAATTAAGGTATCTCATAATAATTTCATTTATTTTCTCATATTGGATTGTTTATGTAAAAAACCTGTTTCAATATTAATATTAATGTTATTATATCTAATATATTTTAATTAAAATTATTACCAAATTTATACTATACATATATTTAAATTAAAATGATTTCCGTTAATATCATGTTCATAGTGAATTATAAAAAAATAAAAATAAAAGCATATAAAAATCTTGGCTTTAATTTTGTTTATGAGTACATACAAAATATCTTCTAACATCACATCCCATCATGTTTTTCTTCTATTTTATTTTTTTTTATTTTTCATACCAATCTTTATGTTTGCTGAAATTCAATCATGATAGATTCTTTTAAATATCACGAATATTTTTATTCTGACGACTGTAGTAGTATATAGTAGATAGTAGATACTCAAGAACGAAATCACAATAATTCTATTTATTCACGATCAGAACAATTATTCTTCGCTATACATACTACTTACATAAATTGATATAATATATTTTTTTTATTTTTTTTTTTTTCATTTTAATCAATGTAGTTTGTTGCGACTTAAGTTCATTACTTACTCAACAACTCTTTTGTTAATGTAAATAAACAAATAATGTAATATAGGTTTATTGTGCAGTATTTTTTTTTTTTTTTTTTTCATTTTAAATTCACTTTAATATGCAGAACGCGTTGTTATAGTTATATTTCTATTACTACTACCATTACCACTGGTACTATTGATTTGAAATAAAAAATGGAAGATCATCAAAATTAAATGAAAAATCTAAAGTGACACTTGATGTCGGGATAAGTCTTTTTAAGTTTTTTTTTTTTTTTTTTTAAATTGACAAAGACAATGAACTTTAAAAAAAGAAAAAAAAAATAAATAAATAAAATAAAATGCAAATAACAAGATATAAATTTTACTTTAGAAATTATTATTATTATTATAAAAAAAAAAAAATTAAAATTATGTAAAATTATTTCTGTACGTTGAGATATTTTTAATATTGTCATGATAATTTTCCTAAAGAACTTAATTTTCTAAAGTGATTTTAATTTAACAATACAGTTTAACAACTTTAAATTAAATATTACAACTAGGTGTTTTGAATAGGGTTCAAGATAAAGTTCATAGTTCAGTTATGGTAATGAAAATTTGATTCATTATGCTTTAATTGAGTCTATTAGAATCAAATCTACGTCAATGCTATTATATTAATGTTTTGTTAGATTTAAATATATAATTAATGTATGGCCCCTCCATCACTGCAGCCACAAATAGACTTACTGTGATTCTGTGATTATACCCCTATTAATGAAATTAAGGATCAGAGTCACTAAGATATTTAATAAATATACTCAGGATATTCTTCAGTGGCGAGATCAGCTACCAACATTTATTTTGCATCCATAGACCAGATGTTCAATAGATTCTTCGTTTACGTTATATATTCTCATCGAATGTACTCATATATCGCATATGCCAAGTTTTTAACCCTATCGCTATGCGGATATGTTAGAAGAGATTTAGTTTAATTAAGCGAGTCTTTTGGCAGGAGAATTTCAGTTTGACGATTCCGGGGGTTAACCCTGAGCCTTTGGCTCCAGCGAAATTGTTAGTTTCATTTTCGCTATGCTTAAGGGAATCCCACAAAATAAATCTTGATCTTATAAAAAGTGCAGCCGATGATTTTCTTGCTAGATAATCTTCAGTTTCGTTTCCTGAAATGCCAGAAAGCCCTGTTACCCAATTTAAGTATGACAATATTTCATTAACTATGACTATATTTCATAGTCAATCTGCTTGGATTCTACAGCCCCAAAAACAAAAGCCCCAAAAAAAATCCCCAAGCCAAGATCCCCAAACACAAAATACGCAAAAAAAGATCCCCAACTGACAAGACTTTAGTAAAAATTAAAAAAAAAAAATTTATTTTTAAAGTTGGGGGCCAGCGGCATTTACTAGAACGCTGTTTTTGCCGGCGGCATGTAAACGCATATGGCACAGGCTTAGTAAAAAATATAACAAAAAAAAATATTTTTATTTTTAAGGTCGAGGGCTGTTGCCCAAAACTTCCGCTCCATGTTATTGAAACCTTGATTTTCCGGACGGGAAAATTTCACATTCCATCGATTTACGTTACAAATTTGTAATGTTGCCGATATATTGATAATTGCAATATGTATAACAGTTTTTTTTGGGAGTTTTCGTATTTGGGGATTTGTTTTTTTGAGAGATTTTGTGTTTGGGGATAATTGTAGTTTTGGTAATTGAACGTAAGTGATATTGCTCATTACATAATGATAAAAGTATATAGATAAAATCTTTGTTTTAAATAAAATTTTAATTTTAAAAAATTTATAAATTTAGAGAGATCATACATAGTGAAAGGTATGTTCTATGTCGAATAAATAAAATAGTACAAGATTAACCGACTTTTTTTATATCCCGAGCCTAATCGCGTAAAAAATGTGCGAATAGAAATATATCCGCACCGCATAACAAAATAATAGGCAAAACTTATTGCAATATGTAGTAAAAATAGTTTGCAATACAGAGTAGGTACGAAAAATTTAGATAACAGTAAATTTAGAATAGTTTTACTAAAGTACCAACACGCGATTTTTTTAAAGCATTTACATGTTCACTTTTCTTTTACAATTTGGAGGATTAAAATGTGCAATGTAGTTGTAAAAGTCATCCAGCTAAATTGAATAGCCATTGGATATTTATAGGGTTAAATTTGACAATTTACATGTTAATTAAATATGGCAAAAATACTCTTGCGTCCTTGGGAAAAACATAATTTAACGATTAATTGTACGGATTTTATTTGATATGTAAACATATATGAAACTATATGTAATGACTAGTTATATAACTAAGTCTAAAAGCAGCTTAAAATTGCTAAAAAAAACAGAAACAATGTTTAACTCTGCTATAAACAAAAACACTATTCTCTAAGTTATTTTTGAGTTAATACTTTTCTTGACAAATTCTAATTATAATGAGATCTAACGCTTAAAAAACATCGTAAATTGGGTATTTCTAGCCCCCACAAATATTTTCTATTTCAATGTTTATAATATACTTTCTTTGTAACCTAATATTACATAATGAACTTTATATTATGTTTTTAATGAATTTATTATTATTTGGGTAATTTGTTTAAGTTCAATTTCATTTTCGATAGAAAGCTTAAACTTTATGTGAAAGACATTTATACCGATTGAATCATCCGGCACAAGAGAAATTAAAAAAATAAAGTATCTGAGAGTATTGGATGTTTATTACGCGCATTGAATTGTTATTAAGCATTTCAATGTTAATTGACTTTGATTTAAGTAATATTAATTTGTCAGTCTTGTTTGATAGAAGTTGTAATTAGGAAGAAGAGTAGTCTCTGTTTTGCTCTTCTTCCTAATTATACCATGAGCACTGCCAACATTCACTATCTGAATTACATGTTCTTTTCAGACTGATTAAACTTACTACATTATGAACTTAACTAATTTATCAAACATTTTCAATATTTTTAAGATCAAAATAATTTCGAAGCGGAATCAATGAAAGCAGCAGTTAGCAATGGCAATGAAATTGTAAAATTTTTTTCTTTATATTTCTTTTTGGTCGATTAGTAACCAATTAAAAATTTCTCCTTTGAACCCTTGCGTGTTTAATACTACAAAAATATTATTTACAAACAAAAAAAAAACAAATGTCTCCGATAGTGAAAAAGCGCTGTAATAAACTGTAAGAGAAATATTCTACTTTGAGTAGTTTTAACATTGAAAGGTTAAGTTATATAACCCTTTAGATAGGTTCACATGCTCACGAATGCTAGTTAGAAAGCTATGTTATTAAAATGAAGAAGTTATAAAAAAGAAGATTATTTGCCAAAACAGAAAGAGGCCAGTAATATCACATTTTTCTAGTATTTCTAGTGCAACCTGAGAGCAGCACTTTCATGAAATGAACAATAACCATGACAGGACAATAGTTTAAAACCCATTAGTGTATACTGTTTGCTATAAAGAACACCAACAAATTGACTATGTACAAAGATCCCGTTAGCTTTTATTTCTTTCTGCATTCGTATATGGATAACTGATCGCTATTAAATATTTATTCAGCATTTTTCAGTTGTTCGGTTGAATTTGATTTGAAAACTTGGTTTTGGATACGATTAAGAAAATATTATGTTTTTGTTTTCAATTAGATTAGAAAAAAGTGAAATCGCAGATATCTTAGAGGACTTTGATACAGAAGAACATGAGACTTATACAATTTATGCAATACCGCCGATTGAGTTAACTGGAATGAATACAGACTGTGATTCAGATGCGAGTGATGATGAACATGAAGATGTCATAGACCATTTAGGAAAGCGCATGTTACAGTCTCAATGATTTTTCGAAAAAATTTGTGAAAATGAAGAAATTTGGGATCCTGATGATGACATTCCGCTTGCTACTTTATCAAAAAAGACAGCTAATATCAGTAAAAGTTTTAGAACGAAATGGGATAAAGTGACACCAGAATTTTAACAATAATATGAATACCTTATGTGAAGTAATATGCCAGTGTCAGAAGAGACAAAACAATGTGAAACACCATTAGATTTTTCGATAACTACTTTACGTCAATTAAATTACAGAATCACCTTTCTTTATTAAAGTATTGTGCAACAGGAATAAAATTGTACAGTGCAATCTAAAGAAGGTTACAAAAATTGTACACTGCAATCTAAAAAAGAGATGGAAGAATTGGAACGAGGGTCGTATAACTTTAGAGCGTCTGACACTTGTATTCTCGTAATAAGATGTAAAGGACAATAGATACGTAATAATAGCAACAAATTATGATAATGGATGCGAAATAACATATCAAAGGTGGTCAAAACAAAAAAAAATTAAGATTACTGTCACACAACCGGTTCTTTGCTTGATTTTCGTAGAGAAATTGCTAATTTTTTATTAGGGCGGTATGAAGTTGGTTCAAGACAAATACGATTGCCAATAGCGATTAGGGATGTACGTTTTGATGAAATTGGTCACATCACAAGATACATATTCAACAACAAAAAACGATGTGGAGTTTGCCATAAAAATGCCAATTTTATTTGCATAAAATGTGATAGACACAACAAGCAACAAGCAAGCATGCAACAAGCTTTTATAAAATTAAATTTTCTTTCTAGTTAGATTTTAGGAGGATGAAATATATTTTTTATTTATAATATCATATTGAAGACTGAATTAATGTCATTTTAAATTAATATTTTGTTACAATTTTCTTTTTTAAAATGAATTAAAATTTATGTGAGTTTTGATGAAAAAAATGTTGAGTGTTCGTTATGTAGACTGTTCTTTTTTAGGAACACGTCCTAAAACTAGCTGGGGTAGGCCAATTTGACCAAAGGTGATTTTTTCCTTATGTTTTTGTGAAAAGGTACCATTTACCAATTAAACCATTTCATTTGCTCTGTACACTAATGGGTTAAATGAAATTGAGGTTTGAAACAACTTCCAAATGGAGTAATAAGAATAAACAAAAATATTTCAAATTTTTATTCACCACTAAGGTTTATTGATTTACCAGAACTTATCCCTTAAAATATAATATTTAATAAACTAATTTAATGTTAAATTTATGAATTTAGCTCTATACCTCATAGAATTTTTCCATCTAATTCTAATTCCTTTCAATAATAAATTCCGATTAATGTTCATTTTTTTAATTCCCTACTTTTTAAAATTCCTTCAACAAATCGCGCTAATTTTTATATTCAGTAAAAATTAAATTTGTTTAGGTTCTAAAATTCTAATAAAATTTAACAAAAAAAAAAACAGTATAACAGTAATATTGGTAAAATTTGAGTGTTGATAGTACTTTATTATTGTATGGAACGTAAAAAGCAACTAAAATAGATTCCCAAATGCAACATTAAAAAGAAACAAAATAAAAAACGAATAACACAAAAAAAAAATAAATAAACAAAATCCTTAGAGAAATGAAATCGCGATTTTCGCGAAAATACCTTTACTTAAATTCTACTATGCTCGGTTTTTTATTTGTTCTATTCTTTTTAAAAGAAAATCGTAAAAACTTTTGTTTTATTAATCCAATATAATATTTTACGTTCTTTTTCGTTTTATTATAAAATATGAAGAGATTAAATAAAAAACAACAAAACCCATAACAAAACGAATTGTTAACCATCGTAATGCTTGTAATTTCAGTTTTTTTTCTTTTCAAATGAAACAGAAAACCGACAGTTCTATACACTCATACTCACAATTATTATTATATCTATATATAAGTATATATATATAATATAATAATATAATAATACGAATATAATAAAATAAACAATTTTATTTTCTATAATATTCTACATTGGAAATAGAACAAAGTAAATGAAAATAATATAATTTTTCTACAAGTATCTCAGGGTGCAGAAGACAAGAGAGTAACCATCAAGGTTATATTCAATACCTATTTCTATTTTACGAAGGTATATCCTTTAAATATTTTATGTTAATGATTGTTTAAATTGTAATTTTATTTTATATACAAGATACTATAAAAATAGATTATGTATTGATACGCTATAGAAATACCAAAAAAACTGGCGTTTCAAAACCCTTACTTCAGCTGGAAAAGAACACCTGTACCTTTAAACAATTTGTATGGATTTTACTATGATTTTTACTATTTTTTGTTATATTATTGTGATTATTTTTGTATTTGTTCTACTTTTACTCTTAAATTAAGTTTTATTACTTGTGGGAATCTATTTTCTAAAATATTTTTTTGGAGGTGACGCAATTTTAGGAAAAAACAAGGTCTATTAAGCATTTCTGTTTGTGATGAAGTATTTAGTATGAAGTTCGGACTTGAAACCACAAAGGTGCATTTAATTCCAAAAATATTATAAAAAAAAAACATTGTTCTAGAAAGGTATTTGATCATACCATAAAGTTCTGTAACCAGATGGAATACTTTAAAATTTTATCTGCGTTCAGGTAGCAAGGAATGTCAATTATATGGTTTGTCGTAAAAACACAAAACAAGCAAAAAATGTGTTTTTTTCATCAAAAATCCTAATTTTTTAAATTTTATATGTTTTATTGTATATTATTTAATTTCTTCAAATTTAAGGAAAAATGTACAAAATACATTGAATTACAAAACAAGTGCCGGATTTTTCATTATTTCTTTTCTTCATTGAAATTTACTAAAACAAATACAAAAAATCAAAAACAAAACATAAAAAAAATGTTTAAAGAAAAAACGGTAAAAAATATACATTTTAATAATATTTTAATGTGCAGCATTAGGTACCGAATTATTCTTATTTTATATTTGAATAATAAGACATCTTCTGGGTACCTAAGTACCGTTAGAATTTTTATTACTTTCATGTACCTACTGACGATGATGTACCTACGTTACAGGTCCAGAAAAATGTTATTTCATTTCTATAACAAAATTAACCGAACTAGCTTTATTTTATGTATTGATGATAAGACATCTTCTGGGTATCCAAGTACCGTTAGAATTTTTATTTTTTTCATTGTATCTACTGACGATGATGTACGTTTCAGGTCCAAAAAAATTTATTTCATTTCTGTAACAAAATTATTATTAGGTACCGAACTATTATTAATTGTTTCATGTTTTGATGATGAACTACCCAAGTACCGTTATTTATTAAATAAACTTTATATAAATGAAAAATGTAAAAATTTGTTATAATAAATTACTTCAGTGATTAAAAAAATTATATTTTCTTATTATAAAATTCATATAAAATGAATTATATAGGTACAGATGTATCTTTCCAGCTGATCACGTAGACAAAAAAAATATGGCTGGTTTACCCACTCCTCAACTATTTTTTTTACTTAAAAAAAGTCTTAAAACATAAATTTTGATAAAAAATTAATTCTCACAAAGATTCAAGTCTCTAAGTCAATTTGCATCGAAAATATTCACAAAGTAAAATGCCAAAAGTACAGGTATACCCTTCCAGCTGAATAAAGGTTCAAGGCAGGAAGTATTTAACTTTTTAAATAACAAAGATCCATGTGATGAATTAAGGGGTGTCATGGAATATGAGTATACTAAACTTACGATACACAAGATTGGAATAGAGTCTGTTATGGATTAATCCTTAGTGAGAGATAACTAAACGCTATAAAAACAGTTGTAAAAATGGATGGGTTCTATGAATATAACTCATATGGCTTCCATAGCATTGTATGTCTTCAGGAATCTTTTCTAAAATAGTAGCTTTATGACGATGTCTTGAGTATATTCTTAACTGAAGTATGGTCCGTTATTCTATGAATCTAATCACTATTATTCCAGCTTTTTTAGAAAGACAAAAATTCTCAGAATATTGTTTAGAAGTTTTTCTGATTGAATAAATCTCTGTCCAAGGTGGAAAAGCTTCTCTTGTAAATTTCCAATTCTGTAGAAAAAAAATTTCTTTTACAATTAAGAGTCATAAGTTATAACTTATTAAATACACCATGTTTAATAGAACTGGGATTATAAATGGATATACAAATATAAAATGTTATCTTAATTTTTCAGTCATATGCCTCGGTTTTTGTTTGATTACACACTATCCAAACACTAGAAACATAGATCTTTTTATAAAATTATTGTAGTTGCGAAAAAGAGAGAAATGGGAAGCAGAGCAGAGTTGGTGGATAAGTTTAAGACGAATCTGAAGTTGCAAATTGTATAATGGAGAGTTCCCATCGGAGCGCAACACGTAATATGGAAGCATGTTCCACATCTAATCAGCTTATACAATAAATTAATTTCCGAAACCAGTTAATTAGAGTTGCATGAACAATTGAGTCGACAATTAGGCGTAGGGTGCGGTTTTGAATTTTCACAAGGTAACCTATTGGGCTGACCCATATGTGAATTGTACTACATCTGCGACCGGATATAAATTTTATCGATATTCGACCAATATTTTGGGTAAAAGTAGTTTTTTACGTCGGGAAAGAAAACCTAAACATTTGAGAGGACTCTTTTAGCTGTATATAAAATAACATAAATCCATTGTATTTCTTGGCATACCTGTATTTCTAAAATATTTACACTTTCAGACCGTTTTATAGATGTTATCCTTGAAGTCGCAATATTGGAACGGGTGGATCACCTTTGCGTTTTGAACGTTTTGAACTTAACTTTACTCTCGAAGTTACCCCAAATGGCTATTTTTGCTAGATCATGGTTAAGTGAACTGGTCAACATGTTTCTCTTTAAGCTGATTGCGGTAGAGATGGCTTTATATTGCTTTAAAAATTCGTAGGATGTCACCAAGATGCTGTCTTCAGCAAAACTATGGGTTTAGATTCAGACCTGAAAATAGTAAGTTGTTGCAGAAGAGGATCGCACAGTTATCGTAATAAAATGCACCATAGAATTTTGGCGCAAAAATATTTAGCCTTTAAGGCGGAAACACATAACGTTTCTGGGTTTTCAAAGCTCCCTTTATTTTTCCTAAATTTGCAGAAAATCTTGAAAAGTTTTAATACTCAGTTTTATAATTTTTATGATGTGTTACAAACATCCATAAACTTATCGATAATCCAATGTAACAAAAATAATTTTATATTAAACGATTTTTTTTTATCGAAATTCGATTTGAGTGAGCTCCAATTTAAAATGTTATATTGGTTCAATACCACAAAGAATATTATATTCCGCTTATTTTATTTATTAGAATCTTTATTATACATTTTCTGTCTCTTTCTTTCATCTTTAAAAAATATTTCATTTTCTAATATTTTTTTTTATACGTTTATTTCAGAGCATTCGGAGTAGAGTTATTTTACAGTTCAATTTTAAATCTTTAAGGTGACCTTTATTAAATTAAATTTATATTTCCGCCAAAGCTATGTATAGTAGTTATCATATCATAGTTAAATTAAAAATATTTATTATTATTGGATTAATGCAATTATAATTTAAATAATAAACGAAATAAATTCTTGTATATAATTTTTTAAAAAATTGTGGGTTAGTTTTAATAACTGATTTTAATTTAAATATAAATCTATTTGTTTGAATGCAAAAATGTTGTTGAATTTAAAATTAGTACCACCACTAGGAGTAGTGGCGAAACAGTGAATAATTATAGTTATTATAATATCATTGATTAAAGCTCTAAATAATATCGTAGTACACAACACAATAGGTATAGTATTAGTTATTCGATTGAACAGTTATATTTATGTATGTTTGTCTAATACGCAATTGTTAGATGATTTCTGTATCATTGATTTTACAGACGTTTTGTCTATTGTCGCTGAATATTTTTTAATAAAGACTAGATTTGAGGTCTGCATCAATTTATTAAATCTGTTAAAGTCAATAACAAGAATCAGTTATAACACTAATATTGATGAGGAAATGATTCTATTCCCAGATGATGTTTGTCTCATTTTCCAAGCTGATGACATCAGCGAATTACAAACTAACATTCAACACAAAAAAGAACAGAATTTATGATAATAATTGGCTCAAAGTCTCCAGTATACTTAATAGTAACTCATTAGAACAAGTTCATGAATTCAAATATCTCGGACTTTAGTTGTAAATTGAAAATGGAATATCCATGTCCATATCCACTAATCTCGTCACAAGCACTGATAAAGGAAGTAAGTTGCTTCCGAAATATCGATATTTGCAAAATAAATATAAATGATTAGCGAAAGGAAACTCGACGTTTATTCCATAATTCACTAAAAACAAATCTGATTATCAAAGACAAATAGATAAATGGTTTACAATGTTAGAAAAAGTGGGGCAATAGGTCAACAAGATTTTTTAGAACGTATTGCAAATTGTAGAACGAGTTAGATTGATTGCACGAAGATGAAGCTGAGACAGTATCATGTAAAGACAATGTTGTAGTTATCGATGATGATTGCAAAACCTTGTGAAGCATCAGATCCAGAAAAAGAAATCCTAATTGAAATTAATTCTAGTATTCCAAGTAATGATGTTGATGATGAAGAAGATTTTTTTTTTTTATATTAGGCCAAAATAATGGGATAAGCATCGTAACTGCCTTCGCAGGATTTAAGCCATATTAAGATCAAGCAAAAAGAAGGATAGTAAAGAATAATAAAATTAGAAAAAAATTTACGCCAGAATTTACGAACAGGTTAACAGATATTTATTTACCCGTCTCCTGAAAACTTCTAAGTTATACGTTTGAGGAAACACAAAAGATGGTAAGGTGTTCCATAGTTTAGAGGTTCGGTTGATGAAAGAATTTTTGTATTTCACAGTTCTGGTTCGAAGAGGCTCTACTACAAATTTATGAGCGAGGGCTGCCCTGTGAGTATTACGCTGGAATGATTATATTTTGAGCATAATACCTTTTATTTCATCATAGCTATTATCAAACAGATATTTATAATATAGAACAGAATGCCTCCTCCTACATTAGGGCGATGACTTAATGATGTTAGGTGTTGTGTAACATCTCCATCATTGATAATTTTGATGGCTCGCTTTTGAATCTTACTGTAGACTGGTATTTGGTACACCGCCCCAAATATGCGAGTTATATTCAAGTCGAAACAGAATGTATGTTTTATATATTAATAGGAGGTTGGAAAATGTAAAATATTTTCTACTTCTGCTTAAGAACCCTAAGAATTTCGCACCATCCTTCGCTACAGAAAAAATATGATTGTGCCACGAGAGTTTGCTATTTATTTTCATTCCAAGAATTCTTAGAGTTTCAAAGTTTTCGATATTTACATTTCCGAATACAATATTTGGTATTGATGGGTTTGGCTTTGTTGATAAGAGGCAACTCTGGGTTTTTGAAGCATTAATTTTTACCCTATTTACACTTCCCCAGTCATGTGTTTTTTTAAGGTCGCTGTTTAGAGAACAAGATATATTAGTTTTTATAAAAACTTGTTTTCCAGCGTTAGAGTAAAATTTTGGTATAACAGTGAAAATAGTCGAATATTTTCCTTTTAATTTTACTGATATGCTTATCATACAGATACGCGTATTTCGTCTACTACTTGCAGACTTCTTCAGTGTTTTGTACTCGACTATAGTCGGAAATATTCGACTATAGAAAGGAAATATTCGACTATTTTCACTGTTAAGATATATTATTTCTCTGTGAACTGAAGATGAAGTTAATAATGTTGTGGTTCAAGTGGTAGAGATTTTCAACCAAGAACAAGCAAACAATTTCCGCAACAGTAGTTGGTGGAAGCGAATTGTTACAACATGATTTATATTTTTATGGAAAAGATTTTGACTAAATGGTCAAAAACAGGTCCACCGACCGGTAAAATTCGTGCTCATAACATTTTACGACAACACGGTGGCGGTCCAATTGAAAAAAATTCTTGCCCAAGTGAAATATTTCAAAAGTTTTTAAATTCAGAAATCCGTTTCATAATTGTTTCTGAAACAAACAGAAAAGCCAAATCTGTTTTTGAAGATTACAATCAAAATTATCCTATCAAGAAAAAAATGTTGTGGAAATATTTTACACAAACGAAATTAGATGCATATGTGGGTGCATTGATTGCTGCTAGTGTCACTGGAAACGATTTGCAAAATACTACTTTATTGTGGAAAACAAACAATCTTCCTATCTTAGAACAACTGTGTCACACAAACGGTTTTAATAATAAGGAGTCTAGATTTTTTAATGGAAACACAAGAGCATGCATAGATTGCAAAGTAATGGAGCTGCACCTGTAACTGAGATTTGGCTTATTTTGAAGCAGAATTGAATTGCAATTATAAACCACACGATGTAATCATCATCGATGAACAACTATTTCCATACCGTGGAAAGAGCAAAGATGATAACAATACATTAAAAATAAGCCAGCGAAATATGGATTGAAAATCTGATGGGCATGTGATTAAAAACACATTTTCCTGTTGCTTCAATTTTATACAAAAATACGAGTGGGGATCAGAATATCGATCAAAACATTTTCTCATTATATAACTAAGTAATGTTCAATGTTACCTGAAATGTAAATAAAGTTAAAAAAAAAAACAAAAAAAGAACAACAGACAAAAAAAAAGCTACATAATAAAGGGTTTTCCAATAGGGATGATATGATTTTGAAGTGACGTTTCGGCCATTTGTAATATGTTATGATCTGTAATTGTTTTTTCATTGAATTCAGTAATGTTTACAATTTCATCATAAACGTCGTGAATTTGCTAATTTTGCCTTAGAATAACTTGAAAACGATAACGATTTTTTTAAGAAAATCATCTTCTCCGATCAGGCTCACTTTCATCTGAATGGTGCGGTAAATAAACAAAACTGTCGATTATGGTGCGAAGAAAATCCACAAATTATTCATGAAAAACCATACCATTGACCTCAATTGACAGTTTGGTATGGTTTTTGGTCTGGTGGAATCATCGGTCCATACTTCTTTCGAAATGAAGCTGCTACCACCGTTACTGTCAATGGAGAGCGGTATAGAACGATGATAACCAACTTTTTATTGCCGAAAGTGGAAGAAGTTGATCTTGACAACATTTGGTTCCAACAAGACGAGGCTACGTGCCACACAGCAAGTGCCACAATTGAATTATTGCGAGAAAAGTTTAGAGATTCGATTATTTCAAGAAATTGGGATATTGAAGGGCCTCCAGGAAGGCGTGATTTAACACCATTAGACTATTTCTTGTAGGGTTATTTGAAGTCATTGGTCTTTAGCAATATTCCAGACTCTCTTCAAGCTTTACAAGTCAATATTGAACGTGCTATTCATGACATACGACTGGATTTAGTGGAAAAGGTGTTTAAAAATTGGGTTCATCGAATTCGTTCCTGCAGAAGAAGTCGTTGAGGCCATTTGAATGAGGTTTTATTCAGAACTTAATTGTATCGACTACAATACAAAATAAAAAAAATTTTATTTCCTTTTTTTTAAAAAGGAATCTATACTCTTATTGGAAAACCTTATGTTTAGATATTTCATACTTTGCTTTACATTTTTTATTTATTCACCCATTCACACACTCAAACATTTATATACACCACAGCCTACCACTGATCACCAACTGAACACATACTACCTTCGTTTACACATCTTTTATATAGTTTTTTTTTAATTTTTTTTTATACATTATGAATTTTTTCTACGGTTATGATTTGCTGGCACAGAACTGTTCATGCACGTTGCTAAAATGCTTGTAAGATATTTGAATTTTTTTTTCTTATTCGGCATAATTAAGATTTTTTAAATTATTTGAAGTAAGTCCCGGAGAAAACTTATCAAAAATCTGTCAAGATTTTTTTTTTTTTTATGTTCTTGACAGTAACTTAGTTAAAATCACTTTTTCGTACTTAATTAAGTACGGTACTGCAATTTTACATTACAATATCTACAATGTTTTCGAGCATTTATTTATCAAATTACTGGCTTTTCAGCTCATTAAATGTGGAAAACTACTACTATTGTCAGTAACTAACCCACGTAACATTTTATTGTTATAAAAACAAAATTAGTGCTACAAGACTTCTATTTGACTCCCGATAAGCACTAAAGGTGTTATAATGATGTTTTTATGGGAATAATGTGATTAATATTGCCATAAGAATGTTCTTATAGCAATTGCGGGAGTTATTATAATGGGATTTTCCGCAAGTGATACAGCAATGTTTTTATAAATCTAAAATTGTGTAATCCTATATTAAGAGTTAAAGTGTTGTTATAAGAATAGAATTGCTGGAATAGCAGTAGTGGTGTTATTATTTTACTGTATTCCTATAATGTCACTAATAAAGTTACTGTAGCTTTTAGATAAATATTTTGCTACGGCCATTATTTTCTACAAACGAGGTAAATTTTTTTTAAATAAACAAAAACTGAAGTGTTTTATTTTGCATTCTTTTCGCAAAAATATCATTTTTACTTAAAAGAATAATTATTTAAATATCAAATTTGATGTTATGCATTAATTACCATACATTATTAAATATTTTAAAGATGCAATTTAAAAATATATTTTCTTTTATTTATTTGTTAAAGCTACAACATATATTTAATGCATGTTTTAAGTTCACATATGTTCCGAGATAATGGAAAATTGCAGAAGTAATTGTAATACCGAAGCAAGGAAAACCGCCTTCAGAGGTAACATCATATCGACCAATATCGTTGTTACCTATTATATCAAAAATATTTGAGAAACTGCTCCTCAAAAGACTTGCCCCGATTATTGAAGAAAGAGATCTGATCCCGAACCATCAATTTGGATTCAGAAACAAACATTCTACAATTGATCAAGTGCATCGGATCACAAATATAGTGGAAAAAGCGTTCGAAGAAAAAAAAGTCTGCTCAGCAATCTTCTTAGATGTTGCTCAGGCTTTCGACAAAGTGTGGCACCAAGGTCTTGAATTTAAACTACATCGTGATTTACCAAGACAATTCTATGAAATATTAAAATCATATATGAACAATAGATGCTTTCGTGTACGTTATGCCAAAGAATATTCAGAAGTAAAAGAAATATCTGCTGGAGTCCCACAGGGAAGTGTTCTTGGTCCAATACTTTACCTGCTATATACAAGAGATATCCCACAAATTGACAACATTTTTATGGCTACCTTTGCAGACGACACTGCGATACTTGCAGTTGACGTATCTGTCGAAAACTCCACAGCAAAACTTCAAAATGCAATGAATAAAATAAGATTATGGACCCAACGTTGGCGCATTAAACTTAATGAAAGCAAATCAACTCATATAAATTTTACATACAAAAAGATTGCAACCATTCCTATCTCAATCAATAACAAAGTAGTACCATATGCCAATACAGCAAAGTATCTGGGAATGACACTCGATGCTAAGCTAAAATGGAAGGAACATATAAGAAAGAAAAAAGAAGAGCTAAACATTAGACTCAAAAAATTTTACTGGTTACTTGGGCGTGGTTCTGAGTTATCAGTACAGAACAAAATATTGATATATAAGCAGATATTAAAACCTGTGTGGACGTACGGTATCCAATTATGGGGCTGTGCAAAGAAAACCAACATTGAAATGTTGCAAAAATTTCAAAATAAAGTGCTCCGTGGTATAGTAAATGTACCATGGTACATACGTAACAAAGATCTCCACCGTGACTTGCGCATTGAAACAGTCACGGAAGAGATCAAGAAACATGCAGTCAAACACGAGCAGAGACTGCAAACTCATGTGAACTCGGAAATGGGAGCAGTTCTTCATATCGACAGCAGTATCCGTCGACTCAAGAGAACGAAACCCCACGAGCTGGTCACGACCTAAAATGGAAAATTCTACGATAATAGTTTCCTTTACGGAAATTTTTATTTCAATAATTTTCCTTTGCGAAAAAATCTAAAAAATCTTCCCACGCGGAGCTATTGCTGTGACTATCTCCTTCACGGGAAATATCATAGTGATAAAGTTCCTACACGGTAATTATTATGATGTTAGCGATCCTCCACGGAAACTATCACTATAATAATTTCCTAAAGACGCGACCGAAAATTTACGAAAAAAAAAAACTCATTAGTCGATCTTACGTAGATTGGTTATAACGGAAAAAGATAGGTGGGCTTTAGCGGGTTCGATTCCTACACTATCAAGATGCACACGCGGCTGGAGGTCTTGATGTCCTTCGGGGATTACCTCCTATCTTTCGCAAAAAAAAAAAAAAAAAAAAAAAAAAAAATTTATTTAAAAATTGGTTATTTTTACAGGGCATTGTATTTTTTCGAATGATTTTTATAACAATAATGTCAATGAAATTTCATTCCCAGCGTAATTTTGCATTTGTTCACAATAATTATAAATATTAATACAATTATTTTTGACCGAAAAATATTATTTATTAGTAAGACATTTTTTATATTATTAACTAATATCCATCTCTTTTTCTCAGGAAATAAATATAAACTCCATAAAATTATTATTTGAAAATAAAAAATAATACTTTTCTCACTCTCGCATAACATAAATTATTTCAAATGAATATCATTTCAAAATAAAAACATATACATTAATATATGTATACTAATCCTATAACAATATTACAGCACTAGCTCCGGTGCCTTATAGGATTCTCAATTTTAGTGCTATAACGTATTTATAACCTTTCGCAGCAGTTGCGGAGCACTCAAATTAACACTAATACTGCTATAAGATTGTTTATAATAGTGTTATAAGAGTGCGTAAGAGTCTTATAGCAATAAAATTGTTACGTGGGAAGCCTTCTTAAATAGAACAACTTTACTTTATTTCAGTGGTTATGATTGACACAAGCCACGCCAATTATACGCAACCAAATAATTAGGAAAACTAAAACTCTGCCAAACATTCTAAAAGGCAGAAGGGTACATTTTTTGAAAAAATCTATAATTATGGACTTTTTTTGATAACGCCATTTTACTCAAATTATTATACTTTAAATCCGAATTGATTTATATTCTCAATTAATTAATCACGATCTCAATGATTTTTGTTACCTATGCAACTAAACCATATAAATTTTTTAACTTTTACTTAATATTATTATTTAGTTATAATAAAAACGCTCCCCAAATTTTAAATCGATTTTTTCTTTTTTATTTAATATTTTATTAAAAATGTTATAATATATTAATTTCATGAATTTTAACACCTATTTTTATTTTACTCTATGAAAATATTGATTATCTATTTCAAAGAAAAACAATAAATTATATTTAACAATAAATATATATTATATATAGAGATTGTGTCAGTTCTGTAACTAAGTTCAGACCAAAAAAAAAAAAACAAAATTTGTTAAAAACATGTTTCAAATTTTCTAATCAAAATTTATAACTCCTATTTAAGTAGGTAAGTGCCGAAAGTTATATTTACTATTATAACACTGCATTTATCGTCTAGTAATTAATCAGTATTCTGTAAATTTAAAACAAAATTATTAAAACACTATTAAGAAAAATTACTAATATACTAACAAAATTGTAGGTATATATTAAGCCACAGGATGGCTTAAAAATTAAATTTTAATTTGTTTTTAGAATTAAAGTTAAAGTTAAAAAAAACAACTTTGTTAAAAATATTGACTAATGTAGTTCATTACAACAACCCATACAGCACGACATTTCTCTCAACATTATTATATTCGGTATTAAACAACGCATTGGAAATAATATTATATACCTTAGAAATACCGGTAACTTCACAATTGAAACAAGCATGGAGATAAATGCTGTACATGTTCATTCGAACAATATTTTGGTCAAATAACTACTAATTTAAATTCAATTCATTTATTTACCCAAATATTTACATTTACATAGAAGTACTTTTAATTTTCCAGACATCAGATCTTATACTAATTAATCTACACAACTGAAATATGATTTTTTTTGTTTTTTAATTCTAAGATTTATTGTACTTATTAATATTTCATTTCGGGAGGAAAATGGGAAAAACCTCTTTTATAGTTTTAATAAAACTTACGGCTAATTATCTTACACTACTTACGGCTACTTACGACTACTTAAACTAATTATTATTATTTAAAACTATGTTTTACAATTTATTGGTTTAAATTTCTTATTAAATTATTTTCAGCTAATAGAGGTTTTCTAGTTTTTAATGCAATTTGATCAGGAATTAGTTCGATCTTTGTTTGGTAATGAAGTTTCTTAGTCGAGTAATAAAAAGATAGATTTAATATTAATTTTAATATTTTGTTTTGCGCTATCTGCAATTTTTTGATGTTGGTGTCAGCGATGTTGTGGAACAAAGGAGACGCATAGAGCAATGATGGCTGAAAAATTACTTTCATAATTATTATTTTATTGGCTATTGACAGATTTATTTTTTTTTTTTTTTCAGATAGAAGAAAATCATCAAAAATGTCTTCATTTATCGTTCTAATTTCCAGGGGAGGGGACGGGGGAGGTGGTGAAGGACTGTGTCGACTTTAACGCACTAAAAACTACTATCCTTTTGTTTATATTAAAACTAGTCTTTTAGACTAACCATTAATACAGTTTTGGCTCTATTACTTCAGATATCTTTGATCAATCAAAATCCCATTAGGAATTATTGATAGATAAAAGATTATTTCCTAACACAGTTCAAACGGTTTCGTCCGTTTAAGACGTCTAACAAAGTTTTGACTGTCAGCTAAGCGTAAAACTTCAGTAATAACATGTTGAGAAAGACCAATTTTGTGGCGTATTGCCAGTTTTTTGATTTCGTCTTTTATGATAGGGATCTTAAGATCTCTATGAATGTCAGCATTGCGAATATACCAGGGAGCATTGACAATGTTTCGCAACACTTTGTTTTGGAACGTTTGGATAGTTTTAATATGAAGTTGTTTAGAACAACCCCATATTTGAATACCGTATACCCAGACTGGCTTTAATATTTGATTGTTAATCAAAACTTTGTTATATGTTGAAAGTGAAGATGTCCGCCCAATTAACCAATACAGCTGATTGTATTTCAGTTCTAACTCTCGTCTTTTTTTCTTGACATGTTCTTTCCATCTGAGCTTTGCATCAAGTGTCATACCAAGATATTTTGCTGAATCTTGATGTGGTATGACGATATTGTTTATTGTGGCCGCTATGGGCTATTGACAGATGCGATTTTCTATTGATCAAGGCATATAATATTTTAATTGTTTTATTTATTTTGTCTAAGGTTTTATTAATATGTTCCTTAAATATTAATATTTTATCTAGGTACACTCCCAGATATTTTACTTATTCAACCCATAATATGTCAGTATTATAGAATTTGATGTTGGTAGTAGGTAAAAAACATGGCTTCCTTTTATATGTGAAAAATATAGCGCTAGTTTTTTGGGCATTTATGGAAATTTTCCATTTATAAAAGTAGTCTGATAAAATATTGATTGCATCCTGTAAACTCTTTGTGATGCTGTAAATATGCAGGTATCATCCGCAAAAACAGATAAATTAACATTTCCTAATCTTGGTAAATAATGGGTGTAGATGTTATAAAGTACAAGACCTAGAACTGAGCCTTGTTGTACGTCGGAGGAGATGTTAAATATTTTGGAACTAGTTTTCCCTATGTTTACTATAAATGTTCTTTGATATATGAAGTTTTGGATTATCTTGATTAAGTACATATCTAAATTGGTTGTTTTAAGTCTATGTATAGCACCTTCATGCCAGAACGTATCATATTTTTGTTTTTATGTAGTTTTTTACACGTAATAGCGGATACGTAATAGAATGATAAGATCTAAATCCAAATTGCTCATTTGGTAGTATGTTTTTTCTTTCCACAAACTCAATTATCCTGTTTTTTATAATTCTTTCGAATATTTTGAGAAATATATTTAATAAACTAATTGGTCCACAGCTTTGTGGACAGTCAGGCGGTTTTTCGGGTTCTGCTATGGCTATAATTTTTGCTTCTTTCCATGAAATTGGAAGATACCCTAGTCTTAAACAATTGTTTTAATTAATTTAAATTTCTGTAGGCTCTAGGTAAAACATGTTTATTAACATTAAATAAAGGATTAAACTCTAGGTATGTTCACTAATTTTATCATAATATCTTTATGATATTCAAGATATTTAACTAATTTCAAATTCATTTTATAATATATAAAGTCCAAAATACTGTACCACTTCATTTTGCTTCCATATTATTCAAAAATAATAACGACTTCAAGGTTTAGAGAAAATTACCCACCTAGGCAAAATAATACCACAGTTAGTCACCTCCTTTAATGCTCTCTTTGTATTCGAGGTCTGACTGAACCTCGAAAATCCCTCGAAGAATGATTCTGTGGAGTATTTTAAAAAAGAAAACTGTCTAGGCTCCATATATCTAATTTTAAATTTAGTCTAGGTGGCATTAAAAAAAATTGTACAAGAAAAATAACATTTGAAAATAATATCCAAAACAAGCCAAGATACAACTTTAACATGATATTTCGGTAATAAGTACGTTATGTCGAAAATATTTAATAATAATCAGTACTTACAGAAAAATTAGCAACTAATTACAATAAATGCCTAAAAAAATTATCATTTGCCACAAGCTGGGACACGTTTAGAAATTGTACCTATTTATTTTTTTTCCTTACTTCTCTTGGGAGCATAAGTCTTCCACTTGATATTTCCATCCTCCTCGATTATCAGCTGCTGTTTTTCTGTTACTATATTGATATTCTTTATATTTTCGAAGCTAATTTATAATTTCATTTTTAATTCGTTTATGCTGTCTAAGTAGGGGATTTGCTTACTGTGAAATACCACTTTGATAACTCTTTCTGCGTCTATGTTGTAAGATGACGTCATAATTTGGCGAAATGACGTTGCGATTTTATCCGTTCGTGACGTTAACCCCCTACTACGAACCCGAGACTACCACATCATGATTGAAACACATTTCTGTGCTCCAACCGATCAGCCCGCGGGACGGTTGGAGGGAAGAGAATTATATCTATATAACTGAAAGAGATGAAGAGAACATTTCCAAGGACTGAGCAACGAAGAAAGTACAAATAATGAAGCAGACATAAGAAACAGATATGATGCAAATATCTACCCAACTGAGGGACTGCCAATATCTACTCAAGCTCCAAATATAGAAGAAATTAAAGCTACAATCAATATCCTAAAACACAACAAAGCAACAGGTGAAGATGGAATTCCAGCAGAAATAGCCAAACTGGACCCCGACCTATTCGCAAAAACAATTGAACCCCCCATCAGAAAAGCATGGATAGAAGAGAATATACCACCATCATGAAAGAAAGAAATGATTGTCAAGATACCAAAGAAAGGAGACTTAGCAAATTGCAGCAACTGAAGAGGAATCACGGTTCTAAATACTATTCATAAGATAATAGTAATTATTATAAAGAAAATATTAGTAGAAGTACTAGAACCAATACTACGGAAAGAACAGGCAGGTTTCAGACCAAACCGAAGCTGTGTTGACCAGTCAAATACTTTACGGGTCATTGTTGAACAATCAGTAGAATGGAATGCCCCACTATATCTACTATTCATAGATTTTAAGAAAGCATTCGACACAATCAAGAGATGCGCAATATGGAGAACACTTACAAAGAAGGGAGTTCCTGAATGAATCATCAACATCATCAAAGCGATGTATAAAGATGCAGAGACAACAGTTTAACACAGAGGTAACATCAGTGATCCATTCTACACCAATATAAGAGTTAGACAAGGATGTCTACTATCACCACTTCTCTTCAACACAATACTAGATGACATTCTAAGAAAAGTTTGCACTGGAATAATCGGAATAGAATGGGATCTCTTCGGCAACTTAGAAGACTTAGATTACGCAGATGATGTATGCCTCATATCAAGTAATCAAAGGGACCTACAGAACAAAGTCAACAGATTACAGGAAGAAGCAAAAAAATCGGGACTGGAATTAAATATCGAGAAAACCAAGGCAATGAGGACAAACAAAGGTGATAGTGAGCCAATAACAGTGAGTGGACAACAGATAGAATACGTAGAAGAATTCAACTACCTGGGGAGCATCATAACATCAAGAGGAGGTACAACAGAAGATGTCAACAGCCGTATAAATAAGGCAAGAAGAAAATTTGGGAGCCTAATGAAGATATGGCGGAGCAACCAAATATCGAGAACAACAAAGCTAACAATATTCAGAGCATGTGTTAAGTCAATATTAATATATGGCAGTCAAACAGGGCTCACTTCGGTCAGAATCAAACAGAAGCTACAAGTATTCATCAACAAGTGCTTGAGAATTATATGCAGAATATTCTGGCTGGCAAGAATTAGCAACGAGGATTTATGGATGATAACTGGAGAAGAACCGATCAACAGACAGATAAATAGGAAAAAATGGAAATGGATAGATCATACACTAAGGAAATCAGAAAGTGATATAGCAAGAAGAGCTCTAGAGTGGAATCCACAAGGACAAAGGAGACCCGACATACCATACAACACATGGAGACGCACAATCGATCAAGAATTAACAATCAAATATTATACCTGGGACGATATTAAGGAAGTAGTACTCAATAGAGAGAAATCGAGGTTCACTATCGAAGCCCTATGCTTGCTCCCACGCGGAGTAATAGGAGAAAAAAAAAATTGAAAATTACTCTCAAATAATTTATGCTTTTTTTCCTATTCGCTGTTGTTGTACTTCCAACGTCATGTTATTTCGTTTTTATTAACGAACGAATTGGTTCACAGTCACTAATAAACAGAAATACATAATTAATGTAAGACCGCATTAGAAGGAATAAAAAAAACAAGTATGAGTCATATAAAATAATTTTTAACCATTAGAAAGTAGCTTCAAATAATTTTCATGCCACTCTGTGGCACATTTTACATAATAGCTAAATTTTTAAAAGTTACACTACCGATTTATTGAATGGTATAACTTTTTATCGTTTTTTTTTTTACATTTTGGTTTTCTCAAACCAATTTTATAAACAATTTTTATTTTCATATCCTCAAATTATAATTACAGGTGCTTTACTATTTTTATTATTGAACATTACTTGCACCGCTATATTAGTTAATTATTGTTATTGCTAAAGTGCATAACATAAACATTACACTAAATAATATGAACAGTACAGGTATGCATTTGGTAAATTGTGGTAAGATTTATCAGACATCAGGGCTGGTGTAAATTGAAAATATTTTTTACAAATGATTATGTGATTTACCAAAAAACTGTTATTTTTTCCAAATCACTGTTACTATCTATTACGAGTACTTTTAAATAACAGTGACAAATAACTGTTCTTAAAATAACAGTTACTAGTTTCCGGTATTCAAAATTTAAGCAAAAGGCAAACTACTTTTACATGAAACTTGAAAAGAGAAAGTGTTTCTAAAACGAATGGGCGTAATTTTAAAATTATTTTAGGGTACTCTTATTGTCTTTTAGGTGTGCACATCTTCTTTGAGTACCAATATTATTATTTTAAATTCTGGTTATTAAAAATGTAGGACAATAATTATTGATATCCTATTGAGAATAATGTATCGCATTAGTCGTTTATAAATCGCTTTTGAAGCAATGGAAGCTATTTTTCTCTTTTGAAGCAATGGAAGCTGATTTAAGATTGATTTTTCTTAAATCTGTAATAGTTTTCCACTTCGAGAAAAACTATACAGAACTGAGGTTCATTTACTTGCAAAAACTAATAACAATTATATCGTACACTTAAAATACCTATTATGTAGCTTACCGATGCAGTCCAGCCATTATACAGCGAATTAATAATATTGTATACTTATATAATATCTTATTATATTTAATGTTTGTTAGTTTCGATTTCCAAATATAACGAAATTTCTTTCCAATAAATTAATCTATTACAAAATTTAGCGGATTACACACGCTGGGCGGCACTGTAGGCAGATTATACCTGCTTCCAGATTCGATTCGAAAAAAAGCAAAAAATGCTTCGATAATGACGTCGATATTATCGGAACATCATGACGAGCCTTTACACAGATTGAACAGAAAGCAGGTAAAGCAGGTATTTTCATAAATGAGAAGAACACAAAATATATGCTGTCGACAAATAAAATGTCCTCACAACATCATATAGGACAAAACATCACTGTCAGCTCATATAATTTTGAAGTAGTTCAGGACTTTATCTACCTTGAAACCAACTTCAAATCCATGAATAACATCGATGTTGAAATAAGCCGAAGAATTACCAAGGCAAATTATACAAAACGCTCATCCTTCTGGTGCCGCTATATGGTTCTGAATCGCGGACATTACCAAAAGCAAGCGAGCATTCACTTGGTATCTTTGAGAGAAAAATTCTTCGTCGCATTTATGGTCCTCTGTCTGATGAAGGAGTTTGGAGAAGATACAATGCCGAAATATACCAGCTGTTCAACGATATGGACATAGCTAAAAAAAAGTCAGAATAATACGTCTTCATTGGCTAGGCCATGTAAAACGTATAGATGAAAATGCTCCGGCTTCAAGGTCTCTAGCGCCCAGCAAGTAAGTAAGTTAGCTTTATGAGTTTTTCTGTCCAGTACCCTTTGTCATTGGGATAACATAAATAAATAAAAGAATAATAACAATTTGGAGTACAATAGTAGCTACTTAAATAAAATAGAGATACCATTTGAGAGTTGATAAGCCAGTAATGTGTCAAATAAATGCTCGAAAAACATTGTAGATTGTAGTATAAACTTGCAGTACCGTACTTAATTAAGTACGAAAAAATTATTCAACCTAAGTTACAGTCAAAAACATAAAAAAATTTATAGCCTAGTTGGATTGAGCTATTATCCTTTTAAGTTGATTAAAAGGATAATAGCTCAATATATTTTTTTTAATATGCCAGACTTTTTTAAGGGAGTCCACCTAAAGCCCAAAAAAAAACCCAATGATACAAAATCCCAAATAAATCAAAATCCAAAAAGAAATAATTCAAAATTATAAAAATCCCAGTGATACAAAATCCCAAGGAACTATGAATTTTGTTTATGCATTTAAAAATTAATTTCAAATTATACTTAATACATGAACATGGTTCCAATGAATGAGTAGCGTGGGTTTGGCGGCGGCAGCCCACGACTTTAAAAATAATATAATTCTTTTTTTTTATATATTTTTTACTAAAACTGTGCCGTATGCGTTTACCTGTCGTCGGCAAAAACTGGTTTTCAACAAATGAGTAGAGTTTTAGAGTTGGTCAAAATCAGAGTATATGCCTTTTACAGAAGATTTATATTATGTGTATGTGAGATTTTGAATTAGAAGCATTTTAGAATTGGAGCCAAAAATCAGGGTTGGCCCTTTTCCCAGAATATTTATCTTAATTAATTTTATGAGTAGCCGCTGTTGGATGCAAAAATGGATATATCCTTTTTTCCGGAATATTTACCTTAATTATTTTATTTCGAGAAAAAGCGGTCATCCAGATCAAAATTCGAAATCTCCAAATTATGTGTTCGTTTTTGGTTTTAGGCAGTCTCGTACAGCCGTTCTGTCATTTAATGATTCTCGGAACCACAAGAATTTTATTCAAACTTAAATCAAAATGAGTAAAAACATTTAATTAATGCTGCTTTATATTTCTAATATACCTAACAGAAAAAGTTTTTTCTAGATAACCGTAACATAGACAGCAATAGAAATGATAATTTTGTAGCTCGGTTAATTTTTAATTGCATGAAACTTATTATTTTGTATTTAGGATTTTGTAACATTTAACACTGGGATTTTTAGATTTGGGATTTTTTTTGGGATTTTGGGTTTGTGATTTTGAATTTGTGATTTTGGCTTTGGGATTTCGGACCCAAACCCTTTTTTAACGACTTTAATATTCATGCCTTTAGCTAGGTAGTCTATTTAATTAACAATATAGAGTATAGAGTAATAGAATCAAGTAATAAAATTAAATAAAATTAATAATCAAATGAAACCATAATAAAAAAAACAATTTTTTATGAAATTGTAATGCCTCTCTACAACACATAATATGATTTACAATTCTCATTGACAACAGTTCTCAAATTTCTCATATTTTCAAAATTCTTTTCTCAAATTATTAGAAAAATTCTTTAATACATCTACCTTTTTTTATAAACTAATTCCAAGTTCTATTACAATTTACAGTTATTGCTTTTTCATTACAAAAAAAAACAAAATAAAAAATAACACGAGAAATCAAAGATCATAATAATTGCATAAAACTATTGAAACTATTTCCGACTTAACTACATATCGCGAAAACAAAAACAAAAAAAAAAAAACGAAAAGACCTAAAATAAAATGACCAGGTTGATCTTTAAATCTCACTGTTACAATTGCATCTCTAATTTTTTTTTTTGTAAAACGAGTTATTTAAAATCTTAGCAAATAATAATTTTTCTTGTAATTTATATTAACCCTCTAGTGTCAGATTTTGAATCTAATTTTGATAAAAAAAAGAAATATGTACAAAGATTTTAGTAAGAGGTTTTGTATAATTTTGTTTTGAGGTAAAAAAAAAATAATTTTTGATGTTGAACTTCCATATACTAATGTAATACAAATTGTTGTTATTCATTAAATGGAATTAATTAGTAACAGAAGAGTTTCATAATTTTTGTGCTTCATGTTGCTTGGAAAAGTTTAATAATTTTGTTCCGTTCTAATATTTTGAAACAGAAAAATTCATTCTATCGCAAGCTCCTTGTACCTGTGTTACGAAAGAGATAATAATGTTGGAAACAAATTTTCGAAATCGGCCACGGTTATAAAAAACCACCGCAAACTAGTAGAATTGCCTATGAAAATAATGATAATGAATTACAAAATATCATATACTTATGTAAGAAAATATTTAAAGTCAGACCAAGAATTTTGTAAGTAGTCAGTCTTTACTTTTATACACAATTTATACACAAATGCACAGCTTAGACTTGTTGTAGATTGGGCAAAAAAACTACCCCTTAGATCAGTAAAGGCATATTTTAATTCAATTTGCTAATACTGCTGTTCAAATTTTGTAGACTGTATTTGGGTATATTTTCACGGTTGGAATATGGTTCCGTGTTCGGTAAAATCCAAAAACACACTTTCTATTACAGAACACGAAAAAATCCGCCAAATGCCTCGCTGAAGTTGTTGCAGAACACTGATAAAAACTCGTTCTGCACAGACTCTGAGATATAGAATACGAACAAACCCGCCCAATACCTTGCTGAAGGTGTTGCAGAACGCTGCCAAAAATTCGTCTTGCACAGACTCTGACTCTTTCGATTATAGAATGCGAATAAATCCGCTTCGCTGAAGATCTTGCAAGACCCTGATTATAATGAATTATTTAATAATTGAGTAAGAATATTATAATATATACGTATATACTATTTGGTATAGCTGTGGAATTTCTCATGAACCCTATTCGGTATAATTCCCATTGAAATTGTAGTGTTAAAATTTCAAAAACAAATATAATAATATGCTTGTAGTGTTAACTAGTGTTAAATCGTGTTTCTATATATAACCTATACCTTAATCGTTTAATATGTGAATTCATATATCTAAGAATGTATCCGCAAAGGTGTATTAATATTATTTATTCATCAAATCATAAAATATCTTTCAAATTAGGTGCAACAATTGAACACTATAAATTTATGATTGATCTTTACTACATAGTAATAATCGCAATTTAAACTTTGCATACAGTTATTTGTCAAATTATTGAGTTATGTTTTTTCATAAAATATCGGAAAAAATATTGCAAAATAGACAAAATAAGTTTTGACATTCTAAATTAGCCCCGGATCCGGTGCAATATTTTGCTTCACTAGGGTTAAGAGTTGGTAATATGAAGTTTTTTCATATGCGTCGGTTTTTTATCTAGCTAACAAAGATATTCCCTCCCTCGACAACATGTTCCCTAGCGTTGGGATTCATGAAACAATTTTTAACTGAATCATTTTCTTTCATTCGCTCTACATTACGTGGTCAGTGAAAGCGTCTTATTTTCATATTTTCTTAACATTTATAATAACAGCTGATATAAGTCGGCGTTATATCTCCAGTTCGAAACACCTTTATTAGACCCAGCAACATAAATTCGACGAAGATTTTTTTTTTTTTAAAATACCAAATACATGCAAACTTTATTTTGTTAGTGTTCACCCTTCAGAACCATTGTTTTTTAGCCAAATCGAAGTAGAAGGGATTTGCTAAAGTAACTTTTCGTCTTATTTTCCATTTTTTTATGGTTGATGTTTGTTCCAAGGTGAATAAAACAAGCTGACAAGCTGAAAACTATTGCGAGGTGACAGTCATTTTGTGTCTTTTATAATGTTGCAGGAACTATTTATTTGTCGTTAAGACCCTCTAAATTTGAAGCTGGCATGATGCTAACTCAATAACGTGTAAAAAAGCTCAGTTTTAAGAAATACAATTAGAATTCAAAATATCAGAATAGAAACTCGGAAGTCAAAATTCTCGTATAAAGCTTTGATTTTTTTAGATTTTCATGTCGCAAGTTATACCATAGTTTCGACTAATTGAGATACGGGATAAGTAGCAAGTAGCAGCAATCCCCGACAGGAAACATATTCTTTTTTATTGCTTAATATCTTCTACTTTCATTTAATACTTTTTTTTAAGTTCGAAAATTTGTAGTTTAAAAGTTTTGTATTCCGTCATTTTCTTTTTAGGGATTCTGCAATGACGGAATTGCTTCACCATTTCTAATATTTATTATTTTGAATAACTTATCTATATATAAAGTTCTAAGCTTTGTGTTTGTAACTTTTGGACGTATCTTAACAATATTTTCATCATAGGTTAGATTGATGCTCCGCTTTGTTGCTCTCTAATTTGAGTGGTTTGGGTAGCTGCCATACAATTGCCACAACTTATCAGGAATTTTTCAAAAACCAAAAAGGTGTTACAGACTTGAAAATTGTTACTTAGATACCAAACATACATTTTCTAAGAGTTTGAGTGGTTTGGGTAGCTACCATACAACTCACAGCACCAATCAGCAATATTTTAAAAATTAAAGGTGTTACAGACTTGCAAATAAGTACTCAGATACTATTTCAAAAATGATCAAATATGTCTGTTATCGTTTTCCCAAATCTCGAGTGGTTTGGGTAGCTGTCATGTTATACAACTTCCAGAAGACTTAAATGTCAAAATTGAAATATCATCGATCAGTACAACCATACTAAGTATTGAAGAACTAAATAAATATTAAAACTCTAGATATGCTTCATAATTTTATTAAATATCTTAATCGATTTCGGTTATTACCATTAATCCATAAGATTAAGATATTTAATAAAATTGGTAATCCATTAAGATTAAGATATTTAATAAAATTGTGAAACATACCTAGATGTTTCACTTAGAGCCTACAGCATATTCTAGAAATTATATTGAAGAATTGATTAAAACAGTATTTCGAAAACTCCGTCTTCATGTGTTCATGCATATTTTTTCTCATATGTAGGATTTTTACAGGTAGGAATAGCTAAGAACGGGTTTGTTTATATTGTTTATATTGTCAACAGGGAAATATTGTATAGTTTAAATTACAGTATTGTTGATTTTGTTATCGTAAAAAATATATTAGAATATTTTTGATAAACCAATTTTTGTGGCTCATAAATCAAAGTAAATTATATAAATTTTGTGTTCGACCCGGACAACGTCGTGTTAATTTGCTAATAACCTATAGACTTAAATTGATTTCAATACGCTGGGTGGCAGGTAGAGCACCTGCCTTTCAACCGAAAGGTCCCAGGTTTGATTCCCGACGAAGGCAAAAAATGCTTTCTGGATTTTTCGACCTGGTCCAGTACCCTTTATCATTGGGATAAAATAAATGATAAATAGTTGATAATTTTGTTTATGGCGAAGTACTCCGCAATAGGTATAGTTTTTCCACATTTAAAATTAGTAGATATACCACAAAAATTCTATAGAAAAAACTGTGTATGTTATTGTGTATTCCAAATCTCTGTGTAAAAAGCAGTTAGGGTGTTCATCCCATGGACCTGGAATTATATAAAAAAAAAAAAAAAAAAAAATCAATATTTTGCACTCGTATTTCGGCAGTTAATCAAATTACAATTCAGAATATAAACAGTTGTAAATAAGAACAGTCAATTCAAATTTTGCAACTGAATTGATTTACAATGATTTAGAAATTCAAAACAAGACGACTGACTATTCTGAATTACAATTCTGTATATTTCTAAATTATTACGCTTAGAAAAGATTTTAGACCAGCAAAAATAAATAATCTAAGATAATAATTTTAATGTTCAACAGTATGTAGCAACAGTAATATTCAACCAGTGGCGTGCTGGAGCCGGCTTGGTCCGGTTTGTTGGCAATAAAAAAATCGACGAGCCGGTTGTTAAATTTCTATACTTTCAAATGCATTACAATCAAGAACAATACAAACAGAGAAAACAGACAAATTAATGAAACGATGAATAAGATCAAAGAAAATTGCGAATTTAGTTTGTTCAAATGAGTTTAAATATATACCATTTGAAGATAATAATAAATTTAATGTTCTTCCCAGGGATAAATTATTGGACACAGTTGCAAAGAATTTAACATTATGCCTTTTGTCTGCCACTCATGTAAATTTGGATAACAATATGATCAATGATAATGAGGACGATTTTCTAAAAAGTTTTGATATATTAGATCCGTCTAATTGGTCGTTTGATGAAATTCTATCCCCGTGGCTGGAAGGTTAAACAAAAGTTTTAAAATTGAATCGAATTTAATATTAATGATTTTCGAGATTTTGTTGATGCAAATATCAAATAACAAAATATTCAATTACCTGATTCAATTTTAAAAGCTAAAAGCATATTAAGTACAACTACAATTAGTCGTTCTGAAGCTGAAAGAGGTTTTAGGTTTTAGCTTAATGAATTTGATAGTCACAAAAATGAGAACGAGTCTTACTCATAATACTTACATATATCAAATTTGATGCCGATAAGTTTATTGGGGAAACAGATTGTAGACTGGGATGCAGAACTATAGATTGGCAACAGATACAAGAGTTCGTCAAAGAAGCGAGAAGTCCGTATCTGCAAATGTGTTCATTTGTCACATGGGCTTTTACATGAATAAATTTATTTAACTTTATTCCTGCCAATTTTGTAATATTTTATGCTCAATAAAATTCTTAATATTGTTCTTATCTCGATATTTATTCATATGTTTTACTTACATTAATTATATGCGAGCCGGTTTTTACCGATTTACCAGCACTACAAGGGTTTTCAACAGTCTTCAACAATAGAAATAACTGTGATTTTTAACAATCGTGAACAATAATTAAATGGACCAAAAATTTATCCAGAGACTGTAAAACATTTTCTTATTCGTTCTATCTCTTTCTTTCTTCAATCCTCTAAACTTAAATTATGGTATCGTACATTTTGTTGTAATTTAATCTGATATTATATTGAATGTTTATGGATGGGCTGAAAAATTCGCAATAAATTTGAAAATTATATAGAGAGTGAGACCGTCGATGGAAGAGATCTTGAAGATATTTAAAAACTTTTCACTCTTATATACATTTTTTTGTCTGATATTTCTTTTGGTTCCGCAGTTTTAATTTAAATTTGCTTTAAATAGGTTATTATTTAGACCAATAATATTTTTAATTTATCGTAATATTGAACAGCAAAGTGTAGAAGATACCTTATAAAAATCCTTAAAAATTTTCCTCTTATTTTAAAACTCAATGCTATTTTAGAAATTCTGTTTTTTATTATTTTTTTTAATGTTCACATTCACAAATAACTATACTAAAATATGATTTAATATTATATAAAAAAAAAATATAGCTATATAATAAAAATTAAATAAAATAAAAAAATGTATTATAAAACGATCGCATAAAATTTTAATTTAATATTAAATTTATGATATTTTTATTATAGGTAAATTGCCATCTAAAATAATGATTATTTATAGTTTTGTAAAAAAAAAAAGAAAAAACGATTTTCCAAAAAACATTATTTGAAATGATAATTTAGAGTGTGGTATATGATTTTAAAATGCATTTCATTTCGAATAATTTTAATAAAAATATAAATAGCTAGCCATAAAAAAAAATATATGTAATTTGTGTCAAATAAAATATTTTAATGACTTTTGTGGACATTTTATATAGTTTATTGAATGTCTTAATTTCATATTATTAATCGCATTAATTGGAATGAATCTGATAGAGTAATGAATATGTTCTTACTAATATGTGTGTACGTACATGTTCAATTATGTTTAGATAAATATCATGGGGCTGTGGAAAAAATCTGAAATTTATTTAGTTGAGAATATCGTAATTGGATAATAAAAAAGTTAATATACTCCATAAACTAAGGTTGAAAATTAAGAAAAAAAAAACGTATATTTTAACGCATATTTTATTAATAATTAAAAGTAGGTACTGAAGAAAAAAAACGACTTGAAATTATTACATTTTCTCATAAATATCTAGAGAAATTTTTTATATCTGTAATTTTATAATATTCATAACTTACAATCAACTTTTTTCTAATCAAGGGTGGCGGTGTTTTACTAACCCTATCTACTGGATGATGATATATTACACAATCAAATGTAACAAGTTTATGACAGGATATACCGGGTGGTCCAGAGCATACATTCTTATTTTTTGTCGTAGAATCTGAATTTGCATTAAAAAGTACTCCTTCCCATTTGAAAATCTCGATTTCGGTCAGTTTCGGTCATTGGTTTACGCTCAATTTAGTTAAGAATTTTTTTTTTAATTTTAATATAACGGCTCTTTCTTCTCTTAAAAAGCTGATACGCATGCTCTGGCACACCCGGTATAATAAAGAGCTTTAAAAAAGTTCCATACTATCTCCGTGTAACCAATAATAAATTGTAAAGACTCATTACAAGATCCTTTTTACTTGACAAGCCATCGAAAGAAAGTTTTAACAGTAGTATAAATAATAAAATAATTTTTAATTACACATTCACTTTTAATTCTGTCGTGCTTATTCAAAAAGCGGCAACTCAAAAAAGTAAGTTTCGAGAACAAGACGAATTTGTAAAAATTATTTTCGCAGTCCTTAAAATTTATTTTATAAAACTTTAAAATATGCAATTTAACAATAATATTTATGGTTATATTTTAAAAATATTTTTTAGAATGAATAAATTGTGGTAGCTGAAGTTTTTAATGTGATACTGGCTATTATTTAGATTTGTATTTTGATTTATTTAAAAATGATATTCCGCCTTTTATTCTAAGAGTCCAAGTTCAATGATATTTATTTGTTTTTTGACATTATTTTATAAGAATGTCTGCTTAAGTATTTAATTATGAAGTAAAACCAACTGATAATAATTTAAATATTCAATTTTATTAAAAATTATAAATTAATTAAATACCTTTTCTGGTAAAAACAAATTATATAACATTTTTTTTGTTCAGATCAATTAAATAAAAATTAATCAAATGTTGGAAGATTATTCCAAAAGCTTTAGCGATTTTGCATATAACCGCTAAGATACTTTGTTCTATTTTTTTTTTTTTAAATTTTACTTATGCCGACATGCATTGTCTTCTTTTCGGGAGATAATGATATTACTTTACTTTAATTTATTCCCACTAGTGAATACCCTGTGCAATTGCACAAAAGTAATTCTTTCAAACATGATCTTATACAAAAAAAAAAAATATTTGTAATGTGCTCTTTATTCAGGTTCTATCAAAGTTCAATCTTAAACTAAAAACATGTTTTCTTATAATATTTAATATACATCTAACTTAACAGTTACAAACTTGCAATTATTATAATAAGGATTACCAGCTACACTTAATCCAATAATTTACTTTCAAGACATATTAATTCTTCTCCACTTAAATAAAAATTATAATATTATAATTTTATATCATTTTGGTATGTTTGTTGTTGTTCTCTGAATCGCTTGATTATTGAATATATATATATATATATATATATAATGAAATTAAAGTATAATACCTAATACTTTATGACGAAATGAATAATAATTACATTAAAACTTAACACAATAAAATCCATTACTCTCAACGTAGTAGATCGATATATTAGTGTTTTCGCAAAAGAGGTTAAAGTAGGCTTTCGGATTTTATTGTAGAATATATTCTGAAGCGTATTTATAAAAATATTCGTCAATATTAAAGACAGCCACTAATTTAGATGGACTAAGATAATGTAGTTTCGAGTTCGATATATAATCGTAATTTCCGGCTTATATCATGAATGTATGTACATACAAAGTTTTTATTTTTTAAAATTAATTTGGGATACTCGTTGTCATTTAAAATAAAGTTGAACTTTGCTATTATGAAGGCAAAGTCTTACTTTACAAACAATAGATGTAGTTTTCTACATTTAAATTGGATGCTATACCAAAAATTTAAAAAAAAATGGGTTATTGTTAATACCAAGCCGTTGCAGCAATTAGGATGTTAATCGTTGAGTCTCGAAATTATAAAAATAAACAATGTGGCCCTTTTAATGTGCTTGTATTTTATTTGTCCCATATTTTTTTACTTTTTTAGTGAGCAAATTTTTTTTTACTTTTGTATTACCTTTGTGCCACAGAGCGTTAACAATATTAATTTTTATATATTTGATAACGCCATGATTGAATTCCGTAAAATTGTATATTAATTATTATTACTTCTATTTTTTATTTTTGTTTTGTTGGTATTTAATTTTGAATGTTTCCAGTATTTGCCACCATTGTGTACATTTTTATTTTTTGTTTGTGGAATATGTATCTATTTTAAATCTTTTATTAGTATTCACCACCGTTTTGCATATTTTTATTTTTGGTTTAAGAACTAAAATTTGAATATTTTTTGTGGTATAATCTACTAATCAACTATTCTTGCTTTTTTACTCCCAAAGTCGTTCATCTTGTGTATTACATATAATGTAAGACCGGAGTTGTTTTTAATCTTTTTTATTTAGTTCCTATTGGCACAAAACTTTCATACGTTTTGTCCACATTAAATGAGAAGAACAAGTAAAAACTAACCTCTAATATTTTACATCTCATCAAATTAAAAATTTACATGAATTGAAATGTTTATTTAGAAAATAGAATTCACTTCAGAGTTACTGCTAATTATTGTATTCACTACAACACTTAACCGTCACATACAATTTACAATCGTTTTTATAATAAGAAAAACTCTATGCAAATTAGCAGTATTGGAAATTTTAATTTGATATACCGCTAATATGCCTATGAATTATGATATATCTACTGTTGATGTGCTTAGTATTTCGAATTAAAATTAATAAATATAATAATTAATTTTTTTCTTAACTGTTTCCAAATAATTTTCCTAATAAAAATTGAGATTATGCAATTTGGTGTAAAGTATCCAAAATCACATAAAACACAAAATCGGATTTTTGTGAGTTACACCGCACACAGCAAAATTTCACAAATAAACAAAAAAAAAGGGTTGCCAGTTGTCGCCACAATAAAGCATGTCAATGACCCTTAATGCACAGCTCCGATGGAAAAAACGCATTAAAAAAAACGATTATAACTATAAAATATAAATTTTATTGGCTATAATTAGAATGACATCTACCCTTAAAAATTATGGTCTACAATCAAAATATCTTACTCGATCTAGGCATATAATATTTCAAATATGGGGTTATGATTATTAACTATACTTTTATTAAATAAATTTACCGGTAAAAATTCATAATTACCAAATTTGTTTCTTATAATCCTAAGAAAAAAATAAAAATCTTTCAATTTTAGATTATTAGAGTTAAATCCGTTTCAATGATTAAAGAAAAATTGCTTTCGAACATATGATCATATTTCAAATGTCAAAAAACATATGATTTGACAATTATTTCAGATGCATTGTGTTGAAAGTGATCGGAAATGTTAACAAAACAATGTGGTTGAACTCATAAATTTTACATTTGTGTTATGTTTATATTGTATTGAGTTGCAATATTTTTTATGACATTTCCGATAACGTGGCTCACTTTGCGTTTTCATGTCAGTTCCATAATAATGTCAGGTTCCATATATAAGATTTTAAATTCCAATAATTAAATATTTATTCGTATATAGATGAGAATATTTTTAAAATTAAAATTTTTAATTAACATAAGATACACACACATCCACACACATACTTATAAAAAATAAAAAAATAATATAAAGCTTAAAGGATATAACATATGAAATAAAAAATCTGAAATAGTAATACAATCTTATAATAATAATAATTAAAATAAAATTAAAATGTAAGTCCGGTAACGCTCAAGTCAAATTTAGAGATAGTTTACAGTTGAGCCAAGTACAATGTAATATTTATCTCGCGGGAGTGATATTATGTGATGCATGTAATATATATATTTTTTAAGAGCCTAATCAACGATGGATGGGCAAAGTTAATTGCCAGTTTTGAAGGTGCCAATCTCTAACCAAGGTATGCTATATTATTTGGTGATGCTGGATTATATGCATCGATATTATATTGGATATAGCTATAGTATATACATGTGATATGCTAGAGTGTATGCTCTCACATGTATATATTTTTGAATTAAAAACACAGTGCTCTTTAAATTATTGCAAGCTAATAATTAATTTATGCTTCCAAATTTCTTCTTATTTATACAAAAATTATTGTCCAAAAATTTACTAATACATTTATGCATATATTTTCAAAAATCATTAGTATTAATAATTACAAATATTTAATATTTGAAATTTCCAATATTACTAAGAATTATAATTTTTTTTTCTCCTATTACTCGGCGTGGGAGCATAGGGCTTCTATAGTGAATCTCCATTCCTCTCTGTTGAATACTGCTTCCTTAATATCGTCCCAGGTATAATTGTTGATTGTTAATTCTTGATCAATAGTGCGTCTCCTTGTATGGTCTGCCGGGTCTCCTTTGTCCTTGTGGATTCCACCCTAGACCTATTCTTGCTATATTAGGTCAAGAAAAAAAAACCGATTTATTTACAATTAGCATTGCTTCATATGCAACATTTAGATTCTAATTGGATTCATGTTAATGTTTGAATGATTGTGGATGTACTACAGCAGTAAGTTGAACCAAGTAAGTTCAGCCAAACACAATATACCTTAGTAACTCAAAATGTTAGTCTGAGTTCAGAGTTGAGTCGAAATTTTAGTTTTATTTGAAGTCCTGGTTGCTGTAATATCTGTCAGTAAAACCCAATTATCATGATCTTTTGTAAAAGTTTTTTATGAACTGATTTCTCTTTTAAACTTATTTAAATTACACCAAAATAAGAGAAATTAGTTTGAGAATGTAGATGGGGAAAATTATTTTATTTTCTATTAAAATGAATTTAAATCTTCTAAAGTACCTGGTAATGGGTAATTAAGTTCTTAGGGTTACCTACACATTTTGGTTTTTTTGTTTGTTTTGTTTTTGTTTACGGTAAACAATTATTGGCTGTTAAAACGAAATACTACATAATATCATGCCGCAGGCCGCAATACGTTTTTTTTCCTATAATTGAAATGTTATTTTTTAATAATGAAATATTTAAACTGGTTTCAGAAATCTTCTATAAATAATATTATGCTAAATCAGTTTATTAACTTATTTCCCGAATTTAAATAAGTTTTATTGTAGTTTCGTGATTCACTACCAATCATAATTATGTAAAATCGTTTCCTTTAACACTTCATTTCAATACGTTTTTGCAATATTTATGTTATATTAGTAATTTGTTGAGTGGGTTGAAGAAAGTCATGATCAATTAAAATTTTTACAATTAAAGTTTATGCTTTTAATTTTGTAGTTATATGTACATACATATATTTATGTACATTTTTTTTTTTTTTTGTTGCGAATCCAATATTTTATCGTATAATCATATTCAACGACAGCTTTAATTTCTTTTTGTATTAATTTTTTTTTTATATGATTTTTTGTTTGTTGCAATTTATGCCACATTTGAATATTAACTTTATTCTCATCTTCACTGTTTTCATATAAATTTTATAACAATTTTCTATTACTTCAAATTTCAAGGGTATTCTGCAGCAATATTTAAAAAAAAAATGATATGAAGGTTATTGCTATTGAATCTATTTGCTTGAGTAAGTCAATTTTGTCGTAGGATTGGATGGAAAAACTTAATTTCAGAAAATCATGTTCTTCATATTTCGTATGCCATATAGTAAAATTTCGATGAAATATTGTTTATTCCTTTGTATTTTTGTATATGAGTCTTGTGTATACACAATTATCATATTTATGTCAAAAATGAAGTAAGTTTTCTTTATACAGTGGACATGATGTATATTTGTTGAGTTAATGATTAATTGTATGGATTAATTATTGCAAACAAAGAGGGCATTTTGAATGGATTAAATTATGTAATTTAAAATACATTTTCTGTTGCTTTTAAATAAATAATCTTTCAGTAAGGCTTTTTATGTAGTTCATGAGCTTAAAATACTGATAACACAAAGTTAGAATAACTAATTCATATACATATATGGTTTTGCATGTCACTTGAACAATGTTATGTATCTAAAATATGATGAACACAATCCGGCAAATTTTTATTGTAATATAAAATAACTAACTAAATGAGCTAGTTTGAGTGTTCGATCTCAAAAATAAAAATTTAATGGGTACCGCAAATATTATCATGATTATTTCCGATTTATTGTTTTCTTTTGATTTTTATTGAAAACTAGTATAATGCCATTGGTAATCAAGAAAAATTTGAATGCAGCTTAAAAAAGTATGCATATTACAATTCAAAACACACAACAAAAATGTAAAGTAAGTATGTATCTTCTCTTATCATAATACATTAACATTATAATATTTTCTCATTACATTTAACTTCTACACTACTTTAACTTTACGCTTCTACCTACACAAAATTGATTTATTATCTCAATTCTCTCTTTCATTCGTTATGAACTGTTTTTTTGCATTATTGTTGTTGTTGTTATAAAAGGCTTCAGACACAAAACAAAATTAGTATATATAGGATATAATGTTATAATAAACGTTTACATTTGATTGAGTACCCTGTTGATGCTAAACTCTTTAGCGAGCCACTTATGTTGTTAATAAGAATTTTTTTTGATGCTGCAACAATCAAAATCGATCAAGATAAACTTTTATGGGATACTTTGGTGCGTTATGTCGTTTGTATATGTATGTACCTAATCTGCACTTCATATCTTATTTGGTGTTATATCTTATGTAGTGTGGATGTGTATTTAATATATTTCAGAATAAAACTGTTTCTATGGAAAAAATATTAAAATACACCCCAAAATCTTTTCCTGCAGACCCAACTCAGCTTTAAGAATAGGCTTATATCAGTTAATGTGCCGAAAGAGCTTGCGTTGATGAAAAAGGAATAACAAAAAATCATTTCGAGTTGTAATTTAGAATTTTTGATACGTAAATACTCCAAACTATTTTAATTTTCGAGATCGGGTCCATTGTTTTTTTTTTCATTATTTTTTTTCAATAATAAAAGATACTGGATGATCACGGAAAATCCATAAAGAATTCTGTCTTCATCGTCAAGTCGAACCTGGGTACATTTCAGTTGAAACTACCTACTGCACTATCCGGCCTGTGGTATTATTTAGTTATTACCAAATTAATGGAATGAACGTCCCAACTGCTAACATAAAACTTCTGTATATGTTATTAGTTGGGAAAGTTTTTATAACATGAAAATAACTTTTAGTAACGGAAGATGGAGAAGAAGACATTCTTGAAATTTTTCTAAAGTATATTTTTCAGACTTTAATGCATAAAATCCTTTAAAATGATTGCGAATAGGAAATTTTAATAAATAATAATCAAAATAACGATTGAAAGGAAAAACAAAAAAAAAAAAAATAAAAACAGATTTGAAAATTATATTATTTTGTTTTTTCATCTTGAATTTCTCTCTTTTATTATTATTATTACTGTTTTTTTTTTACATTTTCAATTTCTATTTTATTTTATTACATTTTATTATTATGTAATAATGTTATACAAACGTGACTACAGATAATAGCAAGTCATTGGTCCTGAATTTTTGTTCTTTTTATATTCTATTATTGTACAGTCATGTTATAAATATATATAATATTATATATATATATATATATATATATATATATTTATATATAGGGGTACAATCCTCTTTATTTCATTTGCAGTTTTTTTTCTTTTTTATTTAATTTTACAGTTCTGTTTTTTATGTTTTTCTTATTTTTACTTTTTCTTTTTTACTTCAATTTAGTTTTATTACCTTCACTAGCATTAATTGCAATTTCTATCCATATAAACCCAATTGGAAACCCTTTTCATTTGGAGATTTTAATTTTTTGGTTTGTTTTTACATTTTTATTTTTATATTATTTTTTTTTTCAGTTTTGGTTCTGCATTGCCGTAATAGAGGCAAAAGCAGCATCAGCCTCTGTTTATGCCAGTCACTCACAATTGGTTGAATGCACATAGGGCACATTGAAAGTGCAACATAAAAATAAAAGTTTTATTTTTCTTTTTTGTTAAATTTATATTTTTATTTATTTATTTATTTATGTTGTTTTTTTTTTGGAAATGTATTTTACTTGCAATTCAATTTTGCACTACTATCACTTGAACACCAACTACACTGCGAAGTTGCAATTCAAAAGATCCGGCTATTCAATGATGGCAGAAGAAAAGAAACAAAAAATATTGTATAGTCAAAATAATAAAACAAAAAAATAATAATAATAATAATAATAATGAATTTGAGCTGAATTGAGCCGATCTCTATATACATACAAGCTTTAACCGCTTCAATTTAATTTTGTGTTGTTGTTTTTTTGCTTTTTTGTTTTTTTTTTTAATAAATTCAATGCTCTCATCCAAGGTTTTAATACGAATTCCCGTGACGATCTTTGTCCTCTTTCTATTTTATTGTAACTTCATTTCATATTAATATATATGTATGTACATATTATGTTAACTTCGAAATCAACATAGAATCTGTATTAACAAAGTACCAACTATGATGTAGAGCTTTAGTTTTATACTACCTATATGGGTGTAGTATTATAATATACAATATAATAATGTTTATGTACATTTTGTATAAAAAATTATTAATAAAATGAATTATAAAGGAATATTTAGATTTGATTACCTTAATTTATTTTATGTAAAAGTATTTTTGTTTCTTTTACTTCTTCAGACGACGTTTTATTATGTAAAAAATAAAAACAAAATTTAAAATTATTCCAGTGTTATGAAACTTTGAATTTAAATAATTGAAATAACGTAGACAGAATTAATAATATAGTGGAATATAGACAGATAGGAGATATGTTTCTGTAATATGGGGGTGTAGCAGCATTACTCAAATTATTTTCACTTTTTGTTGTTCAGTACTGAATTTGCTTAGAAAGGAAATTAAAATATAACCATTATGATGATGATAAGGACAACAAATTAAAATTATCACGCTATCGACAAGCTCTCATATCCCATCTACATATTTGCAATACTATTTTCATACTGTTTTTAGTTAATCAATCAATTTAATTAACAATTCAACAGTCCTAGAATTATTGATGGTCCGATATATTATACAGAACAGTAATTTTGTCGCTATTATTTCTAAACAACAAGAGAAACTTGCTACAAAATGCAAGACATAAAAAAAGAATTACACGTTGATGGAGCACCAATTAAGTCTTTGATGAAAAAATAAAATAAAACTACTCTATTTAAAAAGGCTTAGTTCCTGATAATAGTAGTAGTTTTTCATTTTTAATGAGTTGATCTGCTATAAAAATTAATAAATAAATAAATGATCGCATAACATTGTAATTCCCTTCCGACATGTAATTAAAAATGTCAGTACCGTACTAAATGGAAGGAAATTTACTGCTAAGAATATAAAAAATTGGATAATGAATTTTCTTTTTGTTATGTAGTTTGACATCGTAAATATCTCAACACAAAATTGAATACAACGTCCACATCATATTAAATTTCTACAAAAGCTCACAAAAGCTTAAAACATTGACCCCATGATTACAATTGTTGTTGTCGATGTCTCCGCGACCAGTTTAACAGGTTCTTGAAAATTCTTGAAGCCCTAATATTGTGCAGTGTTAATAAAAATTTTCTGTACATTTTTCTTGATCACAAATAAATTAAAACACAATGTCTCAGCAAATTCTCATTACACTTATTTTACGGATAACATTGACAACTTATTTTCTTACATTTGATCAGGTTGATACAATCAAATAGAAATTTATCCAATTTTTATTGATAACAAATTAAATTATAATATATCGATTATTTTTTTATGATTTATTTTATCCCAATAACAAAAGGTACCTTCGTCGGGGATCGAACGGGTGGACAACCACTCTTAATGATGTTTACAAAAAAAAACAATATATTTATATGTTGCGGTTAAAATAATAATTATTAATAAAAACCGGTCATTATTAATAATTACCAAATAGAAATGTTAAAGTGATTAACTTGAACAGAATTTATTTATTTTATCACATAAACCGGTAACTATTAATAATTCCGACCCATCTTAGGTAAATGTAATATATCTTATAACTAATTTTTAAAATTTTTTTGGATCCTGAAATCGGCATCAAAGGACTTTAGATTTTCAGTACAATGGCTCTTAAACGAGATGAAGGCAATGGGTCCGGGAACCCAGGAATTGGGCCGAAACTCTATATCTGCATTTCTCAACCCATGGGTCCCGGCTCAATATTGGGCCGCCAATGATTTAAAATGGGTTGTTTTTTATACATAAATATAATACATGCTTTTGCAAAATAAAAAATACATAGTTTTTTTTTACAAATAAAAATATAATGTTTTATTTTTTCTAATTATTTATCTCGCTATCTATTCATATTCATATAATTTTAAAAACAAGTTTCACTATTTGCCTGTAACAAATTTATTATCTTCATCTGAGGAAGAAAAATTAATTGAACTGTCTTGCGATAAAACGCTGCAATTGCAGTACAATAATCAAAAAAATTTGAACAAATTTTGGATCCAAATACGAAATGAATATCCGATATTGAGTGAAAAAGCGATAAAAAAACTTTAAAAATATTTAGCAGAAACTAAATTTTCTACATTAGTCGGTACCAAAAATAAATACAGAAATCGACTTGAAGATATGGATGTTACTTTAAGAGTAGCATTAAGTAAATCTATTGAAGCAAGAATTAATAAGCTGGTAAACAAATGTCAATAACAAAAATAAGCCCTTAAAAATAAAAAAAAATTAAAAATTAATACTTTTCTTTTATTAATGTTATATAAGGCATCTTCGAATGGGTCGAGTAATTTTTTGCTCATATTTTATGGGTCGTAAGGTAAATAAGGTTGAGAAACGTTGCTCTATATCACGTGTTTTAATTGTATTTATTAAATTGTAGGTTATTAATAATTAATTTTTAAAAATTTTTTGGATAGGTCCGACGGTCCAGAAGTCGAGACCAAAGATTTAAAAGATTTTATGTTTTATTAAAAGCTTTCCGTCTGCGTTTACCTGCCGTCTGCCAAAACAGGGTTTCAATAAATAAGTAGCGGGGGCTTAGGGCGGTAGCCCCCTTACTTTAAAAATCAATAAATTAAAATCTAGGTGGTCAAGGATTTCAATACTGTAATGGTAAATTCGATTGTAATTCAAATCGCTGCAAGCGTAAGAAGTTAAATATCAAGTGTAATTCCAAATGTCAAAAAAGTTTTTCCTATAAAAATAAATAAATTAACTTCGTAGAAATAAATGATTAATTTAATCATAGCAATATATCTTTTGTTTTTTTTTTGTCATAATTTTAATAACAAATATAAGACAATTAATTAGTAAACATAATTAACATATAAACAGTAATTATTAACAATAAGCGGATTTAACATATACATCTCACTTAACCAAACAACCTTGCTCTTAAAAAAAACTTTAATTTCCGAAGAAGAACAAAGTAATTTTAAATTCAAAAGTAATGAAAATTTTCAGACAAATGAACTGCAATAAATTAAAACACAACACAGAAATAGAATTTCGTTTAAAAAAATTTATAACTTAATTTTTACTAGCTATATAAAATTATATTATTATCCAATAATATTCGGAAAACAGTAAAAACAATAATTGTGACAAAATAACAACTATGTACTGTTCTTTTTAGAAACATCCATTTTAAATTACTTGTTCTTTGTTGTAATGTCCTATTTGAAATATTCGAAATTTTGAGACCTGCTAAATTAAAAAAAATATAGAGAGTTAATAATATTGTGTTCAATAAATAATATTTCTGTACTGAACAGATGATACTACCCTGATAAATTAGAAAATGACGAACACATCAAACTACAGAAGTTTGACAAAGTTGATGAAAATGCTTTTGTTTCATTTTCATTTCAAGTGATTGTTGTAGTTTGACTTTTAACGTTTGTCGTAATTTTCTTAGCAAAAGAACTTGACGAAATTTAATTTAATAAAATGAAAACACTTTCATGTGAATCTGTTTACTAAAAGATTTTTAATAAAAAAACAAATAGAAATAAAATAATGGAAATACTACAATTGTATAATATATACATAATATAAAAAAATATTTTGATACCCAAACGCTAATTAATTTTCAAAATTTAAAATAACAAATTTGACTCCAATGTTCCTCTTCTAAGTCAATTTAATTAAAAATTGCAAAATAAATTTACTTTTTGTTGATTTTTTGTAATTCAAAATAAATTTAAATTAAAGTTCACATAAGCTATAATATTAAAAACAATTTTTTATTACTTAACATGATCCAAATCCTCTTTTAATCCAATTTTAACAAAAAAATTAAATTTAACGCATCTAAAAACTGTTTTTGACTAAATTGCATTTTTAAAAGCTGCAAGTGACGTGCAAATGACATTTTCGATTACATGATTTTTATCTCATTACACTGCAAAAGCAGTCATTTAAGATTGACATTAAAAATTACATGACTAAAATCAAACTGCATAATCGATTAGACTCCAAATGTTGACATTTTCGATTACACCTTTGCACAGGTTGACTTGTAAATATTGCACAGGTTGTTGCACATTTTTTGATTCACACATTTTCGTATTAGACCTTTTCAAATAATAGACATAGAGATTTTTAAAATTTAGTGTAAAAATTTCATGATTAAAAGGAATTTACTTGAGACTCTAACGTCGAACATATTATAGCACTTTATAGCACATCTAATAACAAAATTTGTACAAAAAATTTGAATTGAACGGGGGTCAACTTTTTCAAGTTTTTCCGAATTAAGTAACAACATTTAAAGGATATAGAAATTGCGGTGAAACTGTGATAATTCGAATCTAGAATTTTTTTTTCTAAAATATAATTCAAATTATCGAAACTTAGTTCAAAATATCGAAATATCGAAATAAAACAACTGCTAATATCCGTTATTGCTACTTTTAAATAACAATGGAAAATCACTGTTCCTAAAATAACAGATAATACTTTTTTCAATAACTGCTGAAAATTAATAGTCGAATGTTTTCCTTTAACTTTACTAAATATAGACTTATCATACAGATACGCGCATTTCTTTTCAATATATATGAATAGAAAACATGCTAAGAGCAAAAAAATTTTGTTGAATTTTACTACAATTAATGTAGGCAACCCAACCACCTACATTAATTGTAGTGAAATTCAACAGACCATAATTTTGTTAACTTTCACACTAAAAATGTGTAAAAATTTTCCTATCCTAAACGTGTGAATTTCCCTACAAAAAAGTGTATTCTACTATCGCATTTTGAGTGATTTTCAACAAAAATGTGTAATTTTCAACAAAAAAAGTGTGACTTCTCTACAAAATAAGTGTGATTTACAATCCCATTTTCAACTATTTCAACAATGCTGTATTTCCCTGCAAAAAAAAGTGTAATTCGAAAACAAACTAATTTTTTAATTATAATAATATATATTTTTCTGCTTAACAATAATAATTTACACAAATTACTTAAAACTAATTCACAAATATTACATTTATACAAAATTTATTTTATAATTTAAATATTAAATAATAAATTTTTTATAAATGAACACTAATTAATTACTTAATTCAATATAATTACAAAAATGATTTAAATTAACTATTTCATAAACTTTGTAGAATTGTTGGTGATTTCAATTGCATATTTCTTAAACTTAGTATATCTTATTTAATAATAATTATAATAATAATTACATACAACCTCAATTAAGTTTTTATTATATTTAGATATTATACTAATTTTATTAAATTCTAAATAATTATAAATAATGATTTTAAATTTAATATTTTATAGAAAAATTATACTTTATCCCTCTGATGAATTATTAGTTTGCGGTGACTTTAATTTACCGAAAGTATCATGGGTACATCACGAGGATGACACATATCTAATTCCACTTCAGATTAATTCTGACTGTGAATATACTTTACTGGATGGTTGTAATTTAAATGGTCTTCAACAAATTTCTTCAGTGACTAATTGTATGGATAGGCAACTTGATCTTATTTTTGTAACAGATTGGGCTAATTATACTTTTAGTGTTCCTATTATGCCCTTAGTAAATGTTGATAATTTTCATCCTCCTATATTTCTTTCATATTGTTATAATAGCCCAGTATTACCTGCTTATGATCTATCTTATAATTATAATTTTGACAACGCTAATTTTTCTGCGCTAATTAATTTTTTTTTATCAATTGACTTTGATTTTATAGTTGAAGATGATGACATCAATAAGGCGGTTTCTAAATTCTACGAAATTCTATCTAAAGGTTTGGAATTGTATGTACCCTTGGCTCGTAATAGAGACCTTAGTTCTAGTCCTCCTTGGTTTAATCATGAAGTAAAAAAATTAAGAAATAAAAAGAATAAAGGTTGGAATAAGTACTTAAAAGAGAAAACCAATAAAAACTCTCATGAGTTTGTAATTTTGTTCAACTCCTACAAACTGACATTAGATTTCAGTTATAACAACTATTTAATAAATGTTAGCTCTCAGTTAAGGATTAATCCTAAGTCCTTTTGGAAATTTGTTAACTCCAAACGTAAATCTGATCAATTTCCCGTCACCATGTCCTATAATGATGTTAGTGCTAACTCTTCGAAATCTATTGCACATCTCTTCAAGCTATTTTTCTGTAGTTCTTATTCAGAAAATCTCTTTGAAGTTGATGAAAATAATTTTAATCACATGATAAACCAACCTGAAAACCAAGTTATCCCAATAGATTTCTCTACTCAGAAAATAAAGAGTTATTTGAATAATCTCAACAGTGATGTATTTCCTGGACCTGACAAATTACCATCTTTAATCTTAAAAAACTGTTCTGAATCTTTTGCGTTACCATTATCCCTTTTATTCAATCGATCGTTTACTTCTGGAATATTTCCACAATATTGGAAAAATTCATTTATTCGCCCTGTTTATAAAAAAGGTGCTAAAAATATGGTCACAAATTACCGTCCAATAGCAAAACTTTCATGCATACCTAAACTTTTCGAATTAATAGTTTTTGATTCAATTTATGATATTTGTTCTAAACATTTATCAATTAATCACCATGGTTTTGTAAAGAAAAAATCTACGGTTACAAATTTAGTTAAGTCTTGCTCACATTTCCTGAACATTATGGAGGCTGGCTTTCAGACTGATGTCATTTACCACAGATTTGAGCAAGGCATTCGATTTACTGCCTCATAGTGTTATTTTATTAAAACTTAAAAAACTGGGATTTCCTAAATTCTTTATAATGTGGATTAAATCATTTTTATCCAATAGATCTTATAGTGTAATGTTTAGATCAGCTTTTTCTGAATCATTTTCTGCCACCTCTGGTGTACCACAAGGCAGTCATCTAGGTCCCTTACTATTCATTAACTCAATTAATGATGTCAACAATCTCATTAACAATAGTAACGTTATCATATATGCTGATGATATGAAAATTTATAAAAAAATATCTTCATATAATGATTGTACTGTACTGTACAGAACGATCTTGATTCGTTTTTTAAGTGGTGCGGCTATAATAATCTTCTCCTTAATATTGATAAATGCGCTGTTATTTCCTTTACTCGTAGATTGATTCCAATAATAACTGATTATACTTTTAATTCTAAACTAATCAACCGAGTTTCTCATTTTAAGTACCTTGGCGTACTTTTTGACGATAAACTCACATTTAAACTATAATAGCATAATTAATAAGGCAAATTCTATGTTAGGTTTTATTAAAAGATGGTCTAAGGAATTTGATGATCCAGACATTACTAAATCTTTATTCACTACTCTTGTTCACCCCCACCTTGAGTACGAAAGCCCTGTCTGGTCACCTCACTATTCCACTCATATTAATAGAATTGAATCTATTCAAAAAAATTTTTTGCGATATGCTCTACGTAATCTTCCCTGGTCTAACCCAATAATCCTACCTCCATAGATAAATCGTCTGAAGCTTCTTCAGATGAACACATTGCAATCAAGAAGGGTTGTTGCAGATATCTTATTCATATCCCAAGTATACAATGGTGAAATTGATTCCAAAATTATAAAAGATCAGATTAACTCGTACATTAACACCAGTACGCGTTTTCGTATAGAACATCTTTTTAATCTTCCTTTCCATAGAACTAATTATGGTAAATTTGAGCCAATTAATAGAATGTTAATGGCAGTAAATCAATACAAAAACAGTGTTGACTTTTCTTTGAACAAAACCAGTTTAATGAAAACCTTGTTTCACTTGCACTTAGTCCTTCTAATTAATTTTGTTTTTCCGCTACTAATATTAACTAATTTGTAGTGTTATAATTAACTTTTAATACTTTTAATAACTTTTCATCTTCTCTTTTTTTTTCTGATGAAATTTATTTTATCTAATTTAGTTTTTTGTTTTTTATAAAAACTATGTTGTATTAAATTTCAAAGTAATTTAAACTTTAAATCATAAATCTTATTCGATACATTGTGTTAATTCAAAATTTTAATAATTAAATTGTATTATATTTTGTAAACTGCTTGAACTAAATAGTAAATAAATAAATATAATTATAATATTTTTTTGTATCACGGAAACAATTATATTACATATAATTAACACCACGTTTGAAATTTGACTGACTTATGAAATATGAATGCTGACGGTTATCCAACGTAAAGTATCAACTAAGATATGGTGTACTATAATACCTTATCCATATTATAACCTATATATAACCTTGCCATATTTTCAGATTTATTTGATTACCATATTTTTAAACAATAATCAAAGTTTTAGTTTTCTTCCCAAATATGCAACGTCCTTTAAGATTTTTACAGATTTTACAAACTTTTCTGAATTTATTGTAAAAATTATAATATAATATATTTGAATCATATACATTTATATATTTTTGATTTCGATGTTTCAAGTTTTTGTAAAAACGATATGGTAATACTAATAAATTATAAACTACATTACTTTTGTGTCTTTCCACGCATAATTTGACGTAATTCCAGCAAACAAAACGAAAAGTGTACATTTCCAATAAATGGCGTGGAATACATACAACATTAAATGCGTAAATACCAACAGTAAAATGTGGTATATTTCAATCGTGTAGTGCTAATTTACACATAAAATATGTGATCAAAAGAATAATGTGAAATTACACATTTTTGTAGTGAAATAACACATTTTATGTTGAAAATTAAACATTATCGTCTAAATTAACTATAGTAAAGTGATTTCACGCGTTTTTTTTTAGTTATTTTAAAAAATACACTTCGAAAGCGTGTTTTCACTCGCTTGATCGGAATTCTCTACAAAAAACGTTATAAAAAACTACACTGATTGTAGTTAAATCCACACCATTTTCTAGAGTATAATTCCTATTTTCGCATGAAATTTGAACATCTGAAAAACATTTATCAATTTTGTTACTAAGAATAATAACACACAACTCAATTTAAAATTTTTATTAATTTTATTTCAAAATATTTCTCACCGGTCATACAAAATTTGCAACTGCACTGGTTTAAAACCATTTTTTAAAAAATATTTTACCATAATATTAACAATAATAATTTTAAACTGAAAAAATTTTTTCAAGGTTTTCATTACCCGAATTCGAAAATATTTCACGTGATATTTAATTGTCAAAAAGCTTCCAATCATAAAGTGTCATCTTTTCTACTTTTATTTTATGACTGCCTTTTCTTGAGAACCATTTTCAGATAAATTTAAAATTAAGGTAAGAAATTTTCAAATTATTATACTATTGAAAATTTTCGTTAAGATGAAAAAACATAATAATATCGCAATACAACAACAACAAAAAAAAAAAAAAAAACAAAAAAAAAAAAAAACTAAAATAAAATAAAAATTGCAACACATCAAGCTAGCCAAAAGGCAATTCATATCTATTCAAAAGAACTTTACAAAGAATTGTATGAATTTATTGTGGATTCACCAACAGTTGTAGTTGTTGTTGTTACCTATATTTATTTTATATTACTATTATAGCCATAACTATCATTATTGTCGTCATCGTTATAATAATACTTTTATAGTATTAAATACCAGATGAGATTCAAAAGGTATTAAATGAATAAAACCAACGTGTGGAAAGTTTATCTAAATGTCAAGGAAATCCTAAGCTGACTGACTTCTTTGGTCGGTGTTCATTCCACGGTTGACTTCCACGAATAAATCCGTGATTACTAGTAATAATAATATTGTTAGTGGTATTTGGTATATTTAGCTTCTACTTCTGATCAAAAAAAAAAACAAAAAATAATAAAATAAGAAAATATTACGGATTTGTTTTTTTTTTTTTTGTTTTTATTCAACACCAACACAATTTTCTTTTTGCAATGTTTAGTGTTTGGTCGGGTGCTTGCATTTGGTTGAATTATTTTGGGTGTTTAGGTTAAGTTTTTCTTTTTTTTTTTTTTTGAATAGGAAAAATATAGCAAAGAAGCGATTTATTATTAATGATAGTAGAAGCATCTTGGTTATATATATATACATATTTATATATAGTGTGAAATGAAGTCAGGAAGAACTCGGGAGAAAAATAAAAAAAAAAAATAATAAATATCGATAAGAAATAATTGAAGTTTGTGATGGATTGTTATTGTCTATGTGTATAAATGAATGTATAGACAATAATGGGCTGTTGACTGGGTGGTGAAGGTGAAGATAATAATGACTTCTCATGAAATTTTTTTTTTTAATTTTTATTTTTTATTTTTTTTTTTTTTCATAATAAGTTAGTGACTCGTTGATTTTTAAGATTATACTATAGTATATGGGTAGTATTAGTATAGTTTAGTTTAATAGAAAGTTTAAATTTTATATTTATTTACTAATCAATTTAATTAACTGTATAGTTATATATTCTTAGTTTCATTTGTATTGGGCAATTGAAATGTAATAAAGGTACTTACTTACTTTAGGCAATCTGAAATAATAAAAAATATTGTCAATGGAAATAAATGATTTTATTGCTTGGTTTTTTTAAATGGAATATTTCCTGATGGAAATGGTTCTGTCTTTGGTCTTTATTCCTAATCTATAATTTAATTTTTTTAATGCATAAATGTTAGTAAAAACAGATGGTTAACATATTTCAACTTTTAATAAGCTGATAAGCATTAATTATTCTACTATTTATTACTTGGTTCAAGAGTGTGGCATGAACTAATTTTAAAATGGCGTGTAGGTAATTGAAATATCCAGTGTGCTGTAAAATATCTTTATTTAATTCAAGTTTGCTTGTTTTAATTTGTTTGTTAGTCATTAGAAAGTTTATATCCTTTTATTTATCTATACATAATCTATGATTATAATTGACTAGCATTTAAGGTCCTGCGCAGTAGACACCTTTTTATTTTATTTCGATTCTCCTACTCCTTAATGAACTTCTAATATATATAATATATAAGATTGTATATAAAACAAAAATGCGCACACAGTTGAAAATTTTGTACTCAAATCAGTTATTATAATTTACATTATGTACTTGCAAATGAATCTATGTACATATGCCAAAAAAAAAACAAAGAAATAAATTCATCTCAAATAAAAATTATAAAAAAGTAAAAACAAAAAAATCAGTTGAATTGTTCATATCACTAGCAAATTTATTTTTATATAGTAGAGTTAGAGTACCTATATATAATTATAATTGACAAGCATTTAAGGTCCTGCGCAGTAGACACCTTTTTATTTTATGCGAAAAAAAAAACAAAAAAACAAATCACACGAATTCTTCATTTTTATCTTTTTAAGTAACTGTTTCTAAATTTTGGTTATTTGTAGTAATAATATAGTTTTTATTAAAATTATGTATTATGTAGGTATATATATACATACCTCTTTAATAACAAAACTTTTTATTTTTAGTAATTTTATCACTAAATGCCACTTACTATAGGGAATTTATCGGAAACGAAGCAGTATATAAGGGACGTGTATTTATGTGTCCTAAATAAGACTTACTAACCACAAAACGTTTTATTAAACACGTGTGCCCAAGTAACACAAATAGGTTGTAACAACGTCGTACTATCGTTGGCTAAATAACTACTGGTCGGCTACATGACGTTGAAATAACTTTCAGACAACGTCATTATTACGTTATTGGGGAATGATTGTTGAGTCGTACCGTAGTGAAAATAACTATTATCCGACTACTCAACCGACTATGAAACGACCAAATTAGAATAAAAGAGATAGATAGATTAATATATACAGTGTATGTATTTATTTTTTAACGAAAAAAAAACTTTTATTTCTAAAACATTATAACAATAATGTTGTCCTGTTTTCTCTCACTATAATTAAGTTATAAATATGTTAAGTTACAATAACTTTATAAATATGAATATATTATTACAAATTATAATTATTGTAAATATTTTCACGAAAATTGTGCAGTATATGACATCTTTTTGCAAACGAATGAAGATTTTTCGTGAAAATAAACATTTTATTGAACTAAAAATTTATGAGCCTTAAAATTTGTTTAAATTTAAAAAATTTTAGAATTAAAAAGGATATATTTTTTCTTATTATTATTTATTATTTGCTCAGATCCATTTAAAATTTTGTTTAAAACAATCCCCTTATTAAAATAATGAAAGCAATTTACTCGCATTAGTATCAAATTTGGAATTAAAAGCTAAACATTTTTTTTTTATTTTCTCATACAAAATATATTTGGCAATAATAATTTTCGCCATATATAAAATGGTGAAGTTATAAATATCCTAAAAATGACCAAGAAATAACCAAAAAGTTATGAACAGAAAACTACATTATATAAAAACGTATGTCAAATACAGAGATGAATTAAAATTTACGACGTTATAACGACGTTGGTATGGAAATATTTAACTTAATAGTTATTTGGTGTTACTTGGGTGGTTTCTGCTATATCGTGCGAAGTCTATGTCAGTACGTAAATTACTGTTTTTCTAAAAACTTTAAATTTGACTTCAACTTGAAATATAATTACTCAACAGGGGCCCCTAGTTATAATAATATTTTATTAATTCACACTACATGAACAACATAAGTATTAAGCTTAGCTGAAAGCTAATAGTAATTTATCGAATTTTTTCAGAGACCATATAACTTGGGAATAAATTAAAAATATATATATCTAACATATAATATATATACATATATTCTTTTTAATAAACCTCATCAAATAAGCGAGAACCAGGAATGACGAGATCAGTAGTAACATGGATAATTAGATAGATTTGTGATATTGATGTAGGAAAGTAAACGATCTGACGGTCGAATACGAAAAGAATAGCAACAATGTTAGAGCTTGTAAGATCACTAAATAATGGACATTTTTAACCTTTCCCTGTGCATTCAGGTCAAATTAACCCCAATCGTTTTTAAAATAAAAAAAACTTATTTCGTGTCAATTAAGTCAATCAACCAGTCTATGAAAGCCTCAATTAGTATTTTCTAAACAGAAAATAAACAAACGGGATCAAATTCGATTATATATCAAGTAGTTATCCCCGTTTGAAGAAAACTATACACATATCTGTGCACTGAAAGAATTTTTTATTACAAAAGTTATCTTTATTTTAATTATTTAGAGCCACGTTCAACAGATTATGCATTGATTTTTAATTCATCGTTTATCTGAAACATACGTTAACAAAGGGCGAACTATAACCATGGATAACTTCTTCACAAGTTGTATATTGGCTGAACAGCTATTAAGAAAAAAAGAACAACAATAATTGGGAAAATTCGTTCAAATAAACCTGGTCTACCAGCAAGGCATAAATCAAAAAAATAAATGTGATTTCTTCAGAGTTTTTTTTTGACAAGAAGTTACATTCCAAAGCCAAATAAGAACGTCTTGTTACTGTCAACTTTGCACAACGATAAAGGTGTTATCTCTGGTTCAAATATACCCAATATCATATTGGATTACAATTTAACTAAAGGCGATGATACACTAGACAAATTAGTGAGAATATACACGTGCAAAAGGAAGACTAAACGATGGCCAATGGTTTTATTTTTTAATATGATCGACATCTCTGGTGTTGCAGCGTTTAATTTGTATAAAATTGCAAACCCTCAACTATTCAATAAGCCGAAATCATCTCAATGTAAAAGGAGTTGATGCAACTGGTGCAAAAAAATATATTAAGTCATCTATCCAACGAAAATAGCAATGGAAGAAAATGTTAAAATCGCTATGGACCAGATAGGTTATAAAGTAGTGAATCTTAGACGCGTTGCAACAGACGAAGAAATATCTATGAATACGGCCAGTAAACGTCAACGGTGTCATATTTTTCCTCGATCTGCTGATGTTAAAACACGAACATTATTTTATATTTGTAAAGAAGTATCTTGTGCAGCACATTCAAAAAACATCTGCATAAACTGCATCAACGAAGAAATGATAGATTGCTCCTAAGAAATTAAAAATCGAGGTTCCAACATCAAACCATGTTTAAGCTTAGAATATTTTTCTTGATTTTTGTTGTGGTTAAATTGAATTTTGTACTTAAGTTTGTTTTATCTTAATTATATTTCTTTTGCTTCATTTTGTAAATAAAATCGATATTAAAAAAAAAAATTAAAAAAATTAAAAATTTTTTATATAAAATATATGCAAATACATATGGGGTCAGATGGACCCCAGTGGAAACAACGTTAAAAACAAGCTATGCACAGAAGAAACGTTAAAAACAAGAACAAGAATAAAAATCGTTAAACAAGAACAAGAATAACTTAAATGTGGAAAACTACATGTTATATAGTGAAACGCCACCTTCACCTAGTAAAAACAATTTGGTATTCTTAAATAAAATTTAAAAAATAATTTTCATACAATATTATAGTCCCTTGTCGATATTCGTACCCCAAATATTAGTCAAATTAGAATCTAGATACATTGTAATCAAATTAGATAATATTTCTTCACACCACATCAGTCTGTTTTGTAATAATTATTATTATTATTATTTTTTCAATTTGTTCTGAGTATGGCTTACTTAGCATCATAAAGTACATTTTGCAAGCTATTATAAAATTTAGCTCTTCGATGATAGCTCATTTTTAATTTCTGTTCATGGCTTTCATTTTACACCAAACAATATAATAACCATCACTTTGAATATAATGTAATTCAATATAGAAAACTGATCGTCTCAAAAATACATCTTGCTTAGCGAAATCTTCTGATTGTTTCAAAAATACCTCTTGCTTAGCATTTTTTCGCCAATCTGCTTAGCTTAGATTAATTTTGCGAATACTCATAAAAAATAAGATATTTAATATTAACTTAAAATAATCGAAAAAATGTATTGTTATCAATATCATAATTTTTCCAACAACCCTTTCACGACGACGGCTTTCGAATAAGCATGTTAAAGTAAAATTTTGAACTAATTTAGTTAAAAGCTGTGCATGGAACTTGAAATGTTGCGATAGATCTCAGTTAATACCAAGGGCTTGGGCTGGAAACACTGGTACAACATATCGCTCATTTGCGAGAAGACCGTTGTAACTCAAAAACCGTCTTTTTTGGTAAAACGACTTTGAAAGTTTTAAGTTGTTATAGTATTATGAAAACTAATTTTATCTAAATTGTGTATTTCAGAAACTAAAATTCAATATTTTTATAACAATTTTGTAAGTTTTCGATTAATTTAAAATGTATTTTTACTTACTTAACTAAGCCTTAAAAAAATCAGTTTTTAGTTATGACGTTCTTTCTGCGAAATTTTTTCCAAGTACTGAAATATTTAAAGATATGACATTATTGTTAAAAATATAAATAGGTAATGATGCAATTTTTTCCAATACTTGAGTTACGTTTGTGTATAAATGAAATAGCTAAACAAAATTTGTTTTAAAAATTTTTATTTATAAAAACTAAAAATATTGTTCATAAATTCAATTTGAACATAATTAAAACAAATAACAATTTTAAAAATAAAAACAAATTCATTTTGAACATAGTAATAAAAAAAAGAACTTTAAAGTAATCTTAAAGTACTAATAAAAAAAGGTACTTTTAATCACATTAAGTCTTAATTAATTATAACAATTATTATAAGTTTTCATAAAAAGATCTATAAAATCTTGAAATATGATTTTTGCTTACTAGATGCATTAAATCAGTCTTCTTTTTTCGGTAATTCCTGGTTTGGAATTGTACATATTCTGTAAAAATAATGTTGGGGAGCTTTTTCGTCTTGCTAATTACAGCTTCTTCAAAATTTTCATCCATATACGATGTTTTATAAAAAATTGTATTTGGAGTTCTCTTTTCAAATCTTGCGATTTTTATATCAAGAAATTTAATAAGTTCATTGTTTGCATTTTTTGTAATTTTAAATGACATGTTTGTTGAAATTTTTTTTATGTTATAAAAGTCCTCAAAGCATAATTCATTGACTTTGAATGGTTCTCCGGCTTTTTTTGCAAGTTTTATTGTTGAAATGAATGCATCTGCTGTAAATAGTGGACCACTTTTTAATTGCTTTTTTACTTCTCTCTCAATTAAATGCAATTAATAAGCATCGCAGACGTCACACAAATCTTTTTTGGGTTGAAAAAACGGCTGATCAATTCTTCTGTGAAGATTCTGAGAAAAAATTACGCTGACAATATCTGGCTCTGCCTCTATTGGTGCTTGCGTTCTTGATTTTTTGGCCAACTCGACCATTAATTTTGAACGAGAGTTCATAACAGTATTAATAGACTAACAAAGCGATCATAAAAGAAATTATTTAGAATGATAAATACTAGAATGGTCACAAAAGTTACGATATGTCTCTGCAAAAATAGCGTCATAAGTATAAATAGTTCTAAAAACATCATGAAATCAGAAAACATTTTTAGCAAAAACAGAGTCATTAGTAAAATAATACAAAATTAATAATAACATTAGAAAAATATTATTTCACGATAACGTCATAATAGAAAATAAAACAACCTGGCAAATTAAAAATCAAAAAAAAATTTTTAACAATATTGTCATAACAAGAAATAACACAACTAAAAAAAAAATATTTTTCTTCAATAACGTCATATTTCGAAAGTAATCCAAAGCAATTCACGCATATCGTTGCAGAAATAAAGTCATAACTCAAAATAATACTTTCTAAATAATAAAAAAAAAACAAAATCAACAATACATACCTTAGCAATATCGCCACAACACAAAATACAACACTTCTTTTAAAAAAAGTATGCACCCTTATTACTCAACTTCTAAACCATAACTGAGATCAGACTGTATTGAAACAAAATAACTTCTCAAATATACTAACTCCATAACGACACAACTCTCTGATGCCGAAAATAATGAGAATTGAGTTAAATGGATTGAATTATTTGAAAGAACTCCTTCAAAACAATATTTTGTAGTACTCAAGTCAAATATGACAAATTTTGAGTTATGACGGTCTTCTCGCAAATGAGCGATATGTACCATTTGTCTTTATATGTGGTACAGGATGTGTACCAGCAGTCTTTTATGAAATTAAAAAAAAATTAACTTAAAGTAATTCATTTATTATTTCAATAAAAATAAAACCTAAAATTTATATAAAAATAACAGAAACAAAAGAAAATAAACTTACGAATTATATAGTGCAAAACAAAACTTGCATAGCGGTACATTGCATTCCCTACATATTGTCTTGGTACGAATTTGCTTATTTTTCTTCGCGCAACCAGTAAATCTTCGTTTGCTTTGACCTTCTATTGGCAAATGTTTCGAGTTAGATGTTTTATTTGGTATGCGACCCGGTTTTGACGATCTTCCAACTGCTGTTGTCCTCAAACCTTCCTGAATTAATTTTTCTGTTAATTCTACCAAAAATTATTTTAACGATGGTCTCTTTCGGCTAAGATCGCAACAATGGACGGAAGTTTGTTGTAGGACATTATAAACATGCATCCTATAACCACTTGAATTTCTCCAACATTAGTTTGTACACATTTACGTCGTTTTGAATTTGTTTGTGCATTCATATTTATTCGTTGGTTTGTGCATTGCGCTATATACATAATTAGGGAACGCGGCATCAATTTGTGGAAAATTTCCAAAGCAGAAAAATCCAAAACAGATTTATGTTTTCTGCGATTGAACAATTTCGGTCAGCACTGATAATTCTTTTAGGCACGAATTTTTCTATTATTCTATATTTTTATATATATTTCTAATATTTCTATATTTATCTTTAATAAATTTCAGAATCTTTAGTTTCAGATGACTTTTCACGTTCTACATCTACATTCGGATAATAAAATTCTTCGCTTCCAGAAGAAAAATAATCAGCACTTGATTGTCTATCGTCACTTGAATAGCCTTCTCTTAGGAAGTCTTCTATATCCTCTGGGTTCATTTTTTTGATATTTTTATCGGATGATGTAGCGAATCAACACAATAAGAAAAAAAAAAGAACAAGCGAATTTTTTCGAGATAATCAACGTTTTTTTACAAAATTTTCAGTTTTTAAAAACAAAATTTTAAGTTTATGCAGTTATTATTCAGAAACGGTAAGTCTGATACACATTCAAGATATACCGTTAATTAGGTGTATTAATTCGAAAAAAAAGCTATGAAGAACATGTTGGTCTAGTTTCAATTTCTTCTGAGCTGTAGTTGATATTCTTTAGACATAATTTTTCTAATCCGATTTTCTTTAACCCTCTGTAGTCCAAGTAAATTCTAGAACAATTTTTTCCCTAAAATACTCCAAGGAATCACCTCTTAAAAACTTTTTGCTCTAAACCGGACCACCCTGTATATTTGTATATATACCTGCTATACACCCCTACCAAAATCTTCCCAAAATCAACTTTATATGTAACAATTTTCATACTTACTGTAACAGATTTGCATAAAAATATTATAAAATATTCTAGTTTGCTAACAAATATTGAAATAACTTTGGATTCACTAAGTTTTTACCCTATACAACGAGTTATTTAGGTAAATGCAGCCATAGATATTTCAACACTTGAAGCTAGGCGAAATGTGGCCGCTGTAATGTTCTCGTATGACATTTTGCCAGCTAAAATAAACTGTCCTTTTATTTTAAATTTATATAATATCTATATATCATTTTATACTATTCGTGATAGAAATTTTCTTTATTTAGATTCTCAGAGGACGAACTATGGATTTTCGGAACCCATCGTTAATTCACAAAGATTATATAATAAATGCACATTCTATGGTGGATTTTCATTATAGCAGACAAAATTTTAAAAGGAAAATCACCATCTTTTTCTCATTATAAAATGTCAAAATTTGAATTGTATTTTACTATATTAATAATAATAAGTATTAGTTTTAAACTGTAGCTTGTAAGCAAAATCTGTAAGATTATTCCTGTAGATTAAAGTGAAATAAATAAATAAATTAAATCACAAAGCTTTAATTTATTACTTGTTTTATTCACACTCTTAATACAAATGAGCAAAACTAATCATGTTTACCAAGCAAATTCTGGTACATAGGGTATCCCCTTTTTTTCAAAAATAGCTGTGCTTATTTGGAAACGTATGTATATTATATTAAAAGACGAATTGGTGCATACTTTAACCAATTTTAGTACAATTTCATGTTTATAGTCTTTTTTGAATTTTGCTGGTACGAATGTGTACCAATTGTCGCGAAAGCGTTAAAACAGTTTTATCCCCAAATCAAGTATGATAAAAATAGTCTATTATCTGTTTTTATTAGATGATGATAAGTTTGCTGTATTAAAAAATTACTATATTTCAATGCATTTTGCTTTTTTTATTTTACTTTATCTTTTGTACAATAAAGAGAGTTAAATTAATTTTACCTATTTAAATTTACATTTGTAACTCATAAATATACAAAGGATTTAATTCCACATTGAATAATATCACTACAATCATATTAAATGATAATCACGTTAATTTAGTCATTATACCATTAATTTTATTATAATAAATTACCACTTAAATAACCTCCGACGGTAACACAATTTTATTTTATTTACGCCTTCTTACAGTTCCAGCAGTAAATAGAAAATTTGCATGTGATAATTTACATTTGGAAAGATCTGAAGGTCAAAATAATATAAAATACATCTTTTAAATTTATTTACATTTTGGGCAATAAATATAACGACCACCTCTGCAAAATGCACCTCTACAATATTATATGTTTAAAGTGATTTAATCTATGGGTCTATACATAATATTGGGTATATAGTATATTACCATAACCATATGCACAATATTATGTCTGGTAATTCTAGGACACATATATGTTAAGAAAAAAGATAATATGATTAGTATATAAAAATAAAATTATATTAAATTTCTATAAAAAAAAAAAAAACCTAATCTACCCACAAGCCCTGTTGCCCAAATTAATAAAATAACTTTTGTTAAATTTTGAATAGAATTTTTGCAAACAAGTATCAAACTATTTCAACCGTAAACCGAACTAAAAAAAAAAAATATTGACTATTAAATTGACAACAATAAAAATACTTAAGAGGAAGTGAAACTATATATAAGTAAAAAATTTAGAAATGTTTCTTCCTCAAATTATTTCTACGAAGTGTTTAAAATAAAAGATTAAATCTGTAATGTCATTTGAGGTAATATCATTCAACTGTAAACGATCACATATGAAACTAAATTTAAATTATTTTAAGTGAAATGTCATCTTAAGGCCATTTCATCATATATATTCATTACATTCAGGTCTTCCGAAAAAAAAACAAAAAAAAAACACAAAATAAAAACTTCAATTTATTCAAAGAGAATAATAACTTTAACTGTACATTAATGTCTACTTGTATAGACGTAAAAGTTAATAGAATTTAATAAATTTACAAAAACCATGAATATTTTTTTATCAACTTTTTTTTTTATAATATTAAATTCTATGAGATGCTATGAAATAAAGTCTTTATAAAATTGGTTCTAAGTCGAATTTTTCGTAAATCATCAGACTCTAAGTAACTATTTTCTAATAATGGTTAAAAAAATGTAAACTGAGGTCGGTCGATAGTGAGCATATTCCAGTAAATGCAGTAAATCATCGGTTAGCCATGTTGCGATTGTAGGGAAAATTTGAATTAATCTGTAATGTTTATGTTTCGATCGAGTTAGTACGACAAAAAAAAAATTGGTTTTAAATTTTAATTAGACATGCCTTATGACACATTAATAAATTGAAAACGTCTGATTAAAATGAAATGGAAATGAAGGATATGTGATCCATACATATGAGAGAACAACATATTTACGTCATATATTTATTGTGTTTAACTCGTATGGGGGGGGAGTAGGTAGACCGACTAACCTCAACTACCTTCCGACTACCTTCAACCGAAAGGTCCCAAGTTTGATTCTCGACGGAGCAAAAAAAACATGCTTCATGACCTGGTCCGGTACCCCCTCGTTACTGCGATAAAATAAGTGACAAAAAATAATTGAGAGTCTAATTATTGTGACTAAAATGGTAGAATCTTAAATACATTTTTTTTTTTTTTGTTTATACGCAGACTGGTGGGAATCTTCAAAAGACACGGTGAGCTCCGTAGCTTGACATTGTGTGTGGAATTCTTACCCACTAAATCACACCCTTCCTATATTGCGATCTAGTGCTAAAGGACTAATGAGCATTTTTTTTTTGGCTTTATTTAATTTTTCAATGTAGGCTAGATTCAGCGATGTCTATCTAACTCTTCCTTTGACGTATTCGTCCATACCCTTGAAGACCCATCACATCAGTGACGAAAAACCAACCAGCTCTCCAAACAAATTTGTAACTATTTGTAAAAGTTGTGAAAAATCTCGTTTCGTTGGTAGTTAACATAACAAAATTCTTCACAAATCCCGTAAAAACAAATTTATCTTAACGTGAGAGCAGTTCAACCTCGGATCACTCACGCGACGAAACCTCAAGAATGTGGTAATTATTGCTGCACTAACTCAAAAGGTTTTACTCTTTTGAGTCGTCTGGCTATATATATCTATTGTCCAGGAGCTGGACTACATCGACATTTACATGGTGCTGAAGCCTTTTTTGGTGACTTCTTCCTCAAGGAAGTGTACTTGGTCCGATACTGTACATGCTGTAAACTTGTGACTTTCCTTTATTAGAAAATAATATAATTGCGACGTTTGCAGATAATACAGCGGTTGTGGTTGTTGGAGAAAATAATACAGAAAAGCTACTGGCTCATAGGTAAGAATTCTACCTTAACAATACAAAACAGACTTCTGCTCTATAAATAAATACTGAAACCAGTATGGTCGTATGGCATTCAGCTATGGGGATGCAGCCAAAAAATTAATAAAGATATTATTCAGAGGCTCCGGAATAAGGTCGTGAGAAACATTGTGCGCCCCTGGTTCATCAGAAACTATGACCTACATAGAGATTTGAAAATAGAATCTGTCGATGAAGAAATACAGAAACTAAAATAAAATGGAGCTATCCTATATTTAAAAAGACAATTCTGACAGTATATAGTAGTACTTTTCCACATTTAATGAGTAGATCATATTCAAACCCCAATTGGCATCACGCGTTATTCGTTACTCCTTACTCACACGTTGCAACGTCTTGTTTTAGTTAACTTTTTAAAAAGATGATGTTACTGAAATGAATGTGATGGCTCTGAAAATGTAAACTTCCAAATCGAACAATACATTTATTAAAGACGTCCTGATAGCGTCAATGTTATTAATTTAGGCAAGGTATGGTGAAAGTTAACTTCGTGCTATTGTTACTATTGAGCATCCACAAGAGATGTATGTAATTTCATCTAGTCCAATTGGTGAACGCGCTCTGTTCTCAAATTTGCCAAGTTCGATGATTATACACCAATTGCTGTACGTTTTACTCCTGCTGCATTTACAAATCAAATTCGGAAAGCGTTTAGAGAGCCACATCTCTTGGTTGTAACTGATTCAATGACTAATCATCAACCAATTATTGAAGCTTCATATGCTAACATTCCTGATAACATTCCTTTTTGTAACACTGATAGCCCGTTGTGTTATATTGATATTGCAATTCCTTCCAATAACAAATCATCCAAATCTATTGGTTTAATGTGGTGGTTCTTAGGACATGAAGTTTTACGTTTATGTGGCACAATTCCACGTCAGCCTGATTAGAGTATTGTCGTTGATTTATTTTTCTATTGTGGTCCAGAAGACATCGAAAAAGAAGAAGCTAATGATAAAGAAATTTTACCAGCTGCAAAATTGGACCAAGCCCAGAAGAACCAAGCAATTGGGCAGATGAACTTGCTGCCGCAATTACTGTACCTAATGAAGATTGGAATGAAGAAAATCCCGTTAAAGGATCATGGGGTAGTGATGGAGCTTTTTATCATTGCCTATTTGTAATAAAACAATGATTTGTTATTACCATCAATAAAAATCAATAAGCTAGAAATTAATCGAATCGTTCACGGTTATCGTTACAGTTATTTCGATTGTAATCGTTAGTGTCATTATGTATTACGATGAAAATTTGACCGAAAGAGCTTAAAAATGCTGCCATTGTAAAATTCAAATCTACGATGAAAATGACATATGTTTGATTCTTTAACTGTCAAATTCAAATTATTATGCGAAAAAAAAACAAAATAATAGTGTTATGTTTGCAATTTTTAAGTTGAAAATAAGTTAGAAGTATTTAAATAAAATAGAAATTTAAAATTATAAGTTTTTATAATAAAAAAATGATTTCAGCACAGTTAAATTTTTCAATTTTTGATAGTGCTGAAAAACGCTATAAAATTGCAGAATTAAAAAACAGGCGAACATATATTCGGGATTATTCTAATTCACTAGACAGGAAGATTATACGTATGTTATTTAAAACATGAATTTGATGAGTTATTATCTACATTATTAAAACTATTAAATCAGGGCAAAATTGAAATAGCCAATAAGTAATACGTCGATTCCAAATATAATTAAATTGGTTAGTGTATTAAGATTCTGTGCGGTTTGTACCAAGCAAATGATTTTCAACTTAGGGAAATGATTTTCATGTCGGACTAGCACAGCTAATTTTTTTTTTGTTCTTAAAGAAGTCTTGTATGTATTTGCAGTTTATAATTATGTGCAAAATGGATCAAATTCCATTACGCACTAGAAGAAAAAAGTCAGGTAAAGATTATTTTTATGATTAAAGCAGAATTACTGAAATAATTGGAGCAGTAGATGGAAAGCTTATTCAAATTAAATCATCGAAGCAAAACGTACATTATTTATGTTTTAGTAAAAAGGGATTTTTTAGCATTAATGCAATTCTGATAAGTTTATACTTTATTGTAATTAGTTTACATTATTATAACAGTTTTTGTTTTTAGATATGTGATCATAATCAGGTAATTGGTTTTGTGAGTGCAAGATATTCTGGTACATCTTGGGAAAATTTATAATGGTGTCTCATTATTTACAATAACTTTTCATATTGCAGTTTATTTGTAGCTGGCCTTTCATTCCTATTAAAATTTATTTCAATAAACAATTATTATGAAGAATAAAATAAAATACCTACTTTCATTTCAACTTTTAAATTTATTTTTATTTCAAAAAATATCATAAATATAAAACAAAGCACCAAGTGTCCAATATAAATAAAATATATTTGTATCTCTTTTATTTTATCCTTTCAATTCAAAATTGAAATAATTTGTACAAAATCTCTCTTTCGATGGCTCTCTCGTGGTAAAATTTTACATCGATAAACTTTATCGATTTCGTCGACAATTTCTGAACGATATCGTAATACATAATGGCAATTTTGACATTTCGTTCGATCAAATCGTAATCTTTATCGAAATACATAATAGGCACCTTAATAAATAAATACTCGAAAAATATTCGAAGCAAAATATGTAAAAAAAATTGCGGTACTGTACTCATATCACAAAAAGGCAATTAATTGTATCTAAGTTACTCTCAAGAACATAAGAAAGGTAGAAATATAGAAAGAATATTTTAGACTGTTTCTATGGCTAAAGAGATGTTCCAGTAACTCTGTTACTTTCATATCATTTTAAAACAGTACCAGAATCCATCACTTCACGTACACGAAAACTAAATACTAACTTGTTATAATATTTTTTAAGGTCAGTAAAGAAAAATTAGAATAAAATTTGTAAACAATTTTTGGTACTTATTTCCCAGAGTCTCATCTTCAATATTATTTTCATCTTCTTCAGATGTTCTTAAGTTTTTGGTTTAGTACATTTTAATGAAGTCGCAAATGCAATAAGTAAATAACGCGCGACAATCATATTATAAGAAAAAAAAAAAGTATTGCAATAGAAGCTCATAAGAACTGTCATTTTTGTTCAATGTGGGTGGCTAATTGATTGTTTTTGCTCCCTCTTTCTCTCTTAATTTTATTTCTGTGATTTTATTTTATTTTGCGCAATATTGGTGGCTAAAGACAGTTTTTTTTTTTATTATTGTAAATGAATTTTTTTTTTTTCGGTTTGTTTTGGTCTAAGGAAGAAGAAATTACAATCTGTTTGTTTTGCTTAAAACATTTTTCATGTTCTCAATATTTTATGATTTATTGTCGTATTATGAAAATTAATTTTCACAATATTGAAATTAGATATAGGCAGATAGGTACCCACTAAATTTTTACGTTTAATACAGAATTACCAATTCTCTTAATATATTTATCACACATACCATACTAGTGACGATAACATCTTGTGTATGTGGGTGATATTTTACTTTAATAAAATTTTGAATTAGGTACCTAAATGAAAATAGTAAAAAGAAAAATTATTACCAGGAAACTGTAATGTAATTTTTATCAATTTATTGTCTTTAGGGCAGTTAGAAGACCAGAACTAGCATTGGACAAATTTTAAATTTTAAGAAGATTTATGAACATATTATTAGATGTTGATATATTAAAAAATTATTAACAGTCCGATATGCATAGCTTCATTGATAAATAAAATTAGAAATATTTTTATAGCGGTATTATTATGCAATTATTGTACCTTGAAAACTGTAATAGGTCCATTAACGAAGTAAATTATTTTTTAGGCTGGCAGAAGACGTCACTTTGGTAAATCCACTTTTGAAGTAACAATGAGTAAAAAACCTGTTACGTAATAAATTGGTTTCAATACAAACATTTTTAAGAAGCTTGAAAGATATTTGAAACAAAAAAATTTTTATATACCATGAAATATACATATATATGATTTTTCTTCCGGCCCTGACGGTATTCCTCCGATTCTTCTTAAGGAATGCATGATTAACTTATTGCATCCCATTTCTTTTCTGTTTAATTTATCCCTTCAATCGGGCATTTTCCCCTGTTTATGGAAAAAGTCTTACATTATTCCAGTTCATAAAAAAGACTCCAGAAATGAATGCACCAATTATAGGCCCATCGCCAAGCTCTCGTGTATTCCTAAACTTTTTGAGCGTATGATATATGATTTCTTATATGATTATTGTAAACGTTTTATTTGTGTTGAGCAACACGGTTTCCAAAGAGGTAGGTCAACAACTACCAATATGGTTGACTTTGTCTCCCAGGCAATGACCTCAATGGAGAATGGTTCTCAAGTTGACACCATTTTTACTGACATAAGTAAAGCATTTGACAAAATTCCTCATAGTATCATATTACTCAAGCACAAAATTATAGGTTTTTCACCGCATAGCCTTAACTGGCTTGAGTCTTACCTCTCTTCTCGGGAATACTCAGTTTTATTTAAAACTGCGATTTCTGACCAATATTCAGCATCTTCTTGTGTTCCTCAAGGTAGTCATATAGGACCCCTTAGTTTTATGGTTTCAACAATTGATGCTCCTAAAGTGATAACTTTTTCTAAACTTCTTAGTTTTGCTGATGACTCAAAGCTTTTTACTCCTATATCTTCCTCATCGGATTGCTTAAAGTTACAAAACGATTTTAACAATTTCGCTTCTTGGTGTTCAAAAAATGGACTTGAGTTGAACACTTCTAAATGCCAAGTCATTACCTTTTCTAGGAAAAATTCCATTCGGACAATTTGGTTCAGCTACCAACTAAATGGCTGTCAGCTTTCAAGAGCGAATTCTATTATAGACCTCGGGTTAACGCTTGACACTAAACTGAGCTTTAAGCTACATTATGATAAGATAGTGAGCAAAGCAAATTCTTCTTTAGGTTTCATTAAACGTTGGTGTAAAGAATTTTCTGACCCCTACCTCACGAAACATCTTTATGTTACTTATGTAAGGCCTACCCTTGAATATGCCAGTCAAGTGTGGTCTCCACATTACTTGACTGACATTAACCGAATTGAATCGGTTCAACGAAAGTTCTTACGTTTCGCTTTGAGTAACTTTTCGTGGAATGATCCATTGCGGCTTCCACCTTATTACCACCGTCTTAAACTCATTGACTTGCAGTCGTTGTCTGATCGTCGAATAATTGCAGATATCTCTTTAATTCACCAGATCCTTTCGGGTGTAACGCTAGCCCCTGAAATTTCAAATTATTTGGTTGCAAGATCCAATCGGAATAATCTCAGAACCGTTGAGTTGTTCCACATTCCCTTCCACCCTACCGAATATGGTAGATTCTAGCCAATCACTAGAATGCTCCGTGAAGTAAATTCTAACTCTAGTTCTTTTGATCGTCAACTAAGTGTTTTAACCGTTAAAAAACGATTACGTCTTAATGTACGTTCAACTGAGACTAACTAACAACTGTTGTTCTTTTTAGCTTTGATATTTTTTTGGCCTAACTTTTTGAAGTGTTTTTATTAAATGTATAGCTATTAACGTAGGTATTAATTTATGACTTTTTACCCCTTCTACTAACAGCATGTACCTGGTTTAGTTTATTTTTAAATTTTTTAATCAAAGGTGGCGGTGTTTTACTAACCCTACTGCATGATGAGTTATTGCGCAATTAAATAAAGCAAGCTTTCGTCTAGTAATAGACGCTGATGTGCTTGCTCTAAGCATAAATCGGACAGTATTAAATGTATTCTAATCCTACCAATTGATGAACTTGCATCAAAATAATTTTTGAGCTCGCATGTCGTTAAAGTAAAAGTAATAAGTACTAGTAAGTAATAAGTACGTAAAAGTAATAAGTACGTAATGAAGCAGTAGTGGATGTAGTGTAGTTGTGACACAGTTAGTTATACGCGTTTTGGATACTATATTTAAAAAAGATGGTTCATCTAGAATTATAAACATATAGCTCAAAATATTGTAGAAAGATTATATTATGATTATAAGATCATATACCCATTCCATTAACAGATGAAAATTACAATAAAAATAAATCCGAAATAAATTTTATTTTATATTCAAACAAAAGGTGCAATTTTATGAAATGTTTAATAAGTACAAAGGAGAACAATGACCATTGCAACATTTTCAAAGATTGACTGATGTTGGAAGAATCGCCGCACAATTAATCTTCCCAGTCAAAAGGTAAACTGTCATAATAAACCTTTTTTTTTAAATCAGTTGCTTCAAGTTTGATAAAACAAAAAAAAAAATCGAAAATAAAATATGAAAGACATGTGCCGAACAACAAAAAAAAAAAAAATAATAAATTTAGGGCTAACCCGCAAATCTACAAAAAACAAAATCTAGAAAAAACGATCATTTCACTTTATTGTGTACCGCACTACAAATTTTTATTCCATGGTTTTAATACAATAGTTTTTTTCGAGTAATTTATTTTATCAAATTTCTGTCTCATCAACGGGAGCGTATCGAAATCGCACCAATCAAAACCCCAGCGGGATTCAATAATGCTCTAGGTAAAATATAAATATTTGACTAAACCGATTTTAGGCATAGCTGCTGTTGGATACAAAAAGGATAATATCTACTTTACCAGTATTAACCTTGCCTCACTTTTATGGATTTTGAATTTATGGATTTTTTTTTTGGATTTTAATTTCTGCATTTCAGTTGTTAGATTTGCGGTAATGCTCATTACCACATTCAATCTTTTACAAAGAATCGGAAGTTTAAAGTGCTTTAAATAAAAGCAGAAAATGCTACGAGGAGAAATCTAGCAAGAGCCACCTTACAAAATGGGCTTAGTGAAAGATTGATTAAAACAAGATTTAGTCTTCGTTCTGTGTTAATGGGGGGACAAGGGAGAAAAACTTATCGTAAATTGAGTGATCTTGAGATGTTTGAGATGAATTGAGTGAAAATGTCCCAACAGAAAGATTTTACCCAACAGAAAATGTCCCAACAAAAGGATTGTTTTTTACAGAAAGAAAAGCCAATATTATAATTTATCATCAAATTATAAATTGTTCACAAGCAAAATCAAATTTGACAGTAATATTTTCATTTTCAGTTGCAAGTGTCAACCGCTGTATCTACACAAAAGAGTATTAGAAAGCATTAGAAAATCAATTCGATAATTAGGGGCCTTGGATGAAGTGACAAGGGATGGATGTTTCAAAAGTTTTTCAACCATAATCTTTAAGGAAGAAAAAGTAAATTTTCTAATAATTCTATTTGCTGACGGATATCACACTCATTTAACTCTTAAAGTTTTGTGAATTATGTGTTAAACTTCAGATAATTATGATTTTAACGCCAAATAGGGATCTAACAACCACTTAATGGTTAAGTTTTTTTTTATAACAATTTTTTCGTCCATGTATATACTAACCGCGCGTAACATCGTTGCGAGACTTCGGTGACCAGATGAGAACCATTGCATTCAACGCGTGGCACATAGTTTTGATTTGAAATTTTAGGAGTGTCAATAATGAGAAGCTTAATGATGGGAATTACTGCAAATTTTTGGAGATTGTTTTAAAATCAATTATCGTGTATTGTATTAATATTCTGGCAATATTTATTGTTGAAAATCAAAATTTAGCTATGGGTTCCAATTATTAAATATTTTACTATTACGCTGAATTTGTTTTTATTTCCGACTAATTAAATTTTGTTTTATTTATAATCCTATTTAATTATTAAATAAGTTAAAGCTCAAATTATTTATTGAATCTAATAGTAAAATAACAATAATGATAAATATTGAGTTAAAATTGAATTAATTAAATACTAGTTAATTTAAATTACAAAAATAGATGTTTAAGACCAAGCCTAAGCTGTCTGATCGAATTGTGTATTATAAATAAATTTTATTTTCTTAATACGTGTTAGAATGATCAGAAATCGCTCAGCCAAAAGAACAGTCCCGTAAGTGCAAAATGATTGGTTCATCCGAAATCGGAATTGAATTTTTATAGTTTTTTATAATTACATTAACTTCAATGAAAAACTAGGATATAATAACGGGGATTATATTTTATTATAAGTAAATTTACTCTAGTTGTAGGTTTGTCGAAAAAATTTAATATTTAAGATAGTTTGATGTGAAAGACCTTACAGTTATGTCATTTTGCTTCTAAAAAGTTGTATAGTATTAGCATTTATCGAATCAACTATCAACAATAACTCAATTAACAATTATGTCGTTGTTCCACCAATTAATAAACCACTAATATATTTTGTGCTGCAAAATGACACAAAAAACAATAATGTCATTGTTTCTCTGGAAATCGATAAAAAAAATTCAAATTTTCAAACACAACTGTAGTTTATGTCAGTAATCTTTTGAACATTTGATTGAAAACTATTTGTGCCAAAAGTGACAAAACTGCAATTTAGCGGCATTTATATTATAGTACTGGTATGTTAATGTTGCACTAGAAAATTTGCTACTTTTGAGGGCATTTGACATAAATAACTAGAAATTGGCAAATTTGCACTTACGTCTTTGTTCTTCTGGATGAGCGATATTATGAATATTGAATGAATGTAAAACGTATTTGAAAGTCCATTTTAATTAAGTTCATAGCTACATTACTACAGTATTAACATTACTATTTATATTATTTTAATTATTTCATTCGATAATAATTATAAAAGCAGAATAAAGACAATATGAAAACAAAAAATCAGAATAATAAAAAAATAAAATATTTCAGTCAATAATAATAATAATATGGTAATACATAATTTGAATATAGGAAATAAAAATGTGAAACAAAAAATTTAGCTATAGATACCAACTTTTGATTTAAAGATTTAAATTTGAAAATGCATGTACGTAAATCAATTATAGACCATTTAGCTTTGGAGTAATGTGTTATTTTATTATGTTATATTTTTTTATGTTACGTTATTATTGTCTGCTTGGTAACAAACAGTCATTTCCTTTTATTCTTCTAATTTTAAATTTAAATTTTTTACCCAACAATATTTTATAATTTAAGTTCTAAATATATTCTATTTATTGTTTATATCTTTAACTAAAAAATTATTTTTTTTATTTTAAATTAGTTTTAAATTTTAATTCTTTTAAAAATATTATAAACTTTCAAACTTTAACTTAAATCGTCTTGAAATTATAACAGAAATATTGTGTCTATATACTTTTTATTAAGTTTTAATTAAAACATTTTCTTTTTTGTTTTATTAAAATAATCTCTAGGATATCCTGATCAATTTTCTTTATCCTTTTTATATATTTAACATAATATACAACAACTATGAGATTATGATAGTCTTATTCTAGATACTTTATCTTCCGATTTATTTAATTACAATTTCTTCTTCTACTTATAAAATAATATTTTCTTCCCATTGTCGAGTTAATGAACTAGAAGAAGTTTATTTAAGAACATTTTTATAATAGTAGATTCTACTTAAATCATTTACTCCATAGAGATTATTTATTTATTTATTTATTTTTGCAAATAAAAACTTATTAGACATAATAAAAATGTTAGAAAATTTAAATTTTATAAGTATGGGTGATTATTAACTCTTTATAGATTACAGAATTTTATAAATTAAATCTTTGCAGATGTTAGAGGTCGATTGTGATACCATGGACTTTCTTTAATCGTATTAACATTTCCGAAGATTAATGTCCTTGATATTGATACGAACCAGATAAGTCAGCGGTCTTAAAAGAATATTTTAGTTGTTTTAAGAATATGTTTTGACATTTCTGGGCATATCAGATATTCTCCTTTGCGTATTTTTTCAGAAGCTGAAAATAAAAAGTTTTTTTGATTTTGTTAGTTTGTTTGAAGTGTTTTTAAACAATGGTAGTACATTTTGTTCCATATGATTATACAGCTGGACAATAAACAATTAAAAGTACATACTATTGTCGTAGCTGATGCGATAGATGACTGAGATGTAGCGAAATAAAACATTTAAAGAACTTCGATCAAGTAGTTTAACAGTAAAACCCCCGTCATGGGTATAACATACCAGAACAAATTGTATGCTTGTTATTGTTCTTTACTACAAAGATATCTGTTGCTTTCTCTCACACCTAAATTATTATATTGCTATTTAGTTTAGTTGTATACTTCGATCAGTGCAGTTGTGCCGAAAGTACATACTCAGTAGGGAGTGTGTGAATTTTTCATAATTTATTTACTCATCATAATATTTCAGTAATGCAGAAGGTGATATTGAAGCCTGTGTCGAAACAGAGAAATTCATACTACAAAAATATCCACCCCTCCTAGAAGGACACGAAAACAAAAACATTATGTTATAAATGTAGAAAACCGTTTTGCTTCGAACATGCAGCAATGATTTGCAAATTTTGTTCATAATAATTTTTTTTACTGAAACGGAAATTGGAAGTGATTGTCTAAGTACCTAGAGTGAATTTTTTGTTAGTTTTGTTTTCATTTTTACTTAAGCGTCTAAAAAAAAAACAAAAATGCAGCGATTTGAAAGTATTTGTCATAACTAGCAGCAACTAAGGCTGTCAAATACAATTTATGGGAAGCTACAAATAAAAACTATACAACCACAGATAGCAATCCTCCTATTCTTTATTTTTTGTGCACTCTGACTTGCCCCAAACTGCAAATACATTTTTAGCGACTTTTACAAAAGACACAGCTATTTTCGAATCTCGTAACAATGAGAATGCTGCGTCGAATTTAATACAAAACCACTTAGATGAGATATTGGTATGGCTAAAAAAATGGAAAGTCAGAGCAAATGAAGCAAATTTGCAACACATAACGTTCACCTTGAGGAGAGGGATTTGTGCTCCTGTTCTTACCACAATCAAACCACTATCAAATGATGTCAAATATCTTGGTATGCACCTGCATCGACGCCTCACCTGACAAAAACACATATGTACAAAAATAATACATTTAAACGTGCTGATCAGGAAAATGTACCGGTTGATTGACAGAAAATCCCAGATGGATCCAGATAACAAAATATTAATTTATAAGGCGATACTTAAGCCTGTTTGGACATATGGAATCCAACTTTGGGGAACAGAGAAAAAGTCCAATACTGAAATCATTAATCAGCGATTCCAGAATAAAGGAGTAAAATCAATAGTTGATGCGCCTTGGCATGTGACAAATAATTTAATTCATAGAGATTTAAAAATTGAGATTGTTCAAGAAGTAATTCAGCACTACATTAGGAATTATCGAGTCAGACTAGAAAATCACTCAAATATAATGGCAAAGTACACTAATGACAGAGGCATAACACATACTAAGCTGCAGAGTATAATGCCAGCCAACCTATAACAAAGAAATTAAAATCACTGGAGGTTAATTTCACAGGTTTATCCAGCCAATATCAATTCTAGCAATTTATATTCGATTATTGTATAATTGAAAACAAACATATTGCGAAATAAATCAAATTTTACAAAAAAAAAAAAAACAAAAAAATAAATTAGAATGCAAGATCGACTAGAAATTAAAGTAAATTTTTCGGAATATTTATAATTTATTCAATATTTATACATAACTAGTCACTGCTAAGCGTAGACACATTTTGAAATGTTCATCTGTTAGTGATTCGATTTTATTATTTTCATATGAGAAAATACCGATTCACATAGATAGGTGGAACCAAAATACGCGGTCAATTGCAAAGCAATACCTTTTAAACATGGATATTTATCTTGATGTAGCAACGACCAATAACTATTTTCAGAAGCTCTTGCTTTTATAAAAATATCAGAATTAAGGCCTATAATTTCATTTTCTATTTTTGAAGAATCAATATCATTAGTGTGGTCTTGTATGATGGTGTGATAAATAAGCATTAGGTACCGTACCGAACTATTCTTATTTTATATTTTGATGATAAGACATCTTCTGGGTACCCAATTACCGTTAGAATTTTTATTTTTTTTCATGTACTACTGACGATGATGTACCTTTCAGGTTCACAAAACTTTTATTTCATTTCTATAACAAAATTATCATTAGGTATCGAACAATTAAAACTATTAAAAACCCACATCTTGAATTTCCTCTGATGGTTTCAAGTTTTTATAAAATTGGTGGTAAACTGGCGATAAGAAGTCAAGAAATTTGCTTAATTTTTACTACCGATCGACTGAAAAAAATCGAAAGATCGACTGGTCGATCCCTATCGACCGTTTGGACGACCCTGACTTATAACAATACTTCTTGACTTATAATAATACTTCATAATTATAATAAGACTTCAAAACATAACACAAACATATTAAAAGTGTAATTGCTTCATCATGATTTCAACTCTACACAAAAGACATCTTGCTCATAATACTGACCAAACATTTTAGTCTTTTTCCGGTTTGTCCAGGAGCCACAATGTTTGGTGTATTTAAGTGTTAATAACCAGATAATTAATTCTATTTTTTTAATAATATTTGATGCATATGACATCGTATCCTATATCTACTAACCTTCTTGTTACTATTAAATACATAAAAGGATTGTTTTATTTTTTTCTCTTTTGACAAGTGCATTATTGGTAAATCAGTCACACTTGAAGTATATTTCTTGAAAACTCTTTATATTTGTAAGATATAAAATTGTTATAAATTAAGAATTTATATTATTAAATATTTCAAAATTAAATATAATAATAATAATATGTATATGTGATTGCTTATAAATTAACATTTTACTATACACTTGTATGAACACCATACATAAACAATATTAACTATTTAATATAATTATTTATAGAATGTAACTTTAAGATACTGAGAGAATGATGCACTCATTATATTTCAACCAGAATTTAGGTCACTGATTTTTCTTTCTAATTATTTAATTTTCTTCTTATAACAATTTATATGTTTGTATATTATATTATCAATGTATTGATATGTTTCATCATTATTGCAAATTTAATACACAAAGGTGATCATATGAATGAATGTAACTAGAAGATATATTAATTCTTAAGTATCGAAAAGTAAAATAATTAATATAAATGTTTATGAGGGTGTTATAGAATTAATAATTTAATTGAATTCGTATTTAATTTAAAATTATTAAATTACTTTTGAGAAAATTTTCAATATAATATGAAAGTATTTGTTTGAGATATTCGAAACGTTTTTAAAATGAAAGGGTTGGACATAGTAATAATAATGTACATAGAAAGAAAATCCTTGAATAATAAACCGATAAAAATATTGTTTTTAAAGAAGTATGAATAATGTTTTTATTAGAAATATAAGTGGAGAAAAACAAGTAACTACGTATATAACTTTTTAAAATTCAAGTTCATATATTTTGTTTTTAGGTAACGTGAAATTGACAGTTTTGTTATAAATAACGATCTTGGCGGTAATCTGTTCCTGCAAAAAGTGTTCACAAGCTCAGGAAAGCTGTGGTAAGATGTTAGCCGATATCTGAAATTGAAACAAATAAACTAAATAATTTTTTTTTGTTGTTATTCATTATTATACATTTTAGTACTGTTGCATCGCCTGGTTGACATTATCGCAAACATTATATTTTGCAATCGAGTTCAAATTTAATTATTATTTCACTATAAATTCAAGGTAATATTTTTATAAAAATTAATGTATTAATACATAATTTAAGTACCTACTGTTTATGAAATTGAAATAAGTACTAAAATAATTTGATAAGATCTCTGTCTAATAAAATGAAAATAAAATTTAGGAAATATATATACAAATCTATAGTTGAATAGATATAGATAGAATTTTACGAAATTTAAATTCATATAGCGTAAACGATACAATTATTGACACCCATAAGGAAAGTTACACTTCAAGTGAATCTCTTTCGGTTATTTGAACAGATATTAATAAAAAAAGAATGAAGTAGTTAGCTAAATTTATTTTTGAACTTTTTTTAAATAGCTATTTTTAAAAAAATATCAAAAAAATTATTATATTTTATTAAAAAAGGGTTTTTAAAAATACTTCCAAATAGACAGTTATTGACACCTCAAACCAATTATTGACATCACAAAAAAGTACAATTATTGACACCCAAATATTGCCATTAATATAGAGTGAAAAAATTACATGCAGGTAAATATGATGAGGATTATCAAAATAAATACATAATCTGAAGATTAAATATTATTTTAATTAAAAAAATAAAATAATAAAACAAAATTATATAAAGAAAAAAAAATAAAAATTCATTTCAGTCTTTAAAAAAAAACAATAACTAAAATAACAATTCAGTTATTACTTATTATTAGAAAAACGATCAGAAATAAATCTAAAAGCTATTGTATGAATTAGAAATACAATGAGTTATTTGGGAATATATGGCACTCATTTTCATGAGGCATTGAAGATGATGTTCAATCTGGCATTTCAGGATTATGCAAATTAAACATATAAGTACATTTGTAGCAATTAAAACCTTTCGATATAAAAATATTCCGAAGATGATAAGTTCAGATAAGATGAGCTCTTTATGATTTTTTCTTGTTGTGTGCTTGAGATGTAGTTTTGATTACTTTCAAAATTTTGTTCTCCTTTTATATTTATAATATAAATACATCTACAAAGTAAATGATCGGAAACTTCACTACCATGCTGACTGACTAAAAATGGATAGAAATCCTGGGTTTTTATTTATTCATAAAAAACTTACTTTGTCATCCATCTATTGCCACCTAAACCAAGGCACCAATTTTTCTGCATGAATTTCCTTATTTATTCGGGCAAACCTTTGTAACCACAAATGACCATGGGTGGCACAACATCTCCAGAAGCAAAAAATGAAAACATCACTATTAAATTTGATTTAACATTGCCTCAATCAACTTCATAAATATTTTTGCATCCTTTTTTTGCTAATACCGTTTTTATTTTTGGACTGAGAAAAAAAGGTTTCGTCCCCATTAAATAGTCTGGTTGGATCTTCCATTATTATATCTTCAAATATTTTTTTGTAGATATTGTTAAATATTGTCAAACCATAATGTAATATTTTGGAATGAAACTGTAGCACTGGCTGATGTTACTAGATCAGGAGTTCTGAAACATATTAAAAAAAGCTCTAAGCCGCCCATCACCTGGAGTATTACTTTCCGCAAATGGGTGATCTCTAAGATTTTTTTCCAAAAATGTTTTCGCTGCATATATGAGATCTTCTTTCCTTTTAGAATAGCCCTTTTATTGTGATTTCCGATTCCATTTTTCAATTGCCATTTCTTCTTTATCTAACAGTATTATTAATGGTCCAGGCCGAAATTTAACAAAATTGGAACGCAATCGCAAAGTCAAGGTCGATCGCAGTATTTCATATATTGCAACGATACATCATCTATAGCTTTCTCAATATATTTTTCATCATATTTTCCAGTGTTTCTTGACATTACGTATTATCTAGAAATTATTATACATTTATTGACACCTGCAAAATGTACAAATATTGTCATGGGTACAATAATTGTACTTCCATATAATACATTTATTGACACCCAATGTATAATAATAAGACAAACTTAAAAAATAACCCAGCTATTGACACTATCCTTATGATAGGTATTTAATTAAAAAAACTTAATTTTTTTTTTATAAAAATAATGAAAAACACTATTATCTTTTGAAATAATACACATATTCAAACCACTGGTTCCTTATCAAATTCTGCAAATTTTCCACCAAAAATTAAATCACTAAAAACTGTTGTTTACTTTTTGAAAATTCAAGCATAACTAAACTTTAAATTAAAGCGCAAATTAATCCGCAGTAAGTGTAAAATCAAAATAAAACGGTAAATATTTAATAAAAATTAATTTAAAATGAAAAAAATTCCAAAACATGGCGAGAAATTGTTTATGAAAATAGCAGTGTCAATAATTGGTTGCAAAATCAGGGGTGTCAATAATTATACTCGTTACTTTAATTCTCTTGTGGAAAACTTTATGTTTGACGAATTTCCAATAATTCTACGTGGTAGAGAATTGTATAATGTTTAACCAGATACGAATATTCTCTGAGACGATAGTAGAGATTGATCACCCACAATCTTAATATCATTTCGATTTCGGGTGTTTACACGGGCCTTTCTGTTTCCGATAATTCTGGTTTAAGTTCAATGTACTTTGACTATTCGTCGCAATTTAAAACTAAAAAACTACAATTGCATATATTCAAAACAAGGTTAATAATAAATTTACGGCAGATTCAACTCCAACTGAATAAAGGGTTATTAAATCTACAGTAGATTCAACTCCATATATAATCAATGATTTTTTTTCTGGATTCATGTTCTATTTTGTACTATTAACTATGAAAGCTATCTCAACCTTGACGTTATGCTCTTGGTAAATATTATTTTCAATTGGCAACAATATTCAAATTATATCATAGTATAATAAAATTTTGGATCTATTACATCAGATATCGTTGGTCAATTAAAATTTTATTAGGTATTCTTGAGAGATAAAAGATTTGAGTCGAAAACAATTGCGACGTTTACATTCGTCTAACAAATTTTTGATTGTCAGCTAAGCATAACATATTATAATATTTCTATATTGAAAAGTTAAAAAATGTAACTTTTGCGACGTACAATGAGTTTCTTAATTTCATCTTGAAAGGACTCTAAGATCATAAAAGGCAATGAAAGTACACTGAATTTAATGGTACTCTTTTCAAAATTTTATGGATAGATTCAATTAAATATATCAAATATACATTATAGTATATTTTATATTGCATATTGAATATTATTTAGGAAGTGGTTATCCTTTCATAGATTGATAATTAGCAGTAAAAGAAAAGTTATATTTTTTAACATTTCTGGTACTAGTTTAAAAGGTTCTAGTTTAAAATACCATTCATTTAGTTGCAAAAAATTTTTGAATCTAAATGAGTTTAATTCATTATTATCTTTTAGATTGTTCAATGAAAATGCAATCTGTATAGAGGAATGTTTTACTGTTGAAGATATACCTACCTTGTTTCAAATACCTTGGTGTATTGATTTATGAAAAGCTGAAATGGTCAGAGCATACCTCTCAGTTAAAGCAATATCTTTTGGCTTCAACTAGGAGCATGTTTTATTTGAGTATAGTTTGTTCACAAAAGGTATTGCTTATGGTATATTATGCTATTTATGAATCTAAGCTCCGTTATGGTGTAACGAGTTGGGGAGGTGCTAATTTAAATAAAATCAGGCCACTATTGATTTCCAAAAAGCATGTGATTAGACTAATTAGCCAAGTGAATCGTTTTTGTAATAGTTTTGTTTTATTTCAAAGGTTATGTATTCTTCCCATTAGACATCTAAATTATTATAAGGTTTTAAAACTTTTTTTTTTCCAGAGATGTGGTTGGTGGATGGACCAGGATTTTCTTTCATCATTATATAAGGGCTAATGCTCAACTAATGGTTGTGCTTCCTTCTTACAATACCAAAGTTTACAAAAAGATGTTTGATGTTGTTGCCCCTAAATTGTTTAACAGTCTTTCGCCACATCCTAGAAGTATTAGAGTACTGCCTTCATTTACTAAAAATATCAAAGCTTGGATTTTGGATTTTGCCATGTGGAAAACTTGTTAAATACTATAGCTTAACCTTTGAATATTTCATTTTTTTTTTTTGCTGTTTTGTATGTTCTTGAACCTCTGATATATTTTTGTTATATTTTTTGTTCTTATTAATTTTGTTTTCTTTTCCTATTGTTATTATATTTTCCTTTTAGATACTTTTTATTTTTTTTTGTCTTTTACTAGTACTCTATACTTATCAATGTATTTTCTTTAAGTTTTTTTTATTTTTAATTCTTCAATTTTTTTTTATTTTTCTCTTTCAATTTTCAATTTTTTAATTTTAAATTTTTTTCACTAAAATAGTTATATAGTTTGAATTTTTCTCTTATTTAATATTATTTTTATACGAAATTTGTAAGTTTTTCATTTATTATTTTTTTGAATTTATTTTTAATATCTGTTATACCCCACAATTGTTTGAATTTGAATTTTTATAATGAATTGTATTTTTTGTTAATATCATAGTTTGAGATTTAGAATAAAATACAATAAAAATAAAAAAAAATAATATAATGTAGGCTCAAGGTCAAAATTTTTTAAACATAAAGATAAAAATCTCTAGGTATAATTAACTAATTTTTTTTATAGTTATTTTTTATAAGTCTTCTGAAGATATAATAACCGAAATCGATTAAGTTATTCAATAAAATTAGTCAAACATACCTAGAGTTTTTAGTCTTTATTTTCAAGTCGCTATATTAAATTACTAGCTTTGTAACCCGTCATAAATGACGGAAGCAAAATAAATCCTAGTTTCTTTTTCTCTTTTATTAGATTCTTTATTCCGAAATTACAGTACTTATATTTATATCACTTTTTATTTATTTTTATTTATGTTTATATTGGCCTAACACTAATCTTTTTTTTTTTATATAACAGAAAAAGAAGTACCATACCAATAAATTTGTATAAAATGTTTGTATTTTTGTATGGTATACTCGTACTCACTTCCATTTAGTTATAATTCGTTAGTTGGGTTCCATTTAGTATAAATTATACCGTATTAGCGTTATTGTGGCCTCTGGGAGAGCAAATTTAAAAATGGGATCTTATTTTCATATATATTTTGTCTTTTGTATAATGTATAGGGATCTTATTTTGCTATATGAATAAACTGTTATTATGGTATTGTGTTATTTTTAAAAAAATATTCAAAATTTTGTATCTAAATTGGTAAAATTTACAAAAAAATACAAAAACATTTTCATCAATAATTTTCAATTTAAAAAAAACAATGTTTTATTATCCGGCGTAGATGTAGAGTTAATTATCCTACTCTACTTCTATCAAGTTCTATTGATTGAACAGTGAACCTGAACAATGAAGTGAAAAGTGAACACTTAACACTAAAAATAAAATAATATTTTTGGAATGGAGCATATAGAACAGATACAGCAAATAATAAAAAAAAAAACAAAAAAAAAACGAAAATAATTTTTTTTGAGTGAAGTGAGTTACGCACACAATAATGACAAAAATAAAAGGTAGAAGCAATAAAGTAGTATAATGTATAATATTATACAATACAAATATGCTGATACACATATATATTATTGTGTATAATTTTAAGTAATAAGAATAACCTTTGAGTGAATTATGTTTTTTTTTTGTGTTAAATGCTGTTTGCCTTTTGCTTATTATACCATATTAAACTATTGATTAAATTTCTATTAGTCCTTATTATTATAAATCAAAAACATTGTTTGTTTTATTTATATTATTATTATTATTTATTATTTTTCCTTATTATTTGCAAAGAAGACTAACATTAAATTAAAAAAATATATTTCATGCAATCAATTTTTCCTGCAAAGGTTCAGCATGGTAGACAGGGGTTAAAAAAAAAGCACCAAAGCAATTTGTATATATATGCATTTGTATACATATGCAATTTGTATATGTGTTGGAGCGTTCCGTCGAACTTACAAACATCCAGATAAATGCAGAATAATATATATATAATTTGGAAGGAATCTGAATGATAGGTTTTTTTTATAACATCCTCATAATCATAATATATACATTTTTCTATTTTTCTTCAAAGCTTAAGCTTAAGTTTTTTTTTTTACTTTTATTTCGATAATATGTACAATCTTATACTATCCTTAACCTACAAAAAAAAAGTTAGCAAAACAGGTTCTTCTAATTTTAAAATTTTCAACATTTAAAAAAGCGTTTTTTTTTTACGTCAAATTAATCTCACAATATAGGTGTAATTTTTAAATCTAACCATTACTTAAATTGGTATGTATGTAATCTTCTATTTAATTCGCATTGTAAAAATATGTTTCCTAACCTAACTTATACCTATTCTTTAAAACTACTTAAATTAACCTTACAAACTAAAGAATTTACAAATTTATTCCGGTATTTTATCTCCATTTTATTTATTTGTCCTATTTTACAAAGGTGTTGACCATCAATGAATATTTCTTATTTTTTTTTTCCCCCTACGGAGGTGGCTCTAATATGTCAGAGCCGGCATGTAGGCTTTTTAGCCCTTTATGCCGTCCGTCACCCCTCAACTTAGTCGACCTTAGGTTTAACTTAGGTAACTTAGGTTTGGGGGATTTATCCTGCAGAAGTTTTCTGAGGTTATATAGTGCGTTTCCAGCAGCCTGAGTCTCAGCCTTGAAAGAGCTAAGCACTCTCCTACAACGTGTGTGGAAGTTTCTTCCTCTTCCAGACAGTGTCTACAGGTTGGGTCGTCACTTAGTGCTAGTCTACACATGTGTTTATTCATGTGGTTATGATCAGTAAGTATGCCCACCATCTTCCTACAGTCTCCTCTATTGAGAGTTAGCAGGAAGTTGGTTATTTTGGTGTTTATTCTTGGTGCATATATTTTGGAGACCCTGTGGCCTTCCATACGCTCCCAAAGAATATTTGCTTCCCTTTTCAGGGTGTTTTCTATTGATAGTTTAATATTACCAATAGATATACCAACTGCTGGTTCCGGGCCATAAATGTTTCCCGCCGATGATCTGGCGCATGATCTGGCCTGATCTGAATATTTCTTATAGTTTTGTCTTTATCGTATCGTATTTCATATTATCTCTATCGATATTGTCTGGATTGCATTAAATTTTTTTGTACTACAATGAATTTATACTGTAATAAAATAGTATAGACATGATTTTGGTGTTGAATGTAATTATTTTTGTCTAAAAAGATGAAACGCTCAGGAGCTATGAAACCTGTCGTGAATATAGTTCAAAGCTTAATCAAATTCAATTAAACAACTCCTTGTTAAGCAAATATTATGGTTTAATTATACGTGATTAGTTTTAGAGCTAATTCTTACTTTGACTGCTCAAAATAACTCCACAAACAATTTATCTCAAATATCATAAATTTCGTAGTAGAGTTTATTTTAATTAAATTTTCTTCAATTATTTATTTTTATTTTTTTTTTTTGTACTTAGTATTCGTGTAAATTTACCAAGAATTCAAAATTAAATAAGACCCATTCAAATTTAACTATGCAAAAACAATTTCACTAAAAATTAATAAAAATAAAAAACCTCACCGCTATATTGTTTCAATAAATTAACTCACAACCTAAATATCGTAGTGTACGAAATTCAATCCGAATTGATTGATTATTTTGTGTATGTTTTCAAGTTACACATTACACCATTTGACTTTATTATAAGTATGACATCATATTACAAATAAAATATTATGTAGAAAGTTCAAATATTCGCACCCTAGAGTAAAGAATAAATCATAACTTTCTTTTCAAAAAAACAAACAATAACTTTTTTTTTCAAATTTTTAATAATAAATTCTCTCATCCATACCTTATAACTCTAGTCGCGTATATACAAAGAAAAAAAAATGTATATACGTTTATTGACATTATTGATGAGAGTTGGTGTTACTGGGTTATATTTTTTGAAAAAAACTAAAAATTAAAAAAAAAAATGTGAAAACATCTAAAATCAAATAGATTTTATGTACTTTTCTTAAAAACAAAAAAAAAAATAATAATAATAAAAACAATAAAAAGTTAAATAAAAACTCAAGCTCGTATGATATTTTAGAATGCGCGATAATAGATAATCATCCCAGAATAGCAATATCAGCAGTTTGTCATCTTGTTAAATAAAAAGTTTTAATTTTTACGAAAAATTTTGTTTACAAACTCAAATCCATCAAATGATTACTTAAAATGACACCATCAATTTGTAAATTTTTCCAAATAATATGGTGAATGTTTTTTTTGTACCTATTTGACATGTTTGTACTATAAAGACTTTACAGAAGTGTTATTATAAAATAACTTGTTAAATAAGTTTTGCTCTACTTCATTTAAATTCACACTCAGAGAAATGTTTGTTCAAAGTGATTGCAAGTTTTAATTAGATATGAAGAACATGAGGTAGTTATAAATGCGGGGGGAAAATATTAGTTTGTTTTGAACATGGATTGAATCAACACTACTTTTTCGTTGTTATCGAATTACAGTAATATGCTGTCAGTTTTTGATTCAGTCTTTAGGTTTGTATTCTAATATGTTTTCTTGATAATCAAATATTAGAGAAAATTAAATTTTATTTGGATACGATCACAGAATGTCTATCACTAATGTAAGGTTCATTAAACTTGCGAAAACACTATACTCCAATTGATGTTGTCTATCAAGATCTCAGAATTTTTAAATCAAGTGAATTGCATAAAAATTCAAGAAAACTCAATTTTATTACTAGAATTGTGAAACTTTGTGACATCATCAATACTGCAATTGCAAATAATTTGTGCCAATGTGCCCCATTTGTTTTTATCCCTTTTTGAAAGATTTCGTTTCATATGAATGATATGTCGTGTATTTTGTAAGGCATTAACCTAAATGCCATTCATTTAAAAAAAAAATCTTTCGTTTGAATTAAACAAACGATTTTGAATATCAAAAAATTGGGTAGTAAAAATAGATATGTGCATTCAAATGCTGTAGGTTTTTGGGTGAAAATACTTTTTTGCTACACCTGCAAGAGAAATACCAAGAAATATCAGTTTACAAACCTAATTTACATGCATATGTTCCTGATTTGAATCACTAACTTAAAATGAAATCAATTCGAATTGATAAATTGATAAATTGATTAAAAACTAAAAATAGAGGAATTTTCTTCGTGGGATTTTGCACTTACGAAACCGCGATGGCGATGATAGTCCACATTTCTAATGGAAGTAATGATCCGCATTATCTTTGTTTGAATGTATATATCCAGTAAAAGTATTTAAAAGTAAAGTTGGAACAACACTGCCAATGTGGTCGAGATCTATTCTACTAGATATAAGGTCAAGCGAAAGTGTAAAGATGTCACTTTTGTGGGCACGAAAAAAAAACTTTAACTTGAATTATTGTAACTATACTTAATAATTCTGTTATAAAATTTTTATTAATTAATTGAACTCACAAATTAATTAAAAAATTTAAAAATAAATAAATTAAGAAAAATTAATTGTTTTATTAATTTTTAATCCAAAATTCACTAAAATCTGTGCGTTTAGCATATTGCACTGCAAAATATTATAGTGCAGAATAAATATCCACTTTTCTTCTTCATTAGCGCAAATCAAAATTTAATTTTGTGTATCCCCTTGTGCATCACGCCATTAATCTTTTCGGTTAAAAGACCGTGTTTGCAGGTAAAAAAATCCATAAACTTTATCTACGCCGGAGTCCTATCAGCAATTTCATAATTTTCCCACCGATCGTCTATCTTCAGTTCGTTTCTTCTACAGCACATTTTAATTATTTTTTCTACTAGGGCATACTTTTGACTAATACCGGTCTGAAATACAGATAAAACTTTGGAAAGCTCTGTTAATCCTGAAAACTTTGATGATCATTAAAATCTATTATAAACATTGTTATGTTTCTAGTCGTTATAAATTTTTTTACAAGACCTAAGCTGTAAGAAATCTACGCATCTATTGTACGTCCCCGTTTATTATCTTAGGACAGCATGTATATGTCCTTGATGAACTCTATTATTATTGCTTTGATGTCAATTTCAGAAATAGACGATGCGCATTCCCGGGAAATATTTATATATTCGAGCTATGGCGCCGCAAACAAATAGAATATGAGAGGAGAAATCCTCTTCTACTAAGCACAATTTAGATCTGTCTCTACCTACCAATCTGATTGGACAAATTTTTGTTAATTGGTTCATGGCCTTCTATAAACCAAGTCAGTGTTGTGACATTGGATTTAATCCCCTTGATTAATTGATTTAATCCGTGAATACTAAGTTTGAATATGGCTTTAGACTGTGTAAGTCCTTGGAAAGTATCTAATATGTTTTGATATCTCTAGTTTCCCATTGTAAAATAATATTCTTTGTAGGTAGGCGTTTAAACGAGAAATACTTGGCCCTAAGTATTGACTTTTCGCATCTGTTTTTGCAAGGACATCTTCTTCTTCATTATCTTGAACTTCTGCTCTTTATAAGTAAATTAATTCTAATTACAAAAATAAAAAAAATTTTTTTTGTATTTCAGATAAAAAAAAGCAAAAACTACAAATTAAAATCAAATAATTTTGAAAAAAAGAAAACAAATTATTATTTTTCACAATTTTTTTAATTGGTTTTAGGGCATATCATAATTTTTGCATTCTGAAAGACATACAAACATTTTTGTTCATCTTCTTTTTGCTCTCACCTTAAATGAAGTTGTTTAAATTCAAATAAAAATAAATTATTTTTTATTTAAATTTTTTATTACTTTTGTATTCGATTCAGATTTGTAATGAAGATCAAATTTGAAAAAAAGAGACTGATGTAGAAATTGCAATCAATTATTATCCCTTAAGCTTTTTTTTTTTTGAACTCATAATCCAAAATTTTTTTTGTGTAGAAGAAAATGTTGCGCTTTGTATTTTGATGGGCTATCCATGTGCAATAATTTGTTACTATTATCTTATGAATAGTATTTAGAACCGTGATTTCTCCCTGGTTACTGCAATTTGCCAAGTCTGCTTTCTTTGGTTTCTTGACGATCATTCCTTTCTTTCATGATGGTGGTATATTCTCTTCTATCCATTCTGATGTGGAGTCCAATTGTTTTTGCCAATAGGTCTGGGTTCAGGCTTACTATTTCTGCCGAAATCCCATTTTCTCCTGTTGATTTTTTGTGTTTCAGGATGTTGATTGTAACTTTTCTAAATTTGGTGCTTGGGTAGCGGCTAAAATATAATATAATTATTTTTATTTTTAAATATTTTAATTAAACTATTTTATTTTTTTTTATCTTGAAAATTTGATTGCTACTTTTTTGACATTATTAATTTGACAATTTTGTTTGTTGCGTGATGGCTGGGCTCATTCTGTTCAAGAGGTTAGGGAATAGAAAATGTTGCACCTTACTACAAGTATTCGGTTTATAATTGCAAGCGTTCTAATAAAAAAAAAGGTATGATGAATTTGTAAGTAAATACCTACGTATTTTTGTTCAATTTGAAATGAAAACTCGAATGAAGAAAAGAAAAAGCTAGAATTTATTTTACTTCTGTCATTTATGGTGGGTTACAAAGCTAGTATCTACTTAAAGGTTATGCTACAAAAATTTAATAAAATTTGAATATTTGTGATAAATACAGCATGTTTCAGTAGTATAACATTAGTTTTCCGATTGACCATTACATTTAGTTACTTACATTTTTTTTTTCCTATTACTCCGCGTGGAAGCATAGGGCTTCGATAGTGAACCTCCATTCCTCTCTGTTGAATACTATTTCCTTAATATCGTCCCAGGTATAATTGTTGATTGTTAATTCTTGATCAATTGTGCGTCTCCATGTGTTGTATGGTCTGCCGGGTCTCCTTTGCCCTTCTGGATTTTACTCTAGAACTCTTCTCGCTATATCACTTTCTGATTTCATTAGTGTATGACCTATCCATTTCCATTTTTTCCTATTTATCTGTCTGTTGATAGGTTCTTCTCCAGTTATCATCCATAAAGTCTCGTTGCTAATTCTTGCCGGCCAGAATATTCTGCATATAATTCTCAAGCACTTGTTGATGAATACTTGTAGCTTCTGTTTGATTCTGACCGAAGTGAGCCATGTTTCACTGCCATATATTAATGTTGACTTAACACATGTTCTGAATATTGTTAGTTTTGTTGTTCTCGATATTTGGTTGCACCACCATATCTTCATTAGGCTCCCAAATGTTCTTCTTGCCTTATTTATACGGTTGTTGAAATCTTCTGTTGTACCTCCTCTTGATGTTATGACGCTCCCCAGGTAGTTGAATTCTTCTATGTATTCTATCTGTTGTCCACTAACTGTTATTGGCTCACTATCACTGTTGTTTGTCCTCATTGCCTTGGTTTTCTCGATATTTAATTCCAGTCCCGATTTCTTTGCTTCTTCCTGTAATCTGTTGACTTTGTTCTGTAGGTCCCTTTGATTTCTTGATATGAGGCATACATCATCTGCGTAATCTAAGTCTTCTAAGTTGCCGAAGAGATCCCATTCTATTCCGTTTATTCCAGTGCAAACTTTTCTTAGAATGTCGTCTAGTATTGTGTTGAAGAGAAGTGGTGATTGTGGACATCCTTGTCTAACTCCTATATTGGTGTAGAATGGATCACTGATGTTACCTCTGTGTTGAACTGTTGTCTCTGCATCTTTATACATCGCTTTGATGATGTTGATGATTTTTTCAGGAACTACCTTCTTTGTAAGTGTTCTCCATATAGCGCATGTTGTGACTGTATCGAATGCTTTCTTCAAATCTATGAATAGTAGATATAGTGGGGCATTCCATTCTACTGATTGTTCAACTATACTACATTTAGTCTGACTAAAACAAAGTTTAAATTGAACAAAGTCAATTCTTAATGGAATTGAGGTCTATATCAAATAGTTTAAATAGGTATTTTGGTTCTACGTCAAATCTTTTAAATGTCAATTAAAAAAAAATGTCAAAAGTTATTACATTTTTTCCAAACAAATTCAGGAATATTCGATGTATGACATATTAAGGATACTTCTGTAGAACCATATTTGAATTCAAATTGGTTTCATTTTATTGGTGGAAGCTGAATATTACTACCATACTTTCAACCCCATATAAGTATTGATAAAACATATAGGCATATAGGATATCATAATAACGTTGGCACAATTGTATTTTCCACTGAAAGTTCTACTGATGTTTGAAAATGTTTTTTTTTTTTCATTTGAATGCTTCTCAAATGCTTTGAATGCTTTTCCTTTGACTAGAGTCCTTTTCTTCATTTTCATTTCTTCACCATGTCAACATTTCAACCAGCAGCGGAAATATTATTTAAAAGTAGACTTCAATTGGTGGATTATCAATCAAGATTGAATCATTGTGTATCGGTTTTTCTTTACAAAAATGGGTATAGTCTTCTTAGCGTTCATAGCTTTCAAATGTAATTGTTCGCTCTGTCATTACGATATAATGACAAAACTTGCAAAACATATTCAATTGTCGGTCAAAGATGTGTGATATTGAAATTTATTTTATTTAAAAACAATTTTAGCATAGAAAACGAAATGCAATGAGCTGGGATTAGATCATTTTGCTATGCTACGTGTTTTTGCATATTAGATAGCGTACTGAGATTTATGTGCGATACGAATAATTGACAAAGTAATAAAAAATGTTCAGTAAATTTTTGTTTTAGAATTAGAGTAATATTTCAACATTGAACCTGTCTCGTATTAAGCCCAATATTTAACCAATCCGATTTAATTAAAACTCTGAATAATCTAGTACATAATTTATCATTAGCTTTCTTTCATCGTTTCCAACTTATACTCCAGCATGCATCATTCCTACATATTGCAGAATTTTAATACGAAAATCTATGGGAAATAAATCATAAGAAAATAAATCTAAACTTTTTCCCACTAACCATAAAAAGCAATTATGATTAAAATTGAAATTTATTGAATGGTTGAAGTGGAGGATTTAGTAACTACATTAATATAATATTATAGGTTGAATCTTTGATTAGGCGCTTAACCAATTCATATTAATTTTTTTTTTTGCATTTGTTGGCAAAACAAATGGAATTGATTCGTTATTTTTTTATTTTATTTTATTTTTTTTTTATTTTGAGATTATTTAATTTTAACTGTTTTTGTTTTACATGTTGCAGATAAGATTGTGTTGTAAGAGTTAAAAAAAAAAAACAACTGCTTCACGGTTACTATATATTATGTTATGTACATAGGTATGAAAGTATATAAATTTTAATTGTCGGTTAATATTGAAACAAATTACACGATTCTTTACGTGAGTAAATTTTTTCATTTGTTTAGTTACATTTTTTAAACCACAAAATAATTTATAATTTAGTTAGTGATGGTAGCGGCGGCAGCAACAAATATCAGCGACAGCAGTTCATACCTATCATACATTTAATTTGCAAAATTCCATTAAATTCATAAATTTTCAGAACAAAATAAATTTATGTTCTCCTTGCTTTTTTTTTTTTTTTTTTTTTTTTTTGTCTTTTGGAGAGTCACGACATTTTACCGGTTAAAATTTGAAATATATTGTTATACACGAGTATATTATTGCCCCATGTAATTATACTGATATTAATTTTTAATTTCATAACATTATTATGTAAGTCATTGTAATGAAAATCGATCAAAAAGGAAAGAAAATATTAACCAAAAACAAAATGTTCGCCTCCCACCACTATCAAAATATGAAAAAATATAGTTTTTATTAAAATTATTTAACCCTATAGTGTGTAGATGCGATTTAATGTAAAATTAGAGGTCACAACTGAACATAAAGTAGTTATAAGTATATAATTTTTGTAATAATAATGACGACACATCTTATGTGCTAATTAATTTAAGAAGAATAATTTCAATAACAATGTTTAATTCACAACTGTCCTGTAACGTCATCCGTGGGAATAGGGTGGAAAAAAAAACCCATGTTTAGTTATAGATTAATTAAATGAAGTTATTATTAGATCATATATTACAGGGAAACCTCCATGGTTAATTGTACAATTCCACCTTGTTAGATTCAATACGTGATACCTCTTTCGGATTTGTTATTTCGGCTTATCTGTGCAGACTGTATCTGTATCAATATGAGGGCTATTATATGTATAACAAGTTGAGTGTAACAATTTTTTTGTGTTAGTCTATGTAAAATTCTTAATAATCTTGGTATGATCATTTATATATTATGCAATACACTTTTGTGTTGTTGTTCAGTTAGACATAAATGAATTGGCAAATTATTATTGTAAACAAACGATTTCCGACGATAGCAGAATAGCGGCGGAATGTACTGATGGCAAGAACAATTAGCACAGCATACTCTAATCCAAACCACCCATTACATAAAACTGTATAGAAATTCCAATATACTATAGACTGGCATTCAACAAGTTAACCATAATTACAGAAAAACAGGAATAAACTTCAAAAACTAAGTAGAAAACACTTAAACCGACTAAATAGAAAGCATTAACAGACTCAATTAAACTAGCAGACAAAAAGCAAAACAAGAAATTAATAGAATATTACCGACGCTAACCCCACTTACAACGACATGGACCTAGCCAAAAAAGTCAGAATAAGACATCTTCATTGGCTAGGGCATGTAGAGCGTATGGATGAAAATGCTATCGAAGATATTTCGCTCGTGACCGAAGTCAGTGAAGGACAATTTTTCGTCAGGCACAGGACCTTCAAGACCTGTAGCGCCCAACAAGTAAGTAAGTAACACCACTTACATATAGACATATAAGAAAATCTATCAGATATGCTAAACTACATCAGCGTCTTGCAAACGAAAGCACTGAAAATAGCCCAGATTTTGGAACTGCTATTATCATTAGACTAAATTCAATTTTAGACTTTATTCTAGGCAGACTTTATTCTAGACAGTTCTATAAAATGATGGGTGGAGTTGCAACCGAATAGGTTGAAGTCGATCTCAGCTGAGCAAATTCAAGCATTAAATTTACCCATAACGTTTTGAAGGTTGCTAACCAGAAGACTGCTGAACTCTGACTGGTATACGATTAGATCCTGTAAAATTTCCAGACAGTTGTATAAAACAATTACAACTATTCGATACTACGCGTTGCGTCGCACTCAAATTTTTACGTATACAAACAAACCTACTCACTTCAAATAGGGTGTAAACACAAAGGTTAATAATGTATAAATTTAGTTTTATTCTTCAAAATTATTATTGTTTGTAAAATGTATATTTTGATAATAATACAGGTCAAGTTATTTAAAATGATATATGTTGAAACAACCAGAAATATTCATTTATATTATTTTGGGCAAAACGTTTTATTTTACGAGTTAATCCATTAATTTGGAACCAATAAATTTATACGATTTTTAAGATCAATATTTTCCAATTTTATTTTTTTTATTATTCTTATATTTATATTCGAATCTTATATACTCTTATCTCATATTGCCATTTTAATATTCTTTTTATTGGTCTTTTGTAAGATTTCGTAAATTTATTATCAAATTTTATTCCGGATGATGTAAGCATAAAATATTGTGGTTAATTTATTTAGTCCTTAAAAACCGAAATTTTTTAAAATGTAATTAAAAGAAAAAAAAAATCGTATAGACGAACTTTCAGTTATTATTGTATTCACAATAATTAGACGAAAGTTAAAATACAACAACAAATTATTTTTCTAACAGTAAATTTTTTTTTCAGGCTTTTAAGGTATGAATAATTTTCTGTCAGTTATGATTTTCTCACTTTTTGATGTAATTTAGCAGCTGCTCTTGGATTAGTTTTGTGATAAATTTTAGTGCGTCTGCCTTAAGCCTTACCGTTTTGACTGGAAGCATCGATTATATTCTGTATATGATTTACCAGCTCACAACATAGTTGGATTCTATATTTCTCAATAGGTCTGAGAATAGCTTTAAACATAACGTATTTATTTTACAATAGAATTTGAGATGTTGCGATTAAACAGTAAATACATCTATCTCTGTTCTGTATAAAAATTCAGTTAATTTATTTTAATACTAGTTGTAAAGCCCGTCTCAAGACAGCGTTCTAATTAGAAAAAGAGAACTTCTTATGAAACTGCACAAAAAAGTAAATTCTACTAGACACCTTTTCAATTTATCTCGCTTCTCCTTAATGAACTCAACTCATATTAGAAGGGAAACTCTTCATTTACGTAAACCTAATGCAATTTTTTACATAAACCACAACAAAACATTTCCTGATTAGTTGAAACAACTTTAGCATTGTCCTATAAATGAGAAAGAAAGAGAACATAGCATATGCTTGCCTAAATTTTTATATACAAATTTTTATTGGGGTGACAAAAGATTTGAAAACGTTTATGAAATTTTTATATGCGGGATTATTTATTAAGTACATAGTGAGAAAAAAAGTTCGGACAATAAATAAAGATTTTATATTGAAATTTTAAATAAAGACAACAAAAAGTAAATTTTTTTTATGTTAAAATTTAACTTTTAGGTACTAAATACCACGATAAATAGTTTCATTTTAATACGAAAAAATTATTATATACACTCATTCTATTTGAATCTTATCTTATTAATTTCGATACACGTTTTTGTTTACTATATTTCGTTTATGTTTACTTTTATTTTAAATGTTTGGGTGTGTTAGCAAAAATACATATCCGAGTTTGACTTCTTATTGTTTAGAAATTCTTTGCTTGCAATAAACCTATTTAAATAATAATAAAAACAAAAAAACAAGTTCATCTAAAATAAAAAAGTATAAAACAATAAAAACAAAAATAGAGTATCTATAATTATAATAGCAATGCATTTAAGGACATGCGCAGTAAGCACCTTCTCATTTTATCTCGCTTCTTCTTAATGAACTCTTAATAAGTAAATAAGTTGTATATATGGATGCGAAATGCGCATACGGGTTAAACAAATTTCTATTTGGTTTTATAATATTCAAACTTTTAAGTAAAATAGAGCCATTTTGTGTCATTCAACATCTTATTATTTTTATACTATTTATACTGTATAATGCTATTATAAGATATGTTCTGTTAAAAATCTTAAATTTGGCTTCAACTTAAATTATAATTACAAAACAGGGGCCCCTAGTATTAAGTATATTACACTAAGTCAGGATGTCAAAACCTCTATAATATATACAACATTTTTTGTATATAGTCTATTGGAATGTCAAATTAATTTGACCGGCTCCCTTCCCTCAGTAAGTTTTATTTGAATATGACCAGATCGCCGTACTCTGGAAATTGCAACATACAGTTGCCAATGGCTAAATACTGTTTCAGTCGAATAAACTTCTTCTTTTGCCAATGTTTCTCTTTGTGACTTATTTATGGTCATAGAAAATGCTAATTTAAGTTGTCAACGTCTAAGAATAAATGGCAATTCTGTGCTCGTTGTAGCTAAATCTATTTTAGGAATGAATACAGTTTCACCTAAATTTACAAAGTATTGCCTTTTTGAATAGTCAGCAAAAGTATCCACATTTAGACTATGTCCAAAAATTTCTTGTACGATACAATTATTGCAAATCATATTCGAAGGAACTTCGATTGAATTAGGCAAACTTTGGTCATTCGTTAGATCACCATAACATAATCTTAACATAATCTTCATAACATAATTTGATCAAAACCCTTTAAAAAAATAAAATTGAAATCCAAAATTATTATCCATTTACAATAACAACAACTTATTCAAATGAAATAAATAAAATATACTATATACATATAAATAAACTATATATATATATACATGTGCTCATAGTTTACAATTATCTATATTAAACATCATGTAGCTATTCATAATTTCAAAATCAGTTCTAGAATAAAGTTACATATCTACATCCATATGTCACAATTAGAAGTTTTTTCGTATGCATACACACTAAGTACAGATAAGATTTTGAAGCAGCTGAGAAGAAAAAATTTTTGCTTACAGATTTTGCTTTTTTTTTATTTTATTTTGTCGTAGCAACCTAGGAACGGTTACTACAGCACGTTGGCTTGTTACGTTTTATTATACAAGATGTTTGTGCTTCTTCCAGGCGTTTTGCTAAATGTATACGCAAAAATTCTATAATATAAAAAAAAAAAAAAAATAATAAGTGAGCAGGCTTTCTTTCTCATAGTAAATGTAACGTGATCATTATTTGTGTAATTTGCTCGAATTTTCTAGTTTTATTTAAATGTTAGCCGTAAATATTATATAATAAAGCATTTTAATATTTCATTTAACTCAGTGTATGTAGATACAATTTTTATTATACATTTCCGGAGAAATTTCATGGTCTTAATGAATTTTAATTGAAATACAAGCAAATACTGTAATGATAATCAAATTATGTATTAATACATATTAACGTAATTCCATTGTGAAACAAACAAAATTTTAGGATGATATCAGGCGAAACAACAGATTTCATTTTTAATTAGCTCAATTTTTGTTTTTTGGTTACTTTTTACAACATTTCATAATTATTATGAAGAAATTAAAAATAAGACACTTAATTTTGTACCTTAACGAACAAAATTTAGATCACTCAGAAAAATAAATTTATTTTTATTAAAATTACATCTTCGCATTTCCGCTAATCATAACGCATTTATTTTCTCCGACTGGTAAAACATTAATTTTTTTTTTTATTTTTAAACCCATTTTAATCAAATAAACATGATGATTTTATAGAATTTAATAGTAAGGAAAATTTCAGCTGCTTCAAAATGAATGTTGTAATTTAAAAAAAAAAAAAAACAACATCAAATGAAATAAAAATGCATGGAAAAAGGGAGTTTTTATCATGAAATTATTCCCTTTTTTATACTTTTGTATGAATGTCCATCATCAATCATCTACCCAGTTGGTCGTTTTCAAAACATCTTATTTACCCTTCTTTTATACATACGAAATTGTATAAGTTAATGAGTGAAATTAACTCTATTTAATTTGACTAAAATATTCTTTCTCTTTTTATCATTTTTTTTCTTCTTTGTAATAGATATGTTGTCTCTTTTTATCTAATGTTGTCTGTTTAGTGCATTTTTAAAATTTTTCATATACGAAAAAGAAATGTGTTCATTGTGTTGCTTCAACTGTCTAACCATAAAATCATGCGTTATTGTTATTCTAAATATTTTTGGATAACTGTTTTGATAAATGGCAGTTGCTAAGAGTTGAATAGCCACAATGAGGTTGAGCATATCAATTCGGTCCCAGAAATAGTTGTGATGGAAACGATCATCAACTTTCAATTTAAAAAATATCTAGTAAACTAAAATAAGAGCTTTTTAAATGAAAAGTGAACAATACGGCTTTAGGTCGAAAGGTCAATTGGTGATCTTTTTAGCTTTTTGAAGAAAAAATGGCACCAATGCATATAGAAAAATGCAGTGAAGCCTAGATTATAGCCCAGAAAAGTTTTTGATCGGTTTATTAGTGAAAAAAGTTCGAGTTCTCATATTCCTTCTGATATTCCTTTTTTTTACTAATTTAAACTATGCTATCCTACTCCAACCAAGCAGCACGTAAGTGCCAAAAGTATTTTTGTATACTTTTGTATACGCTTTGGCTGTTTATATAAAAAAAAAAAAACATTTGACCTGGGAAACATTTTCAATACACATTATTCCAGGGTAGAGTCAGAAAATAGAGACAGGTAGGGTGGTGACAGAAAATAGTCTGATTGCTTACTCAATATATCCAGATGATAGGTACAATCAAACCTATCATCAGAGAAGAAAACTATGACCTCCGGTTGTATACCTCCAGAAGGATGGATTTACCTGGATAAAAATAAATATATTCAAAATGAAGACGAATAACCATAATAGACGACCCATAATAAAAATAAAATCTTAAATTCGAAGATAATAGTGAAATATTTAGGTATGATAGGTATGTAACAAATAGAGATTTAATAAACATTGATAAGTATTGGTGGAAAGAATAGAAGAATAGAAAAATGAGTTAACCCATTTAACACTAAACTACCAAAGAAATATTAGTTGTTTCGTAATAAAGATTGAGTGTTTGGCCAAACTTTTATGTTTTTTAATATTTAGCTTAAAATCTTTAACTTCTTATATCTGACGAAAATATTTACGTAATTCCGCCAGAAAATGACAGAAACTTAACAGAAGAAGATTCTGTCTGGGATGAAGCATGTACTGCATATAAGTCGTATAGGCAAACGCTTAATAAATACTGAGGTTGTGGTTAATTCAACTGAAACCCTAGTTTTTGAGTTAGAAATCAGACAAAGGGTAAATGATGAAGTTAAAGTTAGTAAAAAGCAAAAAAGGAAACATTTTTCTGGGAAAAAGGCAATATAGAAAATATTTCTGCATTTGGTGATAATTCTTGTATATTAGGAAATCCTATTTTTTCGCGAATAAATTTATCAAGCAAATCAAATCCCATCGATTTCTTTTTATTATTCTGGACCGATGAATTTATTGAGGACATTGTCAAATATACTAATAATTATTCATAAAAATTTACAAATAATAAATTTTAGACGTAACAAAAAACAAGAAATTTTGGCTCTTTTTGCAATTTTAATTATTAGTGGTTATGCCCATTTACCACGAAGACATTTTTGTATTGGTCCTTGTCAGAAGATATTGCCGTAATGATCTCATATATGCGAAGAAGGCGTTTTGATGACATTTTTTCGTCATTTCACTCTTCTTATTTTTATACGCAAATTCTGATAAAGATGACCAGTTGTGTAAAATACGGCCATTATTAGAATATGCAAATGGTTTTTTCAAATATTTGATTCGAATACATTTCAATTTGTCAATTGAAGAAACTATAATACCATACTTTGGGCGTTATGGTTGTAAACAATTTACAAGAAGAAGGCCGGTTTACAAGAAGAAGGCCGGTAGTAACAATACTTTTGAAAATCATGCAAGATATGCAGAACAGCATTTAATTTTATTTGGACAATCGCGAAGCACCTGCACATATTGCAAATTACGTATCACAAAGAGTTGCAAGACTTGAAACATCCCATTACATGAAAAATGTTTTGTAATATATCATACATAATCTTTGCTAAAATGCTAATATAATTGTTATACCGGTTGTTCCAGAGCATGTGTATCAGCTTTTTAAGAGGGGAAGGAGCCGTTATTTTAAATAAAAAAAGCTTGGAAACGACAGGACCGATCTGTGAAACTTTAACATTTTTGATTTTTAGGAACCCTAATTACAAAGTTTTCATGCATAAGACATGTATTTTCAGAAAAAAGTTAATAGGGTGTTAAATTGGTTAAAACAGGAAAACATAGTATATAGGAATAGTTAGGATAAATATAAGGTAAATTAGGGTAGTTATAAGCTAAATATAATTCGCTGGCAGGTTAGAATAACGGTCAGGATAAATATAAGATAGATTAGGATTTTAAGTAGTATTAAGCATATTAAGCAGATAGAAGTAGGATATTAGGAGTTATAAGCTAGATATAATTAGCCGGGTAGGTTAGAATAAGTAGTGTAAGTTTAAAAAAAAAATACAAAATAAAAATTGGTTTTTTTTAAAGAAAAACACTTTTCTTTTCCAATTGAATAATAAAAGGAAAAAATTTATAAAGAACGAAGGAATAAAATAATAATAGATAGCTTACAGCTGATTAAATAAATTAATAAATTTGAGAAATTTAAAATATTAGAGTACCTTTCTCAGTAGGTTATTAAGGATGAAAACAAGAAGTAGAATAATTTGGTTTAAGTATTTTTTTGTACAAATACTTATAAGAAGAAAAAAACACATTTAAAAAAAAAAACAAAAAAATATTTTCAATACAAGTTATATTGAGTGGCTTTATAACCCCAAGTTTAAATATCAATGTTGGAAGGTTCAGGTCTTCCTCCAACATACTTTATAATATTTATAAATTATTTCCTGTCCATAACTTCAAATCAAATTAACAGCTTTGCTGAATTAAAGTACCCTTGATTCGTTGTATTTCTTTAAAAAAGCTGCTGAAGGGGCAGGATTTTACTTCATAGAGAACGAAATATTTTGTTTTACGTTCAGAAACTTCAAAATCGGGGTAAAAATTTATGCGTTAAAAACCCAGAATTTTCCCATATCAACAAAACACAATCCATCAATACCAAATATTCTTTTTATTTTTTAATCGATTTTTTTTATTTTTAATGATAATTCAAATTAAATAATTTAATTGTTGTCAGGTTTCCTTTAACAAATAATTTTTTACGATTTGATAACATCAATGCTTATGAACAGCTGTTGTCTTCACAGTTAGTCACAAGCACTGATGATGGAAGTATATTGCTTCCGAAATATCGATATTTGCAATCAAATATTAAAAAAATATTAGTGAAAGGAAAGCTGACAACAATTAAATTATTTAACCAAATATTCTATTTGATAATGTAAATACATAAATAACAACATATCGAAACTCTTAGAATTCTTGGAATGGAAATAAACAGAAAACTTTCGTGGCACGATCATATTTTTCTGTGGCTTAGAATTCTGTGCAACGCAATGCAATTCTTAAAAAGAAGTAGCAATAGCTTTACATCTTCCAGCATTGAATTAATATTACAAAAAATACATGGATGGATGGATAATAAAAATAGTTGTGGATACAACTACAACTGGTGTACAACATTATTAAAACGTTTTTTTCACCAAATTAGTTGTGACAAACTTGCAGCGTCTTTGTCATCTATGGTTCGCAACAACTAAATATTGATAAAAGTAGTACAACGTTATTAAAACTGTTTTTCAAAATAAAATGGTTCACCTATGGTACAGTTATTGATCGTTTAGTTCGTATTGGTCTCCTGTTAATAAACCCTATAGTACAGAAAAAATCTACCTGTTTTCACTGGTTTTTCAAACATCTTAAATATTTTGTGTAAGCATTTTCCAAATACTGTTCTTTCGACAACGAAAATAAAAAAAATTATTTGTATTTCAATTGATGAGAATTGCGGTACATGTCGGTTATTTGCTCTAAATTTCACTTTTGACTATATACGATGCCATTATATTTTATTTTATTTGTTTTTCGCATTCATTTAGCTTCATTTAACGTACATGTTGTGTTGTATAGTTTTTCTGGTTTATTAATAGTTGTTTTTTAGTCCCCTTTTTTTAGCAATTTTTTATACTATACTGATTTTTCTGTTCTACTGATGATGTTCTTCAAATCATTGCTTTTTTTTTTTGCTTGTTTTTTGTTTTAACTTTTTATATAAATAATATTTTGTAATCCTCATTCTGAAATTGGTTCTTAACAGACTTGACCATTCTTCGAGTTGTTGTTTTTTTTTTTTTTATAATAATCGCAATCATTATCCATTTCGTCCGCCCATTCAATTATTCAACCATCTACCTGTTTCCCTTTTTTACATTAAATTTTTAGTCATTTAACCGTCATGTTAAAAAAAAAAAAAAAATTGCAGAAAATTATCTCGTCAGTTTTTTGAGGGGTTTTCTTATAGATTAATGTACACGTTTTTACAGATCTTTTCAAAGTTATTTGTTGAATTGAAGTGAAATGATAATGTAGGAGAGAATTTGGTAACAATTTTGTATATTATTTTATTTTTTTTTTTTTTGTTTTTGTTGAACTGAAATAATTCATGTGAAAATGAAAATTTTTCGAGTATTTTGGAAAGAAGTTAATTTTGAATTTTTTTTTTTTTTAATCATGTCTTTCTACATTGGGTAAATATGATAGGATTCGGTGGGCAATTAACTAAAATTGACATTTTAATAATTTTGAATTTTTATATTTTAAATAAGGTAATGAATGACTTTTAATGTTTCAAAGGTTTCTTTTTTTTAACATACAATTTTGAAAACTGATTTAATTTTAATTTTTAATCAAAGTTTTTAAAAGTTTTTTAAGTTTTAAAGGGTTTTTAAATTATCAGCGATAATACTTTCAGACATTTTTTATTGAGGTATTTTTTATATTTTGAAGTTTTCATCCTGAAATTTTAATATAAGCGAGCTGACGCAATTAAATAGGTTAGCTATATGGTTTTTCAATTTGATTATATTTTAGGAATGGAATATTCTCTCGAAATGGTATAATTAACCCTTATGCAGGTTGTGAGGTACCCGGGTACCTTTAGTATTTTCAAACCACAAAAAAAAGGTTCTGAAAGGGCTAGAGAGTTCAAACTCCCTGACAACTCCTAAAAAGGTGTAATTTTAATAATTTTTAAGTATTTGGATTTTTATAATCAATAGGAGTCGAGATCTACCCTTGTTTTGAAAAACTACCTTCACGAGGGTGAACTGTGTACATCTTTACATTTTGTATGGAGTTCTATAGATATTGCCATTTTCTTTTTATTTATTTTGAAAATATTTTATTTTTAAAGCTGTTTTTACTCTTAATTTTAAATATTATTATTATATTTTTATTTTTATTTTATTTACATACAAAATTTATTTTAAAATAGATATGGTAATTACATAGAATATTTAGAAAAAAATGTAAAACTTATAAAAGTCAAAATTAATTACTCTTACTTCAAAACAACTAAGTATTACATTCTGCTAATGTTGTACTATGTTCACCACAAATTGGTTTGTTGAATTCAACTGCGGACCACTTCGAGTCTACCAGTATAGTCTATCTTTTGTTGGTTGCTTATTATTAAAGGCTGAAGTTGTCTTCAAAGAACATCTTGCATTACTGAAAGTATAAATGGTTTACCAACGACTATGAGATTTCATTCACGAGCTTGGATATTTAATTTTCACAGCTCAAATGCCAAATTTTTGAGGAACCTTGTGCGGCGATCAATGGTGGAAAATCTTTATAAACAATATATGCTGCCATCATCATCTTATAACACTACAGCTCTGGGTGAGCTTGGGCCTTCATCACTATGCTCCTCCAAAAAGGTCGATCTTGTGCCGCTTGTCTCCAATTTGGGATTTGTAGGATTTAAGCATCGTTTTTCACGTTGTCTGCCCATCTGCTTCTTGGTCTTCCTCTACCACGGCTGCTATCGGGCTTTCTATTCAGCACCACTGCTTGCTTTCGGCTTTCGCTCATTCGACTTACGTGGCCAGCCCACCTTAGTCTTTGGGCCTTTGCAAACCGTAAAATGTCCTCACTATCAATCATATTATTGAGCTCGCTGTTGCTTCTGATTACATATTCTCCATTCTGTAATATATTTGGGGCCGAGTATTTTTCGGAGAATTTTTCTTTCAAATATGCGCAGGCTATTCTCCTCGGCCACGTTCATAGTCCATACCTCACATCCATACGTCACTATGGATCGTATGAGAGTTTTATATATCGTCATTTTGGACTTTCTTGATATTAATTTTGATTGAAGCAACTTTCTGTTCTGTATGTTGTGCCTTTCATATGTTCCATAATATATGCTGCCAGTTCAGCAATATTAACCATACTGTAAAACAATGTCAGTGGCTAACGATTGGTTCTTCGTTTTACAGATTATTCATCCAACACCTCCTTTCGTTTGGTTTTAATATGTGATGATCTTGGGCTTAGCATTAGTTCCTACTTCTATTAATATGTTAATTGTTTTTCTATAATTTATATCTTTCTGTAGAAGTCTTTAATTTATTTAATTGCTTGTTAACTTGCTAACAAAGTTTCTACTGAAGGTATGAAAGAAAAAATGCAAAACGTATTGCATTATTCAGAGACAAAATGAAAACAGTTTGGTACTCAAAATACATTTCATTACGAAGGCATGAAAGTAACTATAGTTCCGTACCCAGAAATATCGTATTATTCAGGCATAAAAATAAAACTAGTTTTAATGAAAATTATTCCTAGAATATTAGCATCAACTATTCTTTAATCAGTGTATAAATATAAGACATGTTATTATATTATTAATGATATGACAATGTGGATGTTTATTTTATTTTTATTTTATTTTTATTGTATTATAGATTTACTATAAATCTATAAATGTATATCTATATTATAATACACAAGAGCCCGATTAGTGAAGGCACACTTTTCGTGGTTTTTCGTGAGCTTCGTTTTTTTTCATTCAATCAATCGGCGATAATGCAGCACGGCCTGCCAGCGATCAAAATCAATTTTTATTTTATGTGTATATTTTGGGTAAACAATTTTTATAAGATATTAAGTGAGTTAGTTAAAGCATCTTTTAATATCAGAAATTTTTGTCGATTCTCTTTTGAGTCAAATTCTTTTTATTTATTTTTTTATTTATCGCATTTGGTTTTTTGCACTTTTAGTAGGAAAAAATATTAATTAGTAGGATAATATTATTAATATAGGTTTTAATATCACAAATTTTAGTGAGTTCGATTCTCTATTAATTCAATTTTTTTTCATATTAAAAAAAATATTTTTTTTATCTTATATATTACACAAGGAATGTCTTATATTATAATACACAAGATGAACGACGTGGTGAGTAAAAAAGCAAAAATAATTGAATAGTAAATTACACCACAAAAATATTAAAATTTTAGCAAGTTCTTGGTGCTGAATACTTAAAATATTTTAAATATTTACACCAAATAGTGACGGTTATTTCCAAGTTCAGCGTCATCTATACTCTAAAAGAAATTTCAATTACGGGAAATTTTTTCAAAATTCTTCATAAAAATGTTGTCCATTTAAATAAACACACAATAGAAAAAAGTACAAAAAAAAAAACAAAAACACAAACAAAACAGAAAAACAAAAATCAGATCAGATCATATTCTTCAAAAATTATATAATAAAAGTTAGTTCATTTGCTTCTGCTATCATTAAAAAAAATATATGCAGTAAAACACGATTATAGTCATTCGCTAAATTTCAGTAATATTTCTGACTATAACCGTTTTGTGACAATAGGCGTAGTCAAAAAAAAAATTGCATCTTTATAAGCAAAATCAAATTCAATCAAATATCTTTCGTATAACAATTTTAAACTTAATTTTATTCATAAATAGCAATTCTGTTATGTAATCACAAAATATACATATTTGTAATAAAGAACAGAAAAAAACTATATATAAATAAGTGTTTTAATAAAATAATTCACTGTTGACCTATTGCTACAACAGAATTGTAACTAAAAGCGTTTTTGACTATAAACGAATTAAAATATATCGATCTACTACTTTGAGAGTAATGAGATTTTATTGTGTTAAGTTATATTGAAATTAGTATTAATTTCATCATAAAGTATTAAGTATTATACTTTAATTTCATTATATATATATATTCAATAATCAAGCGATTCAGAAAGCAACTACAATTATACCAAAACAAATATCTCTTTTTACATAAAATTGTGTTTGAAAGAACTATTTCTGTGCAATTGCACAGGGGATCCACTAGTTTAGATGTGTAATACACATACGAAAATATCATTATTTACAATATATAGATACAAAAAAGTTTTTTTTCATACAAAATATATGGAGGTACGCAGGTACCTCGTCACCTTGATGAAGGTATTTGGATTGTCCCTTACATAAGGGTTAAAACCTTTATTAATATATTTAGTAGTTCATATAGGGTAAATTTTAAATTGCTTTCCGTTATAATTCTTATACATAGTACTCAACAAATATATAGCACATGCAATATAAAAGCATTATGAAAACAGTCTCCATTTAGAGCATGTGATGCTAGGTGAAACTTTATTGATCTGATTGATGGCTTTTTCTATACATTAAAATTATCAAATGCGGTACAAAAATTGGAATTTCTACTACCGAAGTAAAGCACAATTGCAACAAGAGCAACTAGCACAACCTCTTTTTCAGATAGAAGAAAATCATCAAAACAATCTTCAACTTCTTTTCTATATGCTGGGGAAGAACGAAGTGAAGCACTGTGTCGACTTTAACGCACTAAAAACCCCTTTTCTTTTTTTTTAAATTAAAACTAGTCTGTAAGACTAACTATTAATATAATTTTGGTTCTTTTCGTGAGATAAGTTTGATTAAACATGGTCCCATCCCATTGGGAATTCTTGAGAGATAAAATATTATAACATAACATAATTCATTCTTGGATTCATTCGTCTAACAAAGTTTTGATCGTCAGCTAAACGTGAAACTTTGACATTACCATGTAGAAAAAGACAAATTTTATGAAAGGGATCCTGAGATCTCTATTATCATCAGCACTCCGAACAAACCAGGAGGCTTTAACACTATTTTGCAATACTTTGTTTGGATAGTTTGAATATGTAATTGATTAGCACAACCCCATATTTGAATATAGTATACCAAAGCAAAATAATTATCTGCTTGCTTAATTTGCATTTCAAATTATTCACGATAACCACATGCAATGTGAAGCAAAAATTAAAATTGACCCCCTTCATAGAAAATAGGCTTTTGGGGTATGGACCAAGATAGTTTTTCTATTTTTGACGTCGTGCCAAACCTTTCTCTCCTTCCATTTTTTGTCACATTAACTGGTAGTCTTTTTCTAGCTAATGGTGAGAATAGTTCCTTTGACATAAATTTTCACTATTCAAATTTTTTAATCGAAATACTTCAGACCGAAGAAGTTAAATTAAAATTCACTTAATAAAAAGCCAACTTGAAAAAACAAGCTGGAGGTTAAAAGTTAACTAGTACGAATTGAAATTGAAAGTATTGCCTTTTTGGAAGCGGGAATTCGCTATCTATGGAAATTTCACTAATTTACACATTTATTTTAAAACTGATATGGTTTTATTAATGCGACAATTAATGGTTTTATTAAGACATATCTAAGGATAGTAGATAAATAATTCAATCAAAAAATGTTAGAATAATAACAAAAGCGATGTGTGGTATATCAAAGAGCACAATAAAGAATTGAGTATATACAGTAAGAAGGGCCTAAAGCTAGTAAAAAAAATTGACCAGCAGATCGTAAACAAAATAAAATTTTGAATTTACTTAATACCAATATAATAATATAGTGATCGGACCACTATGAGCCAGTACTCAAAAAAGAAAAGTTTGTTTAAGTTTTTATTTATTTATTTCATTTCAATCCACAGGAATAACCTTGCAGTATAATCTGCAAACTGTAATAGGTTAAGACTAATAAATATTAATAAATATCATATAATACAATTCAGATTGTGACATTTTATAATGAGAAATATATGAAAAATCTACTTTATAAGAGCATTTGTTATAATATTATAATCTTTATGAATTAACGATGGGTTCCGAAAATACATAGTTCGTCCTATGAGAATTTAAATATAGAAAATTCCTCTCACGAATAGTATAGACTGGTACATGGATATTTTTCTAATGTCGGTGCACAAGATCGAGACTTATTTAAAAAAATGATTTTCACATTTCAGGTATTTTAAAGAAAACTGATTTAATGATCTAAATTTTTTATCTAAAATTTTTATTTAAGTCGTTTGTGAATTAAAAAGTATATTGATTTTTATTTATAACCTTTTTATTATAGAAAGTGCTAAATTATTGATGAAAATTTTAATTTTAAACTACAAAAAAAAATACTAAACCAAAATAAATCCAGTAGTTTTTTTTTTTTTTTTTGATACGCCTCTTGTCTATTTTTATCAATTAAACGCTTCATTAAAATTTGTTTCCAATAAAGGCAACAAAAAAACAAAAAAAAGTAAAAAACAGAATGAAATCGTCAATATGGAAAATTATTGACCTAATTAATCACTCAAATTTTTTTCAATCCTTTTTTTTTTGTATTTTTCCCATTTTATATTTTTCATGCTTTTTGTGCTGTATAATGTTCAAAAGTTTGTGTAAGGTAGATAGATATTCATTAGAATAAATGTAGAAAACAACAACAACAACAAAGAGGTACAATACAATTTCAACTTCACTTAATATGAAAATTAATTTTCTCTACAATACAGCCATATATATTATTATTATATACATAATATATATTTATAAAAAAAACTGTTATTTTACTACTAGCATAGTTGATTAATTTTTACTAAAACAAGCAAAAAAAAAGCATAGACAACAACAAAATAGCAATTAATCAATTCTCACGACATCACATCTTACAACCCCTTTTTCAAATACTATTAATTTCATCGCTTATATTTTTCTATAACGTAGCTATAACAAACCCATCTTTGTCGGCTATACTACAAAAAGACTAACTTTATATCATTATCTAACGGAATTTATTATCCCTGAAGTCCTTTATGAAAAAAACAATTCCAAAAACAAAAACAAAATAACAAAACCATTTCACGATGTTTATATATACTGTCGATTCAATATAGTACAGAGTAATAACAACAACAAAAACAAAAAAAAACAGAAAATAAATTCAGGATAACCCAAGATCAATATGCCATATCTCATCTAAAATTAATGAGTTTTTCTCTTTGAGCCTAATTACCAATGTAACTAAAATTTTATAGATTTTATTGTGCAGCAATATCAGTAGTAGTACAATATTTTATAAAACATATAATACAGTATGTGACATTAAAGTGTACCACTCTTCTTTTTTAGGTTTTTTATTTAAAAATTTGTTCAACTTGCTGTCATTTAACACTTACACTTCTTTCGTAACAATGCCAACATCATTATTTTTTACTCATATTGATCTTGGCCAAAATATATGCGATTCTGTCATTTGAAAAGTAAATAGAAATGTTTTCGTGTTCAATATTTTCAAAATCAGCCGGTCAGCTGTTACTTTACAAACAAATTACAAAAATATATACATATATACATATGGAGCAGCAATTTGGGGTACCGCAAACAATACCAGCATTATGTCAATACAAAGAACACATTCAAAAATAATTAGAACGATAGAGAGAGCAAATTGTAGGTTAGAAATAATGATTACACGGTGATTTAAAAACACTGACATTAAATGAAGAAATTTAAAAGACAAGTTTAAAATATGAAATGGAAGGGAAAAGAAGGGCTGGATAAAGTAGACAAACCAAAACTGGAAAATTAAACTGAACGAGTAAAAATCGCTTCACAATACTTACGCATTAAAACGAAAAGCACCACAACATTGTATACAGGTATAGGTATCTAAATGATATTCAGGTACCAAAATCGGAAACAGTAAAATATATATAACTACACTACACCTTGACTCGTTTATTTTGGAAATTCATGTTAAGCAAAAAAGCATTGCAAATCAAACAAGGTTAAGTAGTATAGGGAATGTGAGCGTGCACGTGCACCAACAAATTTAGGCATATAAATACTTACCAGAGGAGCAGGTTGCGGTTCTAATGCTTTCATTCCTTAATGTTTTTTATTCAAATTTAAATAATTTATGTTAAATTTCAATAAAGTTTTGTTCATTTTATCTTTTAGTATACCTCTTAACTAGAATTAGTTCTCGTTTTAATTAAAATTGGAATAAAAAAAATAATTTATAGATTTAAATTTAGCAAAAGAGTTAATTTTTTTAGTAAATTAATATTGATAAACTTATTAGCATTTTATCCCATTTTAGCCATCCCATCATTTCATCCCATTTTAATTGGGAAAAATTCTTTTAGTTTTGTTTTGTCCAAAATAAACTTTTATTGTAAATGCATGATGTTAATTCTATTACAAATCTGGAGATCATATTTGATCCAAAACTTAAATTCAAAATGTGGTATGTAAATTATTACGTTTCTCTTATTATCTACTTAAATTTATATCGTGAAATAAATAATCAACTGGGACTTTCATCTTATTCCCATCGTCTTAAACTCATTGACATAAAGTCTATATTTAATAATATCTGATAATTTCAGACATCTCTTTTATCCCCTAAATCCCATCAAACGCTGGGTAACGTAGAGTGAGTAGAGTGATTCAACCTAAGTTACTGTCAAGAGTGTGAAAAAAAAAATCTCTCTTGGGTAGGTCGAAAACAGTTAAAATTTGTAATGAACCCCTCTCAATTTTCTGGTTGAAAGAACCAATTGGTATATTGGTGAAGTTACAAATAATACAAGAGCGATTTAGTTTTCTGCGTTCAAATTTTGATGTATAAAGTTATGCCCGTACAAATGAGTAGAAACTAGCTTATTCGCGGCATAACATTCATCGGTACAACATTAAAAAAATATTTCTTTCCTCTTCATTTAAATATTTAACTCAAAATAAAATTTTCTATTTCCGCACAACGGTTAGGTACATGACAAAATTATATAAGACAAAGCTATATCTGGCAAAAATATTACGAGAAAAAATTACCGATTCAGTAACAAAAAAAATTAAAAAAGTACTCGTTCCTATTATTGAAAACGGCGTTTCAATCGCGGCTCGTGTAAAACCGTGTTCGATTCGATCGAATGATAATTTGCTATTTTTGAAAACGTCGGTTGCTCCAGTAATCGGTAAAATTTGTCTGTCAGCGGTAAATATTTTGTTGTTATATTGTTGTACGCAATAATTATTTAGTAAGAATAAAATATTTCAAAACTGGATTTTATAACTAATACATGAACAAATTGAAAAAATGATAAAAGAAGAAATGTAAAGAACACTGAAAAGAAATATTTTTAATTTAATTAATGAAGAGTAGTAAAAACAATTTGTTTGATCAAAATATTTAAAATTTATTTTATAAAAGATGTACTAACAAAATAAGTATAATATGATTAAAAATTATTTAACTTTTAGTTTTATAAATATTTTTTGACTAAACAAAAATTGTTTTAAATATGTTTTAAAAGAAATAGAATTTGATTTTCATAAAATTCTCCATCATTACTCGAAATTGTTATTCATTGAAAAATGTAAAAAAATGTAACTTCAATTTAAATAAAAAAAACAAACATACTATATTACTAAATAATTTTGATATAAAACAAAAACAAATAAACAAATGTTTAATACATTTAATTTATTTTTTTTATATCCATTTTATAAAACGGGCTAAATTAATAGGGGATATGAAATGCTATAATTTGTAGGAAGCTCGTTTCTACAACGTTTTTAAAAATACCAATAAACTTTACCGATTCATTTTCAAAATGCGCGTTTTCAAAAATACCAACTTTACAAAATCGAATGAATATCCGAGTCGCGATTGAAACGCCGTTTTCAATAATAGGCATGAATAATTTTTTTGCCATCTTTACACTATATCTTTTTATTCACTTTTCTTATCAATATAATATATTTAATGGTGTCGGGACAAAATGTCATAAGGACAAAATTACATATGGACTTAATTTCATAATAAAAAAATTTCATATGAACAAAATTTCATATTTAAAAAAATTACATATGTAAATTTTTATCAAAATTGAAAATTATTTGGTTTTGTTGTGAAGGTAAAAAGTAAAAATACTAATTCTTTTATTTATTTAAACATGGTTTTATTACTTGTATTTTGTTATGGTCTAATAATTTGTTAATTATTATTTTTGTCTTATGAAATTTTGTTTATATATAATTTTGTTCATGACTCTATGTAACTTTGTCTTATGAAATTTTGTCCCGACACCATTAATATAGATATATAATTTTTCTATATGGGTACACAAATTAGTACTTTTTCAATTTTTTTTATGTCTTAATCGGTTATTTTTTGCGGTAATATTTTTAAAAAGCTTTACATTTAAACTTTTGTATCATTGTCACTGCTTTTAGCTTTAATTCACCGAGATGGAAAGTTTTACAAACATTATTAGCTGTATTAACAACATATTAGATATTATCAAAAATTCTAAATAAAAAAAATAGGCGTAAAATAAGCGATTAATAGCGTAAAATAGGCGATTGTTTATGTCAATTTGTTCCGTAAAAGCAGTTATGGTGGTTATGATGTCAAAAAACTCATCTACAAATCACAAAATGACTCAATATTAATGTCACAAACTGTAAACTAATATTTTAATGAAATAATCCTTGATTATTCACAATACTGAAAAAGTAAAGATATGCGCTGGCTGTGTACAACGTAAATTAAATTTGAAATCTCCAAAAAAAAAATGTGTTCTTATTTTTTTTTTGTTTTGTTTTCCATATTTTTTTTTTTTATTTTTCTATTCTTTTTTCGCCCTTTATTATCCTTGTTTTTGTATGTGCGTTTGAAAGTACATACTATACAGTCATTATAATATTATCAGTGTTGCAAAACATGCTGTAATGACTTCCTCTTATACTTGAGTAGAAAACTACAAATAAAGGAGCAGTATTAGATTATCTTTAAAAAGGATCTAATGAAATTTGTTTTTGTTTTTATTTTTAAAGTAGTTTTAATATACGTATCCATTTATAATGAGAGGAAAGAGTACAAAAGAAAACTAAAAATAAAAAGAAAAAAAAAATAAAAACAAAAAATCAAAAATATCGATTGACGCCTTTTATTATATGTCATCATTACAGTCATTATCATTGGTACCATCAACACCACTCATCTGAAAAATTTTCTTACATCGTAGTTGAAAATTGTTATGGAATATAGTGATGCTCAACATCGTTTCAATTTTCATCTAATGTATTTATTTTTCTAAACTTTTTCTCAGAGCATCATCGATCCACAAGTTAATTTATTTTTATTGTTATAATAATTTATGTATACAAATCATTGTATGTGAAGTTCAGCATGTGTTCTATAATATATTGTAGTAGATATGCTACTATTTATTTGTACAGTTCAAAAAAGTTCATTTCGTTCGAATAAAATTGTCTATATTGTCCTTTTTATTCTTCTGTGTAATAATTCTATTATTATGTACATGTGGGTGTATTTGGATGAACACTGATAATGTTTTTTCTACATTTTTATTGATTAATTATAAAAATTTGTTATTCTCCATTAATATAATATTTTTCACTTGATGATGTCACACTAAAATCGAGATAGAAAATTAAGCAAAGATTTTAATAAGAAAATTAACAGATATTACTCAATAATAAGCTTTTGTTTTTAATATATTTAAATATCAGAATTTAATATTATAGAAATACCATCATAATGGGTTATTGTTATTGAGATATAAAATATTTATATAGAAAAATTACTTGAAATGTTTGTACCATTCTTCCAGCTGCACTGTCTGATATTCTGAATGGCTTGTATATGGATTACCAGCTTGATTTGTTAAAAAAACTTTATCAACTTTGTGTACAATTCATTTTATTTCGTACATATACATGAGACGGTAAGTCTCTATAGTAGTATATCAAGTATAATGTGTAGCAAATTCATAATTCTTAAATTAACTTAAATTAAATTAAATTAAATTAAACCTTAACCTAAAGAAATTAACAATAATGAAAATAATTTATAAAAAAAAGAAATTAATAAAAGAAAATTTAAAAAAAAGAAAAAAAAAAAAAATAAAATAAAAAAAAAATTAAAAAAAAAAAAGAGAAAAAACAAGAACAAATTAAATTTAAAACTATAAAATACGGAGATAAAGTAATAAAATAACAAAAGTGCAAAAACAAAAACAAAAAAAAAAAAAAAAAAATCTCTCCTCCAAACAAAACTATCTTTCAGACGTCTCACACCTAACAAGCATTATTCTACAAAATTTTTATTCTTCTTAATTAATGACTACACTTTTTCCTTAAAATATACCCAACAAAGCTCAAGGAATTTAGAAATAGAGAACTCACATCTGACTACGTTCGGCAAAGAATTCCACAACCCGACAGTCCTTACAAAAAAGGATAGATGTCATAATCTACCAGAGTGTCTAGGAATAGTTAAATTTGCACTTCTTAATGATCGTCCAGGGGTTATTTTCTTAAGAAGATAAACCGGCGTATTTTTAGATAGGATTTTTTTCATAAAACAGATGTTCTTATAATTTAGATAGTTTTTGAAAGTACAGTCAAGCAAAACTTTAGAAACATCTCTGATGCTATCGAATCTACGACGGTTAGTTACAAATCGAGTGCAAGCATTGAAAATAACCTTGAGCCTGGAAAACTCGCCCATACTCATCCCAGCATAAACTACTTCACAATAAGTGAAATGTGGAAAGATTAAAGATATAACTAATTTCTTTTTTACCCACTCGTTAATATTGTAAGAGAACTTCCAGAGTTTTCGTAACTTACAAAAAACATTTCTAGAAATAAAGTTAATGTGATCATTCCAGGTTAGTGTTTTATTGAATACAACACCCAAGTTTTTAGCTTTACTTACAAATTTTACCACAGAATTATTTAATTTGATATTAGGGAGATTAGTTGTATCAATATTACGAACATAAATTAACATAACCTGGGATTTTGACGGATTTAATCGAAGACCATTGTTTAGAGACCAGAAAGCAACAGCATCAAGATCATCATTCAATTTAGCAATAGAGCGGTTAATATCAGCTATAGGACCACTGATGTAGAGTTGAGCATCGTCTGCATACAACCGGAAATAAGATTCAGACAAACAACGGGGTAAGTCATTAATAAATAGACTAAAGAGTAAGGGACCCAATATGGATTCTTGGGGTACCCCACATTCAACATGTAGATTATTAGACTTAATACCATTTAGAAACACAAATTGACTTCTATTATCTAAGTAACTTTGAATGAGAGTAATAGCAGAAGATTCAAAATTAAAAGCTGCGTTAAGTTTTAAACATAATAAGTTATGATTAACACAATCAAAAGCTTTTGTGACATCAAGAAGAAGCAATAATACAGCATGTTTCTTATCGATTTCACAGTAAATGTTATCTGTTAATTCTGGGAGTGCTGAGGTAGTGCTGTGCTGCTTTCTGAAACCTGATTGGAATTCGTATAAGAGATTATTATCACTTACGTACTGGCTCATTTGTGCATGCAATAACCGTTCAAAAGATTTCGAAATACCGGACAGTACGCTAATGGGTCTAAGGTCATCAATCGTTGGATTATTTTCTTTAGGAACGGGAACAACTTTGGCACATTTCCAAATTAGAGGGTATTGACCAGTAGTCAAGATGAAATTAAATATGTGTGTAATATAAGGTAGCACAGAAGGGAGAATCAGTTTAATGAATTTCAAAGGAATTAAATCTGGTCCTATAGCATTGGATTTAACCTTAAAAATAGCATCATAGACTTCATCATTTGAGACATTTCTAAAAGAGAAAGTACTAGACGAATCAACGTTTTCAATATTGGATAGTAATGAAGTAAAGTTAAAAGATGGAGTTATAAATTTATTGTTTAATTCGTTTACATCAAAGCTATCCATATTATCCATTTTGTTTTCTTTACTGATTCCAAGCTTAGCGGTATTAGACCAGAAAGATTTTGAAGGCAGCCGAGGATCGAGTATCTTAGAATAGTAATGTTTTTTAGCTTGTCTAATCTTCAAGTTTACCACGTTCCTAAGCCTCTTAAATGAATTTCTGTCATTCGAATTTCTTGTTCTCTTCCAAATTTTCATAAGCCATGTCTCTATCATTCGCCATTTTTACAATATCTGGACAGAAATACGGAACAAAATCAGCACGTGGAGTAAAAGAACGTAGGGGAACATGCTGGTCGAAAAGCTTCAGAACTAGATTATTAAAGAACCCAATTTTATCGTTTATGTTATTAATTGTGTAGATGGAACGCCACGGTAATCTAGTTGCAGAATGGAATAGTAAGGACATATTGCAATTCTTGTAATCACGATAGGTAATTTTCACTTTCGGTATCTCAATAGGATTTTTATATGACAGGTATATCATATCATGATCAGACACACCCGGGAGAGAAACCTGTCCAAACTTTTCTACTAGCTCATGGTTTTCAGTACATATCAAAAATAAATCCAATAGAGAGGAACAAGATTCACCGAATCGAGTTGGTATCGAATTATTAATTATGTTCAATGAATAGTTCCCAATAGTTCGAAAGAAAACATTTCTTAACACATGATTATTGTCAAGTATATTAACATTAAAATCCCCCCAATGATGAGAGATTGCCATAGTTGCTGGCAAAATTATCTAAAGCTTTTTTAAAAGGTTCTAATTTATATGCTGAGGGATGAGGAAAATATACGGTTCCTAACAGAATAGCATTGTTTTTACATTTTAATTCAGCGAAAATGAATTCAATATCATCATTTTCCACAGAGTGAGTTAAAACTTTAACAGATAGACCACATTTAACATAGATTGCTAGACCACCTCCCCGAGTTCTATTACCAGAACTATCCAGTTTATTCCGATTACATCTAAAAAGCTTAAGACCTGGAATTCTAACCATATCAGAGGTTATGTTGTGATTTAACCAAGTTTCAGTAACCATAAGAATTTGAACATTGGTATTGGAAATACAGGATCTTAATATATCAATTTTAGGTGCTAGACTCATAATATTGATGTGAATGATATTAAGGAGCTGAAGGTTATTCAGGGCAGCTTTTAGTATAATATTGGGAATAAATGCAGAAGTAGTATCAGAAAGTGAGTTATTTCCATTATTAGCCACAATCATTAAATATTAAAATAAATTTGAATGAAATTTTTATAAAAGTTAACAATTGAGCCAAAAGAAAACGGGTATACAAGAATAAAAGTGCCATTAAGCAGCGATTTAACATATATAGAACCATGTTTGTTACTTAAAACTAAACATCCAAAACAACCAAAAGACAGCAAGAAGGAGAAAATAAATATTTAAAGTATGTATAAATTAAAGTTAAAATTTGTAAAATTCAGAAAAGAGTATTTGACGATTCCCTAATGAGAAAAAGTTAAACATCAACAAATTTAGATACATTATGATCCCTGCTTTTGAGCAAAATAAAATAAAATTTTGAATTAAATAAAATTACGTCTTATCTAATTCTATTTGTTATAATATTATATACACTAGTATTATTAATCAAATTAATTGTTAATTTTTCATTGCGAACAACAAATAACTATTTTTTAAATTAAATTATTTTTACTGAAAGCTTATTAGTGTCATCATACCTCTATACAACGTTAGTGAGTGCTACTTATATAAATTTGATTAAAAAAACAAATTTAAAATAGCTACTATTAACTAGGTTAAATGTAACAAAAATATTAAATTAACAAAAAAATAGGTAAGATTTTAAATTGAAAGCAATAAGTCTTAATTTAATTAAAAGTATTACAAAGAATACATTTTATTTTATAAATTTTAATTTTAGGTTAGGCGAAGGTTATCTTTTATACAAAAAATTAAAACAGATTGATAAAAGGATAAAAATCTAATAGTTATCTTTATACCATTATCTAACTCAATATTACAAAATGTGAGCATTACAAAATGCTATATAAATAATAATGTATTTTTATATATATAAATAAATAAATATAGATGGAATTATCGCCTGAAAACAATTTGTTTTGATTATATTGCTTAAAGGTTGGATGAAATAAACACCCAATGAAATAACCTAAATAAAAAAAAAATTATTATAGTAAAAAAATGTGTTCACAAATAAATTATCATGCAGGGATTTGAAAAATGTATTTAAAATTTAATCTTAAATTCAGGGCATGGTAAAGGATTTGGTCGCAATAGCCAATTTGGCCTTACTAAACAGAATGCGGCTTAATACTTTAAAAACTCAGAGTTATATCATCTCCTGAATGAAATGTGCATTTTTAGTCCTTATATTTCGTTTTAGTGAAATAAAATTCAGCCGTTTGCAAGCTTAAGCATATATTAGGTATATGGAATTACATCGGAAAATGATCTGGAATGATTATAATATACCGTGACATTAAATATGCAGTAGAAACGTCAAATTTACAATGTTTCAATGCTCAAAAATGTTTTTAGAAAAAATTTGCAATGTTTTGAGATCAAAAATGTATGATATCGGTTTTAATACCGCAGTGAAATAGCAGAGTTTGCAGCGAAAATTTTGAGTATCTATACAATTTTTAAAATTTACTGCAATCCAAATTTAACGAAATTAAAAAAAAATTGTTAAAAAGGGTATATTTAAGCAAATTTTAGTATTTTTTAGTTACAATTTTGGAGAAAAAAATTATTTTTTATTAAGTTTTGTTAACAATTTTAACATGTCAATGAAATTGAGTATGAATTCATGAAAATATGGCAATAAAATTCTGAAGTGATTGAAAAATATATCGTCAGGGTAGGTGTTGATTTCGATTTCAAATAATGTTGAATTTTAGGTATTTTTCTCATTCTTTTGACATTATTAGTATTTTTCAATGACACTGAAATTCCAACTCGTTTTTTTTTGATTAAATATATTCATCATTTTTTTTACATTAATGCCATCAATAGATGAACTTTGCAAATTAATTATATTATTCAAAATAATATTATCAAACATATTTGAATTTTAATTCACACAACCCTTTTTAAACACAAAAAATATTAATTATAGCCGTTTCAAACACAAAACGTTTATGGAGTCAAAATTATGATCAAAAATGTCAAAATTGTACTCTGCCCATGTATCTTTTTCTCTCCTAACTGTATTTACTGTACATCTTTCTAAAAGAAAATGACAATAATTTCTAACATGTGACTTTTATGGTTTATTAAAATCTTAAAATCTAAAAATGTTGGAATATCTAGTCAATTGATTTGATACTTTATATTTGCTCGTTCATTCTAATGTTGTCCCTTACATAAATGTGTGTACTTCCCTATGTATCTGAACAATGTTTCGATACAGTATTGAAATCGCAGCGAAATTTTTTTCACTGCATTTTCGGTGATACTAAAACGCAGCCAAATGTTCTGAGTTTTTTACTGGACAATCTATAAAGCTTTTATATAACCCAAAATGGAGTACAAAAATTCTTACATATTGTTTGACGCTTTTAGTAAGCATGGTAGAAAATCTTAGATGGCAGAAGATAAACTACACAAATTCGTTTATAACCGAATTCGTAAATCCTGAATGTGGAACCAAATTTCATCTTATGTGTTTCAATAACATGATTAATTCTGTATTTTTGACCTACATAAACTCAAGACGAGCATTAACACTTTTAATTGTGTCTTTTTACATTCCTAATTTTCCACCATTTTAAAATGAAACATATTATTGTAACTTCAAAATTATTATTAATATAAAATAACACAAAACACTTCATAACTAAAATTTTATAGAAACAAAAGTAATGTAAGTAATGTAAAAGAAAATCAAATTTATTATTTCATTGAAGACTTGTTCAATCATTGAAGACTGGCTAGGACCTCTTTTAGAAGTTTTTTTAAGGTTTTTAAGAAACCGATAGCAATTTCTCTTCTAAAACATAAATGGTTCAGTTTTTCTACATTATTTCTTTACGTTATACAAGCATTTTGTTCAGCCATATCCAAACAATGAGCTATGAGAGGGAAGTTCCATTTTTTTCCACGTATAGAAACTCTATACAAGCGAATATTTTGATCACGTCGATCAACACCACCCCATATTATCATTATATATCTTAATAAGTCTATCACCTGATTGTTTTCCACGGATAAATTGCTTAGTTCCATGATTGCCATAATATGTTGATTCATCTACACTATGTTGTTTCTTAATCGGTGCTAGTTCTATAAATTTTCATTTGTAATATCAAAAAGAGGACCAATCTTTGAAAAAGTGCCTGTTTTATCCAAATTTTCATTATCGTTGCAATGCAAGTTTTGAATTATGAATCTAAACCGATTGCTAGACATTGTTTCACAAACTAGTAAGTTATTTGTATCTGTTGAATATTCCTAAAGCATTTCTCGTCTTGAAACACGTACATAACCACTCAGCAATAATATTCCAGAAAACAAAGGATTTCATTTGGATGAATGTTCAGTTGGCATTCTCTGGAGGGAAAATTAATATTTTTTTTTGGACTTTAAATTTTCTCTAGCAGATCATGCAACGTTAAAGGTTTCTTCATATAGCTAAACAAAATATTTGATGTTAATAAACATTTTGCCGCTGTTTGTTATAAAGAACAGTAACAGTTTTTCACAGATTATAACCAAAATATAAAAGATTTTTAAAACTATTTTACAGAGTAAATAATATCATTTTCTTAAAATATATTGCAAAGTGAAATTTAACTTTTATTATAAATAATTAAATTTTACGAACCTTGGAAATATCCAACATAGCACTTTTATTACACTAAATTTAATATGCAACTGTATTTGAATTTTTTGTCTCTCATATGAGTTAAAAAGTAACACCAACTTATTTTTTTAAATTTAATTAATATATTTAAACTTAAAAAAAAATTTCCCCGAAATGGTCTAAACAGATTTTAGACATAATGCCAAGGCATTTTAGAATATGAATTCATATTGTCTTTTAAAAGAACGGTGCCATTATCTGGGTACCGTGATTACCTTAAACTTCTCTCGTGATGTATTCATAGTGTTAAACAGAATTTTAACCAGAGTGTAAAGACTTGTCTTGTTGCAGCTCATATTTTTGAAATTATCGAATGACAGTTGATTGACAAATTCTCTATAGTTCCACTCTAGTTTTACAATTTTTAAATTTATTTGAGTTTAATTTTTCTTAATTTCCACTTAACGATACCAAAGAAGCCATTCCATATGTCAAAACGCTACATCAAATGGCTTTCAATTCTTTCAATCATTAAATTTCAAATATTCTTCAATTGATGTTGTTCAATATAAATGTATAATGTATATGTTATTCTAAACGAGCCCTAAAAATACTATATCAATTTTATTGCATTGAAAATGATAGGAACTGTTGTATGGTTTTCTCAGCAAAAGCTATCCCCTATACTAAATAATAGCATCTATTGCATGCGCCCACACTTTAAATTTAAAATCTAACATGTATTTAGCATATACATAGCTATTAAAAATTTACAATCACAAATTATCAGTACAATCCATATGGACCTACACACCTGTATGGAACTGAGAGAAATTATTCAATACGTTTTAAAAATATTGTATATAAAAAAAAAATATTTATTTTGTTATGATCGATACTTTTTTCTGTATTATATCGATCGAAAATACCTATTGTACGGTTATTAAGACAGAGTAAATAGCTAATAATAGCTCCTTTATCCTAAATTTGGACTACAGACCCATTAGCTTAATGCCAAACATAAACAAACTATTTGAAACACTTATCAACGACAAATTAACTAAATTTACACTAACGAAACAAATTATACCTGAAAACCAATTCGGCTTCAGGTACAAGCATGGAGCGATTCACGCCATTACAAAGTTGACCTCAGATATTTGTTTGTTTATTAACAAAAAGTTTGGGGTGGGAGCTTGTCTGATAGATTTCGAAAAAGCTTTTAACACGGTTTGGTTAGATGAGCTAATATATAAACTTTTAAAGTTTAAAGTCCCAAATTACCTTGTAGCAATTATAATTGATATGATTTACAAAAATAAATTTTTTATAAAAAACCCAAATGATAATCATAAAAAAATTTTCACGATAGATAATGGCCTGTTACAAGGTACGTACAGTTAATGCACCAATACTGTTTTCAATATATTTATCAGAATTATTGTCTTCACTAGACCGGGTTAGAGGAAATAATTATGCATTGGCCTTTGCCGATGACATCATATTCTATTCTGCCGATAGTTCAATAGATTACATCAAAGGCAAAGTACAAAAAATGTTTAATATTACTCGGCGCTACTGCAAAGTTTGGCTGCTGAAAATCAACATCAACAAATGCGAGACAATTTTGTTTCGTAACACGGTTGATAAAACTAGTGTCTTAGATATCAAAAAACACTGGAAAGAATTTGAAATAAAATCAGCAGGAAATGTTATCTTAACTAATAAGAAAGTAGTTAAATACCTAGGAGTACAATTACATCGTAACTTAAATTATATTGAGCAAGTCAAATATAGTATATTAAAAGGTAACAAAGGCTTCAAAAAAACTTTTTTACAACAAAATTATTAGTAAAAGAGTTAAAATTATATGTTACCAAACATTAATAAGACCAACGCTTGTATATGGTGCACCAATATGGTACAACATCAGTGCGAGCTTAATGGAAACTCTCCGAAAATTTGAAAGAAAGTGCATAAGAGTTTGTACTAATATATATAGAAAGCCCAATTCCGAATACAAGCATTACTACTCTAATAAATACTTGTACAAGAAAGCAAACATAATTAGAATCGATAATTTTATTATAAAATTAATTCGAAGACATTATGATAAAGCACAAAACACTCCGGAAAATGGTTTAATATCGCATATATTCTACCACAATGAGGAGTACATCAAAAAGACCTTGCTCAAAACCGTAATCATGTCCCTCTATTATACCATTATAATAGACGGGCTACATGTAAAGCTATTGATTATAACCCGGGCAATATTAACGGAGAGAATTTAAAATTTGAAATTATATTCATACCAGATAAGGACAAATTAATTAAAGCAAACTATTGGTGGTTGGAAAACTCTAATTATAATTAGCACATAGTATAACATACATTATTTTTTTAATATTAGGTTAAGCAGTTTTAGTTAGATTAAGATAGACTAAGTTAGGCTAGGTTTTTAATAAATATAAATATTGGTTTTTACCTCCTACTTTTCCAATAATATAATTCAAAGACTAAAAAACTTTGTAAAGTTGTACATAGTATAAAAAAACTCATAAAATTTTGCGTAAAACTAACATAAAAACGGTAAAATTGTTTAGATGTTAATAAAATTAGAAACAAGTAGCTGTTTTTGTAAATTTTTGTAGGCTAGACTAGTGTAAGAATGTAAAAATAGTGGGAAAAAATAAAATTTATATTAAAAAAAAAAAAAAAAAAATATCCTAAATTTGGTAATTTTTTCATACATTCCTATTGACTATAATATTAAATATCTATAAAATATCAACAATACACAATCTATATAACATTGCACTAGGACAAAAAGACAATTAAAATTTTATAACGGAACATTAAAGGGCAATATTTCGATCCAATATACATAAGTATATTATTATAAAAGTAGGTCTAAACAAGTGTATTTAGATGATTTCAAGGATCTTCTCTTAAAAAAATAGTGTTATTATATCGTATTAATTTTAATTTCTCTCCTAAAGAAAATAATAGCTATACCATAATTATAGTTATATATCGTACTACTATAAGATACAATATATTATACACACTTAAAATTTAGGTCCATCTTGATTATTATGTTGCCATTAAGGTTGTGTGGTTGTTCCCATAGAAATTGAAGCCAAATTTAGGTATACAATATGGTTACTAATAAAGTGTGGTAGCAAATAAAAAACAAAAACTAGGCAGTTTTGGCAGGAAAACCTTGTCAATGTTTATTTTCATTTCATTTTGGTATCCGATCTTTTAATGTTTAATAGTAAAAAAAAAAAAAAAAAAAAAAAAAAAAACAAAAATGTTATTTAGTGTTGTTAGTTCTACAAGGGGGATTTGTACCTCCATAAAAAATTATAAATAAAGATAATTTTATTTTCAAGGTTTTCTCAAATGATTTTATTTTAAGATTTCCAATATAAAGGATATAGATATCTACATAGGCATAGAATCATTACATAATTATTATTTCTGATAAAAAAAAAACAACAACAATTTTAGAAAGATAACTGGTTTTTTCTTGTTAAAAAAATAATATTGCCATATCATTTACCAAAATTTATTGTATAATAATTTTAAATTGGAAATTTTATTTTTAGAATAAAGTAATTAAAATGAATTCACGATTTTAATTTTTTATAAAATAATTAATTAAAAACAAAATTGTTAATAATGTCAATCCTTGTTAATCATCAAATAGTATGAATTAATATTATTTTAAATAGAATTTGTGTAGTTTACTATCATAATTTTAATTATATAAATTTACGTATAGTTGATTATTAATAAAATTAATAAGGTGGAAAATAACAATTATTTCGATTTTCAGTATCAATTAAAAATTTGTTTGTATATCAATATTACGGAAATTGTCTCGTTAATTTTCCACGAACTCAGTCCTTGTCAAATTGTTATTACCTAAGCGTAAATACTATATTATCAAGTAATTCTGGTCACGAAGCATATCACATAGAAAACATTAAATAATTATTGGGAAATTAACTGTTTAAGAACTTCAAATGTAACAATAGACTATTTTTAAATGGATCAAATTAGCTCGTGTGTTTTCTTCATGGACTATGACATTGGTGGAAATATTACGTAAAATAAAAGATGTTGAAAACTATAATAATATGGAATCACAAACAAAGTGAATTTTTTAATCGAAAGGACATTTATTAAAGAAGTAACATTGTATTAGTATGTTGAAAAAGAAAACCTGTAGTGTTGATGTATTCAATTCTTACGAAGCCGGAATTAAGAGAACGGGATCGAAGTAAATCATATAATTTCCGTTTAAAAATCATATATTTGACTTCATAATAAAATGGAACCATATTATTATGAAGTCAAATATACGATTCAAAGAAACAACTTATACCACAAATTTCCACACATGGGTGAATTCATGTATAAGTATAACATCAAATATGATGCTAACATTAACTGGCATGGTGTTGATCTGGGCACATTTACAATACGTTTTTTTTTTTTTACAGATTTAATAATTTCTTATTGCATGAACGATATGCCGACGTTATTTATAAAAAGTCACAATTATTGTGTTTAAGCTGTACAAATAACTTTGGTATTTAACTGTGTATAATAAGAGTACAAAATATTCTATAGGAAGAGAAATTTAATGTAATAAAAAAATTTACATCAATTTATAAATTTTTAGAGAAATTCCCTTTCTTGTACATATACAGAACCATTATTTAATTTAATTTTGAATATTCAATTGAATACTACACATAAGTATTCGTGCCCTTTCAGTAAAATTGCCCTTTCAGTACATGTCCTTTCAGTAAATTTGTGTACAATTGTACACATGATTTTCACTGCTATTTTTTTAACTGACATAAAACAGTAAAATATGAATTTTTGAATTTAATTTTATTCACTACACCTTTGCCTTTCACTTGAAAGATAAATTAGCAGAATTTTGAATTTAGGTTCGTTGTAGTAGTCAATTTAATTGTAACTAAATTTGTAAAAAAGTTAACTTAAATATTTGAAAATTAATATGGATAACAATCAGTAAGAGCTTTTTTAATTATTAAAGATGCAGAGTTATTTAGCATAAAAGATATTTGGAACAAATATTATAACTTTAGCTTTTGAAAAATTATAAGCAAAAATTTATGTGTTTGTTAAATTGTTTTCAAAGGTGAAGTAAAAAATTTGGAAGGTAAAAGATTTCTTCTCCAACTTTAATTCTTTTGAAATTTCAACCTAAACGAAAATTATTTCAGTTGGAACAATCCGTGTTAATAATTTTGCTAAACCACCATTATGCCACATGGGAATCTGAAATTAAGTGGCTCTTCCGATAAAGTTATTTCTATTAACCTATTAGATGCCACTGTACCAATTTTGGCACAGGTTTTTGTTATTGCTCCCCTGCCATCTGTGATATATATTTTGACCTGAAACTAGTTCAAAAAAGTTCTTGAAGATGTCGTCCAAAAAGTATATTAGCGAAATTTTCGAATTGTTACTCTTTGGCTGTCAGAATAATGTCTTTGTTTTTTTAGATTTTGAATTTTTTCATATTTATTATCTGTAACTGTAAAAGTGTTAATAAAACTATAATTTTGAACTATTTTTCTTGCATAAAAGTGAAAATTTAAATTATTGTATTGCAAATATTATAAAAATACTGTTGAAGAAGAATAATAACTGATTTTGGTAATTATATATATAATACTCTGCATTTATCTGGATGCCCATAGCTATTAGGAGGCCCATCTGGAGGCCCATAGCTATTACTTCCATTATTTCAAAAACGATGGAAATCTTAATTAATCATAAGCTGAAGAAATATCTTGACAGTAGAGGTATAATTCATGATAGCCAATACGGCTTTCGAGCCCAACGTTCCACCGGTGATCTCATGACATGCCTCTGCGAGAAGCTCAACACCAGCCTGCATCAATCTGGTGAAGCTACTGTTGTAGCTCTGGATATATCTAAGGCTTTTGATCGAGTTTGGCATTCTGCTCTTATAGCAAAATGCAACGCTATAGGCCTTGGTTCAACCTTTTCTAAATGGATTGAAAGTTTTCTTTTAAATCGATCTATCATAGTTTCAGTTGACGGTTCTTTTTCCGACCAACTTCAAATCAATGCTGGTGTTCCACAAGGCTCTGTCCTTTCCCCCACCCTATTTCTCATTTTCATTAATGACCTTCTCAAATTAACTTTCAATCCAATCCATAGTTTTGCTGATGACAGCACTCTAGTAGCATCATATGATTTTCTAAAACAAACTAATGCTACAGCTTCCGCAGTCACCTCCAAAAGAACAATGATGGCCGGCGCGCTCAATCACGACCTTGCCAAAATTGTCGACTGGGGTAAAGCTAACAGAGTCGAGTTTAACACTTCAAAAACTCAAAGCTGTTTTGTTAGTAACAAGCTAACAACATTCAAACCAATTCTCCGGCTTCAAAATGAAGGTATCCAGCGACTCAAAGATCTGAACATTCTCGGAATGCGAGTGAATCAAAATATGCACTGGAATGAGCATATTTTCGATATTGCGAAAAGCGCCGCAAAATGTTTAGGATTTTTGAGCCGCTGCAAAACTTATTTTTCATCTCGAGACCTTTTAAAAATCTATAAAGCATATATACGACCCAAGCTCGGTATAACTCACATTTATGGGCAGGTGCACCAAAAACCGCTTTAAATTTTTTGGACAAAGTTCAAAACCGCGCCATTCGTCTTATAGGCGACATAAATGTGACCTCATCCCTTATACCACTCGGTCATCGTCGTATTGTTGGAGCACTTACTCTATTTTATAGATATCTGCTTGGTGTTGGCACTTGTTCCTAGGAATTAAAATCACTTCTTCCTCCTCTTAAGCAATTCAATCGCACAACACGAGAGGCATCAAGTGCCCACCCTTTCACAGTGGAAATTCCGAGATGGTTTAAGTCCGGCTATGGAAATTCTTTTATAGTAAGAACATCCCGATTGTGGAACCGCGTCCCAATCGAAGCATTCCCAATGAGAGAAGGATTTTTTATTTATGACTTACAGAGGTTTAAGACGAATATTAACAACATTGTTCGCTCTTTCCCACAAAACTTTTCTTCTTCCTTTTTCTTTCCTTTCCTCTAACTATCCTTTCCTTTTTCAAATAGTCAACGGTACGCAAGTACTTAAAGGTTCAAAACCTAAGTTTTGGCTATAATATAAAAAAAAAAAAAAAAAAAATGCTTGTAAGTTCGACGGAACGCTCCAATACATATACAAATTGCATATGTATACAAATGCATATATATACAAATTGCTTTGGTGCTTTTTTTTAACCACTGTCTACCATGCTGAACCTTTGCAGGAAAAATTGATTGCATGAACTATATTTTTTTAATTTAATGTTAGTCTTCTTTGCAAATAATAAGGAAAAATAATAATAATAATATAAATAAAACAAACAATTTTTTTGATTTATAATAATAAGGACTAATAGAAATTTAATCAATAGTTTAATATGGTATAATAACCAAAAGGCAAACAGCATTTAACACAAAAAAAAAACATAATTCACTCAAAGGTTATTCTTATTACTTAAAATTATACATAATAATACATATGTGTATCAGCATATTTGTATTGTATAATATTATACATTATACTACTTTATTGCTTCTACCTTTTATTTTTGTCATTATTGTGTGCGTAACTCACTTCACTCAAAAAAAATTATTTTTGTTTTTTTTTTGTTTTTTTTTGTTTTTTTTTTTATTATTTGCTGTATCTGTATTCTGTATGTTCTATATGCTCCATTGCAAAAATATTATTTGATTTTCAGTGTTAAGTGTTCACTGTTCACTTCACTGTTCAGGTTCACTGTTCAATCAATAGAACTTGATCGAGGTAGAGTAGGATAATTAACTCTACTTCTACGCCGGATAATAAAACATTGTTTTTTTTAAATTGAAAATTATTGATGAAAATGTTTTTGTATTTTTTGTAAATCTTACCAATTTAGATACAAAATTTTGAATATTTTTTTAAAAATAACACAATACCATAATAACAGTTTATTCATATAGCAAAATAAGATCCCTATACAGTATACAAAAGACAAAATTTATATGAAAATAAGATCCCATTTTTAAATTTGCTCTCCCGGAGGCCTCAATAACGCTAATACGGTATAATTTATACTAAATGGAACCCAACTAACGAATTATAACTAAATGGAAGTGAGTACGAGTATACCATACAAAAATACAAACATTTTATACAAATTTGTTGGTATGGTACTTCTTTTTCTGTTATATAAAAAAAAAAAAAGATTAGTGTTAGGCCAATATAAACATAAATAAAAATAAATAAAAAGTGATATAAACATAAGTACTGTAATTTCGGAATAAAGAATCTAATGAAAGAAAAAAAGAAACTAGGATTTATTTTGCTTCCGTCATTTATGACGGGTTACAAAGCTAGTTTTATAATGTTTTTAAATTTGGTGTGCCAATTTTTGGTACAGTGGTTTATTTAACATTTTTTTTAGTACAATTTTTTACAATTTATTTCTCTGTATACCTAGATTAATTTCATCATGGAAAAACGGGTATTTGAAGGAAGCAAGAATTTTAGAGGATTGGAGGGTTTATAGATAACTTTTCTGAAGAAGATTTGGAGAATGTAGAATGTGTTATTGTACCTCCAGATCCAGATATTTTAACGGATGAAGAGGATTTTGACGACAATGAATTAAATTCCTGTAATTTACCTAATCATATTCCAGGAACTATAGAAGTTTTTTTTCATGAAACAATTTCTAATAATGATGATAGTGATGAAGAAATGTTAGTTAGAAAAAAGAAGAAATTGGAAAAAAAATCTGATAAGAGTCAAGACAAGACAAGCCCAAGTGGATTAAAGATTCTCCAAGCTACTCGACATTTTTAAACGATCCAGAATCACTCTCAGATATACAAGAAAAAGTTAAAAACGACATATGTGACTTAGCACCGTATCAAATATTTGAAAAATTATTCAATGACAAGATTGTAAATCTAATCGTAGAGCAAACGGCATTATATGCCACACAAAATAATAAGCATGACTTGAATATTACGAAAGAGGAAATTCAAATTTTTGTTGCAATACTGCTTTTCTCAGGCTATCATAAACTGCCAAGGCAACAAAACTACTGGTCACATGATGAGGATTTAAAATGTGAGATAGTATCGAAATGTATGACTAGGAATCGTTTTATACATTTTGCGAATAACCATGAAATTATGAGTTCAACAGACTGCATGTTCAAAATAAGACTCCTTATGTCAATACTGTCTACAAACTTTCGCCAATGGGGTTTTTTTCATAAGGATTTATCGGTTGATGAATCGATGACAAAACAATTTATTAGAGGAAAACCAATAAGATTTGGATTCAAAAATTGGATGTTGAGTAGTTCTACTGGGTATTGTTATGATTTTGATATCTATTGTGAACGAGAGTCAAAAGAAGGCAAAATCCCAAACCATCTTTCACTTGGTTCCAGAGTGGTATTAAGGTTGATTGAAAAAATTGATAATCCATCTAGTCATATACTGTACTTTGATAACTTTTTTTCCAGCCACAATTTATTACAAAATTTTAAAAGACAAAACTTTTAGAGCTACAGGTACAGTACGGGAAAATCGAACAAACAAGTGTCCTATGATACCATGCAAAAAGTTTCAAAAAATGAACCGGGGATCAGTCGATTATCGTTTTGAAAAGACTGATGAGATATTATATGTGAGATGGAATGACAACAAGCCAGTTACTATAGTAACAAACCACGATACAATTGAACCTATGGGTAAGGTAAAAAGATGGTCACGAGAAAAAAAAATGAAACTTGATATCTCCCAGCCTTCTTTATTTAAAAATTATACCAATGGAATGGGCGGAGTTGATCGACATGATCAATCGCTTTCCAATTACCGCATTTCCATCCGTGGAAAAAAATGGTGGTGGAGTAATTTTACATACATGATATTGATATGACACTTACCAATGCATGGAAGCTACATATGTCTGCTTGCAATGAAAAATTAGATTTTCTGAACTTTCGAAGAAGTATAACCAGATATTATCTTCAAAAGTATAACAAAAACGTTTACAAAATAACGGCAAAATCAGGAACTATTCCATTAGGCTTATCTTCTGATAATGTAGGACGCTATCCAAAAAAATTAAAAAATCGTCTTAGATGTGTTACTTGTCATAGAAGAGGTATTTGGCAATGCGAAAAAATGTAATAAAACATTATGTATTGATCAAGACTGTTTTAAAAAATTTCATACATAAGATTCCACTGTACCAGTTTGGGAACACTATTATAAAAGTCAAATAAAATATTTTTCCGTCCAAATTGTTGTAATTTTTATTTTTTTTACTTCTAAACTTTATTATTTTCATAAAAATAACATTTTTTTTTCCAAAGGGTTTGGCTTGGCATCTAATGGGTTAATGAAAAAGTAATTGTAGTCAAATGGGTGGATGATAAATATCTTTATCTGCATCCAATTACGTCGGTAAAAGTCCAGAAGAAAAGGTTAAACGTTTTAACAAAATAACAAAAACATATGATGAAATAGATAGGCCAAAAGTTGTAAATGAATACAATCAATCAATAGGTTGATAAATTTGACAAATCACTTTTTAGATTTTGCGATTACAGGTGCTTGGCTTGGCTTGAAAAAATGCTAAAATCATTAAACAAATCAAAGGCCTATTAGAACTTAGGTTGTACTTAGATAAAGTTTTATTAATTACAACAGAGACGAGGAATACCTCTATCAGATGGTTGCCTTGAGGAGGTTAAAAGAAGGCTTACGTATGAACATCGATGAAAAAAATTAGGTATGATTGCTCAATGCAAAATAAAATTAAAATACCATATAGATGTAAAAATTCAAATTGCAAATCGAAGTGTAGAACTCGCTGCTGCAAGTAGAATGTACATCTAAGTTTCACAACAGATAAAAATTCCTTCATAACATTTCACTCAAAACATTAATATGTTTTATTGACCTTTATTTCTTTTTATTTTTTATTTCTAACTTTATTTTTAAACTGAATTTTATGAATATGTTTCTTTTTTTACGTCAATATAAAAAATATTTTGATCATAAATCAGTTATATATTTAATTATTTAGCACTTATGTTACATACGGTATTAAATTTTGAAGTTTTTCCACTCTTTTTTCATTCCCAATTAGGTAAAAACATCAAAAATTTTTAGTTAAAATTTCGTACAATATATTTATGGAGTAATTATTACAAGTTTTGCAACCTTTTACTATATTTATGTACAATTTTTTATATTGGCTTGAACACATTTACAAATTTGTATAAGAAAGTTGCATAATTTTTGTATTTCTATCAACCCTTATCAACATTTGATTTGTTTTTGTTTGTAAGTGTCAAAAAAAAATTTAAAAATCCAGAAATCTAAACCAATAGATGCTGGTGAGCTAATATAAAAGTATATAATAATACAAAATTGTATATTAATGGTTATTCCAACAGACTATTTTTCATTTTACCAAAAGTCGCGTTAAAGTCGACACAGTTCTTCATTTCGTCCTCCTTCAAAAAATTTAACGATTGATAAAAGCCCTTGTGAATATTATCTTCTATCTGAAAAAAAAAATCTTTCATTACTATAATAATAGCTTACAGTACAAAATTAAAATATTTTGCACATTATTTAATGCAACAGAAATTATAATTTTAAGATGTTATGCGTCGATGGAACATTAATTTCTATCTAAGATCACAACCATTTCATTTGAAATTAACTTTATTTTATAGTTAAATTCTTTAAAAAATTTTTTTGTTTTTTAAATTAATTATTTCGTGTGTTAATCAATTTATGAAGACCTAATTTTAGCTGCAGAGTGTAGTAGACACAACATTTTCAGATCTATTTTACTTGTAAAGACGTAATAGAAAACTTAAGTTTTTTACTTTTGTGCTAAAAATAAAAAATATTTTAGATTTAAGTAGCTAGCTATTTATAAATTATGTTAAAAATTTAATTTAATTGCTTTCATAAAATATAAAAATATACAATAATAAAATGGGTGTACTTTTAGAAATTTAAATAAGATTATTCGGAACATAAATGTCATATTAAATTAGTTTAAAATTGTTAGATTTTTTAATGACCATTTGTTATAGAAGATATTTGGTTCATTTCGGCTGTGTTTTACATAAGAATTAATAATAAACTTCCAAACTATTTCTATCTCTATACTCTCAATTTGAATATGTAGAATCTTATAACGAAATTAAATATATTGATCGTTAAAAATTTTTAATTGTTTTTTAAATACGTTCAGTTGTTGTAATTTATAGGGATGGTAATAGAGATGAAAAACTTTAAATTTCTATTTTTGACCTCCATAAATAAATTTATGAGGAACATTTTTTTCTTATATTAATATAAATATTTCTGAATACACGAATATATTGTATACGTGGTGAAAATTTTGAAGTTATGCAGTTCCTATAATTTCTAAGATTAAAATAGACAACTAAGAGATGAACTTTGTTTATTCCACCATTGTCTATTAAAGCGATTGTCTATGACCTTTTTTTATTTAAACGTTAAATAGACAATTAATAGATAAACCATGACCTGAAACTGATCCTAACATATATGACTTACTATATATGTTAGATTTATACATATTAAAGGTACTTCCAGAGGTGGAAGACATGACCTGAAACTAAATCTATCATATATGTTAGACTTTATACATATTAAATGTACTTAATTTATTAATATTCGAGTAAAGACTGACTGACTACAGAATACACTTAATATAAGTATAAGGTTAAAAATAATAACTTATGCATATATGCACATGCATACAGAAGATATACAGTTTTCATTTAGATTACAATAATAATATGTATATAAAGTGTATCGATTTGTATTGTATCCAAACATGACATATACGCTACACTAGTCATGTTTTTTAATACTATATGAAAATAATTAGTTATCCACATAATTTATAAACTGATATAACTAAGGTGGTATCAGTTTGATATTAGTCCACTTCGATACTCTAATTTTGAAATTTTATGTAATCCAACCCCCAAAAACAATAATTTACCTCCGGATAGTACAAATTTCATATATTATGACAATAATGCCACGTTACGACAATAATTCCAGTATAAAATTATAGTATAAAAGTATAGTATAAAATTCATATATTATATATGACAATAATGTTATGACAATAACGCCAAAAAATGTTTAACCCTTTAGCTTCATAATTTGCGTATGAGAGGGTTTAATATCAATTTTCTCTTTAACTTTTTATATCTCACCACTTTTGCTTCCTTTGCAAGCCAAATATTAATTTTTTTAAAGGTTTGTGGTACATAATTTAAATCATAAATTAATCTATTATTCAATAGGTACTGATTATAAATAAATTTTTAAGAGCATTCAATTTGTAAAAATAATATTACCAAAATGGTATTGAGAAAGAACATATTTTGTAGAATTTGTTTCTACATAGATTGTCATAGATTGTAAGCAATACTCGCACGGTTTTAAACTATGGAACATCTTAACAACTTTTGTGTTCCCACAAACATATAACTTAGAAATTTTCAAGGGACGGTTAAATTAATATTTTTTAACCTGTTGGTAAATTTTTGAGCTAACTCTTCTATTCTAGTCCATTCTAATTCTTTTCTAATACTTTTTTATTACTCTTTACTCTATCCTTCTTTTTTCCTTTATCTTTATATGACTAAAATTCTGCGATGCCAGTGGGGGTGCTTATTCCATTATTTTGGCCTAATATAAAAAAAGCATGATTCGACCTTGATATAGTTTAAATAAAAGTCAAATTTCATATATTCATATCAACCCGATCGATCCACACAAGGTTTTTAGAACGCAAAAATGCTTTGTCAAACAAAAATTAGAATAAGTAAGAAATAAAATAATAGAATAGAAAGAGTGCATTTTTGTATATCTATAATATTTAACAACTGTTTTACATTTTTATTATTCACATTAAACTATTAAAATGAAGTTAAAAAAAAATTTAATCTAATTTTTAGAATGCAATAAATTATATTAAAAATTTTATATTTTACTAGCTATTCCCGGCGTAACATTCGCCGGTCTAGCCTTAGCATTATAAATGAAACAATTTATTTTATTTATTTATTTTCTTTATTTTCTTAAAAAAAATCAATGTTTTAAATATTTTTTTATTACATAATAAATAAAGAAAATAAACAAATAAAATAAATTGTTTCATTTATAATGCTAATGCTAGACCGGCGAATGTTACGCCGGGAATAGCTAGTAATTTACAATATTGTTCGATCAATCTATAACTATTTTTTTTATATTTTTTATTTAGGTATTTATTTATTTATTATAAATTAATTTTGACCGCTAATAGTTTTGAAGAAAACTTTTATATAAGGCAGCGTTTATACGTTTTTGAATTGTATTTATAACGTATTGTTCATTAAAGTTTGACATCCGACTTTGTTATAGAATACCATTATTTTTTTTTTTAAATAATAGTGCTCGACACACATTTTTGTATTTCGCAAGTTAAAAAAGTGAATTTTGCGAGAAAAGGTATTTATAAACTTCTAATTGTGTTATGCCAATATATTGAAAGATATACATTAAAAAATATAAAAAATATTGTGTATTAAATATTATTATTATTTATCAATACAAATACTTATAATAATTGATTTACTATTTAAATATTTATATTTCATAAATGTTCTGAAATTACACTGTATGTTTATATTTGCTTATAAGTATTTATTATTAGTACTCGTAACGCCTATATTCGTATCTTCGTATTTTTCAAGTTTAGAAAGTGGATTTTACATGAAGAAATATAGTATACTTTGCAACTATATTTGTTTATCTTTGAGATATGTAATTAAAACTTTTGAAATAAAATTTGATGTAATTGTAATAAAAGTTTTAAATGTAATAAAAATAAGTTAAACAAAACTTTCATGAAACAAAATCTGATGTCTAAACGCTCCCTAACAAATACTATTAATAGAGACGTACATTTCAACAAAATGTGGCGAACAGAGATGTCGCTGGCAGCATAGATATGAAATTAAATGCATTTAAACTAAATACATACCACACTCACATTAAAAACACATTAAAATAGTCATAGACACGATTTTTGTGTTTTTTTTATTATCATAATAGCCCTAACTATTTCAAAACTCAAAATAAAAAAACAAAAACATTTATTTATAGAATTTATATTTATATTTCACTTTTTTAAATTTTGGTTTTGACGTTTTGGTATGATTAGATATGACCATTATAGTGAAGGTTATAATATGGTTATGGCTTTGTTAAATCATATCGAATCTATATTCTTAATAATTCTAATAAAGTTGTCTAATCTAGTTGAAAAAAGCTTTGTGAAAAGTTTAACAGACGTTTAAGCGTATTAATATATAAGATAAGTGAAAAAATGCATAAAACCTTGTTAATGATTTGAAATTAAAACTGAATGAAAAACATCGAGAACAATTTAGAAATAAATTTTACATTTTAAAAACTTCAACTAGCTATCTATGGTATATAGCTATATTTTAATTTATCTGATATGCAGTATACCCATTCGTTATGGCTACTGTATAATATGCACAACCCCAACCATTAACTATCGAAAAGTTGAGTTAAACTTAAATTCATATAATTATTGTTGTTGTCAACATTTTTTTTTATGTTTTTTTTTAGAATCTTTTCTGTAGTCTCGATTTTGTTTTTTCTAAAGTTTTTTTTGTTCCCTTCACATTTTCTCCAACAATTTCAAAATAAAGAAAGAAAAAAAAACAGGCGACAAAAATACATATTAATAAAAACACACACAAGCGTGAAAGTAATTTTATTTATTCTGTCACAGCGGAAAATGTAAAAAGAGAAATTAAAAAAAAGCAAAAAAAAAAAAAAAAGACAAAAAATTAAAATAATTTTATAAAAGAAATACAACAAAATGAATAATTAGCAAACATTAATTAAAAGCAAAGATAGAAGGGAAAATATAAAACAAAAAGAGACAAATTTTTGTGAACACCCCTTGAAATTTCCGCCCACTTTTCCTGACATAAGACCAACAAGAAATATTATTTAAACAAAAAAAAAAACAGTTGATGCAGTCAATACTAAAGTTCATATATTTTTTTAAGAATTTGAAAGATGTTATTATGAAAGTGAAAATAATAATTTAAACAACACTGAATACTCAAATTTAGTAGACTAACTGTAATTTTATTACTTTCAAAAATTAGGAATAAGGAGCATCAAAAATGTGAAATGGAATTGTACGTTATGTATGTTAAAAAGTAAAAAAACAAATTTAGGTAGATACTATTAGAAAAGGATTTTCGTACGTCGTTAAAATTGGTGGAAAGTGTTTAGATACAATAAATCGATCCAGACAATAAACCGACGGTCTGAAAGTCGGGAACAAAGACCTTGAACAAAAACAAAATGTTACGTAATGAACATTATTGACATTTTGATTTTTGGACAATTGTTTTGATCTAGGTCTTCGGATGGTCAAGAACTTTCGAACCGTCGGACCAGTCGGAATTTTTTTTAAAAATTATATAAAATATTAATAGCCTTTTCAGAAAAAGGCAATTTAAACACATGATATAGAGCTTCGGTTCCAATTCCTTGGACCTCGGACCTATTGTCTTCTTCACATGTAAGGATGTTGTACTGACGACAAAAAAAAAAGAAATTTCAAGGTCTTCGGTCTTGTTTTTATAGACGAAAGTTTGGCCCCCAAACACCCGCATCTCATTTACTACAACCCTTTTTTTGTCGACGGCAGGTAAGTGCATACGGTACAGTAACTTTTTTAAATATGAAATTTTGTCTTGTGCAATTTTGTCGCATGCAGTTTTCCGGTAATGTTTTATGTAATTTTGTCCCGACACCGGTATCCGGTATACCAATGAGGTCCATTCTGTTATGTTTTTTTATTTATTCTTACAGTAATTAAAAATAGACAACTAATTAAACTACTTGACTAGTACCTCAGAATCTTGGCTGTCTACTGATAATCACACAGTGTGGTATGACACATACAATAAGTTTTTATTTCTGAATATTTGGCGTATCTACTTATACTTATAATGTGGAAAACTACATCAGCTGTTGTAGGGTAGCTTCGTCTACATAGCATTGCGACATTTTATTTGAGTGATGATAATCAATATTATTCTCAATTAATTTGAAGGAAATTCAAAGAAGATTGAAGGAAAATTTGCAACATTCATAACCTGAGCAGGATTTGAATAAGGGCCTTTCTTGTTATTTGTTAGATGGTCCAATACACCATATCTTTGGATTATGTTTAGGATATTTGATCAAATATATTCGAGAAATTTATAACTATTTTAAACTTACATCAGTTTTGGGGTTAAGTTATAAAACCATTGGCGAAAATCAGATAGAAATTTCAAACAAAAGTATTAAGTGTAAAAACAAGGGCTATCAGTTGTTTGATGAAACTGGGAAACAAAAGATGAAAATCAATCAGAAATTTCAAAGTATACTATACTTTTGAAAAGCTTTTTTCGTGGCCCATATAACGCCATTCTCACGTCGAGAATCCTATTTAGTTTAATGTATGTGCTTCAATGATGGAAAACACAACATAATTCGAACGAAAATATCATTCCCAGGTCCAGGAAGACCATCATTCTCAGGACTTTGTTCTGAAATCTTTGAATAGTGAAAAGCAATAATGTTGGTTTTAGTTGCAGCACCCCAGAGTTGAATTACGTACGACCATATAGGCTTAAAAATAGCTTTGTACAGCATCACCTTGTTTTCCAAAGATAATTCTGATCCTTTATTCATTAACCAACATCGGCTTCTCAGCTTTTGTCGCAATTATGCGCGCTTACAAATTATGTGCTTTTTCCATGTTAAACGCCTATCAAAATGAATTTCTAAATATCTGACATAATACTCCTGAGGTACGACTGTATTGGACAAAGTTACTGTGGGCAGTTACCTTTCCTCAGTGTAAATATCACATGGGTTAACTTCTTTTCATTGATTTTTATTTTTCAACTGTGGAGCCAGCTTTGAATTTGACTGAGGTTCAGCTAAAGAAGTTTTGAGGCTCGTAATGGATCGATGTCTGAAGCCATAATTGCTGTATCATCGCCAAAAGTTTCTACTTTCACATCTGGTGTCGTTGGGATATCTACCGTATTGATGGGATAGATGATGTTGGTCCAAACACGCTTCCTTGCGGCACATCAGATTGAACATCGGAAAGTTTTGTGTAAGATATGTAGCAAAATATATTTAAACTAAAATATGTAGTACGAGTTAATAATTTTATTATTTCATTAATAAGAAATTATTACCGAAGATCATCTTCTATAGAAACTACTGATGTGAATGAAAAGTACATTAAAAAAACAATGCTGACTGGTATCGTTCCACCAGAAAGCTTTCCATTTATCGATGAAAATAATTATATACAAGATCAACACAAGATCCCCATACTTTACCACATTAATAAGTACCCCCCTAACAGAAAAAAATTAATAAACCCGGATAGTACGAAATTCAACACCGTGCTAAAATTCAGCCAAAGCATATCAAACAAAGATAGAAATACCATATTAAAAAAACAAATATTGGATGTATTAACCTAGATAAAGTTAGTTGTAGCTCTTAGTTTTAAGTTTAGTCTATCCTATTATAATTTGAACAGACTTGAAATTGTACAAAATCGAGCGTTCAAAATTATTTTAAAATACGGTATTAGAACCCGTATCAAAGATATGCTAAATATATTGAAATGGGTGGATGTTAGGAGCAAATTTAAGTACAACGTACTGGTTCTGATGTTTAAACTTAAGTATAATTTTACTACCCAATGATATGCAACACATTGAGTATGTTGATGGATATTATTATTTACGAAACAGGGGATATTTTAGAATACCGTTATACAAAAAAAATAACACACTAAACTCACTTATGTACAGAGGAGTACAAGTTTTCAATGAATTACCAAATAACATAAAAAATTAAATTAGAATTAGTATATTTAAAAAATTAATACGAGAGCATATAGTGTAGATAATTTTAAAATTAATTATAAAAATTATAAAGTTTCTTAGAGACTAATAAAATAAATATAAATCTAAATCTAAAAACATACTAGTGAAAGGCAATAATACTATTAGTACAATAAGAAACACAAATAACCTAGAGAATTCAATTGGATCGTTAGGTTAAGAAATTTAAAGTAATTTAATTCAATACTTTTAAGCTTTTAAAACCTGAAGTTTCATTTTCAACAAAATTAAATATAAATAAAAAAACAACCGATACTCAGCCGCTCTTATTTCTGCCGAACTTCTATTTCCATTTTCAATTTAGAATCAAACTCATAATACCAATCCAGAATATAATATTGTAATAAAGAAAATAGGCAGTAGTAAATATAACACAAACAAAAAAAAAAAAAAAAAAAACAAAAAAAATAAGTAGTGATCATAAGGAATTTCATTGTCAGTGTTGAAAAATGGAATACACGACAGACGCGACACCATTTAAGTTTCTATACAAACGCTTTAGTTTAAAAAAAAAAAAAAATTGTTCTCTTTTTTTTTATCATTTTATTATTTTGTTACTTACAGTTATTAATTAACTGTCCCAATTATTTTACCAAACCATTTGATCCTTATAGCCATTCCATTACATATAGAAATAATTCTGTTCGTTTATCTTTCGTTTTTCATTTTACTAAAATAAATCGAATTTTATAAAAATAAGTCTTCAGTTTTACAAAGAAATTGAAGAAAATTAAAATAGTGAGAATTCGAGATGGTTTACAATGGAAATTAATGAAAAACGATTTTCCATTATTTGATTTTTTTTTTTTTTTTTGCTTATTTTTATTTTTCTTATTTTATTATTATTTATGTAATTTATTTTTCAGTCTTTATTCTTAATTAAATATTCGAATGAACTTTTAGCTAGCTAGCTAGATGGACAAAATATATTCAGATGAAAAATGAAATAAAAAAAAAAAAAAAAACAAAATCAAAAAACAAAAAAGTTTTTCATTCAAAATAATTTAATAGTAACTATGAATATTTGTCCTGTTTTATATTGTATATACTTTCAAAGGAAACAACTAATACAAAGAAGAACAAACGTTGTTATAATAAAATGTAGTTAGTGTAATTTTGTTAATTTAATGACCGTGGTTTTTGTTGTAGAATGAGCCATAATTAATAAATTAATGGTGATTTGTTCTCTTTATTTTTTTTTTGTTTTTTTTGGTTTTTCTTGTTATTGTTTTTATTCTTGTTTTTGTAAAATATTTAATTAAAAAATAATCAATAATTACAGACGATGGTCAGTTATTTAATGAGATTTACTTTGAGTGGTGGTGATGGTGGTGGTGGTGGTGTTTTGGTAATTTTGGTTCTCTCTAAAACAAAAATCAAGTTGGAGACTATCCACTCTACATAGATATAATTATTAATTTGATGGAATTTTGTCAATAATTAATGAAATATTAATTAGTAAATTGTTATTTATTTTGATATAATATTATTCCAGTGAAATATCTAAATAACAAGAAAAATTTTTTATTTATTTATTTTTTATATATTTTGGTTAAAGGAAAATTAATATTTTGGAATAATTAAGTGAATTGGAATAATTTTATGAGTTTTTGAAAGAAAGTTGAATGAACTCCATTTAATTGTTAACGTATTTTACTAAAATATTGATAATCAATTTATATCGGTGTGATGGAAGTTTTAAAGTTTTATTGTTATGAAATTTGTTTTATTTGTTGTGGGGTTGTTTGTTTTGAAGGTAAATTAATTAATTAAATTAATTAGGATATATAATTTGGTAGTCGATAAAGTGGACGATTCAAATGTTAATATTATTTTTTCTATTTGTATTTATATTCAATATTATTATAATGTGTGTGATATGCTTACATCATCTATATACAATTTCAGTAAAATACCTTTACTAAGTTATTGAAAATAAATATAAAAGTTAGGAATATAAAGAAGTATAAAATGAGTATTTTAGTTTTTAAGAATACCGAAGTTATTTAATTGTATTTCATAAAATTGTGATAAAACTGATATTTGGCTAATTTAATTTATTTATTTATTACTATTTAATTCAAACAGTTTACAAAAAATAATATAATTTAAATATTAAAATTCTCAATTAACATAATGTATTAAACAAGATTTATGACTTAAAATTTAAATTACTTTGAAATTTGAAACAACATAATTTTTTACAAAAAAAAAAAAATAACAAAATGAAATAAAATAAATTTAATCACAAACAAAAGAGAGAAGATGAAAAATTAATAAAGTGATTAAAGCAGGGTTTAAAAAACTACATCAGAAATAGTAAAAGCACTTAAATTATAGCTGTTGCTGACTATCACAGCATTTCAAATTTAAAAAAAAAAACTATTACTGCGCTTTGCTGTTACAACTTAACCGAAGTAAAGTAATAGTTTTATGCTTTTTACACATACAAATACTACGCATGTGCTTTTGCTTTTCAAAACATAATAGCAATAGTAGAATTTGCTGAATGCTTTTTAATATTTTAAGTCAAAGTAAAAAAAAAGCTATTTGCTGTGCTGATTTTGCTCTGCAGACTTAGCTGTGCATTTAGAAAGAAATTTTATTTCGAAGAAAAAAGTGAAGTAAAAGAAAAAAAATATGTCCAAAAGGTTTGTTCAATATGCAAATTAATATAGAATAGAGTAGAGACAATGTGTGTGTATTCAACGGGACCTTGTCATATTAACTACATCTTCTAGGTGGTGACTGGTGGATAGAGCCAAGTTCAAGAAATTGAACAGCTTCTAGCAAAAATAGGTTCGAAACCCACTTCACAAAGCCCTCGAAAATTTTGTTTATTTTTTTTTTCAACTTGTCTTCAGTAAAATCGCTCCTAGGCACGATGCAAACAAGCGGTCCCAAGATTTTTTCTGAAATTTGATCTGAAATTTTTTAAAAATTATTTATAATAATTATTAATAACCTTTTCTGAGAAAAATAAAACTTAAACTGGTGAAATAGAGTTTCGGCCCCAATTCCTAGGATCTCGGACCTATTGTCTTCATCACATTTAAGGGCTGTTGTACCAAATCCATTTTGTGTACAAATTAAATTTCACAACAAAACAAGATTAATATGGATGAGAAAAAAAATTTACAGGGAAAAATAAGATTTTTAACAAAAAATATGATTACAATCATAACTTGCTTTGAAAACCTTATATCAAGCTGCGATTCTAAAGTTTATTTTTGTAGTTTTAGTACGCTTAAATTGAAGGCAAATATTTCTAAAAAAAAATTTTTTTTTTCCTTATTTTATTTTCGACTTTTTAGTGAAAATATTTTTTTAATGAAAAATAATATATTTTCAAAGAACAACACATATAATCAAATGGCACTAAAATTCACTCTAACGCAATTTGGTTATTATTGCTCATACTTCAAATGTACAATTATATTTTATATTACTGTAACAAATTTTATAAAAATATGTAGGTATATTTTTAAAAATTTTTTTGGAGATTTTTGATTAGATACCTTTGAATTTTTTAATTTACGTATTAAAAAATTTTCACCAATAAAAAATTACGCACTTTATAAAAAGAAACCCTGTTAAATACAAAAAATATTTGACGTAAAATCGTAGATTAAATCTGAGAAAAAGTCTTAAATGTAAACACTCATCCGACTTTATCTACGATAAAATTCGATTTTGTCCGACGTGTAAACGCTGCCTAAGCATAAATTGGCATATAAAAGTATAATATATACATGCATAAATCGAAATTGAACTTTTTTTTACATTCGGGAAGAGTAATTTCTCACTGAGTGATAGATAACTGATAGGTTCAAATTTTGTTTTCTTCCATAAATAATGTTTGCATTTTATTTTCAATTAAACTAAGCCATATGATTATGTATGCAAATGTAAGCCCTATATGACACATGTACGTACATTTCCATATACTTAGTAAGAGAAAGAGAAATAATAAAAAAAAGAGATTAATAAAAGAAACCAAATTAAAAACACAAAAAAAAATATAATGAAAATGATGATTGAAAATAATTGAAATTGAATAATAATAGAAAATGATTGAAATATAATGATAATGATTTGTATTGCACACATTTATTTTGTATTCCTTTTTTGTTTTTTTTTTTTGCTTCTTTACACCATAGAAATGTCAATAAATATAGTGAATTTAAAGAGAAACCAAATTTTAACTTTATCAAATATCCATATTCCATTATTAGTACACACACATATGTAAATTTCACCTTAGTTGAATGCAAAGAATATCTATAATCTATATTAACAAGAATACGCACTCCCATTTTACGACAACCTAATTTTTAAGAAATATCAAACCGAGCAAAATATCATTAGTTAAAAGAGGTAAAATTTATATTTACTTATCGTATACCAAATTTATTATGAGAGAGAAAAGGTACAAAACAGATGTTTGCCTTTTGCTTTATACTGTAAAATAATTTTGCGTTCTCATTATTCTCCTTTGGATTTGCTTACGTTTCCTCCCATTATTTATATGAGGCAGGCTGGCAAAAAATGTTAGTTCTAATTTAGTTTGTTCCCTTATACGATGATTAATTCTGATCTTTTATAATTTTAATATTTTCGCTTTAAACATTATTATTTTCGTATATACCTATTAAAAATATTAAATTATAATTACATTACAATAATATAAAATATTATTAATATTTTTGTCAGTAATAATTTGGAGTTATAAACATTATTATTTTTTATTAATTATATTAGTAAACCTAAATATTTATTATATTGGTATACGATTATAAAATAATACTGAGGACAGCATCTATTTACAAATCACAGAATTTAAAGAATATGATAACGCTGTTTTAGTTAGGTCTCCTAAAAATCTTATGCATAGTTGATACAATTTAGAAAATAATATTTTTAAATATTTCAACGAAATTTTGTCGAAAATTTTTTTCAAAATTATAAACTTTATTTATTTAATTTCAGCCAACTTTTTTTGTTACTCTCTTTTGTTTACTATATTTTTTCTTTTTCTTACACGTAAAATTCTTATTATCGTCTATTTCTGACAATGTTTATCAAATTTGCAACAAATGAATACAAATGAATACACACATGAGTTCATACTCTTTTTATGGATATACTTTGGTTAAATGGTTATTGAAATGGGTATTTTGTTGAATTGAAGCAAATTGAAACAAACATATAAAGTCCAAGGCAAGTTAATTAAGGCAAATATAATAAGATGTCCGCAACAACCCTTCATGATTCCAATATATTCATCTGAAGAAGTTTAAGACGATTTATGTATGGAGGTAGGATTATTGGGTTAGACCATGGAAGATTACGTAGAGCATATCGCAAAAAATTTTTTTTTTAATAGATTCAATTCTATTAATATGAGTGGAATAGTGAGGTGATCAGACAGGGCTTGCGTACTCAAGGTCATCACATTATACATCATATTGTATAACATAAAGTAAGGCAGGACATCGTATTACTTTTGTTTCTGGGTTTTACTAAATCTTGTTTTTTAAAAAAAAATTTGAAAAAAGTCTAACAAAACGGTTTATTTCCAGGTAGAAAAGTTTAAGAAAATTGGTGCAAAATTCTTAGACGGAGTTAGTCCCAAAAACAAAAAGAATCCTTTGTAAAGTTTTACATTCGGTTGAAGTGGATCGGTGTCTTGAAATCAGCAACACTTCCGGTGCTTATTAATTTTTAAAATAAAATTTATTTGTAATCTGGGTTCATTTTCATTTAACCATTTTAATCTACATCATTGCGTAATGCTAGTTTTTATTGATTCTAATAAAATGCTGAAATTTTTCAGTTTATTTATTTTATTCTTCTCTTTACAACTGATCAAAATATGACCTATAATAACCATGTAATTTGTGAATCAGGTAACTACATCTAAAACTTGAACATGAATATGCGATAGGCCCGAAGTAATATATATCATAAGTCATGTAATCAAATCATAAGGCAATATTAAAATAATATCATCGTATATTTGGTTCAGGGTATGCGACACTATAGTTAATCGTGCTTACAAACTAGACAATATAAATCAGTACCTACTACTTCCATCAAATTTAGTGACCTAGTATAATTATTTATCAGTTTTATATATACTTATAAGACTGAAAGTTTGTTTGTTCGTTTGTTTGTTCGCTATACACGCCCACAGTTTTAAAGATTAGAAAGACTTCCGAAATTTTGCACAGTCGATCATGGTCATGGTTGCACAGTTATTCATGGTCGAGTTTAAAAATGAACTGGACGCGGTACCTTATAGAGTAATCAAATGACAGGTTTGGGTAGCTCCTGTACAACTCCTAGCACCTAACACGAATCTTTCAAAAACTAAAGGTGTTACAGATCTAAAAATTTACACTTGGGTACTCTTTCACAAATAAAGAAATACGACTGTTACCGATTTCGTATAAATAACATTTGCAATAAACTAATGAACTTAACACAGCTTGGTGAAGGCCAAAGTTCAGAAAACTTAAATGTAAAAATTGAAATAGCAACGATCAGTACAATTTTATGGTAAGTATTGAAGAATTGACTGAAAAAGTATTTCCAAATTTTTACAATAAAAATGTGACAATTCGTTTTATTAATCAGAAAATACTGCAGAGAATTCCAGGAGGTCCATGTTCATGTATACAAAGCGATAGAATAGAATATAGTTGTCAATGAAAATATTAGAAAATTTTTGATAAATCAATTTTTTTCAATTCCAATTCATTGAAATAAATTCTTTACAATTTGTGTTCGACCCGGACAACGTTGGGTATTGTTTTTTTATTTTTTTTTTTTTTTTTTTTATTTTAGCTCTTATAGGATAGCATAATTGAAAATAATAGTACACATTTAAACGTTTTCTGTGTAAATGTAGACGATTCTTGCCTTTCCAGGCAGTCCGGCGTGATACACCAATTGTTTGTGAGAATCTATAACCTTTACCGATACCTTTTGAACAACCTCTTTCCACGATGCTTGTGAACAGCTTTGTAAATCCAATTAATCTTAGGATCGCGCCGAATTGCATTATGATGGATATCAATTAATATAATTTCAAAATATTTGTATGAAGCTTCTTGAGCTACCCAATATGACTTCAAATACTATAAGACTACACACTCCTCAGCAATTGATTTCAAACAACGATATGGTTTTAATTCATTAACACCATGACTTTTTGGTTTACCATATGTGCAACTTTTTGGTACTAGGCGTATCCTATAAATAACATAACCTTGTTTAGAACGATATCCTAAACTCGTCGCTTTATCTGGACGAGATGGACGTGGAGCCTTGTGCATTCTTGTCATTTGACTATGTTGACATACACGAAGACATAATAAATACCGCATAACATCATTTTGCTTTTTGCGGTAAAGCTCTTGCATATAACGATACGCTATCACTCGGATACGCTATCACTCGGATACGCTATCACTCGGAAATCTAATAAAGAAAAGGATATCTTTGCTAATTTTATATTATATAATCATTTAGTAAGTAAAACCAATTCCAATATTCTTACTATTTTATTTTCTACAATCTCAATTAAATTTTTGTTTTTACAACAGATTGAATAGAGAAGAAATTAGTTGATTTTTAATTACTAAGCTGCGATTAGGTACAGCGAATTGAAAATTGAAAAAAAAAATTCCTACAAAATTTAACCCAAGAAGAACGTGTTTACATCAGAATGACGTATTAACCATTGCATTTTGTGTTTTGTTTTCTCTAATATCTCAGTTGTTATCCTAGAGTATGACGATTTTTGTTTTGCAATAAATTAATAATAGCAACTGAGCAAAATTGATCTGCTACGTCTATACGACTTACGTTTATCTTTTATGACTTTTTTTTGTTATTTTGATTGTTGTTTATTTTGTGATTATTATAAATATTGATCATTTATTAGTACAACATAATTTGACCAATTTTATGATAATGGGGCTTCATAAATGAAGATATTTTACTTATTTCAGAAGATTATATACCGCCAGATACTGAGAGTGAAACAAAAATCGAACGATCTGTTTGAAGATAACTTTCAAAGCAACGAAGAAAACGTGTTTGATGGGGTTGTCACCACATTCGATCAGATGAGCTCATCCATGTCATGCAGTATGAAAGCCAATAATAGTTGGCCTTTGACAGTAAGTTGTTTGTGGCATACTCAATATGGCATTTGTATTTGAAAATCAAAAACTTTTCAACACAAGCGACTTTTATTGAAAACATAAGCATTGATCTCACCTGAACCTGGATTGCAAAAAGGTTAGAAACAGTTACATTAAGAAATTCACATCGGAAAAATATCAAAAAGGTTCTTTAAAATTTGTCATGTGTTACAGTGTCCTCTACTCAAATTTTACTTACTGCAATATTATCTGGTGTAACATTACCTGGTGACTTATCATCCATTTATGAACCAGAAAAGAAAGAACGGCGCTACTGCTACTATTGTCCTTTAAAAATACAAAGAATGACAAAATCAAAATGTGATAAATGTGTAAAATTAATGGGCGGAAAAATAGATCGTCTGAAATAGTTAATTTCATTTGTTGAGAAGTTGTTCTTTTTGGGTCCACAATATTTTATTTGATCTTCTTTTATTTTTAATATTAGGATACCGAAATATATTTATTTTATGTTTAAAAAAACGGGTTAGTAAGAAAATCCCCAAACCCAAATCCATAAAATTGTGGCAAATTAACCCTGCAAAAAGATGATAATATCCCCGTTGTATCCAACAGCAGCTATGCACAAACATAATTTATATAAATATTCTGTAAAAGGCGTAGAGCTTTAAGATCTTAATTTTTAATTCAACTCTAAGATCTCTCCTAACTCTGAATTTCGCATAAAGTGCCATACATAATAAAGTGATATGCGTTAAAGCAATAACAAAGATAGTTTTTTTTTGGATTTCTTTTTTGTGGCAAAGGCCATTATGGGTTTTGTTTTTTGTGGACTTAGGGACTAACCCTAAAAAAACAACCCAACAAAATTGGAATCTATGCAATATTTTGTATAATGTATAAATAATGTATTGGAGCGTTCCATCAAACTGACAGATATTATGCATTAAACTATAAAATACTAGTTTTGGAACCCACCATAAATGACGGAAGCACTTGAATGACATGAAAACTATTATGAAATGATGGGCAAATGACACAGATAACAAATGACAGATGACAGATGACAGGTGACAGATGACAGATGACAGATGGCATATATAAGAAATAAAGAAAAAAAGAGACTATGTTTATGACAATTACGTGATGTTACGAGTTGTATATATATATTTCAATTTGAATATGTATGGGATTCGTGTATGTATTCCGTCGAACATCCAAACATCCAGATAAATGCAGAAAATTATATATATAATAATACAATTTTTTCAATTTGATTTGATGCGTAATGAGATGACATTTTTGGGATTTCAACCAAACATAGAAAAATGCTTTTAAAATTTGATCTGATGTCAGGTCAAGTTCCTAATATGAACGAGGTAATAGTATTAATAAATTAAAAAATTTGTGTTTTCAAGTAGCCCAGATAAACTAAAAGTAGCAAGAAAGGCTAAGAACGGTATAGGCATTAACCAAGAAAATCCTACAATAATTTTAAGTCTTTTACAGAGATATAAAACCACAAATAATGAAGAAAAATAAATGAATATCTGGTAAAAATTATTATATGTAAATGCATTTCTTAATTTGTATTCATATGCAATATAAATTGATTGTGGCCTTCAATATTAATTATGAAAATATGGTAATTATGTAAATTATTATCTTATCTCATTAAAAAACACAAAGATAAATATTTACTTAATTATAATGTTACTATAATGTACGAGTATTATGTAGTTTATTTTTAAGAAAAATAAATAACAAAAAAGCATAAAAAATTATTAATTAATGAACAAAATATATGGAAATATTTTATAATTCTGAAAATTGTTTATTGTTAATGGGTACGCAATCTTAAAATTTACATTAAAATACATTCTTTAGATAGGTAGGTAGGTAAGTAAGTATTCCTACATTATAATGTATATTCCTTTGTTAATAATTATTATCCTTATTTTCTGTGTTATATTATTTTCTTAACGTTATTATGGTCTGCGCACAAAAACAATTTGTTGTATTCAAATTACATTTGCATTTTACATTAATGTATAGTATGTGAACAGAATAGGTGATAATCGTATTAATATATCTTTTGTATTTGGGTGCTATTATCATTACATAATTTTTTTTCATATTTCTTTACTCTGAATAAATTACTATTTAAATTACATTTTTTTTCCAGACACTTTAGAACAAATTGTAATCAAATACATTTTAACGATTTTAAATTTTTACGAGTATTTGCAGTGTAAGAAAAATTAAATTTTATGTGAGTTGCTTTAACTAATACCCGAAAATAATGTGATGGAGTAGATATCTCAAAAAAATAAAAATTTAAATTTGATGTCTTTAAGATGTTTAAATTGTTCTGTTCAATGGATGCTAAGACATAACTAACATTGAAATTTTAGTTTTATCACTTGAATGATTTGATTGAAATCCTCTCTGCCTTCTATTATTTCTGATGCATTGAATTACATTTTCGTTATTAGGACGAAAGCTCTTTCTAAATTTTCATTTAGTAAACTTTCATTTTCGCATCCCGAGTGTGGAACCAAACTCCATCTTATGTGTTCCCAAAACATGACAAATTCTATATTTATGACCTAAATAAATTCAAGACGATCATTAACACATTCGTTCGTAATTATCCCCCTTCCCTTTTAGCATCCTCCTTTCCTAATTTTCCTTTGCCACCCTAGCCAAATGTACTAATCGGTAAAAGGTACCCACCTAGTGTTTTGGCTATGTATAAAAAAAAAACTTAGCTTTTAACAAATTTACTTAACCAGTAGAGAACCAGTAGAGAAGGTACTGATAAAAACGAGCACGCTGTTCCATATTTTTTTCATTTCCAATAACGTATGGGTTGCGATGTTTTACTAACTGACTTGCGTAACAAACAATCTCGCCTTTAATTTTAGATTTTTTTTAAAATTTGGTTTTTCTATTTTGAGTCATTGTAACTTTTTCGTTTTTCTGGAATACGTAGGTTGCTCAGTGAGGATTGTATACATCTACATAACTAAATAAATAAAAAAAAGTAAACAAATAAATAATAATGTACTTCCTTGATGAAAATTAAATAATAAATCAATAATGTGGGTGAGTATATACGATAAATATTTATAGCAATGGTATTCAATGTAGTTTTAGTTATCCGATTTTAATTATGCAATATTTGGCCATGCTGTACAATCTTCATTAACAGAATTTAAATCTACTGTAATATGGAATGACTTTGTTATTTACGGAAGCTACACGTACTAAACATCATAATCCTGACGTAATACATTTATATTCATCCTCAAATTAATTCTCGCCAACTGGAGGTCTGAAATTTTTTAGTGGGTTGGTGACTAATCCACAAAATGAAATCCACAAAATGAAATCCACAAAAAAAATATTATTTAACTAAGACAGGATTACCAAACTGTATTAAAATAAATATATTGCCTTTTTCTGCAAATAAATTTAAATAAATTGATTCCGTTATTATTTATTAACTAGCTTGGTAACCCGCCATAAATGACGGAAGCAAAATAAATTCTAGCATTTCTTTCCTTCATTAGAGTTTTAATTTCAAGTTTAAGAAAAATACGTATTTGCTTATTAATTTATCATACCTTTATTTTTGTATTATAACGCTTTTAATTACCATATAAACAGAATATTTGTAGTAAGATGCAAAATATTCTATTCCATAAGGGTCATTTACTCGATCATTTTAGTGACATCTTTTTTGCCAACATTGAAAATTTATCGTATAATTCTGAATTAAGTTAGTCCTGTTAACATTCAGTGACAATCGCTGCTTAAGCTTAGCGTCAAAGTTCATAGCGAACAAATAATATTTTATAATGAACCACAACTTTGAACGAAAACAATTTTAAAAACAAAAATAAATAAAATTGTAAATATAAAAAAACAATAATATTTATTTTGATGAATAAAATAAAAACTTGATTTGGAGAAAAAATTAAAATAAAAAAATTTACTACAAATAAATAGGTATTTTCAAAACTGTTCATAACTTATGAACCATTGATCGGTTATTTAAAATTTCATTTCATTTCAAAAAATTAATGTTCATGTTAAAATTCATACATAATTATTATTTATAACATACATTAAAAAGAAGAACATCAATCAATATATTTTAACCGATAGCTATTAAAAAAAATTCATCACTCTCTACAACATACATATCTACACACTTGAAGAAAACAAATATACCTAAAAATTATAAATTTACAAAGATAAGAAATAAAAAATAATAGTACAAAATTTTATTTAATTTCTTTAAAAATATATAGGTTGTTATTGTTTTTATGTGTAAATCAGCAGAACTAAAACCTAACCCCATAATATATACTAAATATTATATACGATCATAAATTTATATCTCATATAGATATATATATAAAAAAAAAACAATAAACAAAAAAAAATAAAAATAAATAACAATTTTAACTCTTCATCGCATCACATTCCTGGCTAGAGTATATATAGTACCTATAGTACTATAGTATGCATACGGTATGGCAAAACTATGGTGCTATGATCATTATCATAACAACAAAAAAAAATCGAAAAAAAAAAAATATGTAGACATATATGCATTATGTGTATAATTTTAAGTAATAAGAATAACCTTTAAGTGCATTATGTTTTTTTTTTGTGTTAAATACTGTTTGCCTTTTGGTTATTATACCATATCAAACTATTGATAAAATTTCTATTAGTCGTTCTTATTATAAATCAAAAAAATTGTTTGTTTTATTTATATTATAATTACTATTTTTTATTTTTCCTTATTATTTGTGAAGAAGACTAACATTAAATTAAAAAAATTTATTTCATGCAATGGTATTTTTTCCTGCAAATGTTCAGTATGGTAGACAGGGGTTAAAAAAGAGTACCAAAGCAATTTGTATACATATTGCAATTTGTATATGTGTTGGAGTATTCCGTCGGACTTACAAACATCCAGATAAATGCAGAATAATATTATTTATTAATATTCTGGAAAAGGGCAATATAATTTTTTTTTCAGACTGGTAACCTTCTCCTTATTTCGGCGATTTTTGCGTTTTTCGATCGTTCTTTGTGAATTTTTTTTTTTGTGTTATTATGGATTTTGTTTTTCGTGGATTTACTCACCAACCCTTTTTAGTATTTGCCCATATTTAAGCTTTCCAACTAACGTGTAAGCTTCCTAATATCAAATAAAACGAAATAAATTCGAAAATTTTAGATTCATCATTTTCCAGCTGATTTATGTATCCAACATATTATTTCAGTAATGTCTCTATTAATGTTCCAGGAAATTTTTCGATTCAGTTTAGTACAAATTTTAATTTCATTAATTATTATTATTCTTTTATGGAAAAAGTTATGATTTCAGTATGTATAATTTTTTTATTTGTTTTTTTTAGAACATTAATTCCAAATTTCACATAATTTCAAATGTTTCATTGATATCATCTTTTACATGCCCTAAGATCGAAAAAAAATTATTAAAAGAAAATAATCATCAATATTTGCAAGATTAAATCTTATCGAATTAACAATCTTGAGTTGAATATTACAAAATAAAAAAAAAATAAAATCAAAACTTTATTCTCTTATATGGGGCTATAACAATAAAAAAAAACGAATCTCATAAAGTTTAACTGCATTCAAGGAATCATTTCAACAAATAATTAATTCAATATTAATAATCGTGTATTCGATCATTAAAATATGGTTGGGTTTGAATTAAAACCGAATGAAATAAGGCTGAAATCTTAGATTCTTTATTTAAGAGCTGTTTCATATGTAATAAAAAAAAAAAAAAAAAATAAAGTATATTTTTTAGAAACATTTGCGTTTAATTTATACTAAAATTAGCAAAGTGTTTTACGTTATCCGTGTTAAATACATTTTCCAATTGTTTTTATTGAACACTTTTTATATTTTCTAACCGCTCAGTATTATCTATCTTTAACAGCTTTCAAGAGTAGCATTGTTTTCAGTTCATTTTTGTGAGCACATTCTCAAACTCTTGTTAATATTGCTCTAAATAATAATTTTTTTTATAACCGCTTTTTATATTATTATAGATTAATATTTTCTAGAATAGAATCAACGTTTTGTATTTAGTGGATACAATCATCAGAAATAAATTTGATTATCACCCATATTCTGTTAGACCCATCTCACGAGATCTCGTGAGAATATCTCTGATGAGATAGTTTTGTATTCTGTTAGACCTTTGACGAGACGCCATTTTTTATCTCGTCAAAGTATTTTGTGTTTTTTTTATCAAAAAATTGAATTAAATAAATAAATTGAATAGATAAAATAGTTAATTAAAGATTAATAAACAATTTTTCATTATTTTTATTGCATTATTATTAAAATTGTGCTGTTGTTTTTTAAAAAAAAATCATCTTTACTGTTTTACTACTGTTTATGTATACTAAACTAAAAAATATTTAAAACATAAATATATTTATATATATTTTTCATTTAAAAAATATTTTAAAACTAAACCCCACTAATACTTTCCAAAAATTTTATAAACCATATTTTGTTTATATAATATACCAATAATTTTGGTTGACAGTAAAAAATGATCAGTACTACCAACAAATAAAATGTTCTATGGCGCCGCTTAAGTCTCTAACGTGTCAGTGTCTAACAGAAAGACATATTCAGTGAGACGAGACGATATGAATTTTTCTTCTCGTCATCGTTGGGTCTAAGAGAATATGGGTATATATATAAGTTTATATTCAGCATGTTACTTGCCCGACTGTTCAAGTCCAGAGCATTTAGTGGCGCTGTGAAAAATTTTGCCATCCACACCAACACATCTAATACCATTTATTACAATCAGCCATACTTATTAGTTAAATTAACAACTGCTAAGCTCATTGACATAAGTTTGGATTTTTGTAAATGGATTTTTTTAATTACTTTTAATCGTTAAATCAACACCGTACAAGTTCGCAGTTCGAAACTAAAATTGAAAACAAAAGTTTAATATGAAATTTTCAAAGAAAGTGATGAATGTAATTACAGAAAAAAAAAATTAGCCAAATACATCAGAAAATGATGATTGTATTATTTATAGCAAATTTTGACCAGATTCCCTAATGAAACCTTAACAAGGCTTCTTAAAATACCGGTCAATTTGAAATGCAAAAAATTTCTATAGGGATTAAATTTTTCTAATTAATAATGTAATTTTATTAAATTTTTCTACTTAACTATATAATCATTTTTTTATTTAACATCTTATGTTAATATTTTATTTTATATTTTAAAGAATGAATTGTTTTTATTAATGTTTTAGGTTAAAATAAACCAAATGGGTGTTTTTCTTAATATTGATTTTTTTTCTTATGTACAATTTTTTATTTAATACCGCGATTCCGGTCACTCCAGGCACTCCCTAATAATAAATTATTAATCAAAAATTTTTGTTCGAAATTTCAAAATGATATCACAGGCATATGTATTTTTATTTTTATAACCCTCCCGAGTAGCCCACACTTCCGATTTAAAAATTTTTTAAATTTTTAACAAAGAAAATGTTACGACGTAATTAACAGCTACGGTGGTCGTAATATGCTAATTTCGATATGAATGATAGTATAACAGAAAATTTCGTATTAAAAGTTACTAAAGTCTAAATCCAATAAAAACGACACGACATTGTCGCTGAAAAAATATGTCAAATTATGTTTTGAAGAAATGTGTTTAAATATGCATGTTTATACGGGTAGAAAAGTGGTAGAAATCTACCAAAATTTCTAGGTGAAGGGTGACTTCGGTAAAGGTTAAGCAAATCTACCAAAATTTTAAATTTCTGGTAGATTTTTGACGTTTAAGTTTTTTTTCTGGGAATATGTCAGTGTCAAAATATTTTTATAATTTTTATTCACAAAAAACAAGGAAATTGTTACTGACAACGTAATTGTTGTTGTTGACAAAGATCGAATATTAATCAAACTAAAAAAATATAAATTTACAAATAATAATGATGTTGGATTGACACTAGAATAATAATAAAAAAATATTTATTTATTTCTATTCATTCATTTATTTATTTCTATTTATTTATTGCCAATAATTTCAATTCCGGCCATCTTGATATTTCAATAATCTGACAGCAACAATGGTAAAAATCTACTAGTTTTTTTTTACGTATGAACATGATTTCTGCGGCAGATTTCTGGCTCGTATAAACATGGGCAATGGCATCATAATAAACAGACACGACACAACAAAGTCGGCAACAAGAATTTAATCAAAAATTGGTCGTTGTCGCACTGCGTCATTTCATTTTGACAGTTCTAAATATAATTAAATTATAAATGTTTTTCTTATTGTTTTTGAATTGTTGTTTAAAAATGAAAATATTTTAGAAATGCATTCATTGGACTTTCTATACGACATTCTATGTCACCAATCTAGGATGATAATGTCGTGTCATTTTCCTTGGAATTCAGGCTTAATAAATCTAATAAAGCTTTTTAAAATTGTACACTCTTAAATCAAAAAAGTATTAGAAAATTTATGTGCACATGTTAAGAACAAAGCATTCGATTTAAGTACATGATTATGCAAAAGAGAAAAACAATCAAATTGTTTGTAAGTCTTGCCTCCTATTTTAAATTTGTTTGCTGTAGTAAAAAAATCGTTTTTATTAACAATAAAAATGTAGACCACATTTTAAAAAAATACAAAAATTAATTTACTATTTTTTTATTAATTATTATTAATTAAGAACTGTTTGAATATTATTTCGAATTTGTTTCGTTTTTAAGATTTCGAATTTATTTGATTCGGACTACATTCATAACGTCTTAAAATATTAAAAAACAGAAAATGATAAGTTATAAGGAAGCAGATAGGAATATTATGTATCTATATTTAAAATGTTAGCCTTAGTTGAACTGATATAGTTAATAATCACAAAATCTGAATATAAAAATATTTTTAATCACCCATTTTCCATCGGAATAATGTAATAATCTCAATATAAAAATGGTGTAAATTTTTTTCATTGGAGTGAGTTAATTTCATTAGAATATTAATATGAAGCCTTTATTGTTTAAAATCAAATTACTGGAAAGAAATAAAATATTCTGTTGCTGGATTAATTTTTATTTTATTTATTTCATAATAAAAATTTATTTTCAACTGAAAGTTTGTGTGCCTGTAGAAAGTGTACAAAAACATAGTGAAAAAATTATGCCAAAAATACTACTAAATACCTATAACTATCAAATCTAACACCAGAGATGTATAGAAGACAATGAATATAATTATCTGGCAAATGAATAAAGAAAGCAATTGATAGAATATTTTACTTTTAGACGTACTGAAGTAAAACTACAGCTAACTTGTTTGAATAACCATCATAACTGTTGCATCTATCGAAACTGTCATTAGTAAAACTTCATTTCCACTAAAATATCAAACATTTGATTATTATTAATCTAAAATTGCTTTTTTCAAGTATTACACGGTCTACTTCTAATCTGTTACAATAGGTTTCAGTAAAGAGCAACTTTTATGATTTTTTAGTGGAATTTTAGGCACTTTTTTTTCTATTTAATTGTCACAATGGTTCAAAACTACTTGCGCTATATAGCTAATGGTATATTTATTAAAGTACGGGACTAAAAAATAATCAGTATTTCGTTGACTGAATTCTTATGTCCAATCTACGAAAAGCAAAATTTTGAGCCTTATATACGTGTTTAGATATTTAGAAATAAAAATGGTCTGTTAGATAATATTTAGGAATACCCAATCATACATAATGGTTTTAAAACTATTGGGGATACATTTATTTTTATTTTTGGGATAGAGCATAGTCGAAAATGGTTGGTTCGGGAAAAGTTAATTTCGGAAAAATGGTCTGTTGGATGCATAGAAATTCACCCGACGATTTATCAATTTAATCTATGTGGAAAAAATTGTTCTGTCTTATACAGCTATTATGATAGGTCTCCAATAATTGCTCAGCAATTTATATCGATGTAAACGAGATGTAAACGAGACGTACGGGTGTAAACGAGTGCAACGGTATCCAGTGGCGTCCTCTCGAACGTATCAGCCACTTATATTACGCCGACGATGTGTGTTTATTGTCACATACGAATGGAGGTTTGAACGATATGTGCCAAAAGCTGTATGACACTGGAAAAAGTGTGAGCCTAAAAGTCAATTCAGATAAAACTAAAATCATGCGCCTAACTCACACATCACAACAATCGATCCTTCATGAAGAAATGCGAATCGAAGAAGGGACTACGTTCAATTACTTGGGCAGCATCGTGTCATCACATGGAAACGCCGATTTGGATATTGAAGCCCACATCAGTAAAGCCCGTACTGCTTTCGGGAGGCTTTCAAAAATATGGCAGGCAAGCAACCTATCTCTGCGCACAAAAATAAGAATATTCAAAGCAAGTGTAAAATCTGTTCTCTTGCATGCTTGCGAAACATGGAAAGTTTTAGTAAACATGACCAGGAAACTCCAAGCGTACATCAATAGATGTCTCCGGCGCATCCTAAACATTCGTTGGCCACAAACCATTTCCAACAGAACGCTGTGGCAAAAAACGAAATAAACACTAATAGACATGGAAATCCGACAGAGGAAATGGTGTTGGATCGGGCATACTTTGAGGAAACCTGACAACAACATCGCGAAAAAATGTTTCGAATGGAATCCTCAGAGTACACGTCGCGTCGGAAGGCCGAGAAAAACGTAGAGAAAGCCGAAGCAAGTACCCAGCAAAGAACGTGGTCACAATTGAAGAGGTAAGCCACAGATAGGAGCCGTTGGAAAGAATTTACTTCCGCCCTACGCCCCACCGATGGGGTTGCAGGACAATGATGAGGTTGTAGCTTGAACTTTTTATTCGACATGTAAAAAATACGGAAACCTCTTAGCATCAGAACATCTTCTACTATCAGTTTCTCAGTTTACTTTCCATGTATCTATTTCTTCTGAGCTTCTAAAGCCAAAACTGTTTTCAAACCAATAATTACAGTAGATAACCTTACAATAATCGATTACAACCTTGAAGCAATATTTTCTGTAATTTTTCTATTTTTCAATCTTTCATTATTCAACAGCTTCATCTTTTAATTATTAATTAATCTAATCATAAAATAATATTACCAAAAACACTTACAAATTTTGTTTCTACTATTGAAATTAATTTTATTAAGATTTTGTAAAAGAACAATTTAATTTATTTAAAAATAAAAAAAATCAAAGACAAAATCTTTTGAAAGAGAACTCGTCACGTTTCTTTTTAATTAAATTAAAATAATTTTCTTTTTAATGTGATAAATAATAAAATTCACTTAATTATTTTCAAATTTTAATTAATATTAAAATCATAATTATTCAATTATTAATGTTTTCTTGACAATGCCAACAAATTAATATTAAAAATAATTAAGATTTTGGAGAGCTTTCTCTATAAAAAAAAAACAAAGAAAAATAAGAAAGAGTAAATAAAAATTGCTTCTTTCAAATTTATCAAGGTGAAGACAATTTGTTATGGAACAATGATTTCCAAGGGATCACAAAAATAATTATAATATAAAAGGATATAATATATAATAAATTTTTTGTTTTAGTTTTGTTAATTTATTTGATTAATGTCCCGAATGTAATCTGGAAAATGTGGAAAATCAAAAAAGAATACCGATATTTAACATAAAATGTCCTTGCCTAATTTCTATGCAGACTATTCCTTATATACCTTTTTTATTTCAAAGAAACTGATTCCACTCCATATAAAAATATTTTATATATTCAACAGAAAGGTTTTTCCATTTCAAATGAATTTTTTTTTACTTTAAATCAAAAAAATTAAATAAATTTCACTGCTGGTAACAAAAAATATTTTAACAATTTATTTAAAAATTTAATAAAACAAAATCACTTATTTTAATAAAAACAAAACTTATATTACGACAACACTATTTTAAATAAATGTATGATAAAAAGGAAATAACAGCAGTTCGTTCAGACAAGAAATTGTAAACTATTTACATAAAAAGAAATTAACATAAAAATATCACATAATCCAATAGTTTCAATAGTTTTCTTCACTTGTGAGGCTTGTTAGGCATGTACTGCTTTACGCATAAATCTCTATCATATGCAACTGTTTTAAATTTCGTATTCAAGTGGTCAATAATGGGGCGTAATTTATGCATTCGACCTATATTTTCATCTGTTCTAGCCAACATTTTGTTATTGTCGTTGAAATGTAAAAATTTTTTTTGAAGCGATTTCTACTCATAGCTTTGTAAATGCCTTCGTAACCTAAACGATTACTCCAATATGAACGAATGCTTGCCAACTGAGTTATTGACGTATATAGAATTATACCTATATAACATTCTACTTCATTTTTTTTAATATTGTGAAAGGTGTATGCAAATTATTAATTTCAGAAGCATATTCAATTCAGGTGTAAAACGGAAAATATCTTCTTCTATTAACATGTTACGTTTGCGCCATAAAATAATTTTTTCAACCTTATTTCCATTTTCTTCAGCAGAAAATTTGTTATTGCTGTAACGTGAAGGCTCCTCATTTTGAATTTCTTCCAAATCTTCCACAAAAAAATCTAAAGGCATATTTTTTATGTCACAATCGTTAAACTCATCATTAGAATCATCCAACCCATCTTCGATTTCCCGACCGTCAAGAATTCCTTCAATGTCTTTATCCAACAAACCATAATTTTTTTCCATGGTTAAACAACCAATGTATCAAAAAAATACAAACAGTTTTTTTTCTCTAGATAAAACTAAATCATAATATATTTTTTTAAACTTTCTACTTATTTGTAATAAAAATAATATTTTTTAATACCTACAAATTTTTTTACGCTGTTCTGCAGTCAGACATAAAACAATATTATTTTTAAATTTCTATTCAAACATACACAAAAGCTTATGAGAGTAGTTTCGAGTTAAAACAGTTCGTATTAAATAAATTAAATATATTAAAAAATGTGAAAATTTCAATGGTTTGTATTAAATATGATACACGAGACGTTTAAGGGTTCAAAATTGTTAAAGCTTTATCTCTGGAAAGTAAAACCCGTGTAATTTGTATTTAATTAAACGACACAGTCAGCACAATTGTTTTCCCATTTGAACTAATATAAGGCGCACACATATGCATCTGTAATATTTTTTTTTATATAATATCAATAATGTATTACAACATGCAATCGTTGTATTATTATACTTACGTATAAAAGTTTGCCAAAATATTTATTTAAGTTAATAATTGTTGAATGTTGGGTTACTGTAAACTAAAATAAATTAATTTCGATAATAAAAATATTTCAATTAGTACCATATGAATACATCATAGCACTATGAAATTATAAAAAAATTTACTTAGAAGATATTTAATCAGCAATTGTTCGGATTATAATATAGATTTTAGAAATATAATAATATTATATAATACTAGGGGTCCCTGTTGAGTAATTATATTTCAAGTTGAAGTCAAATTTAAAGTTTTTAAAAAAACAGTAATTTACGTACTGACATAGACTTCGCACGATATAGCAGAAACCACTCGTGTTTAATAAAAAGTGTTGTGGTTAGTAAGTTTTGTTTAGGACACATAAATACACGTCCCTCATATACTGCTTCGTTTCCGATGTATTCCCTATAGTAAGTGGCATTTAGTGATAAAATTACTAAAAATAAAAAGTTTTGTTATTAAAGAGGTACGTATACATATACCTACATAATACATAATTTTAATAAAAACTATATTATTACTACAATAATAACCAAAATTTAGAAACAGTTACTTAAAAAGATAAAAATGAAGAATTCAAGTGATTTGTTTTTTTGTTGTTTTTATATTTTTTATTTTAGATGAATTTGTTTTTTTGTTTTTTTTTTTGACATATGTACATAGATTCATTTGCAAGTACATAATGTAAATTATAATAACTGATTTGTTTGCTTTTGTTTATTATTTTAATAAGTTCTCACATATGCATAATGTATTTGCTGAATAATAAAATCATATTAGTACAAAATTTTCAACCTGTGTGCGCATTTTTGTTTTATATACAATCTTATATATTATATATATTAGAAGTTCATTAAGGAGTAGGACAACCGAAATAAAATAAAAAGGTGTCTACTGCGCAGGACCTTAAATGCTTGTCAATTATAATTATAGATTATATACTTGTAATAAATATCATGTCAATGTGAAATTTGTTGGTGTGTTCTAGTTAATGTACATTATGGAATTTGGCAATCACATCTAGTTCTAATAATAAAATCAATTTAAAACTAATGACAATGAGCTGTAACCGCCGATACCAAACTAAAGTCTAAACACATTTCAACCTTGCCAACAAAAATATTTCTATTCCAATTGCATTGCAAGTGTCTGTTATTTTGATTTAATTTATTTATGTTATAATTATTATTTGCATTAAATTTTTGCAAACATTTTATATTTTATATACTTACATACTTACTTACATACTTGTTGGGAGCTACAGACCTTCAAAAGGGCCTGACGCAAAATTGTCTTCCACTGATTTCGGTCATGAGTGATTTCGAATCTCTCCAGTTGGTGATTTGAAGTTTTTTCATATGTGCCAATATTTCATCACTCCAACGAAGATGTGGACCACTTTCATAAATTCACTGTACATTTCCTAGCCAATGAAGACGACTTATTCTGACTTTATTTTGGCTAGGTCCGTGTCGTTGAACATGTGTTATATTTTGGCATTGTATCTTCTTCTCCAAACCCCTTCGTCAGATATAGGAGCAAAAATACGACGAAGGATTGTTCTCTCAAAGATACCAAGTGCATATTCGCTTGCTTTTCGTAATGTCAACGATTCAGAGCCATATAGCAGCAGCGGAAGAATGAGCGTTTTCGATAATTGTGCCTTGGTATTTTGGGATAGGAGTTGTTGTTGTGGACAAACCGAATTATATTTTATATATTTCACATAATTCTAATCACTTATTTTTCAATTTTATCATAAAACTTTATGCATTTAGAATGTTTTTTTAAATAAACTTCAAAGGATTTTACTATCACAAGCCTGTATTTCATTTGCCCGTATTTTCATGTGCATGTATTTTGCAGAATAAATTATTTGACTGTCATTAATATTAGCTTTTTTTTTTTTTTTTTTTTTTTCTCCTATTACTCCGCGTGGTAGCATAGGGCTTCGATAGTGAACCTCCATTCCTCTCTGTTGAGTACTACTTCCTTAATATCGTCCCAGGTATAATTGTTGATTGTTAATTCTTGATCGATTGTGCGTCTCCATGTGTTGTATGGTCTGCCAGGTCTCCTTTGCCCTTCTGGATTTTACTCTAGAACTCTTCTTGCTATATCACTTTCTGATTTCCTTAGTGTATGATCTATCCATATCCATTTTTTCCTATTTATCTGTCTGTTGATAGGTTCTTCTCCAGTTATCATCCATAAAGCCTCGTTGCTAATTCTTGCCGGCCAGAATATTCTGCATATAATTCTGAAGCACTTGTTGATGAATACTTGTAGCTTCTGTTTGATTCTGACCGAAGTGAGCCATATATTAATGTTGACTTAACACATGCTCTGAATATAGTTAGTTTTATTGTTTTCGATATTTAGTTGCTCCGCCATATCTTCATTAGGCTCCCAAATGTTCTTCTTGCCTTATTTATATGGCTGTTGACATCTTCTGTTGCACCTCCTCTTGATGTTATAATGCTCCCCAGGTAGTTGAATTCTTCTACGTATTCTATCTGTTGTCCACTCACTGTTATTGGCTCACTATAACTGTTGTTTGTTCTCATTGCCTTGGTTTTCTCGATATTTAATTCCAGTCCCGATTTCTTTGCTTCTTCCTGTAATCTGTTGACTTTGTTCTGTAGGTCCCTTTGATTTCTTGATATGAGGCATACATCATCTGCGTAATCTAAGTCTTCTAAGTTTCCGAAGAGATCCCATTCTATTCCGTTTATGCCAGTGCAAACTTCTCTTAGAATGTCGTCTAGTATTGTGTTGAAGAGAAGTGGTGATTGTGGACATCCTTGTCTAACTCCTATATTGGTGTAGAATGGATCACTGATCTTACCTCTGTGTTGAACTGTTGTCTCTGCATCTTTATACATCGCTTTGATGATGTTGATGATTTTTTCAGGAACTCCCTTCTTTGTAAGTGTTCTCCATATTGCGCATCTCTTGACTGTGTCGAATGCTTAATTAATTTGATTGATAATTCAATGCAAAGCTCCCATATCACATAAACATCGCTTAGATAAATCTTTTCATAATTTTATGGGCAACTTTTATAATGCATCATCATCACAGTTCCAATTACAAAAATTAAATACAACCAAATAATTTAATCGGAAATGTCAACTGTACGTCATTTACATACATTAAATTGATAACTCTGTCTGTATTTCATGTGCCTCTAGCATCTTTGCTTTTATTTCTTGCAATTCCGCTTTATGTATCATTTTCGATTACATTATATTTGTATAAGCGTAAGAGGTAGTCAGTCTTCTAAGATTAACATTAAAAAGTACATAACTTAAATCTGACTCAAGTCTATTAAGCTGAAACTACTTAATTGATTAGACTGCAAATGCATATCATTTTTTGACATTTCTCATTACACCCTTATTTTTAATATATGAAAATGACATAAAAATTATTTCATTTATAATGAAAATCCATTCATTTCAAATGAAAAATATTGCTTTAAAATGAAAATTTTCATTAGAATTTGAATTTACGTTTTACATTAAAAAACAAAAATATGATGCTAGCTATATTCACATTACTCAAATTTTAAAACCATTTTCCGACCTAAAAATAAATGAAAACATTAAAACAATTTTAAACTTTCAGACCCACATTATTCTTCTTTAGAATAAAATTAAGGTTAATTGATAAGTTTTTTTTTCTTTCTATATTTTGAATATTTCTACATATTTGAATACAATTATATTTTAATTTATATAAGTAATAGGATCCTTAATTATTGTATATTATAATAACATTTTTAATATCATGTAGATATTCCTTTTATGTTATCAAAAATAATTGTATTTAAATTTTGATTGCTCTTTAGAAATACATAACTGAAAACATCACCTGGTCTATTTTTGTTTTTTTATAATAATTTTTTAGAAAACCTTAACAAATTTTTCGGAATCATTCATCAATAGAATTTTAAAAATGAAATTCCTTAAATTCACAAAAAAAAAAGTAAAAAACTGAAAAAGGACTAAAAAAAAAAATTCTTTAAAAAAAAAAACATATCGTCTAAAAAAGGACTCTTTTGTTATTTAAATTAAAAGGGTTCAATCAAAAGATGAAGGCTTTATTAATATGCATTGAATTTAAGAATAAGAGAGAGATGTAGGTATATACTTATGTATTACATTCAATCTCTTTGTTAATTTTAAAGTACACTTATGTGTCCTATTATAATTTTACAAAAAAAAAAAAAAAAAAAACAAAAAAAAGGATATCATTTACATATTAAATTAACATAATTTTACATTATGTCAGCATCCCTCAATATTGTTATGACTTTATGAGTTTTTAATTTCTCTGTGTGTTTGATTCTATTGATTGGAATAATTTTTTTGTTTTTTTTTTTTGTTATTTTAGAAATATAATAATTTAAAATAATGGACCAAATTTTTGCTTTATTTACAATATTAATAATAATTTTCAAAATATAATAATAATTATAGGTTAGTTAAATTATTACAATAATAATTATTAAACATATTAATTCACATAGTTTTATGAAAATTATTTATAAATAATATTAATACACATAATGTCCTGATTACAACTAACTTGAATTCTCCATTTTGAGTGCTTGAGTAGTTGTTTTGTTTTTTTTTTTTTTTTATTTATTAGTTAAACATAGTAGAAGAAAAATTTTATATTGGAGTATGGGAAAAATATTTAAAATGAAATAATATAGAAGGCGCCTAATTATTATTATGAAGGAAGGGTGAGAATTATTGGACGCTACAAAGTCATATGAAATAGCTTATGTTAAAAATTAAAATATTTGAGTAACTCTCAGAGTATAAATTTTCTTATGATTGTTGGTAGTAATGTACATCGATTTAGTAGATCTTTATAAACATATTATTCAAAATGACCTAACTGGTGTAAATGAGTAGGCGCACTGCCGGCAGTCATTACTACATTCGCCGTTTTCGTTTTTTAATTCAGAGCAGAGCACGAACCGCTAAAAACATATTCGTGTTTTTTTTTTTTTGCTCAGAGCGTTCAGAGCTTGAAATCCGTATTTTTTTATGCGTTCAGAGTGCGCTCAGAGCGTACTCTATGTGCTCGATTTAAATTAACAGACCACGTATAGCGCTTGAATATTAAATAACAAAAAGTGATTTTTATTTTAAAACAAAATAGATAACGCTACTATACGATAGTAAAAAAGTAAACAATTTTAAAATTTAAAATAAATATGAACAGTGATTTTTACAATTTAAGAAATAATGGACGACAATATAAGCTGTGATGGTAAATAATTAATATTTAATCAAAAATAAATATTTTTTAGTTTAGACTTTTTGTAAATATTAACTTTTGTTAATTTCAAAATGTAAAGTTTAAATTCGATTATTGACAAATGAAAATTTGAAATAACAATAAAATAAAAATGACAGTTCACTCAAATCGTGTTTTCTTATTAAATCTGAGCGCTCGGAGCTTCGTTCGTTCATGCTCTGCTCAGAGCATGCTCATTCGAGTCAGAGCGCGCTCAGATCTCTGATCTGAACTAAAAAAAATACACAACTTCTATTACCTACAAAATTGTGTCATCCGAAAGACATAACATTTTTGTAAAAATCTTGGTTGACCTTACTTGCCATAGAGTAGTTGTTTTGACGCTACCTAGGTAGTAGTATTATTTTCATAAATACTGAATGTACCTTATTACAATAATAAGATTATTTATTAGGTAGGTAATAATTAAAAATGAATAAACTCAATGGGAATACAACAAAAATTTCATATCTCTACAACATCAAATGTAATATGTAGGTATCTTATATATTGTAATACACATGATGAACGACGACGTGGTGAGTAAAAAAGCAAGGATAATTGAATAGTAAATTATGTACACCACAAAAATATTAAAATTTTAGCAAGTTCTTGGTGCTGAATACTTAAAATATTTCAAATAGTTACACCAAATAAATGACGGTTATTTCTAAGTTGAACGACATCTATACTCTAAAATAAATTTCAATCACGGACAATTTTTAAAAAGGCTTCATAAAAATTCTGTCATTTTAAATAGACACACAAACTTATAGAAAGAAGTACAAAAACAAAAACACAAACAAAAATTGAAAAAAAAAACAAAAATCAGATCAAATCATACTCTTCAAAAATGATAATATAATAATAATGTTATTTAAAAAAATGCTATTTAAAAAAAATATATAGAGTAAAACACGGTTATAGTCATTCGCTAAATTTCAGTATAATTTCTGACTATAACCGTTTTGTTACTATAGGCGTAAAAAAATTGCATCTTTATAAACAAAATCAAATTCATTAAAATATCTTTCGTATAACAATTTTAAACTTTATTTTATTCATAAATAGCAATTCTCTTATGTAATCACAAAATATACATATTTATATTTGTAATAAAGAACAGGAAAAGACAATATATAAATCAGTTTTTTAATAAAATAATTCACTTTTGACTTATTTTTTTGTTTTATTGAAAAAATTTGCGTTATATTTTAATGTGATAAACGACATCGATTGTATGAACTTATGAAGTTTATCAAACAAATTGTTGACTATTGCTATAACAGAATTGTGACTACAAACGTTTTTAACTATAAATGAATTAAAATATATCGAACTTCTATGTTGAGAGTAACGGGATTTTACTGTGTTAAGTTATATTGAAATTAGTATTAATTTATTCATAAAGTATTACGTATTATACTTTAATTTCATTGTATCAAGCGATCAAGCGATCAAGCGATTCAGAAAACAATTACAATTATATCAAAACAAATATTTCTTTTTATATAAAATCGTACATGAAAGAACTGCTTCTGTGCCATTGCACAGGGGATTCCCTAGTATCAATATAATTGTTAATATAAATGTTTCAAAATTGGTCCATAAAACTATTTCAAAATTTAAATAAAAATTAAATTTAATTTTTGTAATTTCAATTTGAATTAAATGGTAATTACATATGTATGGAAGATGCTAATTGCAAGTTCTAGTAAAAAAATTTAAAACAAAATATAAAAATGGAGAAACATAAAACCAAACAAATAATAGAACTGTAGATATTGCTAAAAAATATCTAGGTATACTCTAATAACGTCAAAACTTTTCACCACCCCTTAAATATAAGAAAGTAGATAGCTAGGTAGGTACTAAGGTCTGCCAAACTCGGTACACTAACACAGAGGTACATTGTGCTTCTACAGAATCACTAACATAGATGAATATTGAACCGATCTGATATATCATTGAATGATAGGATAGTATGCAGTAGATATTGTAGTATAAATTTGCAATACCGTACTTAATTACGGTAAACAAAAGGTGATTCTACCTAAGTTGCTGTCAAGAACATAAAACAAAAAAAAAAACTGGAAATAATGGAAACTAATATATAAATATTAAGTTAATAACCAACAATTAACTAATGGAGCGATCCATGCTATACATATTTCTTATTGTGACAATTAATACAGTAAAATTCTATGGAAATACTAATACTATTCCACGTAACAATTGCTATAAGACTCTTGCGCACTCTTATAACACTATTATAAATACTCCAATAGAAGTATTAGTGTTCATTTGAGTGCTCCGCAATTGTTGCGAAACTTTATAAATACGTTATAGTACTAAAATGTATAATCCTAAGAGGCACGGGAGCAATTGCTGAAATATTATTGTAATAGGATTAATATTATAGTGTTAGTGTATATGTTTTTATTTTGAAATTATATTCATTTGTAATAATATTTATGTTATGCGAGAGTGAGATAGGAATTATTTTTTATTTTAAAACTAGTTTTGTAACCCGCCATAAATGACGAAAGCAAAATAAATTCTAGCATTTCTATCTTCATTAGAGTTTCATTTCAAGTTTAAGAAAAGTATGTATTTGCTTACTAATTTATCAATATCATAGCTTTATTAGAATTATTACAATGTTTTTAATTACCATATAAACAGATTATTTGTAGTAAGGTGCAGAATTTTCAATTCCCTAAGGGTTATTTACTCGACCATTTTAACGACATCTTATTTGCCACCATTGGAAATTTAAACATATATTATCCTAAGACCTCAATAATTCTAAATAATCAATTAATTATAATATAAATTAGTCAAAAAGATAATTTCAATTTAAATTAATATATAAATACTAAATTCAAATAATATTTTTAATGAAAACAAAACCTAACTATATAATATAAACTTACAATAATTTTATATTTTGACAACCATAGCAGCGTTCTACTGTAAAATTCAAATTGTAAAATAAAATTAATTAAGACATAATAAGAGTAAAAAGTTCTATGGCGCCATCTAAATTTAATACTTGAATGACATGACAATCATTATGAAATGTTGGGCAAAATGAAACAAATGACAAATGATAGATGACAGATGACAGATAAAAGATGAAAGATGACAGATGACAGATGGCATATATAAGCAATAAAAAAAATATACTATATTTATGACAATTACATGATGTTACAATCTGTATATATATTGTAATTTGTATATGTATTGGAGTATTCCGTCAAACTTACAAACATCCAGATAAATGCAGAAAATTATATATATAATAATAATTTTAAAAGTTGATATTTATTTCATGAGAAAAATATATATTATTCTAAATTATCTATCCTGATCTAATAAATATGAAAATCCTTTACGTGCATAACTACGTAAACGAAAAATATAATGAACAATATATAACAAAATTGACATAAATTCTCTAACCGTTCAAATTGGAGTAATCAGTCAACCTCATGTATTACAGAATAAATTTAGCTCTTTTAGTGTAAACCATAAATAAATTGTGTTTGGATATTTTAAAATGGATAATCCTATAAGGCACGAGAGCAATTGCTGAAATATTATTGTAATAAGATTAGTATTATAGTGTTAGTGTATATGTTTTTATTTTGAAATGAAATTCATTTGTAATAATATTTATGTTATGCGAGAGTGAGATAGGTATTATTTTTTATTTGAAAATAATAATTTTATAGAGTTTATATTTATTTCAAGAGAAAGGGAGATATATATTATTCTCACTATATCACATTATTCCCATAAAAACATCATTATAACACTTTTAATACTATCCGTCCTAGTCATATAGGAGTCTTATAGCACTTATTTTGTTTTTGCAACAATAAAATGTTACGTGGAATATCTATTTTTAACTAATAAATATGAAAACCCTTTACGTGCATAACTCCATAAAATAAATATGTGTTCAAAATAAGAAACTCGGCAATAAAATGGATATAAATTCTCTAACCGTTCAAACTGGAGTAATCAGTCAACCTCATGTATAACAGAACAGATTTGCTCTTTTAGCGTAAACCATAAATAATTTGGATTTGGATGTTTTACAATAAAATTTTCAAGCTGTGGCGGTAACAATAAACTCAGTTCGCATAGCATCTTCTCGATCATAGTATCTATGGTGGGATAATACAAGAGATATTTTTTTATTCATTCCAATCCACTTTAAAAATAAAATGTGTAATATATCCTCTCATATAACTGTTACGTTATCATGTATATGCCATATCATATAGCTACCATTTCATATTGAATTTTACCACATCATTTCTCTGTTTCCTTTTTAAACAACTTGGTAATGATCTGAAAAAAATATATTTTTCAATTACACGCAAAAAATTTGCACAAAACAAAAACAGTTAAAATTAAAAGTAAACCAAAAATCTTTAAAATTTTTTCATCTGTCCCTTTTTTTTGCTAACTTATAATTTAAACGCATAATTTATAATACATTTAACCTGTAATTAGAGTCAACATAGTTTTTTTTTTGCTTTTTATTACTTCATTTTCATTTTTTTTTTTTTGTTAACGAGTTCGGTAACAATTATTAGACGTCTTTAAAACATGTTAAAATAACTACCATTATTTATTTAAACCTTACAAATTTTGCCAGTAATTTTTGATTTTGATTATTTTTTACTGCTTGAATAATACAAAAGTGTAGATTTAGTATATTAGTATTGCGTAAAAAAAAAAACAAGATTACTGGTTATGAAAGAATGTCCTAACAACCCTTATTTTTGTTTGTTTTTTTTTTTTTCATTATTATTTTGTCCTAACCCATTGTCTTGTACTTTGTGTAGCTAGTTTTTATACAGTGGAATAACAAAATAATACTCGAATGCTATGGAAAAACAAAAAAATTTGCCATTTATTACAACTTTGGGGTAGGTTCTTGCAAAATACGGAATAATGTTTTATGAAATCGTTAATTAGTTTGGAAGGTTGCAAAATAGAAAATAATTTACCCATGTTCAAGATTTCCTGAAGTTCATTCTGAAGAACATTGATAATAATACTCGTAAATCATAATTATCCAGTTCAACAAAATAACATTTTAAGTTGATGCAAAATTCACAAAGATTTATTGAAATTGAAGGAAAAATAAAGAAGACTTCAAAAATATTCTGAGATATTAGCAAAATTTGTGATTTGACGGTGATTTGGTATGCCATCTAATACATTATTTTTTACTTGTCAAACTGTTTTAACCGATGTAATATTGTAACATAGCAAGAACCATCAGCAAGGAAACTTAATGTATCAGATAAATTATGAAAATCGTTGGTTTTTCAAATTACTCCAGCTGTATCGGATAAGTAAAAATCATTATCCGTTTGGATAAGATTCGATTGAAACCCTAATCTCTTAGTCAAATATAACTTCATTGTTTTCTGATCTGGTATTGATATCTATTCATCTGGATCCAATATGTTCAGGATAAATTTGTAGTTATCCTAAGATAATTTTAAGCTCGACCCATCTACAATTTCAAACTTATTTGCTTCCTACTTCTTTCGGTCATTTGTTAACAAAATTAATTTTACTATCAACAGCTCTTACATTAATTCGTTATACTCCTACCCCCTTAGTTTCAAAATTAACGAAATATCAAAGAGGATTATTCTTGTTGATCAGACGGGATTCTTCCCATAGTTTTGCGCAATTGCGCCTATAGCCTAGCTTATCCGCTTCAAAAAATATTCAATCTATTTTTCAAAACTGGTGTCTTCCCTGAGTCTTGAAAAAAAATACTATATTATTCCTGTTTATAAAAAGTGGTCACGTTTTTAGGGTTCCAATTATGAACCCATTGCTAAAATTTCTTGCATTCCAAAGCTTCTTGAATCCAACCAATTAATCATTTTTATTCTTATTCAAGATTATTCATTTCAAAAGACCAACACGGTTTTCAGAAAGAAAGGTCAACTGATACCAATTTAATAAAATTCGTTTCAGAAACTCTTAATGCTATGGAATCTGTGCAACAAGCTGACGTCCTATTTACGGATATTAGCAAGACATTTGACAAAATTTCTAATTAATGATAATTAAACATAAAGCAATACGTTATTCTGATCCCAGTCTTAAATTGATGGGGTCATACTTATCTATTACGGAATATCAGGTCTGTTTCCGTTCTTCATTTTCTCACTCCTTTGTCGCCTTATCCGAGGTGCCCCAGGGGAGTCACTTGGGCTCACTTTTCTTCATTATTGCAATCAATGATGCCTCACAATTATGGTATCACTTATGGTATCAGCTAAGTTAAGTTGTTTTTCTGATGACTTCAAAATTAGTAAAACCATTATGTCTGTTGATGAATGTACCCTACTTCAAAATGACCTAAATAATTTTGATGAATGGTGCTCCACCTCCAACCTAGAATTAAATGCATCTAAATGTCAGGTTCTCAGTCTTAGTAGGAAGCTTCGAAACTCTATTATTTAATTTTATTACCATCTTGGGAATGAAACATTAAATCGTTCTGAGTTAACTCATGATCTAGGTTTTATTCTGGATCACACGCTTAATTTCAAAGCACATTTCAATTCCATTATTAATAAAGCTAATTCTATGCTAGGTTTTATAATGCGCTGGGCCAAAAAGTTTACAGATCCCTACATTACAAAACATTTATACATCACATATATTATGTTAGACCGACATTTGAATATACTTCGCAAGTTTGGTCTCCATATCGTAATGTTGATATTTGACGTATTGAAGCAGTTCAACGTGAATTTTTACGCTTTGCACAACTTGCTTTTTCTTGGTCTGACCCTTTTCAACTTCCTCCTTACGAAGATAATTTGCTTTTGATTAACCTGCAAAATCTCCAACGTAATAGTCATGTCATTAATCTCCTCAATCTACCAAAAACCGAGTCAGCGAAATAGAACAGTACCTGACTTAAAGAGCTGTTTTTATTACAGTCTTTAAATGTTGCCTATACCACCCCAAAAGCTATGTGAAATTGTACTTCCAATGCTTTCCCTGTTAGTAGCTACTGAATTAAAAATTTATTGGCACCTTTGTCTGCAAATGTAAACCATATTCCATTCAAAATCCTACAAGAAATTAACAGAAAATTTATCTCCATCTGACATAGCCCAGATCCTAGGAGATGGAGTAGTCATCTAACGCTGCCTAGAACAACGTGGCGCTACCTTATTGGAGGTTCGATCTCAATTAATGATTTTCATTCGATTAATCTCGATTTTCAACTAACAAATTTAATGATGGATTTTTTTTTTATTAATCGCCACCAACCAGGTTCGAACCGGGGTATCCTCGGTCATGGATCCTGTTACATAACCACTGCGCCACCGAGGGTGTAATATTATATAGAAAGAATACATTCCACTTTGTTTTGGTACTATTTTTTTACACAATAAACTATCAAGTCTGACTCATTGTAGAGTGCCTGTAATGCTCTATTTACCGGTAAGCACACTAATCTAAATATATTTATTAAAAACTGAATAAAATTGTATTAATTCAGTAAACGCGTATCAATTACACATTAGAACCGGAGTAAAAATTTTACAATACATAGAGCTTAATAAAGAATATTCGCACGGACTTAATAAACGCACAAAAACAAATACAAACAATATTAAGAAAGAATTAGCAAAAAAAAAATAACAAAAAATATTTTAACTAACAAAAATATTTTTTAAACAAAAAAAAAAACCCGGTTAAAATGGGATTTTCAGACGATATTCAAGGACAGTCAGCTGCCAGGATGATAATATTTTCTTTTCTTTAAATTTTGTTTTTATTTTGTCATTACTTTCATTCAAACTAGGTATACGACCGCTATATTCTCATTATAAATTTCAAATAGTAGATTAAAGAAAAGCAAAATAAAGAAAAAAAAAAACAAAATAAAGCAACAAAAACCAAACAACAAAATTCCGCATCTTCAACTTTTAATTAGCTAAAGTACTTTCCTGAATTAAAGTAAGGTCGTATAAGGGATGACGGTTTTGTTTTTAGCCTTTTTTTTGCCATTTTAAAATCCATTAAAAATTTGTTTTTTTTTTCTTTAATAAAATTAAATAAAAAAAAAAGCGCAAAAAAATCGAAAGTAAAGAAAAAACTAAAAACAGAACAAACAAAAAATAAAAAAAAATTAAATTTGCCCTTGAATTAGTGATAGAATAACAATAATAATAATATAAAAAAAAATAACGGCAGGAGAGAACTACATTGCTACATAGCAATATTATTGGATTATACATATTTAGCGTTACAAATTTAAATAAAAGTAAGAGTGTGAGTAAATTAAAATAAAAACTCAACACAATCTAAGAATAATTAAGTGGATTTCTGTGCCCAAATTCTATAGGTACACATTTACAGTTGTAATTTTATATTGATTTGAATTCCACTAATTTTAAGTTAATTATAGAAAAAACTTTGTGTGATGACTCAAACTAATTAAATCGTTCGAATTGTATTTTCATTGTTTATCCTAAAGATAATAATGGGGCTTGCAAATTTTTTTTTTTGCAATACTACACTGTGTAATTACATTCATATTTCAATTGTTTTAATTGTAAATGTGGTATATGAAGACATCCTTGCTTAGTTAGCGTTCTGGATTGTTCTTTAATGTTACCTGCAGACTCTATTTTTATTCTTCTATGATTTTTTCAGCCTAAAAATAGAAAAAAAACAAACAAACAAAAAAAGTACAAACAATCCAGATATTTTATTACAACAAAGATATTTTTTTTGCAGCTGAAATTTATACCTAAAATACACATAGATTTGACAGAAACTAATGTTTTTGTAAAATTATATTTTTAAAAAATGTCCCTGTTTATAAAACAGCTCAAGTGTACTTGCAGCATATTTCGATAAATATTTTTTGACTTTTAAAGCGAAAAACAAATTTCTGATTGAAGAAGAAAAAAGTGAGTTTGAAAGCTTTTAGATGTCCCCTAGACTATCAAATGTAACAAAATTTTTGAGGTGTTCAAATTACGAGACAAATAAATATTTCAAGCACTGTTAAAACAGAATCGATGTTGTAGATTTTTAAAGACCTTAATTAATTAAAAAAATAGATGGAACAAAATACAAAAATAGTAAGCATTTTTACATTAAGCTATGGTTTAAAAAGAAATGAAAAATAAAAATTACAAACATAAAATTAGCAAAGCGAATAGAGATGAGTTGGAAAATTTTAAAATATAATTATATAAAAATAAACAAAAAATGTTAGCAAAACATATTCAAGTATAGATTCAACGCACAACCGACAGTATGCTCGACAGAATTGTATTATGTTATATTGAAAGCAGTTATGGCTGCTGCTACAAATGGAGGAAGCAGCTATAAATGGAGGAAGTGGATCTTCTGTACTTACTCCCTAATAAGTGGCTTACAGGTTTGGCAATACTAAGTTGGTAATGGTTAGGAAAAGTAAATGAATTATTATTATTTTTTTTAAACCACTTTTAAATAAAATTAATATAAATTGATTAGCATTATTTTTAAAAAAAAGCATAAACGAAATGTAAGGATACTTTGGATCCAGAAGTTTGTGGGGTCCATCATAAAACTCATAAAAATTAATTAATTAAAAATAAAAATTATAATGGAAAACATGGAAATAAGGCAGAAAAACTAGAGGAATATTATTAAATGACTCTAAGGTAGTCAGTCCACTTGGCGAAACTGATACGCCTTGCGGAATGTTTACAAATTCATCCGTTTTTTCATTTTGAGTTTAAATATTAAAATTGACAAAATATCAAAATACAAAAAAAAAAAAACAACTGTGTAAATAAGTGTAAAAATAAATAAATAAATAAACAAACAGACACTGTCAAGTTAATATTTATTTATTTGTATTCACATTTATTACTAAAATTCCAATAAATTAGTTTTATAACCTCGCTACTCGTAGATGCTTGTGTATTCGGCTTATGAAAGTTAAACCTTTTTTTTTATATTTTTTATTTTCTTATGAAAAAATTGCTTCTGAAAGAAACATTCAGTAGTTTTATATGAATTTTTTTTATATGTTCACAAAATAATGTGTCTAGCGGATTAGAGAACCCAATGTTTAACCATTCACAATGTTTACATTATACTCCATTGAGCTATACAACCATTTTCGTTGTCTATTGTCTACTGTCTATTGGGTAACTGCAAAATGCTGTGATGCTTATGACGACTCACACAACTTCGAACTTACAAGCTGTTTGCTAGTCTGTTTGGATTTGTAGCTAGTCTTTTTGGATATTTGATGCCGAAGCTATTAATTTCCTTCTTAATGATTCTAACCTGCAAATCACAATATATAATATCATTATTGACGAACCACGGTACGTCACATATGAATCGTAATATTTTTGATTGGAATCGTTGCAATATTTCAATAATTGAATTGTTAGCTACTTCCGACAGTTGGATTCCGCATGTTCATATTATAGGCTTCAAAATAGCTTTAATAATCAGAAGTTTGTTTTCAAGCGTTATTGGTGATTTGCGGTTAATTATTCAATACATTTTATTTAATTTCAGTCCTACTTATTTTCTTTTGCTTTGTATATGAATTTTTCATGTAAGTCTTATATCCAAATGCATGCCCAAATACTTTACGGTTTATTTTTGTGCGACAACTTCATTATTTAGCAAATATTATCAGATAAGTTTTTCTCTTCAGGGTAAATTTGACATGTGTTTTACCCCATTCATAATGATTCTCCACCTCTTTAGACATATTGCCGAATTTTATTTATGCTGTATTATAAAATCTGTGAAGTATGTACTGGGTTATTATACAATGTCAATATACCCTTATCATTAGCGAAAGTGGCGGTGGTCGTCTCATCTCAAACCGTCCAGAGTATAGATGAGGTATAAAACAGGACCTAAGACACTGGAGCTAAGTTATTGATATGTGTTTGTGGCACCTTGACTATTCACTAAAAGTTCATTTCGTAACAGTTCTGTGGAAATAAATTGCTTAAATTTGTACAGCTGTCCTTCATGCCATACTTTACCATATTCTTTACTAATAAAATTAATATAAAAGTATACAAAATAATAATAAATTGCGTAATTTGAAATTGTATTTCATTCTTCCCGATTCTGGAGCTTGTTTCTTTTGATCAGCTACAAATCCCAATTTTTTTTTATATCAGTCAATTTATTTTATACTGTCAGATTTATGCTTAGAGCAAGCACATCAGACGTCTATTACTAGACGAAGGCTTGCTTCATTTAATTGTGCAATAACTCATCATCCAGTAGAGTTAGTAAATCACCGCCACCTTTGATTAGAACAATCTAAAAATAAACTAAACCAGACACATGCTGTTAGTAGAAGGGTAAAAATCCTAAGTTAATACCTATGTCAATAGCTATAATCATATTTCGATATTTAGTTAATATTTCTAATGAAAGTTTTATATTGTTTTATATCGGGAGATTCCAAAAATTTTCTTGGAGTGAATATTATTCAGTTAGTTAGTTAGGCACCGACAAAGTTTAACTTCAAATCATATTTTTATAAATTCTAGTTCAGATATTCAATTATATCTTGCAATACTAAAACGTATATTTCTGCACAATGCTTCTTCCATAACTATGGCAATACTATTAACGTAATGAATTATTATTTTAGTGATATAGGCCCTTTTATAAAAGTTTTACGATAACAAATTCTAAATTCTGTTAAGGGTTAATATAATTTTTTTTTTGTTTTTATTTTTTTCTTCTTGTAATGAGAGTTTTGTTATAACGCGAAATAAGGGTTGAATGATTTTGAACTTTATATTTTGGTGGCGATGCTAAATTTTTTTTCTCTAATTTGGCTTTCTACATTTGTATGTGTGAATGTTGTGTCGTCATCAGTTGCGTACTCATCATTATAAATTAACCTTAACTGAAACAAAATAAAAGTAAAAAAAAAAAAAAAAAAAATCCACCAAATTATTTCGTCACAATGAAAGTTATACCAAAAAAAAATAAATTGATATTTTTAGTTAAAGACTGAAGAAAATAATAAAAAGACAGAGCGGTGCAAATTTTTTTCTCTTGATTTCATTTAAATAATTTCGTCCGACATTTGACCCCTTCAAATTAACGATGATGAAAAGTTAGCTGAAAGGAAAAAAAAACATAATAGAAAAGGCACACAAAAAAGTAATCTGAAGTAAAAAAAAAAAATGTAAAATATAAGGAGAGACTCTTAAGAGGTAAAGTGTGTTGGTTAAAGTTAATTGGATAAATTAAAATTGGGTTTCTTAATTAATTCTTCTTCCATTTTCTTTAGAATTTTCAATAATAAAAAAACAAAAGAAAAAACCAAAAAAAGAATTTTCTTTTACTTCTTCAATCATTCTGTTTTTTTTTTTCATAATAAGTGAAAATGAAATTTAAGAACTTAAGCTATTTAACTGATTTTAAATATGTATACATATATATATTATATATATATATAAAATTTATAATATAATTTTTTTAAATAAAAGTTTGGGACTTATTTGTAGTTTGTTCTTTTTATTTCGTTCCGTTTTTTTTTTTGTTTTTATCTTAAGTAGTTAAATATGCGAGAAAATATTTCAATAATGGCGAGAAAATTAGTGGGTTCTATTAACAAAAGAAAAATGTTTTGTAATTTAAATGAATCGAATTGTATTTTTAATAAAATAACTTAAATAACTGGAATTTGACCGTAAAATTCGTAAATAATCCTTACCAGTTACTAAAAATATTTGTTATCATTATTTAAGTATTAAAAAAAATATACAGTAAACAGTATGAGTTTAGATAAAGGTTTGCAGTTACAAATTATTAGAATACAGTTTTAAAGGTATAGAAGTTTTCATTTATTATTTCATTAACTAGAGACCCCTATTTATTAATTATAATTCAAGTTAAAGACAAATTTAACGTTTTTAACAGAACATTGATTTAAATATACTGATATTTTTCACTATCAATCAGAATGTTTTAATAAGAAGTAAACTATGGTTTGGTATGGTTTCACTGAACATTTTTTTACTGTTTTTTTCAATAAATCGGTTGTTGAATCGTTTGTAAAAAATGCTAATAACAATATTTGTTAAATTAATAATATTTTTTACTAAAATTATAACAAAAATTATTTTTTAACACAAAAAAACAATAAAAATTGTACCTACAATAATATTAATAACAAAAATTGTTCAAATAACAGTTTTGGTTATTAAAATTATAACATAATTGTGAATTTAATAATTTTTATTGTTAACATAATAACAGTATTTTTGGTATTAAGTCTATAATCAAAATCATCAAAATAATAACAAATTATATTTTGATAGTCGAAATTATAAAAATAACAAGACTTGTTATTAAAATACTAGTAAGTTGTGTTTTTAATAACTTTTACCTTTAATTTAACAAACATTTCTTAAAATGAGAAAATATGTTTCCAAATTTATAAATTCTTATTCAGTTCAAAAGTAATCGCAGGATAAAAAGAACGTGTTGCTAAAGTTAATTTAAAAGTGAATAAAAATGTGTAAAAAGGGATAAATAAATATTGAATAAAAAATACTTATTTAATATGTAAATTTCTTAAACAGTAGTTATTAAATTAACACATAATAGGAATAAATTTAGGGAAGTATTATTTATTTTATATTAATTAGGTGAAATAGTGCAATGATTAATATTTAAATTATATTATATTTTCTTTTTTTGAGAAATAGATATTAGAATCACATGTGTATTGTGTAGCAGAAAAAATATAATTTGTATTTCAATGGCAAACCGACTTAAAATTGATAAGTTCAAAGCATTTTTTGTTATTACATTAATTATATATACGCTAAGAAATTAATTTAACGAAATTTTTTTGTCTTAGATATATTGAATTATAATCATCATTCATCAATATATAAAGACAAAATTGAAGAATGTTGCGTTAAATCCATGGTCGATTTTATTGCAGCTGATAAAGTAACACATTTTATTTTAACAAGTTTTTTTTTATGAATATAAAAGTGTTTAACAAAGTAAGATTGATTTCATAAAAAATATAATTTATATAAATATAATAATAAGTACATCTATTAAAATTAATCTTCTTGTTTTGTATAATATAAAATAAATTTACTGTATTTCTTTTTATTTAATTACAAATGGGAAATTATTAATAATGTTTTACTTATTGCACCACAAACTAGTACCCACAGCAAGAATTGCTCCTATTGTGGCAAATCAAAAAAAACTATACATAAAAAAATTTCCATTTGTGATTCACAAAATTCTTTTGTAATTATTGTCAACACAATTCAACAGCTGAAAGAATTGTTAGAGAAACGAATTAAAGAAAGTTTAACTGTTACTACTTCTAACAGGAACTGCAGATGACCATAAAGAAATGTGCTTAAGATGAAGTGCTTTATGTATATAAAATATATTAGCAAATAAAAAAAAGTAATTTTGAATTAAATATAATACATTATGTTTCATTTAAGACATTCCAAAAAAAAAAAACTGTTATAAAAAACTGTAAACTAAATAATTATTATTCAATTTTCTTTGTTGATGTAGAAGATTAGGTCCGTTTATGAATCAGAGCTGAATGAATATTGTTGTTTTTTGTTAGGACAACTTATTTTTAAAATAACAACTTTATATTGCAAAAATAATAAAGCGGTTTGGAAAATTAATAGCAGAATATTGTTATTGTTATTAAAATATGTGCTATTAAAATAACAGCTCATGTTTCTAAACCAACAGATCCATTATTATATTTACAATATTGTTTGTTAAATCCACAATTTTAACTATTAAATAGATAACCCTCCTTGTTAAATTGACAACTTCTCTTTTAAAAACTCAGGTTGTTAAATCAACAATTTTGTTGTTAAATTCATAATCATCTTTTTTCTCTAAATTGTTATTAATTTAACAACACTGATGATTAATTTAATAACGAATTGTTATTGAACGTATTTTAATAACATTTTTGTTAATTTAATAACGGTTTTATTAATTTAACAGTAAAAATATTTTCAGTGTTGAAAAAACAAAATACTTCTGAAGTACCATGCCCTTGCTACATTTTTTCCCTATATTAAATCAATATAGTTTAGTTTTTCTAGAAACTGTTTTTCAACTATGAAGTCCACCGCTAACTTCTTCTAAACAGGTCTTATTTTTAAGTTCACCATTTCAGCAAAGGATGAAGCAGCAAGAAAGCAGCTGTTAAAATACTAAATATTAAACTCGGTCTATATTATATTTGAGAATTGAAAATTTTAATAATTAAATTATATTAGTTTTTGTAAACTGTTTGAATTAAATAGTAAATAAATAAATATAAATAAAGATAAGAAATTAGTGCCAATATAAATTTCAGTGATTTCACTGTTGTTTTAAATTGTTTTTTTTTTTTATTAACTTATATAGAACACTGTTTTATTTAGATAAATAATATTTTTTTCTTTTCTTTTTTTTAATGTTGACAGTTCTAACTTTTCGTGCTGAATTAAAGTACGGTAGGTACTGTAATTTTTTACTAAAAATTTTTTCGAGTATTTTTATTTGGAAAATTTAAAGAAGGTGTACTAATAAATTAGTAAATGATTTTTAAAAAGCTGTTCGAAGGAGAGCCTTCTTTTTCTAGAAATTTAAATTTGCGTTAATTACATTTAGGTAAATATTATAAATAATAATGTTGCATTACGCAAAATAAAATACTTTTGCAAATTATTGAAAAATTATTGGAATTTAATTCACACATTGGCAAAACAAAAAACCATCAATAGGTATTAAAAAAAAAAAAAAAAAAAAAACAATAATAATTTTGTTTAAGAAATGTTATCAGAAGGAAATGGTTAAGAAATCGTTTACTTATCTACAAAGCTCAAATAAGTTTTTTAAATGAAAAAATTAATGAAGAGATTACTCTTTTTCGCAATAAAAAGTGGAATGGAAAACTAAAACAACTCAACAAAGCTTCAAAACCCTTTTGGAAAATAATAAAAGTTATTAAAAATAACCATCAAGTGATGCCACCACTTAGTTTTAACAATGAAATGTACCTGACACATCTTGAAAAGGCTAATCTGATAAGCAAACAATTAGAAAAAAAACATCAACTTACTGATTTGTTCTCCGATAGTTATACAAGCAATTTAGTAGACTCGTATAGTAGACAGATTGAAACTATTAACTACTCTTTAAAAAACTCAGAGCTAATCAAAAATTGCGAAGTTAAAAATATCATAAAAACATTAAAGAGGAATAAATCTCCAGGTTTGGATGAAATCTCAAAAATTTGTATTAAAAAACTGCCTAGGAAAGTAATTGACTACTTAGTAAATATTTTCAACAAATGCCTAGAAATTGGCCATTTCCCAGATGATTGGAAAATCGCGAAAATAATTCCAATATTAAAACCAAGCAAACCACCTAATCATCCGGATAGTTATAGCCCGATAAGTTTATTAAAAACATTTTCAAATATCTTCGAAAGATTAATAAAAGATAAAATAGTTCACTTTCTTGACCGCAAAAACATTTTACCTAATGTTCAGTTTGGCTTCAGAGCGGAACATAGCACACTACATCCTCTTCTTAGAGTAAAAAATTTTATAAAAAATAACCTTAGTCAAGGCAAGTCAATTGGTATGGTAGTATTAGATATTGAGGCTGCTTTCGACACAGTATGGCATAAGATTCTAATACATAAGCTTAATGTAATCGGTCTTCTAATATTTTTAATCAAAATCATACAAAACTTCCTGAGCAATAGAAATTTCTACGTTTCCATTAATAACATTACATCAGAACTAAGACCTATAGCAGCAGGTGTCCCACAAGGCTCTGTATTAAGTCCTGTTTTATATAATATTTATACTCACGACATTCCTTTAATAGAGAACAGCTCTATCTCAATTTATGCAGATGATACTGCCATATATACTTCGAACTCCTCCCCGCAAATCGTTATATCAAATTTGCAGATGTACCTAAATAACCTAAATGACTATTATTACAAATGGAAAATAAAATTAAATTCAGAAAAAACAAATGCTATATTTTTTACAAAAAAAAGAAAAACCTCCTTGTTGCCACAATCCAATCTCTTTCTTAACCACACTGAAATAAAGTGGGTGGACACCGTAAGATACTTAGGCTTGCACCTAGATAAAAAGTTAACGTTTCAATATCATATATATAAAACAATTGACAAAATTAACATGACCATAAAAATACTATACCCATTTATAAATCGGAGATCATTTCTATCTTTAGAAAATAAAATAATACTACTAAAAACTATTTTTTTCCCAATTTTAACATATGGAGCGCCAATCTGGGCCACTTGTGCTAAAACACATAGAAATAAATTACAAATTTCACAAAACAAAATACTAAAGCTAATGATGAACTTACCATTTTATTTTAAAAAAAAAAAAAAAAAAAAAAAAATTATTTGGATAAGGTTTTTACTATCCTGTTTTCCCTTAAAAATTTAATATTAATATGAGAATGTACCATTTATTTAAAATTCAAAATGTTTCAGCTGTAAAGAGAATATCTCTAAACTCTGTAAAAATCTGTGTATTTAAAAAAAAAAAAAAAATGTATATTTAATGAAATAAATTAATTGAAATTGAAATTGATAATAATTTTGTTTACAACTTACTACGATACACATTGCTATACCTACCTACATTTAATGATCAAAATAAAACTCGTATGCTACCTATGATATACACTCTCTTAAAATTTGTATAAATAGGATAGTGTACTGGTGTAGGTGTTGTCGTAATGTGGTGTATTATTTTCTCTAATTTTTTGTGAATAGATTGAATAATTTTGAAGTGAATGTTGACAACTAGTTAATTATTTATTAGAATTAATATTTATTTTATTTTAATAAAAAAAATTTTTACTTCACACTAAAAGCGTTTTTATGAAGTCTAGATTATGTAGATGTCAGATATACTTAAGAACTAATTTGTGTAATTTGGTTCATGGTGCAGATAAAATTTGGTTCAGGTAAATTAGAATTTTATCAAAATATTTAAAATTATTGAAAGTGTGGCTTCTGGAAATTCACTTTGACTCAAGGAGTAATTATTAAGTTGGTTGTTTTTATGAGTAACTAAGATTTTTGAAGTTCATGGAATTTAAACTGATATGTTATATATAATACACAAGATGGTGGTGAGTAAAAATGCAAGAATAATTGAATAGTAAATTATGTACACCACAAAAATATTAAAATTTTAGCAAGCTCTTGGTACTGAATACTTAAAACATTTTAAATTATTACACCAAATAGCGACGGTTATTTCTAAGTTGAGCGACATCTGTACTCTAAAATAAATCACGGACAATTTTTAAAAGGCTTCATAAAAATTCTGTCATTTTAAATAGACTTATAGAAAAAAGTACAAAAACAAAAACACAAACAAAAATTGAAAACAAAACAGAAAAACAAAAATCAGATCAGATCATACTCATACTCAAAAATCATATAATAATGTTAGTTCATTTGCTTCTGCTATTTAAAAAAAATATATACAGTAAAACATGGTTATAGAGATTCGCTAAATTTCAGTAACATTTCTGACTATAACCGTTTTGTGACTATAGGCATAGTAAAAAAAAAATTGCATCTTTATAAACAAAATCAAATTCAATAAAATATCTTTCGTATAACAATTTTAAACTTTATTTTATTCATAAATAGCAATTTTGTTATTTAATCACAAAATATACATATTTGTAATAAAGAACAGAAAAAGAGAATATATAAATCATTTTTTTTCATAAAATAATCCAATTTTAACTTATTTATTTGTTTTATTGAAAAAATTGCGGTTATATTTTAATGTGAGTATAAAACAACATCGATTGTATGAACTTATAAGCTTTATTACTTTCTTTCAAAAAAATTGTTGACTGTAACAGAATTGTAACTACAAATGTTTTTGACTATAAACGAATTAAAATACATCGATCTACTATGTTGAGAGTAATGGAATTTTATTGTGTTAAATTATCATGAAATTAGTATTAATTTCGTCATAAAGTATTAGGCATTATACTTTAATTTCATTATATATATATTCAATAATCAAGCGATTCAGAAAACAACTACAATTATACCAAAACAAATATTTATTTTTATATAAAATTTATATAAAATCGTATCTGAAAGAACTGCTTCTGTGCAATTGCATAGGGGATTCACTAGTATTTATATATTATATATATATTATTCTGCATTTATCTGGATGTTTGTAAGTTCGACAGAACGCTCCAACACATATACAAATTGCATATGTATACAAATGCATATATATACAAATTGCTTTGGTGCTTTTTTTTAACCCCTGTCTACCATGCCGAACCTTTGCAGGAAAAATTAACTGCATGAACTATATTTTTTTTTAATTTAATGTTAGTCTTCTTTGCAAATAATAAGGAAAAATAAAAAATAATAATAATAATATAAATAAAACAAACAATTTTTTTGATTTATAATAATAAGGACTAATAGAAATTTAATCAATAGTTTAATATGGTATAATAACCAAAAGGCAAACAGCATTTAACACAAAAAAAAACATAATTCACTCAAAGGTTATTCTTATTACTTAAAATTATACATAATAATACACATGTGTATCAGAACATTTGAATTGTATAATATTATACATTATACTACTTTATTGCTTCTACCTTTTATTTTTGTCATTATTGTGTGCGTAACTCAATTCACTCAAAAAAAAATATTTTTGTTTTTTTTTTGTTTTTTTTTATTATTTGCTGTATCTGTATTCTGTATGTTCTATATGCTCCATTCCAAGAATATTATTTTATTTTCAGTGTTACGTGTTCACTTTTCACTTCACTGTTCAGGTTCACTGTTCAATCAATAGAACTTGATAGAAGTAGAGTAGGATAATTAACTCTACTTCTACGCCGGATAATAAAACATTGTTTTTTTTAAATTGAAAATTATTGATGAAAATGTTTTTGTATTTTTTGTAAATTTTACCAATTTAGATACAAAATTTTGAATATATAAATTATGAATATTTTTTAAAAATAACACAATACCATAATAACAGTTTATTCATATATAGCAAAATAAGATCCCTATACATTATACAAAAGACAAAATTTATATGAAAATAAGATCCCACTTTTAAATTTACTCTCCCAGAGGCCACAATAACGCTAATACGGTATAATTTATACTAAATGGAACCCAACTAACGAATTATAAATAAATGGAAGTGAGTACGAGTATACCATACAAAAATACAAACATTTTATACAAATTTGTTGGTATGGTACTTCTTTTTCTGTTATATAAAAAAAAAAAGATTAGTGTTAGGCCAATATAAACATAAATAAAAATAAATAAAAAGTGATATACACATAAGTACTGTAATTTCGGAATAAAGAATCTAATGAAAGAAAAAAAGCAACTCGGATTTATTTTGCTTCCGTCATTTATGACGGGTTACAAAGCTAGTTTTTATATACTTTTATATTTCAAAAATATCTATTGGGCTATTTGATTTACTTGTTTAGATTTCAGGATATTAAGATAATTTTTCCCACTTACAAACAAAAGCAAATCTAATTTTGAGAAGAGTTTTTTATACCAATTTGTAAATGTAAGTCAATATAGTAAGTCAAGTCAATATAAAAAATCAGATTAGATTGTGCTAGTTAATTCTTTATTTTTCTCAACGCATGAGTTGTATATAATACAGACTTTACAAGCTTTCATTTAAAATTTTTGTTTCCAGATACATTATAGTCGCTCCTGCAATACAATAACGGTTAGTGAGATCAAAATACAGAACCTCAAAAGCTAAGCAATGCTTATTTTAACGTTCATGATTTTTTAAGCCTCAAATATTCCAAATTTCCATCAATAATATTCCAGCAAGCTTAATTTATCTTTATTTATAATTTGTAAAATCTCAGGATTGACCGCCATCCATTTTATTTTATATTTTTAAGGAGGCTAGTTTTGCTTCGGTAAAAGTATATTTTAAAAATTTTTATTTTTACATTATTATTTTATTTTATACTTTTTAGTTTTAAATGAAATCTATAGATATTATAATTTCAGAAAGAGTATCTCAGTGTAAATTTTCATGTCTGTAACACATTTCGTTTTCGAAATATGCTTAAGACGTGCTAAAAGTTGAACGGCAGCAACCCGAACCAGACCAATTTTTTTAAATCGGTAGAAGTCGTATTTCTTTATTTTTGACAGAGTACCCAAGTGTAAATTTTCATGCCAGTAACACAATTGGTTTTCGAAATATTCCTGAGATGTGCTAGGAGTTGTACGCAACGCGATCCTGTCATTTGATAACTTTGTAAAGTAACTATGCAAAATTTCAGAACTCTATCTTTAAATTTTTTAAGCACAATTAGTTTTTTTCTTTTTGCGTTTGTTTTGAATATTAAAAAAAAAATTACAACCTAAAGTAAACATATAAATAAACATATAAACTAATAAATAGACACTGGCAAGTTAATATGAAAATATATAAATAAGTAGATACCTGTTAGGGATTATATTAAAAAATTGAAAAAATAGAATTAAGTTAATTAGCTAGTCAAAATCACTGATTAAACAAGTATCTTCGTTCCGATATTTGCAATAAAATATTAAAATATTATTAGTGAACATAGACCTAGGCAACGTAGGCAACAATTAAATTATTTAATTTAAATTATCATTAAATAATAAAAATCCGACTAATAATTTAAAAAAGATAAAAAAGTACCTAAACTCTGAATTAACGCTTCCAAATTTTAGCTTTTCAAAAAAACAAAATAATTTATTTATTTCTATAAGAGGAATTATAATTACTTAACCTTAGGTAAATGCATTACCAAAACTCTATTAAGTTAATTTTAATATCAGTAAAAAAAAAAAAAACAAAAAAAAATTTCTAATTTATTTTGATGACTTGATCTTTTCATCATAATTTGAATTTTTTAATTTTTTTTTTAATACCTTTTTCATACCTTTTCGCAATTTATTACACATATTTGACTTATTTGTTGACCTCCATTTAAATATAATGCAAAATGGACACATTAATTTCAGAGAGTTTGCTTAAGCTCAATTTATTGTTAGTATAAAATATACCGAAGTATAATATTGTAAGTATATTCAATTTCCATTGCTTTTTAATTACAATATTATATTTACCAATGCACTTTCTTTTGTAAAAAAAAAACAAAAAAAAAAATAAAATACAAAATATTTTTGAAATCCTTTCAATAATTCATTTTAATATGCCTTTAAACGATCCCATTAACTTCACCAAATAAATTTAATTGCGTTCGATATTTCTTAGTAATTCAACTTGATCTTCATTCAGCGGCTGTTCTTATCATTACAATTCGGATTTTCAATCTTTGACCTGGAATTTTTTTTTTTTTTTTTTATTATTATTTTATTCTTTTTTCCGGCTACACAATCATTAAATTGAGGACCAAAAAAACAAAAAAAAAAAAAAATAAATAAATAAATAAAAAATTGCGTCAAGAAGGAGTTGATAATCTGCCTATTAAGCTCGAAATTTAAAAAGGGTACCTATTATTTTTCTTTTCTTACATTTACATTCAGCAACACCTTCATATCTTATTGCCTGCCATCATTTTCTTTGAAGTTCTTCCATATACACCTATGTACAAAAGATATATTATAAAAGAAGACTTATTTTTTTATTTGGTTTTTGTTTTTTTTTTTGGTAGAAATATTGAAGTTATTTCTTAAAATTGCCATACTTAGCTCATCTGGACAATAATTTCAAGCATTCACATTAATTCATTTGAATTTCATTTACATTTTTGTGTTTTTTTTTTGTTTTTTTTTATTCTTTTGTTATATTTCAATTGTGACTCTTGCTATATCATTCCATTTATTTTCACCTGGCGAATTATTTTTCTTTGATTTTCTTCTCACCTTTTGTATTTTTTTTTTGTTTTTTTTTTTTGTATTGAGTCTTGCGGAACTGTTAAATTCGTTTTTTATTTCTGTTTTATTTTGCTTTCGATTTGCTCCTGATTTCTTTTGGCACTTAAATGTACAATTTTTGAAACTGTATTGAAAACATTCAATTCATTGGCTTAATTCTTGAAGAGTATGAAATTTTTATAAAAAGATTCGCAATCGCGCATTTACCAAAACGAAAACAAAAAAAAAAAAAATCTTACATTTCTTAAGAAAATTGTAATCCAGCGGTGAATTCGATGATTAAAATAAGAATTCCAAAATGGTCAGTAGTATTTGGGCAATGTGTAAATTATTTCATTTTTGGTGATGAGAATTAGTTTTGCGCTTTTGTTTTTTGTTTTGTTTTAATGTCGATTTTGAATTTTGAATTTTATCGGGTGCAGAATCAAACAAAGGTGTGAAATTTTCATGTTTTTTTTTTTTTTTTTTGGTTTTTTTAATTTGCACTTTTGAAAAATGATAATTGAAGGATTTAGTTCATCCAATGAAAAATTATATTAAAATATTTTAAATTAAAAGGTAAGTGGCCCGAAGGTTACGTTTATTATTTCCGTTAATATTAGGTTTAGTGGGTTTTTGATTAAATTTAAAAAGGAGTCACTTTTACTGTTATTAAAACTGAGAAATTTACAGTGACTATGGTTAACTTTTAGATTTTGGTTTTATGAAAATAACTGTGTCAATATTTTTAGAAATAATTGACTACGGGCTTAACGTAGCAGTACTAACAATAACAGTTCCTAAGTTCAATTATCTCAGTCGTTTATATTTTTTCCAAAATATTAAACTTGCACTAAGTGAAAGAAAAAAATATAGAAAAATTCTAATCTTACTTTAAGCATGCCCCATGTTTGAAGTGATTGCCAGCATGCCATGTTTGAAGATTTATGTTTGAAGTGAACTTATGTGATTATTTTTGCAAAAATTTTAAAACGTGGAAAAATGAAATCTTGTTTCAATTAAGTTTTTTTTTTAAATTAAAACAATTTAATTATTGTAATTGTAAAAAATATATTTATTTTTATTGAAAAAACATGTAAAAATATAATAAAAGTTTCAAATTCAATACAAAAAAAAACAGTTTGGGTGTGTTTTGTGTAAAACACTTTTATTGGTACCGTGTTATACCGCTAGGCTGTTATGTCAGCAGAAAAAAAATGTATTTTGATTTAATGTTTTGTAATAATTGTATTTTAGAGGAAGTGCTTAAAATTTTAGATGTAGACAATAATATTCTGATGATATTTTTATTGAACCACCAGATGTAGCCGTTTTTGCTGATAGAGATTCCACAGAGGAAGATGAAGGTAATTTTGTAGATAATGTTAGATCAAACAAATTAAGTCCTAGTACCGTAACTAGGTAGGTGCAACAGGTGCACAAGTACAGGGCCCAGGTATCTGAGAGGGCCCTGAAATAAACTTTTACTTATTTTTTTCTTTTAGATTGTAACCTCATAAAACTATACCCAACAAATAATTTGCGACCGATGGGACACATGAGACCGCATGCGACCGAAATTTAAGAACACAAATTTTTTTTAAAATCGCACAAGTTTTTTTTAGTCTCATGCGTCCACATGCGTAATGTTTAAAATTGACTTTTAAAACTTCTAACAATAAATTACTTAAACTCTTTTCATCATTTCCAATTTTTTTTGTTTTTTTTTTTTATAATTTTGATCCCGCATATGATATTTTACTATTAATATAATATATATTAAACATATAAGTGCGAGTGAGATAAATAAACAAACTAGTAAAGTTATTCATTAACTGAGATACAATAATATTAAACATACAAGCGCGAACGAGAATATATATGAATACAAATAAATATGAATTGAATTGAAAACTACCAGGGCATGGATGACTGATGTGAGTGTAAGTTATTTATTTAGTCATTATATGCCTGTCACAATTATTCGTCAGTGAATTCAGTTAACGTAATTTAAAGAGTGATTTAGAGAAGAGAAGCGAGAAAAATATTTGAATACAGGTATGTAAATGTAATATAAATTGTAATAAAAGTGTTTTTCAACTAAAATCTAACTAAAATAATATTATATGTACATACGGGTAAATATAATTTTAATATAAATATGGATTAAAATGGCCACGGGTTAATGGGTCCACGCGCTATGTCCCATGAGTACAATAAAATTATAATCTAAAATGATAATAACTTTATTTCATAAACTTTTTTGTACCTGATCATAAGACATAGACCATAGACCCATTTACCCGCTAGAAATCACTTTATTCAAAATTATTTAGAAAGAAGAGTTTTATACATTGATATAAGTTTTAATAGGTGTTTTCTAAAATATTTTAATGTAGATATGGAAATCCAGGAGTAAATGGATCCCCGCGCTATGTCCCATGAGTACAATAAATTTTAAAATGGTACATAGACCATGGACCCATTTGCCCATAGAAGTGCTGGTAGAAGTGCTGAAAAGAAACTATCGAAACAAAATAAGAATGAAAGACAAAGAACGACCCAAAGCACCGTCATCGACAACATTGCAGGCAGCAGAAGATAATACTGATGAAAACGATTCATCATTCAGTTATTTGTGTATATGTGCAATAAATATTTGTGTGTTTAATTATTTATCGGATTTTGTTTTTATAAATAATTAATTATATTTCAATTAATGTTCTTTCCTTTCAGTAATATTTTATTTGCATTTGATCGCAATGATTATTTATATTGATAATTATTTATAATGATGTTGTAAGAATCAAAATAAATCATGATATTTGAATAAATTTACAGAAACAAACTAAAAGCCCATCTATTCAATAATTTGTATCATCCAATTTACTTCCCAAATTTTACAAATCTATTACAAAGGTAATAATAAATATTATTACATAACAATACTATCATAATTTATACAATTCATTTCTTTACTAACTACCAACAATGAAAATTTACTAATATAAAAGCTTATTAATTTGAAATTTATTTTATTTATTCTAAAATTACCACGAATCATTTCTCATTCCTATATATTTTACCCAAAACAAATTTATATTAGTTTATGCTGATACCTTGAAATCACCCTATAAAACTAAATTACAATTAATACCTAGCATAACAATATTCTAAAAATATTTCCAATTGAGAACTAGCTAGCTATATAAAAAGCAACAACTAAGTTGTGTAATTTTCCAAACAAATCATTTAGTGAAGTTGAAATGTTAATAGAAATATTCTAAAAGAAAATAGAGAGAAACAAAAACAAAAAGAAAAAAAAAAATGGAAAAAAATTTCACGGAAACCTTTCATAACTTAAAAGCCAAAAATACAAAAAAGCTTAAGTATTTCATATAGTTAAAGTTACTAAACTATAAATTGTATTGTGGTAGAAGGTAGGTATAACAGACATCAACAATCAAACTAAAAATAAAAAAATACTTAATTATAATATTATGTAGTTCTAAGAATAGTGATAGCATGATTACAGGATGAAAGAATAAAAATCTTAAATGACAAAATTCCGACTGAATTTTAAATTTTATAAATTAAATAATAATTTGCTGTATTTGAGCCATACTAGCATTTGCGCTATTGAAACAACCGCTGACACATCTAAATCAAAAAACAAAAAAATGCGAACTATAGAAATGCGAACTCAGAGGCAAAGTTAAGATATAAGAAACGTAGCCACGAAATCAGAAAATCCGTTGGAGTCAAAATGAGCGAAGAAATTGGATAGATCATGTACGAATAGATTGGATCTATAACCTTGACTGACGAATGTGGTAAATGAATGGCTAAATCAATATCAAACGTAGACTTCGTAGACCAGGTAGACTTCTGAAAAAATAGTATGAATGCTAAGCTTCATCATTACCAAATCGAGGATAAAATATATTGAAAAACACGCACTAAATACCTAATTAAAGAAGACAAAAAAAATAATAATTTGATATACTAATATTTCGTCGGCTGCAGTCCTATGTATGCTACAGACCCGAAATTGACATTTTCGACTATGCTCTATCCGAATTTGTAATCAAAACTAACGTATCTCTTATAGTTTTTGAAATATTTTTTTCTGATTTATCCAAGCAACCTATATTTTGCTGCTTTTTAGGCCTTCAAGCTGTTCCTATTTATCCAAACAACAGTTTATGTACTGAGAAGTCAGACAAATTTGTATTCCTAAGTATCTAACAAACCATTTTTATTCCCAAATGGCCAAACACATATGAAGCTTTACACTGTACATACTAACATTCTTTTAAATATATTATTTTGATATTTCAAAATATCACAATTATAAAACTATGTAGTTTGATCTTAAAAAATTACGCAAATTTTTATAAAATTCAAATTTTACTTAATTTATTTTAAATTTTTCCAGTCAAAATTTCCGTCAAACTTAAAAAACCATTTTTCTCAACATTTCGATTTTGGTCGATTAGATATATAGGAATCCAACCGACGATTTACTATCAATATAAGATGACGTTGTCCCGGTACTGCCTCAAAATCATCATATTGATAGGCGTTTAATATGGAAAAAGCACATAGTTTTGTAAACGTACTACTCAATTGGGACAACAGAATTATAATTCAAAGATTCCAGAACAAAGTATTAAGAATGGTGACCGATGCTCCTTGTCATATCCCATAAAGTTTAATCCACAACGATCTGCAGGTACATGATGCAATAACAAAATATAGTCCAAAAGTTAATTGAAAATACATCCAAACATTCTATCCGTCATCTTTTGACGGATCCAGGGTCTAGGAGATTGAAATGTAAAATTAAATTAAGCTTTCATTATCGACTTGAGAAGCATTTTTTCAAGGTACGATTACTACTACCATTTTACATTTGGAGGTTGTAAATATTTTGAAAGAAAACTAATTAAAATATTTGAACAAAACAAATGACTAGTATTGTTAAATAAGACACATACAAATTTGCATTTTAAATATGTAGAAATTAACTCTTAATTTCTGAAAGGTGTGCGAAATTCGATACATACTTTTTTTCATCGAATTTTACAAAATTTACAGAAAATTACTACATATTTTGAATAAAAACAAACAAAATATTATTATTTACCTTAAATTAATTGTCTTTATTTATTTATTTTATTTATTTCATTCTTTGCTCAATTGAGCCCAATTGCTCGTACAGAGTATATTATGTTATTAAATACAATATTTTTTTTTTTTTTTAAATTTAAGTGCACAAAAAAAATAATAATGGTACAAAATTAATATAAAACCATACTGAAGAAGTTAATAATTCAACAAAATAATTTCAGCAAAATAATATCAGTAATAAAAGAACAAAAAATTTAATCTGCTCTATTCAAGCGATGAAAAAATGTAATATAGCTAATATTCAAAAATAAATATAACGGAAAAGCTGATTACGACCGTATACTCACTATTTATTTATTATATTTTAATGTTAATTGTTAGGCTGTACAACATGTTATTATCATGATCACCCATATTGTCTTAAAACCATCGCTGAAGCGAAGAAAATATTGATCACATCACGTCTAGCTGAAAATGTTTTTCTGTTAGACACTGTCAGCGAAGTGATCAAAATTTTTATTATGTTGATAGTACTGACCGCTTTTTAGTGTCAAAAAAGATTATCTAATACTATTTATATAAATTGCTTTTAAAAAGCCTGCATGTATTGGTTTACAAAACAGACAATAATAGTTTTAGAGTAGAATACGCATTCTCTGAGTATTCATCTTATATACATACATACAATTTCTTTTTTACGAGTGCATACTCTGATTGTGTGTATGGTATTGTATACATATGACATTTGGGTACAGAATAGAATAACAGATACTCATTTTATTTTATTGAATATTGTGTGGATCAAAATATTTTTTTGTGTTTGCATTTTGATCAAATAATTTAAATTGGTTATTAGCCCAGTTGGTTAAAGAGTTGAAAAAAATGTAATAATTTTCAAATTTTGTTTCTTCCCAATGCCAACTACATCTGTCTTCCGTCAGCAAAATCAGGATTTCAATAGTACGGAGTAGGGGTTTGGGAGTGGCTGCCTCCTACATAAACAAAAAAAATGGATTAATATTTAAATTTTGCAACTCTACAATAACAATAAAACTAAACTTCCCCTAAAAGTAAACTGTATAGCTGTGTAATCATTGTTTTCGCGAAAAATTAAAATCTGAATTTTTGTCTGAATTCTGATTATCTGAATTTTAATTTTCTGAATATAGTAAACCAAATATCATAGTTATAACCGCGTATTTATAATTGGAATTCTACATCGTCATTGTCGCAATGACAGTCGTTTTTTTTCGATTTTAAGGTGACATTCTAATTTGGTGTCACTCATGATAAAAATAAAGAAAGATTTTAGTTATTTGAAGCAGTTTTAAGATTTTTTAAGGTTTATCTACTTTTTTTTTATGTTTAAGTTTTAATTAGATTTACGAATTGTATTTTTTAAAATGCTGCCGTTTTAAAATTATTTAAGTGATCGCGTTACAGACAAACAAAAACTTTTAGTGACATCTTTGACTATAGCAAGGGTGACTACAGCTTATCACAATACAGGGGTGGCAGCACGCATTTTTTGTAACAAAATTTTAACTCCAAAATAAAGCTGCCACCTCAAAATAAACCTAACCTTCTCCAAACTGTATTTGCTCAAAGAAATGTTCTACTCCAGATCGTTCTAGAGCATTCTAGAACAGCTTATTGAACAAACTTAATAATTGAAAGTATTAATGTGGCAGAAATACATTACATATCGTCCGACGAAGATAAATTCCTCCAATCATCACTTTTTCACTAAATGACATTTTGATGTCATTCAATAGATATTTTGATTCGGCATCGTTTAAAAGCATTGTGTTTATGCCAGCAAATCTCCAAATGTGTTATTTTTAAGAAATAAAAATTCCTCGTATCAGTTTCGCGCCAAAAATACCTTCTAACAGCATTTTGATTGGTAAAAAATATTTTGAAGCAAATATTCAATCGGTATTTGTTTAAAAAGATTATGCATAGAATGAATATAATTTAGAAAAGGAAAATAGGAAACTTTAAACTAGAAATTCTTAGAAATTCAAATATATAATGATCAACAGACAGCCAAAAATAGAACCAGGAGTGAGATGCAAATAGATAAGGAAATGGCAAATACGGGTTTGTGCATTGTGTTAACTATTGATTTACAAGCTGTAAAAATTTGTCCATATTGTCCAAGACAGCTCTGTGTACTAAAAAACAAAATAATCTTCCCACAATTTTAATATTTATGATCATAAGTCTCGAAATGGGACATGTTATTGGTTCACAGAAGTGGACGCGGAACTTGTAGCATCAACCTTTGTTTCTTGCCCCGTCGATTTTATGGAGAAATATTGCTCACAGAATCCTGTACCTATCATAATTTATTCTGATGGATGCACCATTGCACCTATCAAAACCGAAATATTACTATGTCGAATGGCTTGCATCACTTTTCTGCGAAACATCAGGTGTTGATAACTCAAAAAATACTTGAAAAAGGACATACTCAAAATGATTGCGATTGCGAGCGGTTCACAGTTGTATTGAACGAAAAATAAAAAATCGTGATATTTATTTACCCTCAGACTATTTTCGCTTTTGTAAGGAAGCCAGGAAGAATATTTTTCCTTATGAAGCTATTCCTGTAAGATACGATTTTTTCAAAAACTATACGAAGGACATGGTGTATAATTCTATCCGCCCAGGGAAAAGGGCTGGAGATCCAACCGTCACAAATTTAAGGGTACTACAATATGAAAATGGAGAAATTAAAATTAAAATAAATTATGATGATGATTGGCAGATCCTTCCCATAAGACCGAAAGCTTTAAATGCCAATTTTGAATTCCCTCCACTTAACCAAAATAGAATTCCAATAACATTTCAAAAATGGACTCATCTGCAACAACTAAAACTTGTTATTCCAAAGGAATGCCGGCATTTTCATGATCAATTACCATACCTGGAAAAATAAAATATTTACTATTTTTTTAAATAATTATCCTATAAGCCTTTAATACTAAGTAATATGCCTATGAATTGAATTGAAGGACTGTGCAATTTTTGTTCCTATATATTTTATTATTTTTTTTAAATAAACAATATTTTTAATTATTAGTCTATAAGTTTCTCAATTAATTAATTCACCTGAAAATTACTTATGAAAGGCTGTGTAACTTTTGATTCTATATTTTTTATTTCATTGTAAAATGTAAGACTAAATGTATTATATTAATTAATATGTTTAATAATAATATTAAGTATTTTATAACAAAATACTCATAAAAATAACTTAAGGATTTTTATTTCATCGTTTTGAATTCTTATGAAATACCTCTTAACATCACTTCGTAAAAATGAGAATACCTCCTATGTGTTTTATTTTGCTCAGTAGTGAAATAATTTTCGAAAATATTGTTTAAATGCTAAAGAAAACTAAACTACATCATTTCGTAGAAGAAAGTTATTGCGAAATCGGTAAATTGAAAATATTATAAAGTTTTTTTGTCCTCCTGCACAATTTATGTTTTGGCTGATTGGAGGTATTTCTCTTCGTCGGACGATATGCATATTTATTGTGTAGGCGTACATTTTTGTTGAATTAAAAAAAAATATTAAAATCATTAATTTTTGTGTTGAAAGTTTGTTATTATTATTTACTAGAACTTTAAGTTGTAGTAAAAAATAATAAACAAAAATTTTCTTTAATTGGAAAGTGGTACATATTTTGTTTGAATTCTTACAAAAATTCTGACTGTAGAATTTTAAATTAATGGCAGTGGTTTTTGTCCTATACGGTTTTCAGTCGCATATTTGTCTTTTTCTTAAAACGTTTTCTCCCGAATAGGTTCCAGGCATCGATATTTTTTACTCTCCTAAATTATTTATAAAAACTTTTGTAAACAAATCAAATAGGTCTGAGTAGCCTTACTTACAGGTGCTTTGTCGGCTTCATGATGTAGAAGGGCCGAATGTGCCGCAAGTCTCTAGTTGAAATATAAACAAAAATACCTTTAATATTTTTGCAAATTAAATTATATTAGTGTGAAATCAGTTTTAAGCTTTAAAATATTCTTTAATAAATAAAATTATTAATAAAATTACTAGCTATTCCCGGCGTAACATTCGCCGGTCTAGCATTAGCATTATAAATGAAACAATTTATTTATTTTCTTTATTTTCTTAAAAAAAATCAATGTTTTACAATTATAGTTTTAAGTTTTTCAATTTAACTTATTTATTATGTAATAATTTTTATTTCGGTATTTATTTATTTATTATAAATTAATTTTGACTTTGTTTTTGAATTTTGTTTATAACGTATAAATTATGTTCATTAAAGTTTGACATCCGACTTTGTTTTAGAATATCCTTAATTTTTTTTTTTAAATAATAGTGCTCGACACGCATTTTTGTATTTCGCAAGTTGAAAAAGTGAATTTTGCGAGAAAAGGTATTTATAAACTCCTAATTGTGTTATGCCAATATATTGAAAGATATACATTAAAAAAAAACCAAAAATGTGTATTAAATATTATTATTATTTATCAATACAAATAGAATAATTGATTTACTATTTAAATATTTATATTTCACAAATCTTCTGAAATTACACAGTATATTTATATTTGTTTATAAGTATTTATTATGTGTACTCGTAACGCATATATTCGTATCTTCGTATTTTGCAAGTTTAGAAAGTGGATTTTGCATGAAGAAATATAGTATACTTTGCAACTATATTTGTTTATCTTTGAGATATGTAATTAAAACTTTTGAAACAAAATTTGATGTAATTGCAATAAAATTTGTAAATATAATAAAAATAAGTAAAACAAAACCTTTATGAAACAAAATTTGATGTCTAAACGCTCTCTAACAAATACTATTAATAGAGACGTAGATTTGAACAAAATGTGGCGAACAGAGATGTCGCTGGCAGTATAGATATGAAATTAAATCAATTAAAAAAAAAAAATATCACAACCACATTAAAAACACATTAAAATAGCCACAGATACGTTTTTTGTGTTTTTTTTTTATTATCATAATAGCCCTAACTATTTCAAAACTCAAAATAAAAAAACAAAAACATTTATTTATAGAATTTATATTTATATTTCACTTCTTTTAAATTTTGGTTTTGGCGTTTTGGTATGATTAGATATGACCATTATAGTGAAGGTTACTATTGGTTATGGCTTTGTTAAATCATATCGAATCATATAGGCCATTTAACGAAGTATCATATGACATCATATGACGCCTTATGACTATTATAGTTACGGGTAAAGCCAATAATTATACTTTTTCTCTTATTCTTCAGTTTTTATTGTTATATTGTTATCCCGATAGGGTCTCTGATGTAGGTAAGGGTAGTCTGTGATTTTTCTTTTTAAAGTTTTTTTAATTTTTATGTGTACTAAATTGCCGTGTATTGAATTGGAAATTGGAACTTGATAATAATGTCATAACATATTTTGTTTTTCTTGTTCTTAGCATCGGTTTATGATTCTCCATGCACAATATAATATTTACTCAATGCTACTGCGCATTTGAATTTATACTTTTGAGTTATTTGTTAATAAAATAAATAAATTTCAATTATTGGAATTTCTGAACATAAGATAAAAAATATATTTTCTAAATTTACTATTTGTTTTACCGCTAAGTTTTTTTGCTGTAATATCGTAATATCGTAATATTTTAACAAAGCTATTTGATCAATATAAATAATTATATTCTGATAATTCGGTTTTTATCTTTGCTACTTTGTTTTTTAAATTAATTCATATAATCAGATATAATCAATGCTATTGCTCAATAGGTGAATTGTTTTAGGTTAATTTTAATTTGTTTTTGGTTTTATTTGGTTTTATTGTTTTATGGTTTATGTCTTTAAATTCAATTTTGCACACTATCATAATTTGTAATAGTTCTAATAAAGTTGTCTTATCTAGTTGAAAAAAGCATTGTGTTGTAAAAGCTTTGTGAAAAGTTTAACAGACGTTTAAGCGTATTAATATATAAGATAATAGTATACAACGAATCAATTATATAACGAAAATATATAATATTTTCACCCAACTTACTTTCTTTGTAAAACAAAGACAAATTAATAATAATAGAACTCGATCATACTTTTTTGTTTTATCAAAGACAATATAGTAAAACGTTTATTAATTTTAGTTTATGAATTGTAATATCAGCTATGCTAGAGTACAGTGTAGAAATTTCCAAAATTATTTAAATAATATTTAATATTTCGAAAAAATTTACTATGACTAAAATAAAAAGGTGATGCTTGACTAATAATAAACTTAATACAAAACAGCGGAAGGAATAACAATAAAGGATAAGAAAAGGCAATTTACAGTGAAATCGTACAGTGCGCTAGATATACACGGAAGGAAAAATTTTTGTTATCGTTTTTTCTTTATTATTTTTTTATATATATTTTCATTTTTTTTTTTGGTACCAATCATTTGAATGGTACCTATTAACTCCGACTGTTATATTAACAAATAATAAAAACAACAAATATTATTCATGTTATAAATTTAGACAACTTATTTAAAGAAAAGTTTTATTATGAAAATGAAAATTTTCCGTAGATATTTTATAGAGAAAACAGCCTTTGAATTTCTACAGGAAGAAAAAAGACAAATAAAAAATATTCAAAGAAGTTTTTGTTTTTATGCTTTTCATTTTTACCTTTATATTGTTGAATTAAGTTTTACTCTTATTTGTTTGTGTTTGTGTTTGTGTTTTTTTTTTTGACATTTTATGCTTTTAGTAAATTAATGTGAATGTAACTAGCAAGAAATATTTTTCATTAATATTATTTTTGTTGTCTTCTTAATAAAACTGTTTAAATATTTCTTCATTATTACAACAACCGAATAATTGTAATATTAAAAGTATATTCTAAAATAAAAATATACATAATGAACCGGATGCGGAAGTAATCTACGACTTCCTATTTTAGAATACAAAATTCAATTATTGTTTTATTAAGGAAAAAATTAATTTTCTTTAATAAAATATGAGGGGAAGAAAACAAAGCAAAAATAATTTTTAAATGGCTGGATAAATGGCTTAGATTTGAAAATGAATATTTAAAATAATTTAAAAATTAGTTAAATAATTATAATTTGGAAATTTTAGGTTAGTGGTTTTAGAATTATGTTTAAATCATACTTAAGTTGATATTTTATTTATAAATTACTTAAATTGGCCAGCTTTTTCTACTAATTTTAGTGGTTTTCAGTATATACGGACTTGTTCCAGATTACTCAATACGTTAAGTAGATGATACTGTATCGTACGAACATACATACACTGTAATGTTTTCACATTATGTACAGCATTACAGAATTTTTACGCCCAATGAATTAAGTCATTTTAAATATTTCGTGTTTATTAAAAGCAGTGTTGGCATTTTACGCATAAGTCAACGTTTTTTATGATTCTTTACATATTTGACATAAAGAAGTGTAAAATACAAGTAAACAACTGTAAACAAAGGTAAACAACTGTAAATTACTGTGAAATTATTTGTTTTTGATAGTTCGACAAATATTTTGAAAGTGTCTACGTAAGTAAATTTCGTTCTAATTTACTTCTAATGGATTATAAAAAGAAAAAAGAGCTCATTGGTAGAGCTCGTGGGAGACCCATGAACAATAATTGACCGTGGGAGACCCATGAACCCAGAAAACGAATTTTAAAAAAACACTGCTAAGCAGAGGCTCACAGAACATAGGTTAACATAAGTATGTATATATAAATATCTATAGTAATTGATTGTGTTTTTATAGAAACTTGTTTTGCAGCGTTAGAGTAAAATTTTGGTATAACAGTGAAAATAGTCGAATATTTTCCTTTTAATTTTACTGATATGCTTATCATACAGATACTACTTGCAGACTTCTTCAGTGTTTTGTATGATAAGCATATCAGTAAAATTAAAAGGAAAATTTATTGTGATTATTTTGATTTATGCCGTACCACCTATGTACTTATAAATGTCTGCAATATAATTATTTTAGCTGAACATGAAATTACCATTTCTACAAATAAGGAAGTTGTTGATATAGCTATAAAATCTTCTCAGCCCACGATCAGTTGCCTTTCTCCATCAGCACTAGATCAATTAAATATGAAGGAATCAAATGTGTATATTGATTATATTGTTAAAATGGACACCAACCAGTGTTATCCAAGCCCCTGTTCAACACATTCACCAAATTTGGCTAGTTAATCGAGCCTAGATTCTCTGCTGCAAATCAATTAAGATTTTGTTAATACAAAGAATTTTTTCATTATATTTTTTTAAGTGCTTTTGCTCCCGTTCATTTTCCATTTGTTCAGGTTCTGTGTCATCTACATAAGCTTTACTTTCTTTAATTATTTTTTTTGAATCAAAATAATCCGATGTACTTATGTAAAAAATCAGGTTTTATATCTAACATTTCCAAATTTTTTAGTAGACCTTCTCCGAATTCAACGTTTTACTTTTAAATCGTCGAAACCATTATTTATTTTCATTATATTGAATTAAAGGAGCAACTGGTTTAGAACAATAACAATATTTAAATTAACAAAACGTCAGCTTTAAAAAAAATATGTACATACTGATTTCAAATTTCGCAAAACATATGTTCATTTTTGGCTGAAAATGACAATGAATAATAAGATAATGTATTAGAGAGAAAGAGAAAACTATAGAAAGCTGCCAATCTTTATTTATTATCTATACGCCAAACTAAAACTGCTATAATAGTTTTGATAATGGCGTTTTATATAGGTAAAGATTATAAGGTTAGATATCTTAATAAATTGTAAGGTAGGTTCTTAGAAAATTGGAATTGAAATTGGAATGAAAAACAAAAAAAACGTCCTAGTAAATTACTAAGTTCTTTACATGTAAACAATTGTGTAAAAAACTAGACGTAATTTTTTTTGGCAACACTGGTGATTTTTATAATTATTATGTCCTTTCTAATATTAAGAAAAATTGTATATATAAATTATTTAAACTGTATCAGATTATTAAATATTAGTGTTTAATTCAAGTATAAATAATAAATGAAATAACGGATATGGATGGATTTGTTAAAATAAATTAATTTAGTAGGGTTAATAATTAAGAAATAATATTTAATTTTTGCTCGAACTCTACAAGTATCAAATTGAAAACAAGCGGTGCAATATCAACAGGTTTACAATAATGAAAAAACAAAGTCAACCAAATCTGTAGTACTATAAGATGACCATAATGATGATTGAAGGCTTCCATATAACTGACATATAACGAATAAAACATCAGTAAGCTCTGAATCATCACGATTGGCAGATTGGTGAAATTACAATGATTGCGTAAATACCTAAGTACCTAAACACAAATGAAAAAGAAAATGAGATCATTACACTTTTCAAATATTTTTTTTCTAATAATAATTAAGTTAAATCAAAAATTTATAAAAATATATTGTAGTACTTTTTCTTTTCTCTCCATTTACCCTATTTAGGATGTGTATAGTAACAATGATTTTTTTTATAACATCCGATCCCAAGTTGACCTGTTTTAAGTTATTGCCTAAGCTGTAGTTATGCCCATTAGAAAATGAAGTTATGATCTTCCAACGTGTAGAACATTGGCCCCTTGCTCTTCTTCCATTGTTTTAATTTATAGCTATCAAATTTTCCATTTATAGCTATCAACTTTTCCCAACCGCATGGGAATGTGCGCAAAATATGTCATATAGAATAGGCTTATTGTTTGTAGGAGTCTGCAATTTCACATACAAATCGTTTAATATTAAAATAATCGTACGAGTAGAGTTAGTTATTCAAAAATATAACAAGAACTTAAAGTAGCTAGTTTTGATTACATATTTTCATTGTAGATTAAGCGATTGTAGATTAAGCATTTATCAGATAAAAATAAATTGATGAAATAGGTTTTTACTTGCCATTTTTCCTTAAAAAATATATATATATTATTAATAGAAAAATTCAGGTTAGTCTAAGTAAATTAAAAGTTATAAGTGTAAATACATTAGTATAAGCCCTTAATTATTAAAATTAGAAATAAGGAAAATTGTAAAATGAAATTAAGGCATAATAAAATAATAATAATAATAAAAATATATTTTTGTTACTATGAATTTCCTTTGTGACAAGTTTTGAGTAAGACACAGACCAAAAGGTTGACATATTTTTATGGTTAAATAGCAGCCTCAAATTAAAATATTGATTTTCTGAAAAATTTCGAAATAAACTTTTCAGCTTACTATAGTTAATGGATCAAGGTTTTTGCCTTATATCGCAATACAATTATGAACTTATGATCAAATCAACCGTTCAGTCGAAATTCAAGGTAAATGCAGTTAAAACTACCATTTAAGATTATAATATTATCTAGAAATATTCTAGTTGGTCCAGTGATTATGATTAATCAAAAGTTTATACGACTTCAATGAATAACCCCGGAAAATCTATAAGTTAACAAAATTGTTGTCAAATAATTTTTAAATTTTTTATTATAAATTGGCGATTATGACTGTCTTTTATATATGTCGGGTTAGTAAGCAAATCCACACACCGAAATGCAGAAAAAAAAATTCTTTAAATTGTGGCAAATTTATGCTGGAAATATATCCTATGCATAAAAATAATTTATATAAGTATTCTGTAAAAGGTGTAGAACTTTGATTTTGAATCCAACTCTAAAATTTTTCCTACCTCAAAATTTCGGTTAAAGTGTCGTATATAATAAAGAGAAATGCTTAAAAGCAATAACGAGGATCGTTTTTGAGGATTTTTTTCTGTGGCAAAAGTCATTATGGATTTTATTTTTTGTAGATTTAGGGACAAACCCTATATGGCAATATGTTATTATATTGTCTGGAAATTTCAAACTTGAAATAATATCAGTATTTTATTTGTAAGCGATTTCCATCATCGACTATTTAACTTTTTTGTCTCGAAAGATGAAAGATAATCCTCGAACACCCACTAAAACAGTCCTAGTTGCTCGTCTATCATTGTAGTATTGAAGTCTAGCTTATTAAAACTTATCTACCTTTTTTACATTACAACCAATCTACCTTAATTCGTCTAATAATTTTTTTCAACAATTTTAAAAAAATTCAACATTAAAAAGTGCCAGCATTTCCGAATTCACATAAATTTTGCAGCCACTGATCGAGTTTTATGACATTTTTTTTTCATTTCATACTTATGACTGCTGTAATATCCGAAACATGTAAAGCGCCTGCCTTTCAACCGAAAAGTCCCCGGTTCGATTCCTCACGAAGGCAAAATACGCTTTCTGGATTTTTTGACCTGGTCTAGTACCCTTTATCATTGGGATAAAATAAATGATAAATAATTGAGAGTTTTGGTTATCACTAAAAATAAAATGAAGCTATGCTATTATGAAGGCGAAGTACTCTACAGTAGATATATCATAAAAATGTATGTATTTTAAAGTATGTTATTGTGTATTGCAAAATCTCTGTGTAAAAGCAGTTAGGATTTTCATCCCATAGACTTGGAATTATATAAAAAAAAAAGAATCAAAATCTTAATATATACGTACCAAAATACATTCACTATACGACGGAGCATTTTATTTTGGAATTTTTGTAGCACTTCGATGTGGGTTTTCTTTGAAAACCCCATACCTTTGTATGCCGTACATCTCCACCAGGCTTCAATATTTGATTTATTCTGTATACTGATAATCGTGAGCTACGATAGAGTAAACAGTAGAATTTTTTGTATCTAATTTCAGCCCTGGTTTCTTCATGTCTTGCATCACTTTCCTGTGTTGGGATATATAGTACTGTTTTGTTGTTGATTGATATGGGAACGGTGACAATTTTCCTATATATAAAAATTTAAGTGTTTTGATTTGCTTTCGTTGTAAAATATTTCGTTTGGATTTGAATTTTTTTTTGTGGCATACACATAAAATTATTCATGCTTTAAGAAATGTTTACACACACCAATAATGGAAAATCAGTTTAGTGAGGCAAAGTCTAAACGTATCGGAATAAAAATTTAAAATCTGTGCGTTAATAATTTTTTTATATTAATCGAAAATTTCCTGTAGTCTTAAGGACAATTTCTTTATGTACCGAATAACCGTCCCGGTTGCTTTTGACAGCTAAACAACTAATCAGAATTAACATTCGCACGATTTTCCGTCGTGCCGAAAAGATAAGCGAACTTTATCTTTTCCGTGTCAGTAGTCACACACACCAAGAAATTGAAAGTATGATGAAAAGTAATAAATTCAATGATAGAAAAATAATTTTTGATTATATTGTAAATATATTATTATTTATATTGTGGATAGCTATTTTGTAAAAAAATATAGCAAATATAAATAATTTGAAGACAAAAAATATTAAATTAGTTAGTGGGTTTAAGCAGAATCTTCTCAGTTTTATGTATATGCATCCATAATATAATTATTTTATTGTTCTCTATGTTAGTTACGATTTTGACCTTTTAATAATTTATTATTTAAATTTGTTATGTAATTTATTATAATTTAAAATAAATAAAACAATTTATACATAATATTTTTTTTTATATAGATATCGTCGGCTGAGTTCTATCTTGCTCCATACGCCAAAAACCTAAAGTTGAGAAAAACGAAAAACAAAGTTTAAACGTAAATAAAATAAAATATGGCAAAGCGATTTTTATTAAATTTTACCGCGAAGTTTTTAGGGGGTATTTCTAAAAAGAAGTGCAAAATTGCATGTGCTGTACGTTTAAACTTCATGAGATATCTGATTTTCTATGAAGTAGGTCAATTTTAATTTTTGCTCCATATCCATTGCATCATACCAACTTTGAAAATTTTGTTGCACATGGAGCAAATAAGAAATCATTAATATAAATGAAATGTAAAATGGGATAATTCCGTGTCAATAGAGCAAATTAGTAATTTTCTTTCATGTTAATTTTTTTAATTCGTCAAAAAAATTTAGTTTCCTATGCTGAAAATTTAAGAATTATTTTAAAACTTAACAAGAAACAAATTAAATTAACAAAATAAAACTTAAAATCTTTATTCACAGTCATTGGCATAACAAAAAAAGTAAAAATAATAGGTAGGTACTTACAAGAAAAATCAATTTTTTTTAAGCTTCCACAATTTGAAAAAATTTCTTCTTCCATTCTAAATAATTAAATTTATTTAAAAACTTAAACTATTTAATAACAACTCAAATATGACTTTCTTAATCCAAAATATTTTCTGGAACAAAGGGAATTGGTGATAATATTTTGTTTTATTAAATTATCCGCGAAGCATCTTACACTTACAAAATAAAAACACAAATTGATCAATTTTAAGGCCCAACCATAATGAACTTTAGCTTGCTTAAGTCAACTTAAGGAAATGTACGAGTACATGTAAATTGTATTGTGCAAACATAATAGGAATATCAGAGAATTTTGTCAAGTTTTCGTTAACTTTAGCTGGCTTAAGGAAAGTGCGATTTCATTCGCACATTCTGTACGGAAATTTGACGTTTGATGTAGGATCTGTTATTACTTATTGAAACTTGTGATAATATATAATAAAATAATTTAATTTTTTAATAATTTACATACTTCATAACAAATTAATTATATATAATAATAATAAAAGGAAAAAAAATAAAAAAACATTAATTAAAATTATATTTAAAATAACACTGAAAGCAAAATTCAATTAATAATAAAATTTAAAATATACAAAATTAAAAACAAAATTAAAATAACAAACAAAATATAATTTATATTTAACAAAACTTCTGTTTATCTATGCATTTTTATTTACATTTATAATTTAACAATTATAGTCAAAATTGCTTAAGTTAGCTAAAGTCTATTATGGTTAACTTAAGCAAATTACAAGACTTTAGCTGGCTTTTCGTTTAGTTTTGACATTAGCTTAAGCCAACTTAAGTTCATTATGGTTGGGCCTTTACTATGATCACTTTGACACTTAATTCTTTTTTTAATGTATATAGAGCAAAAGAGAGTAAAAAAAATTCTCAATAGTGCTCTGTGGGCATGGAAAACTACAATGTAAAAATTAGCAAGTAGAATAATATGTGTTCATGAGGCAACAAGAATTTTTTTATTTTGTAGGTATATTTGCCTCACTACCATGACTATTATATACAGTAAATCCAATTAGTTAATATACATGGAGCAAACAAATTTTTTGAAAAGTAAGTTCTATTTTGCTCTATGTCGTAAGTCAATTCACATGGAGCATTGTAAAATTAAAAAAAAAAGCAACAATATTTTCATACAAAATTTGCTCCATACGCCAAAAAATTGCAATAAATTGGCGTATGGAGCAAGGATGATCGAAGAAGCTTGAAAAATAAGGAATATGGAGCAAAAGCGACACTATCTCAGCACTGAAAATAGATACGATAAAACGGATAAGCACATTGAAAAGAGCGCCATTTAAAGCCCATAAATCAACTTTTAAAAAAGTTAAAAAATCCAAAAATGGCGTATGGAGCAAGATAGAACTCAGCCGACGATATTCGATATATTTCAATGTGTGCATGACTGAAATCATCTCTTAAAGAAAATCATTCTGAAAAATCTGTCCTAGCAAAAAGCGACCGTCAGTTGTGAAGGTAAATTGGCACATGAGGAAATCCTCGCCTATAATTTAACTGGAAAAATAGCTGTGTTGTTTACAATCATACATTTGTCATGTAATTGTTGCCAATAACCATTTAAATAAAACTAAAAATAATTTCAGCAAAAAAAAAAAAAATTTTGTTTAATCATGAGTCAAGAATGATTTTCTAATTAAAAAAATTAAAAAAAAAATCGTATTTTATATATTATTTTTATGTAAGTACATAAAACTACTATCTACATTTATTTGAATAATATTTTATTAAAACTTAAATTCATACATAATAATGATGTAGGTACCTAAATATATTATTATAATTATCTAATATAATTAACATCATTACTTAAATACCTTTAGATTATTTCCATGTAATTAAATTCACAAATAAAGTAATAATTCTCTCATAGTTTAAAAAAAAACTCGACTTTTATTTTATATAACTCCTATATAGTTTTAAGATATTATGCAAATATATTAAAAATATAAATTATCCTTTATACCGGTTTTTTTTCTTCTGCATTACAAGAATATTATAAAATAGCAACTTTTCACTGTACGTAGAGGGTTATTCAAGTCTACAATTTTAATGCAACTTCAATTATTATTCAAAACTAATTTTGAAAACCAGCAATTAATTTCACCATATAATCTATTTTATGAGATATTTTTATCTTTAATTTTCAGTTACTGGATAATTGTTTCTCAACTATTTTTTAATTTTTTTTTTTTTATTTTTGATTTTTTATTATTTTGATCCTTTGGTCCCTTTATAAAATCTTCTAATGTATAAAAATGTTTATTTTAATCATGTATGTGCCTTCCGTTTGTTTTTTGATTTTTTTTTTGTGCTCCTATTATTTCCACAATTAGGACCAAAAAATATTAAATGGTTTTCAGAAACGATTTAAAATTTAAAATTGGCAAAAATATTTCACAAATTTGAAATTTTAAAAATTTAAAATTACAAAATTTGAATTTTTTTTTAATATCGCTGTAATTTTGCGATATTCTTCGAAAACTGGTTTAACTGTTTAGTCCGAACTGTGTGTAAAGAATTTTTAATATTTTTTTAAAAATTATTTTTAATATTTTTGAAACCGTCAAAGTAGATAATTTGAGTTTTTGTGCCCTTTTTCATTTTTTGTAGTTCAACTGAAATTGGTAAACTTAAAATTTTGAATGCATATCAATGTTTTTTTAAATTATTATAAAATGCTTGACAGTAGATTGGCAGTTTTCTGGTTTCTATTTTTACGCAATATATTTGCTACAAATTTGAGGCATATGATTTGAAACTCTAGCAACTTAACTATGCGTAAATATCATGCGGTTGAATATAAAAAATGCAACGACACTTCGATTTAGGTACTAAGAATTGCTGCGGAAGATAGACAAAGTTAGAGTGTGATCTTAAAATTGTTTATTTATGGCTTAAAAAATGAACAATGGTTGATTAAATTAACATAATTAAATATTCCCAAAATATAAATTAACACTCACATTCCCAAAATAGAATTTTGGTCTTATAAATTGACAATAAAGCAATAATTATTAGCATTTTACAGCACTTATACAATCGCTACTGAAATAATATCCTATTTTGCAGCATGATCGTGCTTTTAATCTCTTTTTCTAAAAATAAAGTGTATCTAAAGAAAAACAAATGTTACTGAGTATTTAGCAAGAAAACTGCAAGACCATCAATGTTCTATTAGTATTCCGCGCCTGCCATTCAACCGAAAGGTCCCGGTTCAATTCCCTATGAAGAAAAAAAAAATGCTTTACGGGTTTTTCGCCCTGGTGCAATACGCTTTGTCATTCTGATAAAATAAATGACAAGAAATAATTGAGAGTATAATCTAGCAACAACTTAAATAAAAATGGAGTTATTCCATTTAGGAAGGCCTTATAGTTCTTGACTATATAGCAGTAGTTTAATGAGTTGATATCCCAGATAATTAAATATTGCAAAAACATTAGATGCAAAATATCTAGATAAATTATAGTAACGTACTTTATTAACAACGAACAGATAATTTTACCCAAGTTACTGGGTGATATATAAAAACTGGCCAACTGAAATTAACTTGCGGCCAACTTCTGGATGTTTTCAACTAAACGAGCATGTTCTAAACATTGTAAGGCTTTGCAAGCACAACTGTCAGCAGAACGACAATAACGGAAAGGGTGAACTCCATTACGTTTACGTCCACAATAAATTTTGGTAATTCAATTAACACCAGCCGGACTGCGGTGATATAAATATCTTAAAATTGATGCACATCTAATATAAAACCAATCTGGACCTGCTGGTGTTAATTCTTTAAATATAGCTGTTCTACTAATATCCATTTGTTTTGGTCCCTTTCATTTTCAAAAAGACCGCTAAAGCCCTAACAGCTTCGTGTTGATCAATGTCTTTTACATGTTACTCCATGCATCTTGTGTATCAAGAGTTGAAGCAGGAAAGAAAAAGGAATACATGGCACAAAAGAAGATCATTACTAAAATCTAAATAACGTTTAAACATCGTAACGTTAGAGGAGATTGTATTTAAAGTTTAGTCAGCTCAAAAAAGATTATAATAAGCTAGAAAAGGCGGTTGAGCAAAAAAGCCCAAATTCTAGATTTAATTGCAAAAAATTATTATTTATGCGCAGATATCATATGAAATGTACACCCACACCAAACTGTTTGTCTACGTGTTTTGTAAATGTTCAATATTTTAATGCTTTTTTGCAATAATATTTTTCTGCGATTGTTGATGTCCACATTTTTAAGTTTTTATTAAAAACAAATTATTTTTCATGTAAAATTGAACTGTTTATACAAAATTTTAATAGGGTGTAGAATTCTACATTAATATCGATTTACGGCTAAGATGAACACTAGGACAAATATTATTTAAAAATGTGTTCAGCCATTAGAAAACATTCAAAATTCCCGTAAAACTGTCACACAATCGATCAAGAGATATGAAACATGATTATATTAATTGGAATTTTTCTGAATCGAAATTTTTTATTTTAAACCTAACTGAAACAAAAACCGTTGATGTCAATTCCTATATGTAATTGAATTTTGTAATGATTATGTATAATATGACCCTGAGCCCCGTAGGTACGTTCGATATAGCATATTTTTTCTTTTGAAGTAGCTATCAGGTTGGCATTAAAATTTAGCTCTGAATTGAATGAACCTAAAAGGAAATTTCATCTTCAAAAACATTTTACAATTACAATCTACAAACAACTCAATTGAACCACAATTTTATTGGTTGTGAAATTTTTGATGCTGTCCTCGAATTCGTGAAGAAATTTGAATTTTAACCAAAAATATTTTTTTGTTGTTTAATAAAAAAAATATTTAATTTAATTTAACAATTATTATTTTTGATACACTCTGTAGTTATTTCTTTTTTTAAACCATTTTCTATTCCATTTTACTCTTTGGTTCTGCAAGTCGATAAAACGGCAGGATCTTAGAGCTCATTTGATTATAATTTTGCATGTAAAGTTACTGTATTTGACCATAATTTACGTGAAGGTATGTGTGCACATATGCATAACATTGTATATACATAGAATAATTTTTAGTATAAAATTAAGCCAGCTATGATAACCACTAAAAAAGAGCCCATATGGAGTATACAGTTTAAGTTTTTTTTTTTTTTTTTTGGAAATTACTTGAAATATTTAGATAGATACAGAAAAGAGGATAATGATGCAAAAATTTCCGAGTAATTTTTTTTCCACTTCTCATTTTCATTTTTATTTTTTTCATTTTTGTAGTATTAACAAATAAGGAGCCGAAATTTAAAGAGAATAGTTTATATTAGCATAGTCTCGACAAGTATTTGAATATTAATATATATAAAAGTATAAAAAAATAAGATGGTAAGTTCTGTGCAGGTCAATGTATAATAAGGATATTTAAATACTACATATATATATATATATTGATCTAGATATACATAATAATGCTAAAAAAGCCATTCGAGGGTCATTATCAGTTCATATCACTGGTTGCCGATCTGTTCAACCTGAAATATATATATAAAAAAAAAAAGAAAAAATTGGTGCAAATTCAAAATAAAAGTAAATTAAGGATTAAAGGGAATATAAAAGTGAGTGTAGGAAAATTATCAAAAAGGAAAAGGAAATTTAGCAAAACATTTTTTTATTTTTTTTTTAGTTTTATTTTTTAATTTAAAAGTTTTTTATTTGTACAAATTCTAGTTAACAAGCATCAGTATTTAAAATGCTTAAACTATTTAATTCAAAGATTAGTCCTTTAAGGATTCAAATGGAGTAAATAAACAGAATTTTTATTTGATATACTTTTACGTTTGATTTGTAAAAATTTCGAGATGAAAAATTAATTAACGAGTGACTTTTACAAAGGAAATATTTCCCTCATAACCAGATTTTAATGTAAAGTCAAAAAACTTTATTTATGGCACATCATTTATAATAATAATTGTTGTGAATTTAAAGTTGACCAGTTAAATAGTTGGTCTTAAGATAAGTCCTATGACAAGAAAACCGTCTCGTTTTGTTGCAAGAAAAAACAAACGATCCAGATACTTGGATATGTCGCACTTTGTTTGCTACAATTTAAAAAATGTACCTACAGAGCTACAATTTTTAGAAAATTTAAATTAAAAATTAACTCGAAGCATTTGCTTAACCTTTCCTCTGTGCATAGTTTTTTTTTTATCGTAGTTTGTGCACTGGGGTCCATCTGACTCCACATGTATGTTCATATATTTTATATAAAAAATTTTAAATTATTTTAATTTTTTTTAATCTCGATTTTATTTACAAAATGAAGCAAAAGAAATGTAACTAAACAAAGCTTAAGTACAAAATTCAATTTAATCACAACAAAAATCGAGAAAAATATCCTAAGCTTAAGCATGGTCCGATCTTGGAACCTCGGTTTCTGCTTGGCAAGAGTCTATCATTTCTTCGTTGATGTAGCTTATGCAGATAATTTTCGAATGTGCTGTACAAGATGCTTCTTTACAAATGCAATATAATGTTCGTGTTTAAACATCAGCAGATCGAGGACAAATATGACACCGTTGACATTTACTGGTTGTATTTTTCATTGCTCTAGGGTTGGGTAGAAGACTTATATATTTTTTGCACCAGTTGCAGAGCAACTCCTTTAAGAACAATTTACATTGAGACGATTTCGACTGTTTGAATAGTTGAGGGTTTGCAATTTTATACAAATTAAACGCTGCAACACCAGTGATGTCGATCATATTAAAAAATAAAACCATTGGCCATGTTTAGTCTTCCTTGTGTACGTGTATGTTCTTACAATTTGTCTAGTGTATCAACTCCGCCTTTTGGGTTTATTTGGACCAGAATCAACACCTGCATCATTATGCAAAATTGATAGTAACAAAACGTTCTTATTTGGCTTTGAAATGTAGCTTGCCAACGTAAGATTCTCGTCAAAACAAAACTCTGAAGAAATCACATCTCTTTCTGAGAACCCGTGCCTAACTAAAAAAAACAAACTGTAAATTTCCCCTTTGAAACTCTCAATTGGTTATAGTTTATTAACTTTTGAAAATTTGTCTAATTTAAGGATGGTTTTAGCTGCAAAACATTTTAAGTCTGAAAATATTTTATTGGCAACAAGAGAGGTAAAATGAAATGAAGAATTTGGAAAGTTCTCACAGTAAGTTGGGATATTTTTATTTTACTATACTTCGATGAAGTATATTTTTAAAATATCAAGAATAGTTTCTTTATAACGGCAACATTTTAACAATTTTTTATTTTTCAAAAAAAAATAAATACCAATTGAAATATCTGAATGGTTTGAGGAACTACCATACAACTCTCAGTACCCATTAGCATTAGAAGTATTCAAAAACCAAAGGTTTTATAATTAGAAGTAACAAAACACACTACTTCCGGTCTTACCTTCACTATTCCCGGTCCTTTCCTGAAGTTGAAAATGTCATCAATCGATAGACTCCTTCCCTCTTAAAAGTTGACACGTGTTTCATGCTCTGGAACACCCGGTATAAATCGAAATTTGTTAATTAAAATATTACTTGAGCTAATATTATAAACCGTATATTTTCATATAATATTTTAAGCCGTAAATCATTTGTTTTAGAAGTACTAGCAATATTTTTGATACAAAAAATAATTTAACTGAATTAATTGACAATTATAGTGTCGTTACTGATCTATTCAGGAGCTTTTAACATAAACACCATCTGCACCGAAACCATAGCATTATTTTTTTATTAGTGTGAGAGCAGCCAACGTCTGTCTTGTCAAACTTCAAAATATCAGTCCGGTCCTAGTAATCGAGAATGACAATCAAAAATGTCGACAATAATTGATTTTCAAATTGGCCACCTTTAACTTCTCATAATGGATACACTTTAATCAATTTGAATTTTTGAATTGACACATTTTAGAATTTTTTTTTTACCGTTATTTTTTTTTTTTTTTACTTTTCAACTAAAAAATTATTTAATTTAAAATTTTCCAAGAAATAGCTACCAAATTGTCAACAATTGAACCAAAAAAAAAAAAAAAAAAGGAAAAACTCAGAAAAAAAAAATTATCGATTTATTTGTGTGATGTGAACCTTTGTCTCAATTTTTATACGATTCCTTCCTGTATTCTATACATTGACTCTAATAGCCACCTTTTTAGATTTTTTTTTTTATTTCATTCAATTTTATTATTATTTGCAATTTTTTTTATATCTCATTTTTTGATATATGACAAGTGTTAACAATTGAAATAGTAATAATAAGAAAAAAGTAAAAAAAAAAAAAAAAGAAAATAAATAAATAAAAAGATGAAAACCTTTTTCCGGACGATTTATAAAACAGAAATACCCACCTTCACCATTAAGATGACATTTAACTTCTATTATTATGTGTTTTTTTTTTGTTTTTATAGCTAGCAATGCTCGTATTTTGGAATATGTCTTTTTTAAGTCCAAAACATTGTTATTTTTTTTTATTTTTTTTTTTTGTTACTCGAGTATTTTTTATGTGCCGTTTTTATTACATTGTCTTTTCTTTCTGGCATTAAAGTTTTGTAAAATAGCAATTTTTTCTAAGTGAGTTTTATTGGATCAAAGAGGTTAGTATATACACGTCCCCCGTAAGTGTTACTACTCATCTGAAAAAATTTCGTTTATACGTTTATTTCGTTAATATTCTTAATTTCGTTTATATGTCAATATAACGTCAAAATTTCATATCAGATGTTGTTGACAATTGTGTAATTATTATTAGAAGTTTATCAATATTAATTATTCTATTATTGGTTATTGTGTTGTATGACCTACATGAATATTGATATAGGTAATTTGGTTCTTCTGAGGGAGATGTTGCATTGGCGTAGAACCTAATTACTATATCTCAAGGATAGCTGGAATTGCCAGCTTTTCAAAAATATATCTTATCCTTTAAAGATGAAAAGGACGTTTTGATTTTTTTGTATAAAAACTGTTATATCTGTTGATCTATTATAGATATATTATATTCAGTTATATGTTCTAGAAAGATAACGGTTTGCAGTATATTCTAACATTTATTTGATGATAATTGGTGCTGCCGTTATGGAGATATTGTAGTTCAAAGTGGAAAATTTTGGAAAAAAAGAACAATCTTTATTTTTTTTCTTGAAAAAACGAATACCTGAAGATTTTACTATTAAACCTCCCCAATATTTATATACTGTTGCAAACGTCTAATTTTTTTCTATTACTCGCACAATACTTTATGTCTACGTCGAATAGTTTAGATACATATAACCATTAACATTAAAAAAAAATTGTTTTTTTTTTTACCTTTTTCTATATAAAACTAGACGCCTTTCGCGAAATAACAATCTTCCGAAGTCAGTACAACATCTCCCTCAGAATCCCCGGTAATTTAATAGTGTGTGTTTTTTTTATTTTTAAATAAATTATTATATTATTATTTTGATACTTTTTATAGTTATATTTTTTATTTTATACTGCCCACGGGAAACGAACCCGTGACTACCACTTCATCATAATTGAAACACATTTCTGTGGCCACGGAAGGGATTGCAACTCGGTTATTTAATGAAGGAGATATTTGTTGAAGTTCAGTAGAATTAGAAGTAACTGAATTTAAGATTAAACAGTTCAAGCCGCCTTTCGAAAATTTTATGGACATTTATTTTTATAATTATTAAGTTTAAATTTTATTTTAGTGAAAACATTATGGAAATCACAAAACAAACTACAGTCAAATTGGGGTATAAAGAATTATACAAATTTATAAAGACTAGAATTATAATTTTTTAATATTACATTAACAAATCATCCAACTGCTGACATTAAAATATACATCCTTGAACTTACTTTCACATTCTGATGATATCGCTTTAGTCGAAAACAATAACGATGAGCTGAAAATAAATATTGACCAAACAAAACCTATTTTGCTTTTATGTAAAGCAGCAATCCAGTATACTTTAAAATACAATTTTGTATACCTATATCAATGGTTATAACAGAGTATATGAAAAAGAATATAAAGAAGTTAGCCACAGTATGAACGTCGAAAGTTGGAATCAAGTGCAGTTATAAAAAATTTTAATGATATAGCAAAGAATCATCGAAATTAAAAATAGAACCGGGGAGAGCATTATTGCAATGTTAAGACTAGCAAAGACTAGCAATTAATTTACTTTTGCCTCAAAGAAACCAACATACCTTTGAGATTCTAAAATCCCATAAAGTTTTTGATAGATAAAAAGTTTTAAGCTAACTCTTGTTCGTTTCAGTCGCTTAACAATGCTTTCAATGTCAATTGAGCTATAGAAGCGTCCTCATTGTATCCGTGAAGAGTATTTTGTTTTTTATTTTTTTTTTTTTTATGCATAGCCAAAACACTAGGTGGGGACCTTTTATACCGATTGGTACGTTTGGCTAAGGTGGGAAAGGAAAATTTGAGGAGGAGGATGGTAAAAGGGAAGGAGGACAATTACGAACGAAGGTGTTAATGTTCGTCTTGAATTTGTTTAGGTCATAAATATAAAATTTGTTATGTTTTGGGAACACATAAGATGGAATTTGGTTCTACATTCGGGATGTTGAAGTTATAAACGAATTTCCATAACTTGTCTTTTGCCATCTAGGGATTTCAATGGTGTAGGGATGAGCACATGCTGCCATTCGTGTTTCGCGGGGGAAACGCTTAAGTGGAGGTAATATAGATTTAATTTCCACTGAGCATGTGCCGATGCCTACGAGATATCTGTAAAAAAGTGAAAGAGCTCCGACTATACGACGATGTCCAAGAGGAGCAAGATGGGCTGTCACATTTGGGTCGTTGATTAGACGAATAGCCCATTTTTGGACTTTATCCAAATGTTTTAACGAAATACTAGAGGCGCCAGCCCATATGTGAGAATTGTACTCCATTTTGGGTCGTATGAAAGCTTTATAGATTTTCAAGAGGTCACAGGGGGAGAAGTAAGCCTTGCAGCGGCTAAGAAAACCTAAACATTTGGCTGCGTTTTTTGCTGCATCAAATATATGATCATTCCAGATCATTTTTCGATTAAGGTGCATACCTAATATACTTAAGCTTTCAAACCGCTGCAGTTTATCTTCCTGAAACAAAAGAGTAGGATCAAAAATGGAAATTTTTCGGGAGATTGTACAGCTCTGAGTTTTAGAAGAGTTAAACTCGACTCTGTTTTTTATGCCGCAATTAGCTATTGCGACCAAATCGTGGCTGAGAGAACTAGCCATGATGTCTCTTTTGGTTGACACAGCGGTGGATGTAGCTTCAGATTTTTTATGAAAATCGTAGGAGGCTACTAGGATGCTGTCGTCTGCAAAGCTGTGGATTGGATTGAAAGTGGTTTGGAGCAAATCATTTATAAATATAAGGAAGGGTAGGTGAAAACTGATCCTTGGGGAACACATATAATGATCCTTGGAGAACATATATAAATAAGATTATTTGTTAAATTTCAATGAATATCGGCATTGCGATCCTACCATGGACTATTGACTAGGTTACACAGTATCTTATTTTGAAACATTTCGGTGGTTTGAATATACATTTTTTTAGAACATATTTGAATACCATATGCCTAGACTGTCTTCAGTATTTCATTATACATTCAAGCTCCGCCCATTCAGCCAATACTATACCTCACTATATTTAAGCTGAAGCTGTTTTTTAACCTTACCACATATTTTACAATTTCAGGTTTACATCCAAGGTCGTTCCAGGACATTTTGTTTTATTCTCCTATGGAATCACTGCATCATTGATTTTAACTAAGAGACAGTTAGTTACAATTTTTTTTATAACTAAGGCTTTCATGACCGGGCTTAGCTATTGATATGGCTTAAAGATGAGTATTCCTTCTCAGTTTTGAGTCGAGATGAAAATAATTCCTTCATGTCAAATTTTATCACTCACTGCTTTATCACACTAGCAGATGTATTACGCGACAAAAGAAAAATACTGGCCAAATTTAATGTTATGTGCTCCAAACACGGGTTCAAATGTATGGAATTGAATGTTGAATGTGTAGAAAAACCGCTACATTGAAAATTTTAAATCACAATGTGAAGGCGAGATCAAAAAAGTCTGCATTAAGGATAATTGTACCCATACCTTCAAAAATCAGAAGAAAATAATTATGTTTGGTCATGTTTCGAGAAGAATAGTCATAAATATAGAGGAGCCAGAAAATCAATGTACAATGCATAACAAGTGGCTTCGTATAAGGTACCGGAGCAATAGTGTTGCTGTAATATTGTTATAGGATTACTATACATAATAATATGTATTAGTGTATATGTTTTTATTTTCAAATGAAAATCTTCTGAAATAATTTATGTTATGCGAGAGTGAGAAAGGTAGTATTTTTTATTTTCAAATAATAATTTTATAGATTTGATATTTATTTTATTACGCACTTTTAGACTTATAACAGCATTGCTGAAGCACTTGCAGAAAATTTCATTATTAACAACTCCCCAATTGGTATAAAATCATCCTTATAGCAATATTAATCACATTTTTCCCATAAAAACATCATTATAACACCTTTAGTGATTATCGGAAGTCATGGAGGATTCTTATAGCACTAATTTTGTTTTTATAACAATAAAATGTTACGTGGGTTAAAATTTCGAAATACTGTAACTCAGGAGAGTAGAGATCCTGTTACTATTAAATTAAGAGAAACAAGATAAGCGCTAGAAATATCGAATAAAAATATGAAGACTTAACAAGACGATATCTTTTGTAAAATGTTAACTCTCTTTTAAATTATAACTGTTATATTTTTTAAAGTTATTATTAAACTTTGAATTATCTCTTCTTTTTATTATATTATCTTTAATAGCATTTTTTAGTATAATTTAATAAAAATCAAAAATTGAAGATTTTCGGACCTATTTCCTTTTTGTTCTTTATAGAAATACTTTTTACTTTTGATTGCAAAATTTTACGAACTGAAAACCTCGAAATTTAATGACTGGCTAAAATAATGTCCTGCTTTTCTTTAAATATACCAGAAGTGAGTTTTTTCTTTAAGGATAGAAATTCGTATATACAATATAGCTAGTGTGGTGAAATGTGGGAGTAGATTTTTTGTGAGAATTATTATTTTATTCTGTGAATTTGTTTTGTTGTAGAGTTTTGTATTAAGATATAAATTTTTCACTTTGACGAATAATATAAAAAAGAAATTGGGTTTATGAACCTTTATAATAGGTAGGTTTTTTTTGTCCCATTTTTTGTCTACGTTGCTGTTTGTATCTTGTTGAAAATATTGTTGAAAGGAATCTCCTAAGTAATTTTTCGTTCAGAGAAATTACTTTCAGCATATGAAAAAAAGGATCATTTGACAAAAAAAAAAAAACAAAATTTTATTTAATAACATTAATTATTTTAAAGAATTTTTTAAAGAATATGAGCCGCTGGTAATTTGTTGTAGGCGTAGTAAAAAACTTCTATATTCGGTTTTGAAAGGCTTTTTCCTTAAGTTTATTTTAAACATAGTTTGTTAAATTATTTAAGAAAATATAAATTTTTGATAATTATATTTAAATGCTGTCTGGTAACGTCACAAAAATATCCTATGATGACCAAGATAACTCTTAATGCTGCTCAATCAGATATAGAGAGTTAATTATGAGTTTAGTTTACTGGTAAAATTTATAAGAATTTAAAAGTTGTTAACAATCAATGGTTTCAATTCAGGACCTTTTTCGCAATATAGTGAACTTCTGGGTACGGTACTATATTAACCTGAAAAGCATTGTTAAAGCATTATATTCGGTATACCGGTAAGCCTACCTATTGGCCAACTGATAGAAATAAAACTCCTGATCTGCTTGATTTTTATATAACAAAAAAAATTTCACCCAATTATGTTAAGCTAGAAGATAACCATGATTTGGACTCAGATCACTCTGCTATAGTCTATATGAAAAGGTTATTAAGAAACAGTCGAAACCTCTGCTAACGAACAAGACAACTGACTGGGTTAGCTTTAAACAAGAAATAGAAAACAAAATAAACATAAAAACAAAACTAAGATCCAAATGTGATATAGATTCTGAAGTAGAAAATTTTATTAAAATTATTCAAAATGCTGGATGGAATAATACAAAAAATTGTGAATACAAATCGGTAGGATTCAACTACCCTAGAGAAATATTAAATATGATTAAAATAAAAAGAAGAGCTAGACGCAGATGGCAACAATCGCGTGATCCGACAGACAAAACTCTGCTAAATAGGTTAACTCAGAATCTTAAAAGAAAAATTAAAGATCTTAAAAATGAAAATTTTGAAAAATATATAAAAAATTTATCAGCTAAAAGAGAAAATAACTACTCGTTGTGGAAAGCAACAAAGAGTACAAAAAACTCGATCTCTCAAATCCCGCCAATCAGAATGAAAAGCGGTGAATGGGCGAGAGATAATAAAAATAAAGCTGAAACATTCGCAGATCATCTTGAAGAAATTTTTTGTCCCGACGAGACAGATTCGGATGATCTCACTGAAGAAAATAATAATTGGCAAGAAAATGTTATATCACCATTTTCAGAGAGTGAAATAGTTGAACAAATTAAAAAAACTCAGAGATAAAAAAGCTCCAGGTTTTGATCTAATTACATCGGAAGTCCTGAAAGAACTTCCGAAAAAAGCTATAACAGTGCTAATAAGCATTATAAACGCTGCTATAAGAATAAGGTATGTGCCAAATATGTGGAAAATAGCAGAGATAATTATGAAGCCCATAAATGAGGTCAAATCCTACAGACCAATATCATTACTACCAACAGTATCAAAATTATTTGAAAAACTATTATTGATTCGAATGAGACCGATCATAGAAAATAGTAAACTGATTCCAAATTATCAATTTGGCTTTAGATCTAAGCACTCGACAATCGATCAAATTCATAGAATAACAGACATAATAGAAAAAGCTTTGGAGGAAAAGAAAGTATGTTCTGCCATATTTCTTGATGTAGCCCAAGCTTTTGATAAAGTATGGCATCGACGATAAATAAACTAAACAATATGTTACCTCAACAATACGTAGATATACTCTCATCATATCTAGAAAACAGACTATTCAGAATAAAACAAGACGAAGAGTATTCTACTATTAGAGATATTAAAACGGGTGTGCCTCAAGGTAGTATTCTGGGTCCCATACTGTATTTGGTCTACACCAATGCTTTACCAGAAATGGAAAATATAACTGTAGCTACATTTGCTGACGATACTGCGTTGATGGCAGTAGGATCAAATATTGACGAGGCTACAATTAAATTGCAAAAAGCAAGCGACAAGCTATACCTCTGGACAAAGAAATGGAAAATTAAACTCAATGAGTTAAAATCAGTACATGTAAATTTTACAAATAAAAAATTAGAAAATCAACCACCATTGGTAAATCTGAATGGGGTCAATATACCCCAAGAAAACAATGCTAAATACCTAGGAATGACATTAGATGTCAAACTTAGATGGAAAGAGCACGTTAAAAAGAAAAAAATTGAGCTTGAAAATAAGTATAGAGAAATGTACTGGCTCTTAGGTCGTAATTCTAAATTACCTATACATAACAAGATTTTGTTATATAATCAGATACTCAAACCGATATGGTTGTACGGCATACAAATATGGGGATGTGCCAAACAAACACATGTACTTTGTATACAAAAATTCCAAAATAAAGTCTTGCGCAACATGGTAAATGCCACCTGGTATGTTGGCAACAGTGACTTTTTTTAAATTGGGGAGTTCTAAGTAGCCGCGACCTCTTAAGATCTATTGTACTAATTGGGGCCATGCTAATCTTCTCTGTATCGTTCCAATTTTAGTATATGTTCTGCCGAACCAAGAACGCAACAGTGATTTGCACAGAGATCTAAAAATTCCTTGCATAGAAAATGAAATAAAAAGATATGCAACAAAGCATATAGCTCGTCTGGAGGGACATGTTAACGTTGAGGCCACTCAATTGCTAGATAATCAAAATGATGTCAGAAGGCTTAAAATAACTAAGCCACTAGATTTAATACGATAGAATTTCGTAAACTTTTTCTTTAAGAAAATCAAAATAGCAATAAATTAATGGTTAGTCCATTGGACTAGTATTAATGGGAGGGGTGTGGTTTAGTCAGTAAAAATCTGGCACACAATGGAAGCTACGGGGCTCAAAAAAAAAAATATTCGGTAATTATGTGAAAGCAAAGCTCTGAATTCCGGATCTTAGTAAAGCCATCTGAAAACTACATTGGATATTTTGCGGAGTAAAATTATAGATTTGGCTGACTTTCCAATACCGCAGGATTCATTTAGTATTGATTAGATGTGAAATTTCTAAAAAAATTAATAACAACAAAAATGAATCATTCGAGTCGTAGCATAAAAATGGCACATCTTGAATATAATATTGTATTTTCAGAAGCAACTGAAATAGCCACATTTTTCCCTACTACTACAGAAAAAAGTGAATAAGACCGGTGTTAAGTACCACAATATCTGTATTATATTATTGTTAATGCACTGATAAATTAATTTTATTTTCTAAAGTAGTTTTACAGTAGAATTGTAGCAAAATAAAATATAATCACAGGTTATCATCAAGATCGGATGTAGTTGTTAGAAAATTCAACATATATCGACACTATTCAACACCAGATTCATCGATACGTGCTGAGTCTTAGGAAGGTCATGTTACTATTATATATTAAAAATTTTATGGTACGGGTAATTTATTAGTACAAACAATATTGTGTGAGCTATGAAACAAGCCATGTATCTAATGACAGATTAAAATTTCTAATTAAAAATAAAATTCCGAATAATCAACATGGTTTTACTATAAAAAGATCTACCACTACAAATCTTGCCTCATTTGTAAACTATTCGATAAATCACATGGAATTAGGTAATCAAGTGGATATTGTTTATACTGATTTTGTAAAAGCATTTGATAGATTAGGATTAGACCACTCACTTATGATTGCAAAACTGGAGAGCTTAGGTTTTCACTCCAATATTCTTTCTTGGTTTGAATCATATCTAAGAAACAGAGTGTGATATGTAAAAATCAGCAAATTTTTCCTCATACAATTTTCTTGTGGAATCGGAAGTACCCCAGGTATTTGATTTGGGACCCACGCTATTCATTCTTTTTATAAGTGATATATTACTAAAATTTACATGATTGTACAGCAATTCAAAAATGACCTGAATACATTTTATGACTGGTGTCTAATTAATGGTATAGAACTAAACTATAGTAAGTGTACTGTGAAGTCGTATTTTAGAAAATTATCAACCATAGCATTTAATTATTTTATAAATTGCAATATTTTAAACAGATCAAATAATATAAAAGATCTGTTTAAATCTGATCGAGAAAAATTTTACTCGTTTTACTCTGAGAAGATTACACATGTCCCCATATTATGCAAGATGTAAGTTGTTAGGTTTAACAAAGTTATCTAATAGAAGATCTGTTTTCTGTGTTATGTTTGGTAGCGATATTTTGACATCGCATATTGATTCATCAAATTTATTGCAGAGTTTCGGTTAAGCTATACTACCGAGATTACTCAGATCGAAGAAATTGTTGAATACTCAATTTCATAGAACTAATTATAGTCGAAATGAACCGGTTTGAAGGTGTTCCGCTACGCTAAATAAAGAATGCAACATAAAGCTTTTCAGTTGTTGTTTATTTAAAATAACATATGGTTGTAGAAAATAATGGCCGTCGCAAAATATTTTTGTAAATATTTATTCAAAAGCTACAGTAAGTTTATTAGTAACATTATAGGAATAAAGTAAAATAATAACACTACTACTCTTGTTCTAACAATTCTATTTTTATAACCATACTTTAACTCTTATTATAGAATTACACACTTTTAGACTTATAACAACATTGCTGCAGCATCTGCTGAAAATCCCATTAGAACAACTCCCGCAATTACTATAAGAACATTGTTATTGCAATGTTAATCACATTCTCATCACAACATTATTATAACACTTTTGGTGCTTATCGGGAGTCATATAGGAGTCTTCTAGCACTAATTTTGTTTTTACAACAAAAAAATGTTACGATGGAAAGAGCTATGCATTTATTTATTTATTTCATATTCATATTAAGTACATGTAAGACTATTAGATACCTATTACATATAATTATTTTCATCAATATTCTTTATATGGACAATATACTGATGAAAAGAAGTTTTTTGTTTATTTTGAGATTTTGAAGTTCTTAGATAAAAGAAAAAAAAAATCCAATTTTCCGTTTAGCTTACAAAAATATTTTTTTTTTTTCAAAATTATTGCTGTCTTATGATTTATACGCTTCTTCTCGTCTGCTTATGACTTAACGAATGATTTTAAAAGGACAACGAATGATGGTTATGACTATTATAGTTGTTTAAATGGAATTTCATGTTGCATTACAATATCATATGACATCATATGACGCCTTATGACTATTATAGTTAGGGGTATTGTTTTTGCACATTTTAATAATATATCTATCAGTGCTATGATTATTAAAATGAATATAAAAATTGTTCTTTTTTAAATTAACATTATGACATTATCTGAACATTCCCCAAAAAGCCATTTTTTTGCCTCAGCTAATTTTGACTGAAATATTGATAGGAATTTTGACAGAAATATTGATGAGAGTAGAACCACATTCAATCATATCTTATCAATCAATGGTCAATATATTAACATTATAATATTGACCATTGATTGATCATTCATTGGTGTGTAATAGGCACCTTAGTCAAATAATCTAGACTGAACCAAAAAGGTACGTAACTACAATAAAAAAATTCGTTGAGACAATTAAAAATGTATTAATATTTGTCCGATGAACTTGTTCATTGAGCCAATGAATAGCTATTTATTAATTTAATAACCTCGTCGTTAATAAAATGAACAATTATTAAATGTGTTTATTAAAATAAATTTTTGTTTTAATAAACATGTTTGTTGAAATAATAAAACATTTCATTGATTTAATAAATTTGTTTATTAATTTAATAACATAGATTTTTGTTTCTATAAACATGTTTGTTGAAATAATAAAACATTTCATTGATTTAATAAATTTGTTTATTAATTTAATAACATAATTTTTTGTTTCAATAAATATGTTTGTTGAAATAATAAAATATTTCATTGAAAATTTCATTTTGTCGGCATTTTGTCGGTTTCCACGTCTTCCACTTCTATCCTTTATTTGATCGTTGTCCCCGCTTTCTGAACTCTCCTCTTACTTCCCACTCTTCGCCACTTATCACTTCTTTAAATAAAAATACAATGGTTTTTACTTTTTGTGTATTTTTATTTTAACTATTTGGATTTTATTTTTTTAAACAATTTTTATTTTATAATAAATTTTTGTTGATAACTTATTTTCTTTTGTACCTCTTAGTCTTAGTTTTAAATTTTCATTAGTTTTAAATATGAAATGATTAAATATGTTTTTTCATTTTTTAAATTATATTCTTAAGTAGTTTATAACATTTTATTTAATTATTATTTTCTTTACTTGTTATATTTATTTTGGATTTTTCGTTTATATCTCACAATAAATTTACTTCTTAATTATTGTAAATAATTTTTTTTATGTGGCGTTTAACACTATTTTTTAAATAAAAATGTCACTAACTATTCTCTTTTTTGCACATTTGTATTTAATTTTAATTTGTTATATTTTATTTTGGAATTTGATTTAAGTTTTGTGTATGATAGAACCATCTAATTATTGTAAGTTGTTTTGTATTAATTTTTATATAGTTCTTTGTAGTTTTCCTTCCTTATGTATATTTAAGACTATATTGGAATTGACCGGAAAGAAAATAAAGAATTTAAAATTACGCTAATTTATAAGATCTTACAATTATAAATTCTTTTTTACACTGAAAAATTCTGTTAAAATACGAGTACATAAATTACAAATAACACGCGTCGCGCCATTAAGTAAACAAAAAAATTGTTAGTTTTAATAAACTAGTTCGTTGAAATAAAGAAAAAATTCCGAATTTTAAAGTATGAATTCGTTGACATAACGAAACATTTTATATTTGGTTGATATTATGCAAGTAACAAATATAAAAGTATACATATATAATAATGAACGCATTACTAATCAAAGAAGAAATTATTGATTTTAACAAACGAATTTGTTAAAACAACGAACACTGTTATTAATCTAATTTTAATGAAAGTGTTCGCATTATTAATGAATTAGTTGTTCAATTATTGTATTAAAAACTGCATATTTGTGTCAATAAATCCTAATTCGTTGAATCAATAAACAGTTTATTAAGAAAAAAAATTAGAGATGCTATATTTTCGTAATATTAATGAAGAATTAATTGAGCCAACAAAAAATATGTTAATAATCGCTGTTCATTGATATTACGAACAATCTTTTTTTCAGTGTACAAAGAAGAATTCTACAAAAAATCTTCGAACAAAAAATTTGTGAAGAAAATTTGGTTTAAAAAGGTTAAAACATGAAATCATTTTTGGTTTTATCAAAAGTGAATCAATTTTTCACATCGTAAAAGCATACATTTTTAGATATGACGGTGAACGATTCTTAAAAGGAATAAATTGTGCTAGGCAAAAAACCTAAAACTGAATCGTGCTAGACAACGAGGTAGATGCATAGATAACATAGAAAGTGTTGTATGAATATAGAGTTTTCTGAGAGATATAGATACTTACTTATTCCCAGACGCTACAGGTTCTGGGTCTGTAATATTGTCCTCCAATGAGTGCGGTTACGAGTTTCAGCAACGTAACGGCATTTACTAATGTATGCATCATATATAACGAACAGATCTATAACAGTCTTTAAGTCTAAAAAATGGAATATATCTGCGCAGTTTAAATAAGGTATCTTTCTGTGTATATATTTGTTTATTGCGATTGAAATTTTCAAATGAGATACCTATCTTCTAATGGTTTATGTTTTTATTAAAAAAATTTATAATGTTTTGTGATCTTCTAATCATGAATGTATATTGAAAATTCGATTTAAACCTACTGTGATAATAACTTTGCAGTTTTTATAATAATTTTGGTTTGTATTTTCATTTCCATTTTTCTTCATTATAATATCTACCATCACACTTTTTCAATTCTTTAATACTGGATTTATATAATTTTTTTTTAAATTTTTCTGTTCTGTGGAACTAACGTTAAATATATTCTCAATTATGAATGTTTATTTCTAGAAAAGTCAAAATATAGTTTATAAACGTCTGTAGAAAATTTCGTTTAAAAACTTTTTTAACCAAAATCCACCGAATTGGAGTTATTAAATAAAAAAAAAATTATATTTTATTAAACTTTTGTTAAAAATATAGATTTTTTTCATACATCTTAATATAATTTTTTATAATAATCTTTAAATTTTTGTCAAGTCCCTTTGGTTGTATTTTTTTTTCATACTTGAGTTAGTTGTAATAATAACATAGTGCTTAGGCAATATATAAATAAAAAATAGCTTATTAAAAAAAAATATATATTATCCTAAGTAGGTTAATTTTGATAAAAGTATTTTAACGTCAATTGTACAAGTGAAGTCAGTAACTATTATGCTATACAATTCACTTTTTGTATATTTAGTTAAATAGTTGCAATCGTAAAAAATTTACTAATTTACATTCAAATGGTAAAATTTTATTAAAATATACCTTATTTAAAATCAATGTGATAGTAGTTCATTAAATTTAATGAATTGAATCTTTAGTCCATTTTATATCCAAACTCACCAAATTTATTTTTTTCCTTTATTTTTTATCTACTATTTTTTTTTTTTATTTTCTTTAACACTAACACAATATTTTAACAAAAAATAATATATTTATAGGAAATATACCATTTTATTGTATGGATTCATTATTCTTTCGAAAGCTTTCAAATACTTTTTAGAACTTTCTGTTTTCGTTTTTATTTTATCTCTTTTTTTTTAAATTTTTTGTGCTATTTGAAACTTATTTTTTGAAAGTCTTCATTTTCTCACTGGATTATAAATTATTGTTTTTTTTTTTTGTTTTTTACTTTAAATTTTTTTTTTTTTCTTAAAGTCGAATAAAATATATTTTAGATTTTCATGAAATATGAATTATAACGGGAAAATTTAAAATATAAAGAAGCACCCTAAAGGAAGGAATGAAAAAAAAATTATAAAAATTATTTTCCTACAACAACTTTTTTTATGATTTCAATTTTTTCAAATAAACATTTTGGGAAAATCGGCTTGTGATGGTTTGAAGTCAGAAAATGTTTAAAAATAAATTAAGTTTGTCATTCGATTTAATTTAAAAATTAATTTAATAGTGTTGTCAATAATTATAGTTTGGTTTGTACTATCTAATTAATTACAAAGAGATGCAGTGTAATCCGGTCTAATCTGAAAATCCTTTTAGACTGATTAGTTGGAGTAATTTAAAAAAAAGATTCTTCGATGTTCTAGATTTAATACCTATTTTTTAAATTCACCTGGGTCTACAGTAGATTAAAAAAAACCGGTTTGGATAGATAATATTTAAAAAATATTTACAACGGCACATTTATTGACCATAGGCATTTTTATTGACCTTGACCAACGGCACATTTATTGACCTTTTTTGGCATTTTAAACTAATAGCTCCAAAAATTTAAAATTTTTGCATAAAAACTAAAATATTTATGAAACATTGCTAAATTTCTCTAAAAAATGTTTGTATATATTTTTTTATTAATTTTTATTATAATTAGCTATTTTGATTCATTGAACCGTTCTCTAAAATTTCAAGAATAACGTAAATAAATAAATAAAGAAAAAATTAAATTTTGAAGTTCTTGAAACATCGTATAAGAGTTTTTATAAAAAATAGAAACCTATAATACGTGGGCAGTCAAATAGCAGTCAAAAATAGTCAGTCATAATAACTTTTATTAATTTGATTCTTCTTGTTATTCTACCATATACCACATACATTTTCAATTCTATACTGACTACTGGAATCTACCCCGTTGCTTGGAAATATGCTAAAGTAATTCCGGTTGCAAAGAAAAGTGAGCCCACTATTGATGACTATAGACCTATTAGTATTTTTCTCTTGTCTCTCTAAATCCTTCGAACATAACGCTCTATGAAAACAGATGAATGATTAATACTAATAATCTTCTGTGTAAGTTTCAATCTGGATTTCGTAGGCAACACAGTACCGCTTTTGCCCTATTAGAAATCACTGATAACTTTTACATTTAAATTTATGCAAAGGAATGCAGTAATTTTATTATTCTTAGATTTTACTAAAGCTTTTAACTCTTAAAGTGTTAATCATGACATGTTATGCAAAAAGCTTAAACTTTTTTATAATTTTGATTTATCTGCCATTGCTGCATAGTTACTATTAATTAATAGATCTCCTCGGTGTTTATCTGAAGCTCAATGTAGGTTATATGCTGACGACGCTCAAGTTTATATTAGTGGACCAGTGAATGCAATCCACAAGTATTTGCTAAAATTAATGATGAGCTTGATGCTGTTTCCTATTGGGCTGAAGATAATGGGTTAGGGTTGAACCCGACTAAATCACAAGCCATGATTCTGTATGTCCATCATATTGATACTACATCTTTGTTTCAAATTAAATTGAATTATTGTGTTATTGAGTATTTAAGTAAAGCCTTTGTAAGCTTTGGAAATTTTCATATTATTTGAGTGAATGGGCCAAGAAGAAGCTAACCCTATCATTAATTATGCCAACTTACTGCAATGTTGTCTACGCGGATATGAGTGTATATGAGTTGTCTAGATTAAATGTTATCTTTAATGCATGTACCCGTTTTGTTACCAATCGCTATTGGAAGATGCCCCACGGTGTGAATTTAATTGTTCCGCGTCACAATGGCAGACTTAGACATATATCGTTCTTTGTACGAGTTGGAGAGCTGTCTTGCGAATACTTTAAGCTAAAACCTTAGATAATAGTTAATATAGAGCAACAATATATTGTTTTATTTTTGCGAGTTGAAGGAGGAAAGAATGTAAGGTCTAATTCAATGTTTACTTGGGTATTATAAGAAATGGTTTTTTAATTTTTTTTTTAATTTATTATTTTTTTTTTCTTTTTCATATTTTTACTTACATGTTTTTTATGAGTTACTTTGCATTGAATTTACTTTTATTGAATTAAATAGTTTAATAGTTTTTCTTTTTCTTTTTTCTTGTTCATTTGAAGTTTGTTTAATTTAGCCTAATTGAATTAATCGCTTTATTATATGTAAATTATTTGACTGTTTTAGTTGTAAGTTAAGTATGTATTTAAATTAATATTATCTCTTAATAATTTTTATTTGTATACATTTATAAACGTCTTATATTGTATACTAATATTAAGAATTGAATAGAATAAGAATTTTGTCAATTGTTCAGGAAACGCAAAACAAACTTTTTAATCATTTCTGAAAAAATTATGATACTTTGAAGGGGATTTGTGTCATACAAAATGAGCAATGAAATAATGTTAAACTAAAAACAGAATAAAATCTTAAATTAATTTAAATGAAATAAGTTCATAATAAGTGATTATTATAAAATTATTTATTCATCATTTTGCAGTCAAGTACAATACAAGTTCTTATGTGAAAATCATTTTGATACAAAAAACAAACATAAGTTGTTTTTCTTCACAAAAATTAAAGTAAAAATATAATTTTTTCCCCAAATAAGTTGTTATTTTAAATTCATTTTTCAATTTATAATAATGAAATATTCAATTTAGAAGTAGCTATTTTGATGCAAAAATTATTTCATGAAAATAACATGAAAATTAAAATAAAATGTATCATTAGTGTACCTACACATAATTTAAAAAAAAACAAAAGAGTAATTCACTTCTCCTGAAACTTTTGTTTAATAGCTATACAATAAATGTCAGGGTATTAAAATTATTAAAACTAGTGTGTTAATTTATTTCTTAATCGTCGTTATTAGCAGCAAAATCTCGATGTATATTTGAAGTGCTCTGATTCACTTCTAAAGTTTGGTCAAAATTATGATAATCTTTCTCAATGGACGGGAGCATAGATATAAGATTATCATTTTTTTTTTATTTAATTTGATTGGTTCATTAAAGCTGTTTTCAACTTGGCAATTTTTAGTGGGTCTTCAATTCTTCTTCTTTTCTAAATGAGTTTTTGTATAAATTTTTTTTAAATTCTGTAGTGTATCGCAACTATTTGACATTCTTCCATTGGAATGATTCATTTGAAGCTTTCTTGTTTTTGAAAATAAATTTACGTTTAAAACAGGCGTTCAGAAACAATAATAATATAATATAATATCTATCAATTTGTGATTTTATAAATGGTTCTATTCGTAAATAAGTTCCAATATTCTCGATTTTGAGAAAATATTTTCAAAATTTAGTCTTAAAATATTAATTAGAAAACAAACCACGCTCTTCGGATTAGTAGTCGGATGGCATAACCATTACACCACAATAAAATCTTAAATATGTATGTAGCTATGTCTGCCACATTTTAGCCTTTTTGACGAATAGTTCTTCTGATATTTGAATGATTTTTGTTTGTATACTTTTCGCGAATCGTTCTTCTGGGTTTCTTATTTTTTTGTATCTGTACCTACCTAAATCATTTTGTTCTTCTTCAACAGCTTCAACAGCTTTAACAGCTTCATCACTTTGTTTTTTCATAATGCCTCTCACCAAATCAACCATGAGCTTTCTTATAGATTTTATTGTTAAAAAAAAGTTACTTCGTAAATTAAAACAATTGCGCTCGGCTCGGCACTTAATAAAAAAACATTTAATATTCAAAATTTGTTCGTCTTTGATCAACGAATAATCAGTTAGTGACACATAAGTTAACAAGTTTTTTGATAAAAATATCAAAAAATAACTTAACTGCACGCTGTCATTATTATAAATTTTTTTTTTTTTTGAAAAAACTAACGGTTTTGCATTTTGTAAAATAACTTAATATCATTTAAGTTTTGGATTTCATAATTTGAGATTTTCGAAAAGCCACTTAAGTTTTTATAAGTTGTTGTAAAAAAATTATGTTTACTATTAAAATCGAAAAGTTCAGTTTTTAAAAAAGTCTTAGGTGCCTATTATATATTTTGATCGAAATTAATCGAATCGTTCATCGTTATCGTTAGAGTTATTCTATTGTAATCGTTAGTGCCATTATGTATTTCGATAAAAATTTGATCGAAAGAGTTTAAAAATGTTGCCATTGTAAAATTCAAATCTACGATGAAAATGACATATGTTTGATTCTTTAACTGTCAAACTCAAATTATTATACGAAAAAAAAATAAAATAATAGTGTTATATTTGAAATTCTTAAGTTGAAAATAAGTTAGAAGTATTTAAATAAAATAGAAATTATAAAATTATAAGTTTTTATAAATAAAAAAATGATTTCAGCACAGTTAAATTTTTCAATTTCTGATAGTGCTGAAAAACGCTATCAAATTGCAGAATTAAAAAACAAGCGACCATAATATATTCGGGATTATTCTAATCCACTAGATTTGGAAGATTGTACGTATGTTATTTAAACATGAATTTGATGAGTTATTATCTACATTATTAAAACTATTAAATCAGGGCAAAAATTGAAATAGCCAATAAGTAATACGTCGATTCCAAATATAATTAAATTGGTTAGTGTATTAAGATTCTGTGCGGTTTGTACCAAGCAAATGATTTTCAACTTAGGAAATGATTTTCATGTCGGACTAGCACAGCTAATTTTTTTTTTTGTTCTTAAAGAAGTCTTGTATGTATTTGCAGTTTATAATTATGTGCAAAATGGATCAAATTCCATTACGCACTAGAAGAAAAAAGTCAGGTAAACATTATTTTCATGATTAAATCAGAATTACTGAAATAATTGGAGCAGTAGATGGAAAGCTTATTCAAATTAAATCATCGAAGCAAAACGTACAACATTTATGTTTTAGTAAAAAGGGATTTTTTAGCATTAATGCAATTCTGATAAGTTTATGCTTTATTGTAATTAGTTTACATTATTATAACGGTATTTGTTTACAGATATGTGATCATAATCAGGTAATTGGTTTTGTGAGTGCAAGATATCCTGGTACATCTTTGGAAAATTTATAATGGTTTCTCATTATTTACACTAACTTTTCATATTGCAGTTTATTTGTAACTGGCCTTTCATTCCTATTAAAATTTATTTCAATAAAAAATTATTATGAAGAATAAAGTAAAATACCTACTTTCATTTCAATTTTTAAATTTATTTTTATTTCAAAAAATATCATAAATATAAAACAAAACACCAAGTGTCCAATATAAATAAAATAATATAATGTCCAGCTGTAACTCCGTAAATAATAGTCCTATTAGAACCAAATTTTGACAGGAACTAAAGGGGTATTATATTCATATTAAATATATGAAACCACTTAAGTGGTTATTACTTATTGCCCCAGAATTAATAACGACTATCTAAAAGTTAAACATTTAAGTGCTATTATTAAGTTCAAAATATTTAATAAAAAATGGTAATGACCATTTTATATGCAAATAACAAAGAATCTATTAAAATAGTTTATAATAAAAAAAAAATAAAGGATTAAAGAACTGTAATCCAAGTTTTTCTTTTGAATAACCTCCAAATTATAACAAGCAATTACTCTACGGAGTGATATCTCCAATTTAATAACGCATAACAACAGTTATTATCTGATCACCTTTAACCAATTCATAGACACCGAATTGATGAAAAAATACTCTTAAAATATTATTGATTCTACTTTATTTAATAAACTCTAGTCCTGAAGGTTATGTCTGAAAACGTATTTCCATTTAATTATTTGCAAAAGTACCTATATTTACTTTCATTTATCACTTTATCTAATAAATGAAATTAAGTACGTACCTAATCGATATCACAATTGATTTACACATTTCTTATCACAACATTTTTGTTCCACGAAAAATTACTATATTCCATTTCTCCAAAAATAAAACTTAAAGGAATGAAAATTCTCAAGAATTCACGACGGAAAATTCTAGAAAAAAAAATAAAAATCTATAACATTGATTTAAGATCTTCGGATACATATTATTATTATTATATTAATTTCTAAAGAATTTAAACCATTTTGATTAAATACTAAACTCATAACTCATAACATATGAAAAAAATATTCACATTTTATAAGAAAAATATAATTATAAGCTAATACCTAAGATTTCCAAAAATCATAAAGAATAGATATCTACATAAGACATTTTCATCTTTTTATTTATTGTTCATCATAAGATGATTAAGTCCATAAAATTCACATCAAATAATTCTTTTGTACCCATAACCAAATTAACATTTGATTCAATAATTCATCCCGGAATATAAATTTTGTTGTATAAAAATTCTCAAATAAAAATCTCTTTAATAAAGTTTCTTTAATATGAAATTAATTTGATTAAATAAATATAATTCTTCTTTTCAATACATCAGCATTATTTAAATATGTACAAAAGAATAAGAAAAAAAAAAAAAAAAACAAACCAACAAAATCAAAAATTGAAAACATTTTTCATATGTGTGATATTAAGAAAAACAGTTTTTGTGTTTTTTTTTTTTTTCTTTCTTAACTATCATCAAGTCATTTAAATCCTAGCAGATTAAGTTGTAGAAATAAAATAAACTATCTTATACATCTATATTAATATCAAAACATAATATTATATATTATAATTATATAACATTACGAACCCAATCACCATCCCTCCAAACAACTACCTAACCAACCACTTACATAATAGAACTCCCATCAATGTGATTTACATTAAAATAAAATTCGAATGTTTTCTTGTTTTAGTTTTTATCGTTAAAAAAATTTCCACTACATTTCCACACACACATATGCAGACTATCAAAATTCTATATATACAATCAAATAAATTATTTTATATATGTGTATATAATAAAATATTATTAAATGTGTCAAACAACTCTTATAATTTGGAAAATTCTAATGTTGATTTGATTCTTCAATGTCTCTAAGTATTATTTAGAAAAGCTTTAATTCTATAAAGAAAAGAAATACATGCAAAGCAGTGAGATGAGAGGAATAGAAGAGCTGAGTGCAAAGTTATTTTTAAAGAGAAAATTCAGTTAACAGAAAGCCTAAGAAAATTTATAATGTTGATGTTATTTAGTAATTTTATATAATAATTAGAAAATACTATTGATAAGATTCTCATAAATTTAGGTAAAATATGAATTTTGAAAAATAAAACAATTCCAGAGTATTCAAGGATTGCAAGAACCAGTTTTAGGATAAGTCGAGTACAAAATATATGGCATATGTGGCATATCTGTATAAAATGCATATTTAGTCGCATTAGTAAAGGTAATTATTCGGGTATTTTCAACAATTATACAAACTAGTCTACCCTAAGGAATAAGTAAAAATAATAATAATAAAAAAAACAAAATAATATATAATGTTGATAAATCATGCAGATTTAAAAACACATAAGTTCCATTACCTACAAAAATTCCATGATTTCATAGATTTAAGATTTAAGATTTAAAATTCATTTATTTTCTTAAATATAAAATGTTTTACAAACTACATCAAATTAAAATTGAATATTATCAAAACATAAAGCGCTTAAATCTAATAAACTAATATAATAAATTCAATAAAATTAATAAAAGTAAAAAAAACTATAGTTTATTAGAATAGTTAATAGGAACAAAAATAATAATATAAAATTTAATAAGAAATAATTTAGTAAAAATAACAAAACTTTATATATGTAAGAAAATAAGTAGGATCATTCGAATATATTCCAAAGAATACGTGTTGAATGAAACAAACATAAATGAAAAAAGAAATATAAATATAAATGTTTTAGCGGGGTACTAAAATCATAAGTTTTATTACAAATTAAGATTAGACAAAATAATTAAAAAAAAAAAAATAGAATTAAAAATTAAATTAAAAAAAATAGTGTAAACAATGTATCAAAAAATGTAAAGAAAAAAGAAATAACAAATAAAAAATGTATAAAATTTACAAGTATATTATAAGTTCAAGCAAAATTAAAGAATATAATATAATTGAAGTATGAAGAGAAAACCACATTTAATTATAATACATACACAAAACAGTTATTTAATACAAGTTTCCACCATTAAATAGTGATTCAATTTGAGAGTGATCGAACTGAAATAACCAGATTTTCAACTGTCTAAGAAATGAGTAGAAATTACGTTCACTTCTGATGTGAATGGGTAGTCTATTAAAAATTCGTGGTGCCATATTAACAAAGCAATGCGTAAATTGTGTTGTTCTGGCCATTGGAAAAGCAACATAATTCAAATAATTAATACGTAGGTTGTAAGTTGGCGTTAATCTTTGATCGAGGTAACCAGATCTAATGAAAAAAATTTTCATAGTTTTGTAGATATAGAGATGTCTGAGTGGCAAAATACAAACTCTTTTGAAAAGTGGGAAACTAGATGATAGACGATTAACATTAAGCATGGTTCTTAAGTAATATTTTTGGGCTAGGAGAAGTGGACGAATTCTGTTATTGTAAGAACCAACCCAGCAAGGTAAACCATAATTCAACTTGGAATTGAAAAAGGCGTAGTAAAATATATTTAAAATTTCCAACGTACTACATTTTCTCAAATGGTAGCCGTAACGAACAATTTTATTCAAATTATTTTTTTAAATTATGAGTATGTTCAGACCAATTTAATTTATTATCCAATAAAATTCCTAGGTATTTGAAAGAGCTAACATTTTCAATATCGCAGAGGACAGAATCAAAGTATGACATGTTTGAGGTTGGAGAAACAAATAAAGGAAAACGTTTACAATCCGGCGAGTGATAAGATAAATCGCTAATTTCATTACTATTACAAAAAGTTTTGAAAAACATTAACTTAGTCTTAGGGCTTATAGTTAAATGATGAACAAAAAACTAGTTCCTAATAAGCTGCAAAGTTAATTTTAATTACAACATCCATCAAATTAGAGCCACTATAAGAAAAAGCAGTGTCATCTGCAAAAGCAGTCGACAGCCCATTATAATTTTGGTTTAATAGAGAGTTAATATAAATAAGAAATACAACACTGAACCTTGGGGAACACCTTTGTTAATGAAAATCATTTCACTAACTTTAGATTCAACAACTTTTTGCTTTCTATCTCTTAGATACGACTCAAACCATTTGAGAATAAAGCCTCGGAAACCAGCATTATACATTTTCTTCAATAGTAAGTTGTGAGATACTGTATCAAATGCTTTTGTGATATCAATGAAAAGAGCAGCACAACTACTATTCTTATTCAGACTGTTATAAATTTCAATAGTAAATTTTAGCAAAGTATCTTCTGTGCTCCTATTCTTCAAAAAGCCAAATTGACTAGTACTAAAAAAATTTGTTTTAAATAAAAAATTAACTAATCTAAATTTAACAGACTTTTCGAAAATTTTTGAAAAAGGTGATAGAAGGGAAATGGGACGGTAATTGTTGAGTTCAAACGGACTACCTTTCATTGATTTGGTTTTTAATTCAGTCAGATGGCAATTAAATCATTGGAATCGGTTAACATCAACTCAAAAACTGTGTTGGCCTGTTGCAGTTCTCTGGATTAACTAGATCAACATATTCAGACTATGGGTGCCAGGACACAATGATATTCCAGGTAAATGCAATGCAGATCAACTTGCTCGAGAGGGTACTATTTTATAAATCCTCCCGCAAAAGAGTAACTTGTGTGCAGCTCTAGCTAACTGTAATGGTCAGGTTCAAATCTGGCATATGGTAAACCTGAAGCACTCCCTTAACCTACTATTTTTGAAAAGTTGTGACATCGGTACTATGGTAGGGGTCGTTACGGGTCATTGTCTTAATGGTAAACATACCAAAAGACTTGGACTCCCCTCAAACGACTTTTTCAGAACGTGTAGAAAGCAGGAGGAAAATGAAACTGTCCAACACCTACTCTATTCCTATCCTTGCCTTATCATAAAAGTAAATCCCATCTGGGGCCTTCTTTCTAGACTCGCTGGGTAACTTTGAAAGCACTAAAATAAAATATCGCCCCCGCTTTGTAAAAACCTTGTATTGGTTCAACGAGTATAGTCTTATGTGAGGAAAATTTTCGTGGTATCACAAATGGACCTTTTACTGGTCTAAGTGTGACAGTGTAATGTCGGCACCCATTAATATCGACCTCCCTTAGTCTTTAATATCGCGTGAGATAATGCCATCGAGTTATTGTCTATTGGCATATTTGGACATAAAATGCCAAAACAAAGTCACCCGATGTTGTCCGGGTCCAACAGAAAATATATAAAATTTACTTCAATAAAGTTTTATTTATCGACCGAACTTCAATAAAAATTTATGAAAAAAATGGTTTCTGAAAAATATTCTACAAAAATTGCATAACATATAATTGAACATTTTAGTGGTGGTGGGTCCAATTGAAAATCTGTAGTAGGAATTTGTTCTTCAATAATATTCTAAGGATGCAATTCTTTTATTTATACAATTTTGTCATTAATTACAATATTATTGTATAGTTATGGTCGATTGAAATTAATGTAGAAATATAATTGAATGCCCTGCTTTTAATTCTGGCTGATGAAGAAAAAATGTCAAAAACCTTATCAAATCCAACAAATTTAGAAATTTGCGTTGGGTAGCTTGATAACTGTATAATTGCTATTTCAATTTTACCATTGAAGTCTTCAGAATTTTTTCTTTCACTAACCTATAGTAAATCCCGAAGTAATATTAAGAATTACTTTCACTACAACATCTTCTGAAGAAGCCATCAAGCCAATTGTACGGAAGCTACTAGAATCAGTGTGGATTCGGGAAATTATTAAAATACTTTTTGTTTATTTTTAAGGGAATACTCAATTACAAATTTTAAGGATTATAAAATCTTTGGTTCGTGAAATATAAGGCAGCTTACGAAGCTAGTTCGAATTTCGGTAGAAAACCTAAACTAAAGAAAATAGCGGTTCTTAAAATAACAAATGATAACAGTTTGGACACAATTTACTCAAATAGCTTTTCAGATACACAGTTGCAGAAAAAAAAGCGTCAGCGCCATATTTTTTCTACCTGACAATTATGAAGAAAAAACTTGCGCAGTCGACTAGAAATTTTTGCTGCAGTAATTTTTGTTTGTAGAAATAAATTTCCATCAAACTGGCAAAATTTGTATTGTCAGTTTTTTTTTTTATTCAGTTTGAAAGTTTGATGGAAGGACACCCGGTTTTAACTGATAAAAAATCATAATTAATTATTTCAAGACAAAAATGAGTTCTGGTTTGCAAATTTTATTACAGCATCCGACCAGCTATTTATATTAATTTTGCTGAAATATAAATATTAGTTACTGCATACATAAAATTATTTATTATATAGTTTTATATATTAAAATAATTATATGTTTTTTTAAATACATAAGTTATATTAATTTTTTATTTCAATTTAATTTTATTTAAACTAATACTTTAATTTTTTTTTTATATTAGGCCAAAATAATGGGATAAGCACCGTAACTGCCTTCGCAGTATTTAATCCATATTAAGATGAAGAAAAAGAAGGATAGTAAAAAGCAATAAAATTAGAAAAGAATTAAAATAGAATATAATATAATAGAATAGAATAGAATAGAATAAAATAGAATAGAATAGAATAGAATAGAATAGAATAGAATAGAATAGAATAGAATAGAATAGAATAGAATAGAATAGAATAGAATAGAATAGAATAGAATAGAATAGAATAGAATAGAATAGAATAGAATAGAATAGAATAGAATAGAATAGAATAGAATAGAATAGAATAGAATAGAATAGAATAGAATAGAATAGAACAGAATAGAATAGAATAGAATATAATAAAATAGAATAGAATATAATAGAATAGAATAGCGTTAGTTCAGAATTTACGGACAGGTTAACAGATATTTATTTACCCATCTCTTTAAAACTTCTAAGTTATACGTTTGAGGTAACACAAAAGATGGTAAGGTGTTCCATAGTTTAGAGGTTGGGTTTATAAAAGAATTTTTATATTTCACAGTTCTGGTTCGAAGACCCTCTACTACAAATTTATGAGCGAGGGCTGCCCGGCGAGTATTAGGCTGGAATGATTGTATTTTGGACATAATACTATATTATACTTATATATTCTCTAAAGCCATTTTCTATTTCAAAACAAGCGTACCATAATACATTATTAATGCAGGCGCAGTAAAATACAGGCTTAATCTGCTCGACACTGATGCAACACCGACAGCTATATGACATTGCACCTGCTTTTTAATTGCACAGTTTTTTTATGACGCTACAACCCTAACATGAACAAACCCTAAATATTAAACCTTAACAAACGATTTTACATAATATGAAAATTTTTGTTTTTTTTTTGTTACAATTATTGCTGGGGATGAATATTCTGTTTTTTTTTAGAACTCACAATAGAATTTACTTCTTTGATTTATTGGCATATAAATTAAATTAAATTTGCAAAACTTATTGTGTGCAGATTAATTTCTACAGCCCATTGTATAATCTCAGGGTCAGTATTCTTGATTTAAAGTTTTTGAATTATTATAGTAATTATTAAATTAAAAAATTAAATTAAATTAAAAATAAATAATAATTAATTCTACCGACTAGTAAACTCATTACTATAATAGCTTACAAGCACCATTTATTTTGATATATTTTTATTTTGAAATTTTACTAGTGATTCCTGGGTTAAATACATTCATTAAGTGGCATTTAAATTTATCAATTATCATTATAATATATTCACGGAGACTACATTCTATGTATTAATATCTATGTATGTGTTTTTTTTTTTTCTCCCAGCATATATACACAATGATATTTTTGTAGTACAAGAACAAAAACTCTTACTAGTTATTCAAAATTTTGTGGATTTTCATTTAACGATGTAAATTAGTTTTATGGATGTGGCTGTGGTTTTGAACTTTTTGAAAGATTTTTAATGAAATTTTCCGGTACCACACATACATTATCAAAATATAAAACTATAAAACCTAAATAGAAATAGAACCCTAAAACAAAAAAACAAAAATAAAACAAGAAAACAAACGAAGAGATAATCTAAGAAAGAAAATAATAAAATTAAGTTTTTTTTTTTTTTTTTTGTGTGAGAGGTTATATATGTGGGAGTCTGAAGCAACGAAGAAGAAAAACTCTTTAAATTGTATATATACATCTTTATATTACTATATTATACATACGTGTATTAGTGTTTGTATATTTTTTAAAAGATTTGAATTGAATTTTCTATACATCTTCGTCTCCTTCATAAAATATTTTTAGAGGATTTTTCAAATTTAAAATTTAATCATTATTTTTGTTGTTCTTTTTTGTTCGTTTTTCATCTTTTTGTTTTTGTTTTAAAAGAAAATAAATATAGAAATGAAGAAGATAATATAATATATGAAATTCATTCTAATTCAGATCCAAATCATTTCATTGGAGCAGAAAATTGATGTGGTTCTACACTGAACTAAAAGGATGCTTGGTTGCTTTTCTATATAGAAAATAATGGTAAAAAATAAAGTTTATCATATAATATAATATTTATTTTCCATATTGTTTTCAAAATTATTTAAAGCGTTTCCATTTTTTAAAAATAAATCTCTTCATTTTATAAACATAAATGAATTTTGTTAAATTATTTTCATGGAAAATATTTTTATAAAAAAAAACAAGAAAAAATTGAATTTACGAATAAAATTTTATTTTTTATCAATTTAATTAAAAATGTTTAGACATATTTTATATGAAATGTCTGAAAAAAATATTTATATATTAGAAAAATAAAATTATAGTAGATATTTTATTATTTAAGTTCTGGATCATTAGAACCAACAATAATTCAATGTTGTGTTCAATGCAGATTCAATGCAGTGTTCGCACATTTATGAAAAAGTATTTCAAAATCTATTCAAAATTTTTTCAGTCGTAAGAACTAATATTACGATTTCCTATTAACGCCGAATTACTATTAATATGATTTTTGATTTACTTTCTTCGTATTTAACGGGTCCGAACTCAGAAAGTTAAAATTGATGACACCATCAGTGATCTTAAAAATATTTCTTTGGGTGTACCTCAAGGATCTGTTCTGGGTCCTACATTGTTTTTAATCTTCTTTAATTCTGTTCTTCTTCAAAAATTTAAGGGTTGTTCAACTGCCTTTGCTGATGATGTTGGTCTATCCTACAATAATAAGTCATTTTTTGAAAATGTGTGTAATATTAATTATGACTTGGACTTATTACGTCGCTGGTTTTGCCATCACAAATTATTATTAAGTGATCAAACTAAAATTATGTTTTTCAGTTTAGGTAACTCTATTCCTACGAGTGATAATATTTTGTATCACTGTGCTAAATGTAGAAGATTTCCTCTTCCTCATAATAATTCTCTTCTTACTCAGAAATTATGTAATTTTAACGAAATGTATAACTGTTCCGCAGGTTGTTTTAAAGTTGATTGTGTTGATTCCTTCAAATATTTAGGTGTTACAATAGACTCTAAGTTAGATTGGTCAATTCATACACGAATTTTGAGTAAGTATTTGCATTTAGTTGTTAGACAGTTTTATCACCTTAAGCAGTTCTGTTCTTCTAAACTGCTTACGTCTGTATACTTTGGTTTATTTAATTCTAAATTACAATATGGAATTGTTAATTGGGGTGTTAATTGGGGTGGTACTTTTAATAATTGTCTTAAACCTTTGTTAATACAACAAAAGTGTTTTATCAGACTAATTTTAAAAAAACATCGTAGGGAAAGCAGCTTCCCTTTATTTCAATGTTTGAATATTTTACCTCTGAAGCATCTTTTGTACTTCCGAGTCCTCAAAGTATTCTTTAATAGAAGTGGTTACTTACGAAGTAGGTATTCTGAAATATATAATATGAGAATCAACAACAGAAGATTAGCTATCATACCCCCTCATAATGTACATCATTTTTTACGCTCATTTTTAGCAATTGCACCTCGGCTTTATAATTTATTACCTCCACCTTTAACTAACAATTGTTATGGTTCTAAATTACTCAGTTTGGTTAAACTCTGGCTTTTTAATTTCAATCATGATCAAGTAAATGACTTAGTACGCATAGTTACGTAAATTTTTTGTATTTAATTAAACTTAATTGTTTTTTTTTTTAAGATATTGGTTTTTATTTTTAGATTTTTTTTAATAGGGCGATAAGCTCTTATTTTCGGTTTTTATTCGTTATTATTGTTCTATTTTTATTTTGGTCAAATATTTTTTTGCAACTACACTCGCTACTGCATGCGTTTTGCATAGAGTGTTTTTAGCTTTTATTTTTATTGTTTGCTTAATTTAGTATATAATATTTTGCTTTTGTAGAACACTTTTCTTTTCGTTATTTTATAATTCTTAATGTATAATTATAAGTTTAATTGATATTTTACTCTCTAACTTTATTTTTGAATACAATTTTATAAGTTTCTTTTTTTCTTTTGTTCTTATGATTATATTAAAATAATTACTTACTTAAATTTGTTAATTTTGTTAATTGTGTAATTTATAAATTATGTTAATTTGTATTTTTTTTATTTATTCTCTTAAATCTTTTTAAATTAAAAAAATTTTTTTTTATATTAAAAACCGCTTGTCTATAGAACAGTTATTATATTTTAATTAAACAATGAAATAAAAATAAAATAATAAATAAAAAGAAAAAAAAAAAGAATATCACGCTACCTGATGCTGCAAATGCTCATTCTTACGCCATGAAATTTTCAATTCGCTTACAAACTTGTACATCTAACAATTTAAAATTGCATTCCACTACTGAAAACACTCCATAAGAGGGAAGGTTTTGCAACAACTTATTGTCTATATGATTTGTCTGCTAGTCCCTGAACAAAAACAAAATCAATAATGGCTTAAGCCATTACGTTTTCATTACACACCCAGCTACGTTCCAACATAAGATTTAACCACCAGAAATATTCCTCATTTTGGTTCCAACCCTGTTCCAAACACATACTTGTTTAGTTCCTATCACTCGGCACACATACGTTATTGTAGCAAAATAAGAAGCACCCACGCAACAATTTTATTGCTATAAGACTCTTGCGCACTCTTATAACACTATTATAAACACTATTATAGCAGTATTAGTGTTAATTTGAGTGCTCCACAATTGCTGCGAAAGGTTATAAATACGTTATAGCACTAAAATGGAGAATCCTATAAGGCACCGGAGCAAGTGCTGTAATATTGTTATAGGATTAGTATACATATTTATTAATGTATATGTTTTTATTTTGAAATGATATTCATTTGAAATAATTTATGTTATGCAAGAGTGAGAAAAGTATTATTTTTTATTTTCAAATAATAATTTTATGGAGTTTATATTTATTTCCTGAGAAAGGGAGATAGATATTAGTTAATAATATAAAAAATGTCTTACTAATAAATAATATTTTTCGGTCAAAAATAATTGTATTAATATTTATAATTATTGTGACCAAAATGCAAAATTTGGCTGGGAATGAAATTTCATTGACATTTATTATAAAAATAATTCGAAAAAATACAATACCCTACAAAAATAACCAATTTTTAAATAAATAAAAAAAAATATATTTTTAAATTGCATCTTTAAAATATTTAATAATGTATGTTAATTAATGCATAACATCAAATTTAATATTTAAATAATTATTCTTTTAAGTAAAAATGATAGTTTTTCGAAAAGAATGCAAAATAATACTTTTCAGTTTTTGTTTATTTAAAAAAAATTTACCTTGTTTGTAGAAAATAATCGGCGTCGCAAAATATTTATTTAGGAATATAGTAAAATAATAACACCACTTCTGCTATTCTAGCAATTCTATTCTTATAACAACACTTTAACTCTTGATATAGGATTACGCACTTTTAAATTTATAAAAACATTGCTGTATCACTTGCGGAAAATCCCATTATAACAACTCCCGCAATTGCTATAAGAACATTCTTATGGCAATATTAATCATATTATTCCCATAAAAACATCATTATAACACCTTTAGTGCTTATCGGGAGTCATATAGAAGTCTTGTAGCACTAATTTTATTTTTACAACAATAAAATGTTACGTGGGAAGGCCACCAAAAAAAAATTTACAAAAAATCCACAAAACATGATCCTTGTTATTTCTTCTATTCATTTCACTTTATTATCTACAATACTGCAAGTTTTTACGACAATATTTTTATTTTGGAATAATTTATTTTATCAAATTTCTGTCTTATAAATGGGAGCGTATCGAGAGCTCGCCAGTCAAATTCCCAGCGGGGTTTCATCATTTTAGACGCTTTAGGCATATAATATTAATATTTAGATATTCATTTTAATTTTTTTTCAGAACATTTACATAAATTAATCTTAGCCGCTGTTTGTTGAATACAGAAAAGATAATAGCATAGAGTAATCATATAAATAGAGTATAGAACAAAATTAGCTAATCATTTTCATCTAAAAGTCCCATTTTTACTGAACACTTGAAAATGATGTCCAATTTTCACTCAATACTCCAAAACACTAAAATATAATTGCCAAAACTTAATTATTTTTACTCAAACTTTTTTATTTATTGAGCAGAATATTTTATGCAATGCCTCTGTACTTCTAGCCTCTTCACACGATGAGTTTTCCGAAATTTTATCGAATTACGATTTCGTTCTAAGTTTTTTTTTCGTTTTGTGTATAAATGTTTGCTCTCTCAGTGACTCTAGGCTTGAAGTATAGAGTTGAATATGGTTTGAAGAGTATGTATATACATACGTATGTACTTTTGATTTATGTGAAGAGTAGGTATATTATCGTATATGTGTTCACCATATATTTACATATTAAAACGTTACATATTACATATGTAAACAAAAAAACAATAATTAATAGAAAAGATAATAAATGATATTGTATGCATACAATAATAGGCCAATTATAGAATCACATAATATAGAAAAAAAATTCTAAAAACAATAGTAATAAAAGAATTAAATTTATGCATTACAAATCGTGAACTGTGTACGGAATACCGTTTTTTTTTTCTTTTCTCAGAACTTAAAACAGAACTAAAAACAGCCAACAATACGTGATACAAAGGATAAAATATTCAATCTTACTATTTATTTATTTATTTATTTATTTTAACATAAATCTGTAGGTCCTGGATCTGTAGGCCAACTTTATAGGTCCTTTTCCCTTTCGAAATGTGGTAATTTTTTTTATCAAATTATATTAATTATTTGGTATATATTTTTGTATACTATATAGTTTTATTATTTTTACTTACTTTTTTAAATTCAATAGAAATGAATTTGAATTATTTTTAATTTTACGAAACCAACATTAATTTTTTTGTCCCTTTCTTCTATAAAGTTTCAAATCACAAATTTCATAAATCACATTGACCAAATTCAAATAAAAATATGAATTCATCTATATTCAATTCATTAAAATATCACATAAGTAGAAATGCAAATAAAGATGTATATATACATATAGCTATATATTATGCACATTCGCATATATACATTTAGAGTGCATACAACTTTTGGGACCATAGTTGCAAATAATGTTGTGCGTAGGTACACAAAATTTTTTATTTATAAGTACAAAATACATTGCGCTCAACTTATAAGCAACCAAAAACTTAAGCAATATTCTTTTGAGCGAACACACAATTTTGTTATTTGGATATCATAAAATATAATTTGTAAACGCACTTATTTGAGATAAAAAGCTGTAAAGCGCCTATCTGGGTTAATTGGTAAAATATCTGAATTATCTTTGGAAAATAAAGTCCTTCTGTACAAAGTTAACCTTAAACTAATATCCCAAGTAACACCAAATAACTATTAAGTTAAATATCTCCATACCAACGTCGTTATAACGTCGTTTAAATTTAAAAAAATAACTTTATAGTGAAAAATGTAAAAGTTATAATTTATCCGTCATTACGACTACAATACGACGTTTTATTCTATCAGTTGTCACAGAGTTATTTTATATCTTCTTCACAACTTTTTTTTACATTTTATAACTATGACGCAACTATTAAAACTTAAAAGTAGATTAAAAGAGATAGGTAGATTATATTTTAGCAATAATGTTGTCCTTTTTTCTCTCAATATAATTAAATTATAAATATGTTAATGTATTATAATTTTATAAATATGAATTTATTATTATAAATTATAATTATTGTAAATATTTTCACGAAAATTGTGCAATATATGACATCTTTTTGCAAACGAATGAAGATTTTTCGTGAAAATAAACATTTTATTGAACTAAAAATTTATGGGCCTTAAAATTTGTTTAAATTTAAAAATTTTTAAAATTAAAAAAAATATATTTTTTCTTATTATTATTTATTATTTGCTCAGATCCATTTAAAATTTTTTTTAAAACAATCCCCTTATTAAAATAATAAAAGCAATTTACTCGCATTAGTATTAAATCTGCAATTAAAAGGTAAACATTTTTTTTTTGTTTTCTCATACAAAATATATTTGGCAATAATAATTTGCGCCATATATAAAATGGTGAAGTTATAAATATCCTAAAAATGACCAAGAAATAACCAAAAAGTTATGAAAAATCGAAAATTAAAAATTAAAAATTTCTTAACAGTTTTAGAAATGAAAATGAAAACTAAATTATTTTTTTTTATATAATTCCAAGTCTGTGTTCAGAAATATGTAATAAACGAGAAATGTAACATCTCTTTTAATTTGGGGCTATTCAATTTGTTTCACTTGGTGTGCTCCACCACAAAGAAAATTTAGCTCTGATTTTCTATTATTTTAAAAAATTGATTTATAGGATATTATTTTGTTCAAGAAAATTTCAATGTTGGAAGTTTTTTGCCCCTTTGACATGTTTCCGGCGTACTCTTGCTACATATGTTCATGGAGAATAACAAGAACTTTCTCGTAAACAAGCTGACATCTATTATTAGTTGTATGGTGGCGGGATGGCATAGCTTTCGGTGGATAACAAATTTTTAATGTAAATTATTTTTACCATATTTCTGTGCACAGTCTTGGAACTTGGAATTATATAAAAAAAAAATAATTTAGTTTTCATTTCTAAAACTGTCAAAAAATTTTTCATTCGATTTAAGGAACCAATACAGAGATGTCGTATTTGAGATTCTTTTTATATAATGACGTTTTCTGTTCATAACTTTTTGTTTATTTATTATGGTGTTAAAAACAATTGACATTAAAAATTTGACATCCACCAAAAGCTATGACATCCTGCCACTATAGAACTAATAAATGATGTCAGCTTGTTCATGTGAAAGTTCTTCTCATTTTCCATGAATATTTCTTAGCAAGGGTAGCCGGAGACAATTTGCAGACGCCAAAAACTTCGGCGTTGGACTTTTATTATTAGTACAAAATACCTCAGCTTATATATTAAATTTTTTGAAATAATAGAAAACCAGGACTACTTTTCTTTGTGGTGGACCCTAAGTTAAATAAATTAAATAGTCCCAAATTAAAAGAGATGTTAAATTTCTCGTTTATACCATATTTCAGTGCACAGACTTGGAATTATATAAAAAAAAATAATTTAGTTTTCATTTCTAAAACTGTCAAGAAATTTTTCATTCACATTTAAAGAACCAGTTTAAAACTCTGTATTTGAGATCCGTTTTTATATAATGACTCTTGATAACTCTTTGGTTATTTCTTGGTCATTTTTAGGATATTTATAACTTCACCATTTTATATATGGAGAAAATTATTATTGCCAAATATATTTTGTATGAGAAAATAAAAAAAAAATGTTTAGCTTTTAATTCCAAATTTGATACTAATGCGAGTAAATTGCTTTCATTATTTTAATAAGGGGATTGTTTTAAACAAAATGTTTAAATGAATCTGAGCAAATAATAAATAATAATAAGAAAAATAATATTTTTTTTAATTCTAAAAATTTTTAAATTTAAACAAATTTTAAGGCCCATACATTTTTAGTTCAATAAAATGTTTATTTTCACGAAAAATCTTCATTCGTTTGCAAAAAGATGTCATATATTGCACAATTTTAATGAAAATATTTACATAAAGTTATTGTAACTTAACATATTTATAACATAATTATAGTGAGAGAAAACAGGACAACATTATTGTTAAAATATTTTAGAAATAAAAGTTTTTTTTTCGTTAAAAAATAAATACATGCACTGTATATAATAATCTATCTATCTCTTTTATTCTAATTTGGTCGTTTCATAGTCGGTTGAGTAGTCGGATAATAGTTATTTTCACTACGGTACGACTCAACAATCATTCCCCAATAACGTAATAATGACGTTGTCTGAAAGTTATTTCAACGTCATGTAGTCGACCAGTAGGTATTTAGCCAACGATAGTACGACGTTGTTACAACCTATTTGTGTTACTTGGGATGGCTGTAACTAAATCCCACATTGACTTAATTCAAAGATTTAAAATCCTTAGAATGGTCAACGTAGCGCGGACCAAATAATTTAATTCACAATAACTTGCATTCTATTACTTTAGTACATCAGGGAATATAAAAAATATTGCACAAAGTACAGCAGTAAACTGAAAATACATCCAAACATCCTGGCAAATAATTTTATGAAGCACCCATTCCTAAGAGGTTGTTGTAGGAGGATATTCTATAATTATTATCATTAAATAAGTTGTTTGTTTTGTAACATTATTAACTTAAACTCTTTCTAGGTTGAACAACTCTAGATTGTAAAACAGATTTTAATAAAAAAGGTAAACCAGAGTAGCGTTATTCAATAAAAAATTTTATTTCGAGAGTGAATTTACTCATAACTCCTTAGTTAGTTTTTACTTATTATAGTATTTATTAAAATTTGATGAGCTCGCATCATCAATGTTGTTATACTTATCTTTTGATATCAGATTTTCAACTACCTATTTGATTAAAAGTTTGAATATTATAGACTATATTCTGATATCACAAAATAAATCAATAATAAACTTAAATAAAATTTTAATGACAAACTTTTAAATAGCTAAATCGTAAAATGTTCAAAAATAAAAAATCATAAATTAAATAATTTATTATAAAATGTCAATTTTTTAATATGAAACCAAAAAAATAAATGTTAACCCTTTCTTTTTCTTTGTTGTTATTTTTAACTAAAAAATTTCGGTACAATAAAAATGTTTTTTTTTTCCTGTTTTTTATTATTTGTTTTTGAAAAAAAAAATATATAAACTGTATTTTTTGGTTACAGTATTATAAAATTGACAATGTTGCAATTTTATGATATAAAAATTTTACGATTTCTATTTAATTTTTATTTTTATATACATAATATTATATCATTTTTTTTTTTTTTTTTTTTTTTAATTTTCCAATTAAAGTAAGAGCATTTTTATAGATGCTATATTAACAACTTTAAGACATACCTATATAATTTTCAAAAATACATTAAAAAAAATAATATAGCAAATATGTACGGTATTATAAAACTACAAACTTTAAAATTGTCTCAAAATGAATTTGGACATTTTTATTACACCCCTCCTAGCAGCAAACAATAAAATTCTTTATTTTAAATTGTTACGAACATCAAAAAAAAAAAAAAAAATTTACAATTAAATTGTTGAAATTAATAATGAACTTATTTTTGCTACATAAATGAAGTGAAATGACATAAAAAAAAATATATTATTCGTCGGTAGCAAAAAAACAAAGTAGCTGGGTGTTTTTTTCTTTCAAAGCTGATTCAAAATAGGATTCTGGAATTTTTAAATATATTTTGTTCATTCTTTGCATATCATATTCAGAGTATCAAATTCAATTTACGTTTTAATATTATTGTTGATTATACCTTTTCGACAAATTGTTTTGTTTTGTCAAAGTCATTCAGAATGTCTAGATAATACTAACTACTAACACGAACCTCGTAAGTACGAATTCTGCTCTTGGCATGTATATTGTTAAATTATATTTCAGTATTGCTTGAAATTCATTACTAACGAACTTATGATAATCACTTGAGTAAAATGAAATTATTCTATTTTGGAAGATTGAATGTTGCTCCGAACCCCACTTTTCCAAATTTAAATTATCATTACCGTTAAAGTTCTGAATATAATACCCCTCTCAATAAACTACCCCGAATAAACTAATCGAAACATTTTTCCATTTACAGAACTCCGGGTACAGTAATTAGATTTTATATTTTTAACATTTTTTTAACATAGAAACTGTAGATGTAGATGGATAGCCAAAGTTCTTCCTCTGATGATGAATATATAAACCAGACTTCTAGTGAAGTTGATACACAGGAGCGTTTTGAATTAGTTCAAAGGTTTTAAAAATTTTAAAAAAATCTAATCTGTATGTCCCTAAATGTACCTAGGTAGGTCCAGTTTTTTATGATTAAAGAATTATGATTTTTTTTTTCAAATGAAGAAAAATATAGCTGTTTTTTTTGTTAAATTGTTAAATTGTGTTAATTGGTTTTATTTCAATATTAGGTACTATCTGTGCAGAATCTATCATATGTATGTATTGATAACGATCATATCTATATGTTGCTTTCCGAATAGTGTACCCGGGTGTAAGAATCCAATTAGAGTACCTGGGTATACCAATTGGATTTGATAATTTTTCAGAATATTGGCATTTTCCAATTGGAGTACCTGGGAATTATATTCAGAACCATACGGTATAATTATTTAATCTGTAAATTTAAAAAAGTGCAGTGTACACTTACCAGAACCGATTCACAACCGATTTTCATTATTATGCTTTTAAATGATAGATATTTAAAAAGAGACTTAGCGAAAATACATAAATATTTTTTCAAAAGTTTTTAATAATTAATTTTCTTAAAAATTTTACCCCATGTATGAGTATACACATACATTTTAACATACAAAAATTCTAATTTATCATATTGCCACAACTCACGACAGTACAAGGTTTTTCTTTTCCTTGCCATAATTAAAACTAAATTTAATTTATTTTTTGTGAAATAAATTATTACGTATGCGGTTATTGTCTTAGATAATAAAAAATATTATATAGTGCCAAGAGTAAATTAAAATGAGGGAAAATAATTCATAATGAAATTGAGTTTTTTATCAATTTTCAAAGAATAGACAAGTACTAGTTAATTATTGAACTACAATAGTTAAAGAAAAAACAGAAAACAAATTTTGTGAATATTACAAATTTTGTCCGGTATGTACAAATTTTGTCCAAGCAGTTTTCATATTTATTCAATTACTTCGGCTATATTTTAAAGAACAAAAACAAATATGAATAAATTATAATATTAACACATTGGACGACACAGAATGTAGAGCTTTAACTAAAAATCTAGAACTAAAATAGAACCTGAGACTATTCCCGGTGAAAGCAAACTACTTTACGTATATTTCCATTTCAGACATTTGTCATTGGAATAAAAATAATAAAACAAGAAAAAATTAATTTTTTTTTTTTAATTTTTTATTTATTTATACTACTTAGCATAAACAGTTTAAAAAAAAAAAAAGTTATTACATATTTGCTACAAATCACATTCAAAATTAAAAATTAAAGCTAAAATTAAAATTGAATAAACAATTACATACACTCTAATAAAACAACAAAACATAAAAAAAAGAATAGCAATATCCTAACAATAGCGATTGTACAATTTTTGCTTTTGGAAATGTTTTGATAGTGTAAAGTCAATGTTAAATTTATGTTTGTTACCTATAATAAGCATTCTATTAATTGGTTCATGTTTGCCATAATTAGTCCTATGATTACTGATATTAAATAAATTGAATGAGCGAAGACGGTGCAGATTTCTAATATTGCTGGAAATGAAAGTTGATTTGACATTGCCCTTTACAATATCTGTAATAAAAAAAAATCAGAAACCTCACGTCTAAAGTTCAATGTACACAAATCAATTAATTTTAACCTTTGCTCATATGGTGGTAAGATAATAGGATTAGACCATGAGAAGTGGCGTAAACCGAATCTAAGAAAGTTTTTTTGTACTGTTTCAATCCTATCAATGTGCACTATATAAAACGGTGACCAAACTTAACTTGCATATTCAAGATTTGGTCTTACAAAGCAGGTCTACAACGACTTAAGAACATATGAATCTGAAAATTCCTTTGACCAACGTTTAACAAAACCCAGTATTGAATTAGCTTTATTTATAATGTTATTATAGTGAGTTTTAAAGCTAAGATAAGACTCAAAATACACTCCTAAGTCTTTTATTGAAGGTATACTTGAAAGAAATCGGACTTGAACGACGTGTATAAGATATGAGTGCGCATTTATTTACATTAAGTAAAAGGTTATTGTTAACACAACAGTTGTTAAAATTGTGAAGGTCATTTTGCATTAATATAGCGTCCCGGTTAGACATATCGTCAGCATAAATTTGAAGCTTACAATTAAAAACGGCTGAAGTAACATCATTTACCGATAAAATAAAAAGTAATAGGCCTACATTTCGAAAGAAAAAATGGCCGCAAATATACTGAAATAGACATACTGATATACAAATAAACAAATATAGAAATATATTTTTTGATATTTCTATTCTTTATTCTGATTACTGTATGCTTCTATTGTTAATAATAATATCATGTTCGTATTAAATCAGTAGCTCCAAATTGTATTACAGTATTTTAATTTAATTTTTATTGTAAGTTGTCTAATATTTTATCCTAGAGTATGTATTATACTTTCCACATTACAGTACCAATTCTTATTCATTACTTTGCTATTAACAATAATGTATCCTATTTCTATTTAGCACAATCTACTGTCTTTCTTTATTGGCCAAATGGAGTTATATTCAGAGTAAGCTTGCAGTAGATTTATACTTGGCTCTCATAATATTTTTTCCCGGTTATATCGCCAATTTGTGAATTTACTTTTTCCCGTTTCTTCATTGCGGATATCGAAATTTCACAATATACAATCATAGTCTCACATGTTATAATATGGTTTGTATTTTATTTTCTTAATTACTTAAAAAGCTAGTTTATAATATATTTTCAATAAAATGTAAAAATGCTGACAACAGCCGAGCCTGGCTTATGTAATTCATCTTTAATTTGAGGCCTACATCTTTACTTATTGTGTTATTTATAACTGTAAAATTTTTATTGTTTTTTTGTTTATAGTTTTTAATCGCTTTTTTCTTTGATAGTGAATTAACGATCTGTTCGAAACCCTTTGAATAATTTCATCATTTCTTATTTTACCATTCCACTTAGTTTTGATAAATCATATTATAGTTATCTTCTCTTGGGAAACAAATAAGCCACCCACTTACATATTTCCAATAAAATTAAATAAAAAGTAATATTGGCAAAGTTAAAGCAACAAAAATAAAAAATTATATATTCTTTTTTGGTCTATTTTCAACAATAACTACCCAAAGAAAGTGACCAAGGTTTACAACATTTCCTATCTAATTAAAACAAAAATATTCCTTTTGCAAGAAAATCAGAGCTAAAAAATAATAAAAAAATATATTTATTATAAATTTATATGTTATTTAAGTATCTTGTAAATTTATATGATCATCATTTTGTATATCTTGAATATTCTAGACTACTTTTAAACAATAAATTTGAATGTTGATGTAATAAAAAGTTTTGTATATGGTGGTGGGGTGAACATAAATTAATAAATCACTTTATTATATGCTCATCATAATATCGGTATCAATACACCTAGTTCTGATATTTCATCTTTTTTTTTTTTTTTGTTTCATTTCTGTTTTTATAAACGATAAAATGTGTGGTTATTCGATTGTAATAATACCCAGATTGTAGCATACCGTGCCAGACGACGTAATAAAAACATTTTTTTTAACGATTAAATTTTTTTTTTTGTGTTTGGCATTTCGCATTATGATAGGAATTCACATCATATAATATAAAGTCAGGATGAATTTACTTGTCATTTTATTGATTTGATCCTTTTATCATCGTAACTACATACACAGAGAGAGTGAGCTGCATTGGAACTGCCAATTGCCAGCCATTAAAATTTAATTGTTTATGTAAACATGAGAAAAAGACTTTCCGGCATTTTTTTTTTTTTTTTTGTTAATTTTTTATTGCGGAATATTTAATTATAATTTTGAAAATTAATTGGCACACAAAAAGGAAACAATAACAAGAAAAAAAAATATAATTAAAAGTAAAAAAAAAAAAAAAAAGGAAGAGAAATCCTGAATACAATAATATAATATGTACGTACGTGATAACTTACAACTATATTTTACCACCCGGTATTTTATTTGTCTGTTATTGGAAATTTTAATTACTGAATGACTGAATACAAGATTATTTACAAGGATAAAAAATAAATGTTTAAAAATAATAAAAAATAAAATTTCGATTAATTTTTAAGTACAGTGAATGTAATAAGTAACTGGTTTGCATGAGTATAAAAATTCAAATCGTAATAATCCAGAAATAAAAATATGAATTTAGTAGAAAGTAGTAACAATCGAGGTAGACTACAGCTATAATACAAGGTCATTTAACCAGATTATAATATATTGCAAATCGAGACTGGCCAATAATATTTTTAACCCATATAAAAAGCCTCTTTGGAGTTTGGTGAACTCATTGTCATTCAGTCGGTAGTATAGTCTGTGTGTTGTATATATGCGATAATAATATAACACTTCATTATTTGGCATGTCATTTAGTAATTCAGCCATTAAATTCAGTATTGGTTGACTGAGATATTGGACTAATGTTAAAGTGATGATCCTTGACATCGTAAATGTCTCAACACAAATTTGAATACAACGTCCACATGATCTTAAATGTATACAAAAGCTCTCCAAAAGCTTGAGATATTGTCTATATGACCACAATTGTTGTTGACGATGTCTCCGCAGCCGGTTTGACAGGTATTTGGGTTCACAAAAATTTTTAAAAACCCAATGTTGTACAGTGTTAGTAAAAACTGTATGTTAATCTTGATTTATCACTAATGAATTAAAATACAATGACTCAGTGAGCTCATATTACACAATGTTGCCTTCTTACTTATTTTTCGGATAAAATTGGCAACTTAGTTTTTTTATATTGTATCAGGTTGAAGTTTTATTTTAAGACATTTACGATGTCACCGGATATTAACACACTTTGTGTTTTCATTTTTTTTCGTATTAAAATGCTCTTTCTGTACCACATACACTACCGTACGTATATCCGTTATGTCAAAAAATTAAAATTTTTATTGGTAAACTTGAATTAGACAATTTGACGAAATGAAAGAACTAGATCAGCTGCATAGGCCTGACTTTGAAAGAAGGAACATTATTTTTGATTTTATTTATTTAAAATATTATCTCTTAAGTGATTTTATGTGTTTTTATTAATTATTAATTTTTTCAGGAAACAAAATTATATTTATATCCATAAATCGTATGTCATTTCATTCAAACGACATTATACTTAATTAACCTGCGAACTGAATCATACCAGCCTGAGTTGAAAGTACACGTAATACCTTTGGCAAGTAAATTATTTAACGAAATTGTAACTTAAGTAGCATTAAGTTTATATGCAAACTCATAAGAGAGTTCATCCTTTTGACGTTTATTAATTAAAGTTAACTTAAGTACGACTAGTCAACACATATCTTATACATACTAATTTTTGTTTGCTGTCTGAAGCCTTAGTTACCAATATTATACATGTATATTCGTAGCATCCAAATTTTTTATACAATATACATTCATACATATTTTCGTATTCATATTATACGTTATCTAAATGTATAGCAAAGAATATTAACTAATACAGTTATAATAACAACAATAACAATGAAAATAAAAACAGTTCATTATGAATAAAAGATTGAGAATTGAAAAGATAAACCAACATTTTTTTGAGTTATGAAAGTAGTTGTATTGTGTTGTGTTCGCTTATGATGTAGCATTATGATGACATATTTACTTTACAATATTGTTTTTGGGGTTTTGAAATAATAATTTTATTAGTAATGTATGAGACACATTTTATAATTATTAAGAGATCAAGAAAAATTATTCTTAGATTGAAGGATACAACTTTTTTTCATATAGTATAATATTATAATTTCTTCTTTCTGCAAATTAAGAGTGGTATTATTTAATCAAAATAATTGAAAAGAAAAAATTCATTTTCCAAGAATGCCGGTGTATTGTGACGTTTTGTAAATGTCATAATATGAATAATATTACACAATAATGAATATCAATATTACTATAATTATATCGAAATGTAATCGATAATCACTATGACGGTATAAAAAATATCGATACTTTTAGTGAAAATGTTCAATACTATTGGAAACACAATAATAATGATCGTGCATTTCTTCGTGCATGAATTCCATTCGTTTGAAGAAAAATCTACTAGACTTCGAGAAACGCATTGCGAAAACATATTTTAACTGCGACTACAAAGTTCTCCGTTCTAGTTTAATATCGAAGGAAATATTGCGGCATATATGCTGTTCCACGTTTCCCAACTGCAAATGTTTAAAGTAAAAATGGAAATCAGAACAATTAATTAATAAAGTTATACCTCACACAAAATTACACAAAATTAGAAAATTATATATTTTTAATAAAACAAAATAGGTATACCCCACACAAATTGACATATTTTTTAGAATTTTATAAATACTATACTTCACTAAAGGTAATTTCACTAAAGTATAATACAATTATTGTCCTCACAATTAAATTAAGCAAATATATTATGTATGATACAAATAAACATTAATTGAAATATAAAATTTATCTTAATAATATATCATTATATATATATTATTCTGCATTTATCTGGATGTTTGTAAGTTCGACGGAACGTTCCAATACATATACAAATTGCATATGTATACAAATGCATATATATACAAATTGATTTGGTGCTTTTTTTTAACCCCTGTCTACCATGTTGAACCTTTGCAGGAAAAATTGATTGCATGAACTATATTTTTTTAATTTAATGTTAGTCTTCTTCGCAAATAATAAGGAAAAATAATAAATAATAATAATAATATAAATAAAACAAACAATGTTTTTGATTTATAATAATAAGGACTAATAGAAATTTAATCAATAGTTTAATATGGTATAATAACCAAAAGGCAAACAGCATTTTACACAAAAAAAAAACATAATTCACTCGAAGGTTATTCTTATTACTTAAAATTATACATAATAATACACATGTGTATCAGCATATTTGTATTGTATAATATTATACATTATACTACTTTATTGCTTCTACCTTTTATTTTTGTCACTATTGTGTGCGTAACTCACTTCACTCAAAAAAAATTATTTTTGTTTTTTTTTTGTTTTTTTTTGTTTTTTTTTTTATTATTTGCTGTATCTGTATTCAGTATGTTCTATATGCTCCATTCCAAAAATATTATTTGATTTTCAGTGTTAAGTGTTCACTGTTCACTTCACTGTTCAGGTTCACTGTTCAATCAATAGAACTTGATCGAAGTAGAGTAGGATAATTAACTCTACTTCTACGCCGGATAATAAAACATTGTTTTTTTAAATTGAAAATTATTGATGAAAATGTTTTTGTATTTTTTGTAAATTTTACCAATTTAGATACAAAATTTTGAATATTTTTTTAAAAATAACACAATACCACAATAACAGTTTATTCATATAGCAAAATAAGATCCCTATACAGTATACAAAAGACAAAATTTATATGAAAATAAGATCCCATTTTTAAATTTGCTCTCCCGGAGGCCTCAATAACGCTAATACGGTATAATTTATACCAAATGGAACCCAACTAACGAATTATAACTAAATGGAAGTGAGTACGAGTATACCATACAAAAATACAAACATTTTATACAAATTTGTTGGTATGGTACTTCTTTTTCTGTTATATAAAAAAAAAAGATTAGTGTTAGGCCAATATAAATATAAATAAAAATAAATAAAAAGTGATATAAACATAAGTACTGTAATTTCGGAATAAAGAATCTAATGAAAGAAAAAAAGAAACTAGGATTTATTTTGCTTCCGTCATTTATGACGGGTTACAAAGATAGTAAGTTAATATTGTATTGTATTCATATTAAAATCATTAGTATAAGTTCTTAAAATTGTGTATGGATAAAAATAAATAAATAAAAAATAAATAAAATATAAACACTATACAAAGTACAATTTCTAATAAATGCACATAATATGACAACATATAATAATTTACTATATATTAACAGTAAACCCCCACCAAATTTCAGAAATTTTATAAATATTAGCGATATTTTTAACTGACCTCATAATCATTTTAATTATATTTAAAATATTATAATATCGGTTATAATTAAAATAAAATACAATAAAAATTGTTTTAAATCAACGAATTGACATTCATGTACGAATACAAATGTTTAATACTGTATTTATTATTCAGTTTTATTTATTTAATTAAAATAATAAAATTATTGAATAATTTATTAATTTTTTATGAAGAATATACAAAAAGCCAAACATGTACAGCAAAATAATTACAGAGAAGAAATTAAAAAAAAAGGAATTATATTATTATTTAAATAAAATAATATAGTATTTAATATAAATTTCAGTATTCATTAATTTTTAATTAAGAAACTATGATTATAAATTAAGTTTTAAGAAACTATGATTAACAGAAATAAATCTAATTAAAAATACATTATTAAATGGATGGCTAAAGTAAACCTATATTAAAGATTTTTTTATATTTTTATTTTTTGGCACCCGAAGAACAGATTTTTTAGCTGTTGTTTGACTTTGCAAATAGTTTTGTATAGCCAATCAATCACCGTGTTGTTTACGTTTGATTTCCCAATAATTATATCATATAGAATTAAGAAGTCTATTTTTAGAAGATTTGTTTTGGTAAACTTAGATTATAAAAAATATGATTTTTTCATTTGTTTGGTAAAGTAGAAATCAAGACAAAAAAAATCGCTCAATAACTGGCTTTTAAATTAAAACGATCTTTTAAAAATGACATTTGAATTTTACAAGGTATATATTATTCGATACTCAATCACTTCACTGCTATAGAATTATAATCAATTTGTTCATTATGTATAAACTTGTGTAGAAATAATACCATTTTAATTTCAATTTTGTAAAACCACAAAATTAAATTTGTTAAATGTGGTGTACTGTCATTCCTACAAATCAACAAATATTTCCTACTAACTCAAAAATTCAAAGAAAGTGAATCTAACTGACTGTAGAAATTGGCATGGTATCACACAATTGAACTCAGTTATAACAATATTATCACTCATCATCCATTCAAGAATAAAAAAAATTATAGAACATAATAGATTCTGGAGAACCTCAAAGAAGAACACGCCAGATTCAGAAAAGGACAAGGGTGTACTGAGCAATCTAGTACATTAAGAATGATTATACTCCAGGCACTAAGGGAAGACATAGAAAATCGATTAAAATTAGTCAGAATGAGCTTAAGAAGATTGTGGGCTGCGTGAAGGCAACCACACATCGTCATGGGCATGAAACATGGGCATTTTTTCAATATTCGAATCCAAAGCTTATATAAGAGTTTGACTATCCGCGAAGATGATAATTTTACTTTTGTTTTGGTTTCCTAAGCACGATTGAGTATTTTAAGTTAATAACGAGTAGCTTTGCTTAAAATACACCATTAAGGATATTTAGGAAAATACAGTGAGACTTTGATATTTTTATATATTCAGAGAGAATTCCTGCGACTATTCCGCTATTTTTTTTTTAGGCCTTCGAACACATTTTAGGTTTTATCAGGCCATGTTTTAATACTAGTTTTTTACAAAATAATGTTTTTTAATAATACTTACAACATTTATAAATTTTTACATAAATTTAGTAATTATTACAAAAAGAGCAATAACAAATTAAAAAGAGATATCATTAGTTAATTTAAAATAAGAGAGAAAAAAAAAACAAATTTACAATAATTATTCTTTCTAGTTTTACTTGTAAATACGAATGTACATTAAATTATATTTTATGTTTATTTTTAGATGTTTTTAACATTTTTCTTTTTGTTTATATAAAGTTGATTTAAGCTAACTAAGTCCAAAATATGTTTTAAAAAATTTAAAATTTTGTCAAACATTTTTATTTCCTTTAAAAAATTTATAATATTTTAATTTATTAACCGTTTAATTTACTGCATGTTTCAAAAATGTGTCTAATATTTAAATTTTACAAATACAATTAGGAGAGTTGGTTTTTTCAAAAATATAGCTATGGGTAATTCTAGTGTGTCCTATTCTAATGCGTGTAAGCACTATTGATTACTTTCTACTAAAGAAATTTATAGTTGACCCATCTTGTGTATTGCTTTTGATTGCCCTTAATTTGTTTGTTATTGGGGTCTCTGTCTAGATTTTTTCCCATTATCTAATATTTTTTTATTACTAATTGTTTTATCGTCGGCTGCATGCTTGTTTGATCCATACGACAAAAAGTCATATTGAGAAAAATGAGTTTAAAGTTTGATAGACAATAAAAAAGAAAATGTTCGATAAAATTTTTTCAAATTTGGCCCACCTTTGTACATACCCCAAAACTATGCTCATACAATTATTTTTAGACTAATAACTCTTGATTTGCTCATTTTACAAAGAAAATTAAATGTTCACTTTTGATCCATATCCAATTTTAAAGTGAATTTAGTTTTTCATTGTATGACGTGGATCAAGGGTGCCGCACGTGGATCAATTAAGCGGGCATTTCTTGAAGTGGAAAAGTTCTAGTATATATTCACACAAATAAAATCCGCATAAATAACATACGATACTGTTTAATTTTTAGTTTTTATTAAATAAAACAAAAAGTACATATTTCAACAGAAATTAAAAACAGCTTTCATAGCAAAATCTTATTCTAAATATTACGTAGTAACAGTCTTTTATTGATATTTGGTTAATAACATTATTAAATGAAATCAAAAATAACAAATTAATTTATCTTAAAGATAATTTAGCTTTAATTTTAACTAAATAAATATTTTTGTACTTAGGTATGTAATTTGACTTCTTTGAAGTAATTGCAACTTCCACAGTCATTATCTTGTGTACTTTGTGTTTGAAAAGGTATATTAATTATTTAAGCAAAGCATTTGAATAAATTACGTCTTCACGAGGAAGATATTTGAGTAAGTCCTTTATGTCACTGATTTTTTTTTTGTCAATTTTGGACGGCTTCGAAGTAACAGGCTTAACGTTAAACAAATTTTTTGGTGTTGGGAGGATCTTCTTTGATGCCTTCCTATTTATGCTAATACAATCATAGTCCAAATCCAAAAAGGATGTTTTATATTTAATAGCAAAAAAGTTCATCCTTTTCATATAATATGCATTTTATTTTTTAAAATGGAACCTTGCTAAATTCTAATTTTGCGGCAGAGATAGAAAAAAATTTCAAATCGTGATGTCTTGTCATCTGAATTACTTTCAAACAAATTTTCTTTGACTGTGTATTCCGTTGAGTAACTTTACAAGATGCAAGGGGCTATGCACTTCCAAGTTTTTTGAATTCCTGTCAATATACCGTTTGAATATTTCGTTATACTGCAACCTCTTATATACTTTATATGTACGCTCTTTATATATACGGTAAAATGGATTATGTATATAAATAAATGTAAATGAATCAAATTGACATTAAGAAAAACAGTTTATTTTTTATCCATGTGCATTGCAAAATTTTATAGCTTATTACACTAATAATGGTTGTGGATCAAAATTGAATTGAAAAAAAATTATAAATTAGTGATCCATGTGTATTATACAATAACGTGGGTCAAATAAGCACATATAATTTTAATAGTGGATATTTCATATATTTTGTGATGCAAACGCCAAAATTTTGGATGTACAAAAAAAAGGGGATGTGGATCAAAGTAACCTCTCATTATCGCAAAAATTATTACATATAGAAGAAAACGGGTAAGAGAGAAAGAAAGAGCGTGTCGCAAAACCCCAAGAAGTGTTCTTATGTCAAAAATGCCAAAATGGCGTATGGATCAAACAAGCATGCAGACGACGTTATGTCTTTATAATGAAATGAAAAATTATCATCTAAATTTTGTTTTATAGATTCTTTAGCAAGTGTGCCTACCTCTTCGTTGCCGATAATTTGCATGTGGCTTGGAATCCGTATAAGTTTTATCTGTAGAAAATAATAAATCTCGTATTTTTAAAGCAATTGGGTGGTTGGGATACATTTGTTTCAAAATTGACATAGAGCTAAGGGAGTCACTACAGATTAAGAAATAATCATCTTCGTGATTGACAACATATTCAATAGCTTTGTATATGGGATATAGCTCCGCTAAGCATATATTTGTTTGCGATGTAAGGTGGAATTTGCTAAAGGTATTATCATGCTTAAAGGCACTTTCTGTTTCACCACAGATTACATAGTCGTCTGTAAAAATTTTGTGGTAACCTGCATATATTGTTTTACGATTTCATTGAAAATTGATCTATATTTGTCAGGTTGTGTATTTCTTTTTCGGTCTTCAACGCGGCGTAAATCTATTTTAATTTTTGATACAAGCCAAGGAAGGTGAATTTCAGTTTTTTGTTTGCCAAAATTTTTAATTTCCAGAACTATAATCTCTTAATTTTTCGAGTAGTTGTACGTACGAGGGTTGATAACTTTTCTTTATAGTATCTAATTTTTTGTTAAGTACATTAGTTTTTTATATACTGGGTGTTTATTGTTACTAAGCACCTTAAAAGTATAATTTAGAGATTGTTTTTCTCTTCTTAAAGTTAAGTTAAATTATCCTGCATCAATCATCATGCTTGCAATTGGACTTTTTCGGAAATCTCCGGTGCTAATTCTAATACCTGTATGATGTTTGACTATCTTTAGGGAGTTTTTATTAGCATTACTATACAGAAAACTTCTAGTATTGGTAAAATTATTAAATTGTGTAATCTTAACAATAATTTCCGGCCACCTCTCATACCTGCAATGCATTTTTAATAAATTTAAATTTTTTGTTAAATTATTTCTTTCATATGAGCCCTTCAGTTAAGTGTGCAGTCCAAAATCATTCCTAAAAATTTATGTTTATCAATATAGATTAAATTTGAGCCATTCATAGATAAGTTTAGGTAGTATATATTTTTACGCTTTTTCGTGAAGAGCATAGCTTTTGTTTTTTTTTAAGGAGAAAGGTAACCTGGTCTGTTCACTCCAGTTTTGAATATTGGTAAGAGATTGCTGTAATTTTTTTTGGATTTTCCTTAAGGATTTGGAGTGACTCCATATAACTATGTCCTCACAATATAATGAAAATTTTATGGATTTTTAAAATGTTTGGTTATTGTATTAATTATAATAATAACTAGGGGCCACTGTTGAGTAATTATATTTCAAGTTGAAGTCAAATTTAAAGTTTTTAAAAAACAGTAATTTACATACTGACATAGACTTCTCATTACAAAGCCGAAAACACTCATATTTTAATGAATAGCTTTGGAATTAGTATGTTTTCGTTAAAAAACATAAATACCTTACTTCTCATTTTCTGTTTCGTTTCTACCTGTTTCTTAATGTATTTGGCGAATAATAAAACCATATGATTAAAAAAAATTCAACTGTGTGCGCATTTTTGTTTTATACACAATCTTATATCGACCTATCCAAAGTAAAGTATGACAACTCAGAAAAGTCAATTTTACAGGAGAAGCAATTTAAAATTTTATCATATTTGAAATCTATTTTAAAAGCATTAATTGATGCGTAATATGATCCAAATTTTTGTCAGCATATTATTTTAAGGCATATTATTAATTTTTGCACTAGGTTTAATTTCAAAATTAGTCAAGTTCGAGATATTTGAATTGTACTAGTTCTATTTTTACCCTTGTTTTTTATTAACATAATAACATCTTGAGATGTAATACTTTAACATGGAATAATTGGAAAACAAAAGATCGATAAAGCCTAGATGTCATAGCCTTGCTGGGAAAAATAATTCCGTACTATGTTATATCTCTCAACGTAGTAAAATTACATGGATATTTATACTGGATTTTTAATACATCTCTTCATATAATAGTTCGAGCTACCTGGTTTTACATTAATAATTCTACAAAATGCTATAAATAATACATAAAAGTTTTGAGTTGTAGTGTTAATTTTAAGTCAGTATAAAAAAGTTTAGGTACATTTTAAGAAAAATAAATTTTATTATATTAGCAGCAAAAATTAATAACATTAAATTAACAGAAATCCATTTCTTGGAAAGACAAAGCTAAAAATATCTATTTCAATCTTACTTAAAGTTTGCATACTTTTTACTAACTTTAACTTTTTTTTATCACATGTTCATTTTAATTTTGGTCACATATAGGTAGTTAATTTTAATTTTATGTTACATACAATAGATCACATTATTAACTTTAATAAAAAATTTAGTTTCATCAATTTAATTTTCAGATTTTAATTCTCCTTTTCTGTTTCTGAATCATGTGGGTCCTCAAATTTAACTTTACTAATTGGTAAAATTGATTTTCATTACAAATATATTCTTTTTTTTGGCTCGTTTTTTATTGTTTAAATTTATAGCATTGTATTCATCTTTTAAATCATATTTGCTTACTAGGCTCCATTAAACCTTTTTTGAATTAATGTCCTTATCAAAATGTAAACATTGCGTTCAATTCTTAAAATTATAAATTTCGTCTTCCATTTCGGACCATTTCTATAACCATGTATGGTTTTTCAGTTTTTTTTTTACCATTATATTTACATAAACCATTGACTAGGTACATATATTTGCTTCCCTTTTTTTCTCTTTCTATATTGGCATGAGCACTATCAGCTTCGTTTTATGTTTGGCCTTGCTCTAAAAAACGGTGTGTTACATTTATACTAACGGTTTTGCAATCTCATTGACCTCATTTACAGTTCTTTTATGTCTTCCTCTTGAATCAGGTAATAAAATTCCAAGATGATTCTGAAGTTTCTTGAAAGCAGTTGTTATGCACTGCTTATTAGTATTCAAAGTATTCATAAACATTAACTGGCTAACCCGAATCTCCGCTATGTTTTCACTGTTTTTCTTTTTTAAAAAATAGTTTCTTATAAATTTTCTATTTATTTTTGGATTTAGTGTGCAGGTCTTTTTGTCAAATGTTTTTGTACGCTCTAAAATAAATTGCCACTGCATCAGCTTGCTACCTAATTTCCAAAAACTATCAAAAATCTTAAGACATTCATCAAATTAAAATTTTTTATAACTCTTCAATTGGCAAAAACTTCTATCCTTTAAGAGTCGAGCAGCTCTAATTTTTCCTTCAGTTCACTTATATTCTAAAGCAAAATTTAACGCTTTTTTAGGCTTATTTCTGTCTCATTGATCTGGAAAAGATTTATTTACTTATGAGAATTGTTTATGACAAGTCGCAATTCGCGCCTAAAAATCCATGTAAGAAAGAGACAACCCGAATTTGACGTAAAAAAAAATTTCTCCACAATCAGTTAAAAAAATACAAACGGTAAATACAATAGATGAATTGAAACATATGTTATAAATAAAAGTATGACAAATCGAAATGTATTACTAAAAAAAACAAAAATTTACCTTAAAGTATTACATATCGCCTTGTCTAATTGTTTTTTATGTTTAATTTGACGAGAATTAATACAACTGGACTTAGATTACTTTTGCTCGGAATATTTTTCAGTTTTTAGTTTTTGTTAAAATATGTTTATGAGCATAACTTCTTTAATTTTACAGCGATCGCTGTCAAATTTTGATAGGTTATAGATTGGAATATGGGCAATCTGATGTATACCATAACTCAATTTGCAGATAAGTCGAGTTGTCATACTTTACTTTGGATAGGTCGATATAATTATTACATATATTAGAAATTCATTAAGGACTTAAGGAGTAGCAAAATCGAAATAAAATAAAAAGGTGTCTACTGCGCAGGATCTTAAATGCTTGTCAATTATAATTATAGATATTGTAAACAAGGTTACACTTAAAATGGAATCTTGCGGGACTTCATATTTTCATATCGGTTTCCATAATTTTTTCTTCGGAGAAGGTATTACCTATACCATAACTGGAAAGTTCTATGGCTAAGAAAATTTTTGACAAAAATCACTATTCCGCAGTTTATTTTTCGGATCTGTCAGTGAAAATTACAACGTTATTTTTTGTTTTCAAATTTGTCCTAGAAGGAAAACCGATTCTAGGTGGAAATTCAATTTTGGAAGTACAACATATTTATGTAATATATTATAAATATTTTCTACTTCACTTGTTTTTTGTTTCTTGTAAAATAAACTAAATAAAAATTAACTATATTTTGTAAGATACTAATTATTGTACGTTGTTAATTAACTAAATTTGAACTATATACTAGACGGTTGTTGTCTACAACCACTAAATTAACTATTATCATCACCGTCATAAGTTTTAAATAAACAGAAAAGAAAATTATAATTTTAAATATAATTTTTTAAATTATTCTATTAATCGAGGCAATGCAAGAATGTATAAATATGTACACATGAGTGTATATGAGACTTATATACAGACCGCCCTTTCCACGAATTCATATTTTATTTTTATTTTTCTATTTTTGTAATACAATTTTTTTTTGTTTTTATACAACTACAAAGGATATCACAATTTTTTTATGAAAGTTACTATGTATTATACTATTCTAACCTTTTATTAATTTTTGATAACTTGTGAATAAATTTTCACACCTTAATTTTTTTATTTTTAAATTTCTTTAAAATAAAACGAATTATAATATTAGAAGAAGAAGAAGAAGAAGAAGAGCGTACAAATAAATAAAAATCATGATTTAATAACAAAAATAAGAAAATAAAAATAATTACAATTTATTATTATGAATAATAAAGGTGAAAATTCAAACAAATACAATAACAAAAACAACAATAATAATAATAACAAAAATTGCAAGGTCATGACTTTAAACTATTGTATATAGTTAAAGGTGTTGATTTAAATTTTAAGAATCAATGATATTCAATAAACTGATGATAATGATGATGATATTGATTAAAATGATGATGCTTAAAATAATCCATGGAACTATAGGTAGATAGATATATATAATGTGAATTTAAACCATTATGATGATTTGTTGTTGATTATTTATTTTTCTAATGCTTTTATTAAAGGTATTAAAAGGTGTAAATGTTTTGTCATAGGTATATAATATCATTGTTACAAGCATTAAAATGAATTGTAATGGTCTTCCTTTATTTCACTATTATTAGCTATTACTATTATTATTATTATTATTATTATTGTTCTTATATACATAATAGTAATTATTATTATGTATATAGTATTATTATTATTACTATTATTTTAGATATCTAATTTGAGATCATCGTGTATTAACATGCTGGGCAAAGAAATTGCTTTTAATAAAAAATAAGATATTTCCGGATAAAATGGAACACCTCGATTTTTTGAATTTGATTTACTTTTTTTTCTATCCTTCATTTTATTCAATTAAAAATTAAAATAAAAAATTTGTCTTCTAATGCATCCGCCCATTAAAATTAAAATGCATTCTTTCAGATTACATTTTTTGTTTTATAGTTTTATTCAGAATTTTTTTTCAAAAAAATATTAAATTATTTATGCTCATTGTAAAAACTAATCAAAGATGATTAAATTTAGTTAAGAATTTTTAACTTCAAATGTGACACGCTCAAACACCGGAACAAGTTATTTCTACAGTCTCCAAATATAAATGTTTGTGTAGACGCATAATGACCAATTTAGAAATGATATTGAAAAATAATATAAGGTCGGAAAAGCAGCATATATTAATCTCAACATCAACAGACGGGTATTTTTTTTTACAATAATAGAAACTAAAATTGGAATAAAACACATTTGAATTAAGATTGAAGCCAATTTTACTTTTCATTTCAGCATTGACAATTTTGTCTCATGGAAAGACTCACGCCACAACAACGTTGAAATTCATTATCAAAATCAGTGTTCTATTCGTGAAACTTATAGAGTACTTCGTGAAATTTACGGATTACATAAGCATCCATCAGAGCCGATTATTTGTCCAGCTATCGATAGATTTTAATTTTTTCTACTAGATGCAACAACAACAACAAGGCAAATAGCTGTACGTACAGAAGAAAATATTGGTAATATTGGCTGTATAAGAGCTGGTGTGGATGAAGATCCACATTTGTAGACGTTAGCAACAAGTTCATCTTGGCCTACAACCATACATCGTTACCATCTACGTTATTGACGAAATAAGGGTTGAATACTCGAAAAGATGATCCAAAATCGGTCTAACGGAATGCGAGTTCAACCTATCTGTTATAACTCCAAATTAACTCGAAAAATCCAACAATCATCTTTCTGATAAGTAGCCCCTAGAAACGCTTGAAGTTGATCCACTTATAATAAATAATCCTTAATAAATTCAGTAGATTTCATTGAACCCTCAAAAATGCACCGTATTGTGTGATTTTCACGTTGGAGGCATCATCGATCAATATTTCTTTGAAAAACGTTCCTATAACTAATGTTAAAGTTAATGTTGTTCATTACAGATCAATGATCAATGATTTTTTGTTTCACAATTTTAATGATATCGACCCGGAAGTATGTTTCTTCCAACAAGATGGTGCTATACCTCATACTGCTACCGCAATAATTGATATATTGAAAGAAAGATTTGGTGATAACTTTATTTTAACTTTAATTGGTATCCTAGGTCATGTGACATAATGCCACTGGATTATTTTCTTTGCGGTTATGTCATTGTTTTACGCTGATAAACCAGAAACAATAGAAGCATTGGAAGCCAACTTAACCTCTGTTATGGACGAAATAAGGGTTGAATACTCGAAAAGTGATCCAAAATTGGTGTAATGTTTTCTGTTTTATATATTGAGTTGTTATTAATGTGTATACCTAAATCCTAACATTTGGTTATAAGGCAAGATGTGCCAAATTAATAGGCTCTTAATACATGTTATGACGAAACAACATGTTATGTTTAACAATAGAGAGTTGCAATGTAAGCATAAATTATTGTTTTGTTTGATTTGCGGTAGGTCTGTTATAAGTGTACTACATTGGTCTAACAGAATGCGAGTTCAACCTAGCTGTGATAGCTCGAAATTAACTCGAAAAAAAACCAATTTGTTCATTCCTATCACAACTAAACCTACGCGTAGAAGATTTTTTATGAGTTAAGTTAGTAATTTTCATTCCGCGATTTTTCCAGTGAACAATATTTCATTTCTCACTTCACAGTCTAGTAGAGGTTGTTGCTTTGGTAAATAAAATAGCGATTTCAATACAGATTTTGTTTTATTTTATTATTTTTAATTATGTTTTTATTTATTTAACAATTTAACTCAAAATAGCACATTATGTCTAAAATTAAGTTCATAAAGTATGTAAGTTTTATATTATTAAGCCCAGAAGTTTGGTAGTGGTTATATTCTTACAATTATTCTAATATTGAAAATCTCTAAAGCATTCTACGTGAGGGCTAATACTTGATTTAGAAATAAAAAGTATTTCATTAAAATATCCATAAATCGTATGTGCTTTGAACCTAGGCAACATAATATATAGTCACTTTATCAAAGTAGTTTTCGTAATTTCCGTTTCAGTTTGACCACCATGCACCATTGCACCATTGAACACTTATGATGTTAACTTCAACGTTTCTCTGACTGCTTCAACTGTCTGTTTGTTTCCAAATCTTCGTGTAAACGGTTTTGTTTGTGATGCAGGCGATGATGATAAGCATTCTAATGATATTCGATTTTGAGTGTTTGAACTGTGTTACCCCTATTTTTGCAAAACAAGGCTTACAGCTTATGAAAGGAAAAGTCAAATTTCCCTTTAGTGATCATTTATTTTAATTATGCAAATATCGATATTTCAGAAGCAACTTACTTCCTTCATCCGTGCTTGAGAACACTCTTCATTAGTGCTTGCGACTAAGCTTTACGAATTTTATAAACTTTGACTAGTCTCATATATTTCAGCACCCAAATTATTAAAGGAAAAAATCATTTATTATTGGTAATCTGACACTACAGCTCTATAACTGTAATTATCTGACTTTATAACTCAATAACGGCTATTTTCAATTTCAATTAAATTTTTTAAAATAATTATATTAGTATAATCAATTACAAAATTTATTTTAATAACAACAATTCTATTTTATTTATTTTAAACACTGTCCAACAACTAGTAAACGTTCAAACATTTTGATTTACACACACCGCCAATAGATTTTGTAAATCAAAATTAAAACATTTTTAATACCCATAATAATTTATATTTATGTTAATTTTCATTTATTTCTTATTAAAAATATTTTTCCTTAATATAATGTTTCGGTACATAAAATCCTATCATCAGCCATTGGCTATGCCAATTAAAAAATTCAATGTCAATTAGTTAATTTAGATTATATAGAGAAATAACTAAATATTTTTTTTTAATTTAAATGCAAGAAATTCAAAATAATCAAAAACATTTAAAATACAAAATAAATGCATTTAAAAAAATATATACATTTAATTTTACTTGCTGTCAAAATACTTAACAAATAAACAGAAATTGAATCCATTAAAAATGAAATTGAAAAAAATTAAAATTAAATAAAATAAAAAAATTAACAAAAAACAGATAATCAAATCACTTGCAATTATTATTGGGATTTAATAAATAAAAATCTTAATTGTATAATCAATTAAAAAAAAAAAACAGTACATAAGAGAAAAAAATAACACATCCAATGCAGACAATTTGTTGATAATATTTTAAATCTCTATCTCTGCCAAATTAATATTGCAACACAACAACAAAAATGTAAAAAAAAAAACAAAACAAAATTTAATAAAAGGAAACAGAAATAAACTAAAATTTATTGAATAAATTACGCCCATCAAAGTCGAGAGACTTTCATGGTCATTTAAGCACTTAAAGAAGCCCTAAAAATCTCATCATACATTCATTATAATATAGGTACAACACATTATTAATATATCTACATATTTTTTATAAAATTTAAATTTATATCCAAACACATACAATAATTAAATTCTTGAATAAATGTAAACTAAATAAAACCAAAAATTTTCATCTTCTGGACATCTTTACAACTCTACAGATACACTATCTAGGTAAATACATCAGAGTAGGTTTGTGAATAAAAATAAAATAAATAAATTCGATTTATATAAACAAAAAAGTAAATAAATTCATATTAAATACCATGATGAAAATCAATTAAATTTACGATTACATATAATAATATAATAATAAAAACTAATTTAATAAACATATATATATATATATATATATATATATACCTATATACAAAATGTATAACGTTGTATAATTTAGTATTGGATTATTATAAATAAGAACATAGTAACATCATGAAAAACATTAAATAAAATAGCACCATCTGAAATTATACAGAATGAAAATTTTATTATTAATCAGTTGTATTCAATATGAAAATTAATATAAGAATTTTTTTCGTGATACGAGTTGACTACAATAATTCAATTACTCCTTAAGGAAGTTATACAAATCAATATAAAAAACCGTTAGGTATGTGTGCATAATCGTTATCATATTATGGAAAGCTGGACAACCCTGATTGTACAACAAAATCTAAAATCTATTCTAATCAAATTCATCCATTCTAATCTAATCTTAGTCAATGTAAATAGGTCATAACCTCCGTTAGGTACGTGTACATACTCGTTATCATATTATGGAAAACCGGGCAACCCTGATTGTACAATAAAATTTAAAATCCATTCTAATTCAGGGCACTTACTGTGTTACTTACTTTAGACTTCGCTAAACGAAAATCGCATTCGAAAATTTGGCACTGTGAAATTCGAAAATCGCACTCGCAAATCGCAATCATAAATGTGTAATGCTACTTTCGAGTAGTTTTTGACATTTTTCATTCGATGGATTTTAAGATGTGTTGTGATAGAGTTGTTTAATAGAACAAAAATAGAAAAGCGTAATAATGTAAATAAAAATATAAAAAGTAATTAAATCTAAATTTATTTTTTTTTATTAAGTAATTAAATTAAATTTAATTTATCTATTATTAAATTTATTTTTATTTTATTTTGGTATAGAATAAAAATCAAATTAAATATCTTAGGTCAAAACAAACTACAAGGCCATCGCAGTTCCAAACGGTAAATTTTATGACTGCTCATCCAAATTTCTAGCACATTGGGTCTATCCCTCAGTGTTCTTCTTTGAAGTGCATGCACCTTATTTTCTTCTTCTTCCCTATCGCTAAAATAAATAGCTGCATAAACATCCATTTTATTTTTATTTTTAATATTAATATTAAACATTAAAATTTTTTTGAAAGTAAAACAAAATTTGACAATAGCAGGCCATACACCACAAATTCTTACTCGCGCGCAAACTTGTACACGAAAGTGTGAGTTTTTCCTGCAATCTTGCGTGGCATGTTATTTACCCATACACTGTACACACTTGCCTGCGCGAATACTGTTCGTTTTAAAGCTTTAAGTTCATGCATACAAATTGTTATTGTAATTAAAATTTTAGAGTAGCGTGTCGCATGTTGTAAAATTTGAACACTCCAAATTCAAATCGAACAGTTTTCTGGTTATTTTAATCATGAGTGCAAGTAAAGTAGCTTTTGCTTTAATTAAAAAAAAAAGTAAAATTTGACAAAAACAGTGGTTAAAAATTTAAAAAAAATTATAGTGACGTAAATTACTTAAGCAGTTAAGACAAAAAAATCCAGTAGATTTATATAATTATTTGAGAATGGATGCGGAAATATTTGATACTATTTTAAATTTGGTCAAACCGTACATCCAAAAACAAAATACACAAATGAGAGAAAGCATATCGGCGAAGAACGGCTTATAGCTACTTTAAGATTTTTAGCAACTTGCCGAAACTATGAAGACTTAAAATTTTCAATGGCCATTTCAGATCAAGCCTTAGGTCGTATTATACCTGAAACATGAAAAAATTATTTTCGAAGTGCTTCGTAAAAAATATATGAAAGTAAAACAAATATGAGCAAATATGAACTAACATAAAAAAAACGTTCTTTCGCACACGTATTAGGAATGTACACGATTACTTTCGCGCAAGCATTTGTGTGTATGGCTTGCTAATGAAATGACAAATTTAAAAATTTACAATGGCAGCACTATTTTCGAATGAAATACACGGTACCAATTGAATTTCGCATCGCAACTTAAATTCGCAAATATTTCCGTTGCGAATTTCTTACACAGTTAAGCGCCAGTATTTAGCATATACCTACGTTATGATAAAAATAATTTTTTTAGCCCAATATTTATCGACATCTAATTTCTTTTTTCCCAAAATTTAAAAAAACAACCTGATAAAAATCGACGGAAAATATTTTATAATATGAAAATGTTATATAATTAAATGCTAGCGAATCCAAGCGGAATATCTGCAAAGAAAACATTTAACAAAAATTGCTTCGTGTGTTAATCCTTTTTTAAATGTAAATGTATGTGTATATGTTATTTTGTTATTTTCTGAGTTATCACTTTGACTGCGGTTGTGTTAACAAGTAAAATAACTAAAATGCTAGAACAGTAACTGATCCCGATACCTGAGAACGAAAATGGATATATCCACTAATGATACATTGGCCAACAAGGCCATTTGGCAAGGCGTTGGTGATTCCTATCGTATTACTATAATGTGCTACAACTATAATAATAATGTAGCATGATATTAGTTATAATATTGTACTTACAACTTTCATGAATGTGTACTATAATATAATCTGAATGAATAGACGGTCACTTTATTCATTAAATAAAATATAAAAAAAAAATTTAAAATCTTTAAATTAAATTTTTTTTTTTTATATTTTACAAAAAAAAAATTTTCATTTAGTAAAACAAACCAAACAGATCCAAATTAAATCAACATCTTTACTCCCTTATCTCTGTAACCTTCACATCTGTCTGCCAATTTCTTAAAGAACAGCTTCTTCATCAGACAACTTACAATACAATAATAATAAGAATAATAATATAATGATAATAACAATAATAACCGTGGTCAAGTTGAGTTTTGTTGTTTTGTATAGTAGATTTGTATGTATACAATATATACATAGAGGTATACCCTAATGTTAAAATCATATTAAAATTGTTGCAGGTCCATTGACTACAACATAACTAAATTACTAAATATATAAATCCCTACAATATATTTATTATATCTTATATTATTATAATATTATTATACCATAATATATGTAGTAATCTAGTAGTTGTGGTGTGTTCATTTGTATATTATCTATATTTTGAACTCCTCCTAGATGAGGGGGAATGCATAAATAATTGTAAATAAATTTTGATTCGGTTATTTGTTTGTATTAAGAGTTTGAAAACCATGATATTTTTCTATAGATACCACTTGATGTTTGGTTAGAATATTGTATTTTTATAATATAATAATTATATATGTACAATATAGGTACGTATATAATCTATAACGTGAATGGTTTATTTTCCTTTCCTTGATTAACATTTTCATTTTATTACTTTTGTACATCAATAATGTTCAGTTTGTGTATTACAATTCATGATTAAAATAATGTTGATTGATTCTGATGATGATGATTACTAATAATGATGATGATGATGATAATCGATGATGATTCTGTTACTTGCTTGTTGTATAATCAGAAATTATTATTGTTGTTGAATGCACTTCAGTTAATAATCTTACAATTTCTTAATAGTTCTTCATTGTATAGAACAAAAAAAGGGTGGATTCGCCAAATGAAAAATTAATTGATCATTTAGCTTCCAAATACACAGGTCGATCTCTATATACAAACATTATAATATTTTAGTATTCGATGGTTTTTTTTTTTTTATTTTTTTTTTTTAATATAATAGCAAAGCTTTATGTTAATTTGTTTGGGATATAGAATTTTTGTCGTTCTGTTTATAACAGACGTTCAGTTGAACACGATATTAAGAAACTTGTCATACCAGATTAAAAAACTTGGGTACTGCTGTTGACAATATTGGAAATGAATTCTATATTGTAAAAAAAAGTTTTTTCTAAAATGATTCATATTCCACATTGTACATAAAAAGGATGATACAATCTAGTCTATTCCATATTCTTTAATATAAGTTTCAAATGCGCAAAAAAAAGAAGAGCAAGAGTCGAAAAAATTTTCGATGCTTTTTATAAACTTTTGGTATACAGTATTGCAAAGATATATTGGAACCTTTTTTTTCCATTTTAGTTATATTTAAAATATTTTTGATATTTTTCGGTTTTCTGAAATTCTGAACTTTTTCTGCTAAACTTTGGTAATAACAAAAAATGACAACAAAATAAGCGTCAAAGTTTTAAATTGTGTTTCATAATGTAAAAACATTATAGCAAAATTTTTACTACGTAGAAATTAAGTCTCAAAAATTAAATTTAAAAACAGTTTAAGGGCATTTTTAAAGTTTAAAGTTTAAGTGTAAGAAATGTTTTTTACCAGTGTGTTAGTCGCGGACTGTTTAAATTGACGGTTTCTCAAATATAGATTTTAGATTAGATTTAGAATTCATTTATTTTCTTAAATACAGATTTTTTTACAAACTAGATAAAACTAAATTTTATCAAAATATAAAGCTCTTAAAACTAATAAACTAATATTCATAATTAGTTCAGCTCTACTTTAGAAATTTTTAAATCGATTTTCTCGACCTCTTCAAACTATTATATATATATATTATTCTGCATTTATCTGGATGTTTGTAAGTTCGACAGAACGCTCCAACACATATACAAATTGCATATGTATACAAATGCATATATATACAAATTGCTTTGGTGCTTTTTTTTAACCCCTGTCTGCCATGCTGAAGCTTTGCAGGAAAAATTGATTGCATGAACTATATTTTTTTAATTTAATGTTAGTCTTCTTCGCAAATAATAAGGAAAAATAAAAAATAATAATAATAATATAAATAAAACAAACAATTTTTTTGATTTTTAATAATAAGGACTAACAGAAATTTAATCAATAGTTTAATATGGTATAATAACCAAAAGGCAAACAGCATTTAACACAAAAAAAAAACATAATTCACTCAAAGGTTATTCTTATTACTTAAAATTATACACAATAATATACATGTGTATCAGCATATTTGTATTGTATAATATTATACATTGTACTACTTTATTGCTTATACCTTTTATTTTTGTCATTATTGTGTGCGTAACTCACTTCACTCAAAAAAAATTATTTTTGTTTTTTTTTTATTATTTGCTGTATCTGTATTCTGTATGTTCTGCATGCTCCATTCCAAAAATATTATTTTATTTTCAGTGTTAAGTGTTCACTGTTCACTTCACTGTTCAGGTTCACTATTCGATCAATAGAATTTGATAGAAGTGGAGTAGGTTAACAAACTCTACTTCTACGTCGGAAAATAAAACATTGTTTTTTTTTTAAATTGAAAATTATTGATGAAAATGTTTTTGTATTTTTTGTAAATTTTACCAATTTAGATACAAAATTTTGAATATTTTTTTAAAAATAACACAATACCATAATAACAGTTTATTCATATAACAAAATAAGATCCCTATACATTATACAAAAGACAAAATTTATATGAAAATAAGATCCCATTTTTAAATTTGCTCTCCCAGAGGCCACAATAACGCTAATACGGTATAATTTATACTAAGTGGAACCCAACTAACGAATTATAACTAAATGGAAGTGAGTACGAGTATACCATACAAAAATACAAACATTTTATACAAATTTGTTGTTATGGTACTTCTTTTTCTGTTATATAACAAAAAAAAAGATTAGTGTTAGGCCAATATAAACATAAATAAAAATAAATAAAAAGTGATATAAACATAAGTACTGTAATTTCGGAATAAAGAATCTAATGAAAGAAAAAAAGAAACTAGGATTTATTTTGCTTCCGTCATTTATGACGGGTTACAAAGCTAGTAAATTAGAATTAAAGAGAGAAAAAATTTACTTTAAAAATTTGATTACCTCAATAATTTTCATTGTACTATAATAATTTAATTGGCAAACAATTTGAGGTTTTAATATATTTTCAGCCTTAAGGTGTTATTTTTAAAATTCAGGTATCCAGGACAAATATTTTTCACTTTTACAAAAATAGCAAAAAAATTTGTCTGTTCTAGTTGAATTGAAGCATTCTGTAAAAATATCAAATATTGAGTCATCATCGTTTATAGCAACATCCAGTGCCGCCAATGAATCCGTATGGCTTCCCTTACTTCTTCTTCTATTTATAAATGATAGCGGTTTGTAATGTTAATAGTTCTTTCAAAAAAAACATAAGCTAAGTTGTACGAATGGTGTACTTTAAATTATCTCTTTTTGAATTTTGATATTATGAAAAATTATAATGAAACTACAATTTAAATCAATGGTCATTTTTAATAATAAATTGTCTTTTTATTCCCCACATACTGATATTATAATATACAAAGCTTTTATTATGCTTGGATTCATAAAGAGCCTATGTGGGCTCCATCTTATGGTAATTACATAAAAAGAATCGAATCTGTTCAGAAGAATATGATTTAATTTTGTTTCAGTAAATTCAATTTCATATTATTGGTTGCATTGTTTAATATAGACTAATTGATATTTATATTTTGAATACAGACAAAATGTAACCTTAATAATGTTTTTTACGATGTTTTATTACTTTATGGATAAATTGACCTTCTATTTTACAATTATATAATATTTACATTCTCACAAAACTAATTATGATCTTTCGAGCCATATTTAGTTTTGCCGAATTGTTTCTTATTGAGTTTCGGTATAGTAAAAATGTCTCTAGGCTAGAAGTCACTAATTTTTCCTCGTAAATAACCAATTTGAAATGCATTAAATTTTTTCTTTTCTAACTTTAACTTTTTTATATTTTATACTTTTTTATTTCCTTTCTTATTTACATGCTCATATTTCTGTATATTATATTTATTTAAATTTTTTTTATTATTAGAATTAAGTTATAAATCTGTAAAGAATCTCTTCCCAATAAATTTAGGCGAGGTGCAGACATGCAATTTTTAGTTTTGCAAATGTTTGATTGCACATTTGTGTTTCATTGAAAGCGCGCATACATAATTTAAGCTAATGAAACACAAATGTGTAATCAAACAGTTGCAAAACTAAAAATTTCTTGTCTGCGTCCAGCCTAAATGAATAAATAAATATCTAAGTTATTAATAAACATTTACTAATGAAAACCGTCACAACAGAAGGTCAAGCAAGTCCATTACAATAGAAAGTCAAACAGTCAAATATATGGAAAGCTTCTCCCACCTAGGTAGCACTCCAACAACAAATGGAGGTACAGAAGTAGATGTCAACAACAGATTTCATAAGGCCAAAGTTGCCTGAGGTGCATTCAGTCCAATATGGAAGAATGGCCAAATAACTAGGAAAACAAAGATAAGAATATGCAAATCAACTTTAACATTTATGTATGGCATCGAAACTTGGATACAAGACGATAAATAAAAACAACATCATTCAAAAACTTCAAGAATTTGCGAACAAGTGCCAAAGATTATTATGCAGAATATATTGCAGAAAAAACATCAGCAATAAGGGCTTATTGCAGTAACAGGTGAAAACCCAATAATGAATCAAATTAAGCTTAGAATATGGAAATGGATATAGGCCACACCCTAATAAAATAACCAGAATGGCTCCAGAACTCTAACAACACATGACGTCGAACTACGACTACTGAACTAACTGGATATGGACAAACTTGGGAAGAAATAAAGATCACTGCGTACAACAGAGAACAATGAAGGAGGCAAGTTTATGTCCTATGCTGCCACCAAGAACAACAGAAAAAGAAATGTTGTAAGCCAAAGCTAATATGGATGTGGAAAGTGTTTACGCAAAGTGTTTATTAAAATAAAACATTGGGACTAGATGAAAAAAATTTAACAAAAAATAATTATTTTAAGGACTTTATTTAAGCCTGCAACACTTCGTATATCCTATTATTGTTGAAAATATTTCTTTTTCAGATTTTCATAATAATGCGTTATTGTATATTGATCCCAAAAAGAAAAATATTACATAGGAAACAAGTCGTGCGATAATTAAAAAAATAAAAAGTAAAATAATAAAATACAAAATTGAATGCGCAATGTGATGTCCTGTGTGATGTTGATGAAATTCATGGAATGTTGAGTAGTTCTATAACAACATGAAAAAATTAAACACCGCAAAAATCATTCAAAATAATACACACCCAAAAGTCCTCCAAATGGTCATTTTCTTCAACCTTGAATTATCTCGTAGAGCAAAAATAAAAAAAAAACAAAACAAAAACAAAACAACAAATTTCAAGCGCTATTTTTTTCTTGTTTTCTACATTTCAAGAATTTAATCAAATCGTGTTTTCACTTAAATTATTCATTCAACATTAATGAAAATTAATTTTTTTTCTTTTTTTATTCTTCTTCTTATTTTTCTTATTTATATTTTATGGTAATATGCGCAAACATGGATATCTAGTGATGAGAATAAAGAGAAGAGAAAAACAAAAACAAAAACCAAAATAAAAATTAATTAATAGCAAGCAAAAGGTAGTGCAGAAATAAAGTAATAAATATTTATTTTTGGTTTTGGTGTCGCCCATTATAAATTAAAAAGTTATACAAAAACAAAAAAAAAAAAGCAAGAAGAAAACAAAAACAAAAATTTACATAATAAGCAGTTTGACAATTTTTCTAGGTTTACTGCACTCGACTTCACTTAAACGAATGTCAGTATATAGTAGAAAATAACAAAAACAAAAACCTACCAACTGAAGATTGCAAAATATCAATAAAGGGATGATTGTACAACTGTAAAATTCCAGCAAGTGAATAATTTTTGAAAACGAAAACGAAATACTGAACAGAAGATATTATTTATAATAGGTGAAGCAATGAAATATTGTCATTCGTTTTGAATTTCTTAGAAAAGAGAAAAATTGCTTGGTTTCTACGATTCTAGTGTAATATTTGATATTTTATAAATTGACCACGTACCTACGGGTTTTTAATTAAATGTTCACAATTCTATTAAATCGAAAATCAACAGCTAGTTTCACACGAAAGTATAAAAAAAAAGAAAAATACTGGCAAAAGATGTGTTCTATTTTTTCTCTTTCTATTAACCTTGATGATTGTGCTATGGGTACGATGCACCTGTTGAAGTTATTGTGATATAATTACGAAATCTTAATACATTTAGGTACACACAAAAAAAATGAAAAACAAAATGAATTGAAATTTAAGATAAATTTCTCTTCTGTATTATTATGTCTCTGTGTAGAGAAAAATAATATGGACGAAATTGGCAAAAAAATTGCTGCGAGTTGAGAAAAAAAAAGTAATATGTAAGGAAATAATAATATAAGTAATGTGTTGATTAAATATGAGATTTCTATATGCAAATATATTGATAAAATGCTACCCGCTTTTTAGGAAAGTTGTCAATACTCAGAAAATCCGCTCATTGCAGCGATTATAAATTAGAATAATTTTAGTTAGTTTTAGGTTAAATTTAAGTTAGTTTTATATAAAAATAAATTGAAGAAGGTTTTGTCTAGCCATTTTTTCCTTAAAACTAAATATTAAAAATAAAAAATTAAATAAAAGTATATAAGTTAAATAAAAAGAATCAAAGGTGTAAATACATAGTATAAGCTCTAACTAAAATTCAGGTACCTATTATGTATTTTGATAACGATTACGATTTCATCGAACGAAATGTCAAAATGCAAAACTGCCATTATGTATTTCGATATCGTTCAGAAATTGTCGATGAAATCGATAAAGTTTATCGATGTAAAATTTTATCACGAAAGAAACATCGAAAGAGAGATTTTGTACAAATTATTTCAATTGAAAAGATAAAATAAAAGAGTGACGCTTGGACACCTGGTGTTTGTTTTATATTTGCGATATTTTTTGGAACAAAAATAAATTTAAAAGTTTAAATGTTAGTAGGTATTTTACTTTATTCTTCATAATTATTTTGTATTGAAATAAATTTTAATAGGATTGAAAGGCCTGCAATATGAAAGTTAGTGTATATAAAATATTTCAGTAATTCTACTTTAATCATAAAAATAATATTTGTCTGACTTTTTTCTTCTAGTGCGTAATAGAATTTGATCCATTTTGGACATAAGTATAAGCTGCAAATTTCATATGAAACTTCCTTAAGCACAACAGAAAAAATTAGCTCTGCTAGTCCGGCATGAAAATCATTTCCTACGCTGCAAATCATTTCCTTGGTACAAGCCCACAAAATCTTAATACGCTGGCCAAATTAATTATATTTGGAATCGACGTGTTACTTATTGGCTATTTTAGTATTTACCCTAATTTTTCTAATAAATCCATAACAGGATATTTTGATCAAAAGTGTTAGTAAAATTAAGTTTTGTAAATAATAACTTATCAATTTCATGTATAATTAATACGTATAATCTTCCAAATCCAGTGGATTAAAATAATCCCGATTATATGTTGGCTTGCTTTTTAACTCTGCAATTTGGTAGCGTTTTTTAGCACTATCAGAAACTGAAAAATTTAACTCTGCCAAAATCATTTTATTTATAAATACTTTTAATTTAATCATTTTTATTTTATTTAAACACTTTTAACACTATTTTTTTGTTTTTTTTTTTTCGTATAATAATTTGAATTTGACAGTCAAAGAATCAAATATATGTCATTTTCATCGTAGATTTGAATTTTACAATGGCAGCATTTTAAAACACTTTTGATCAAATTTTAATCGAAATACATAATGGCACTAACGATTACAATCGAATAACTCTAACGATAACGATGAACGATTCGATGAAAGTCGATCGAAATACATAATAGGCACCTAAACTCTGAAAAACAAAAAACACATAATATTATAATTAAGGCGAAATAAATAAATAAATAAAATAGGATATTTAAAATAAAATTGAACCTCGATTATTCGAGTTGAGTTTACCCCAGAACACTTCGGTTGTTTAAACGTTTTTTTTATTAATTAATTTGATTGTTGCCAGGTTTTCGTTAACTATTAATTTATAATATTTGATTGCAAATATCGACATAACGGAAGCAACATACTTCCGTCATCATTGCTTGTGACTAACTATTTTTCTTTTTTTCGTTTTATATCCCAATCCCTAACAATTATATGGCTCTACTTTTTCCAATAAGTTTATATTAATTTAAATAGCGATGAGTATCAATTTCCTAAATCGTTGTTCAATCTGTTATCTACATGTTCTTTCCAAATTGCTAAGCTTTCGTATGTGTCTTTGCTTATGTGTTGTAACTCCTTTATTGATGATAAATTGGTTTAATCAATTTTATGATGTTCTTCAATATTATATGCTTAACAATTATTGTCGACCTAAAATTGCTGGTACCGTTACTCTCGCTCGGATTCCCTTAAATGTTCTTAGAATTTCACCGTAATAAGCTTTTTAGTTACCCAAATGTAAAGTTTAACAATTTTTGCATTTTTTTATAGGTATAACTTAGTAGAATTACGTTTCGTGCTTAATTAAGTACTTGCAGTATCGTACTTAAATTAAGCTTATACTACAATATCTATAATCTCTACTACAGTATCTACAATATTTGGAGTATTTTATTAAATCAAATTACTGGCTTAACTTATTAAATGTAGAAAACTACTGCTATTGTTATTTCAGTACAGTAGGCCAATCCCCTACTTAGACAGTTTCAAACAGATTAAAAATGAAATATTAGACATTGCCTCGGAAATACAAGTGAAATTAGTAGCTAGAAATCGAGTACGATGGAAATATCAAGTGGAAGGAAGCCCTATGATCCCAAGAGGAGTAAGGAAAAAAAAAACTGCTATTGTCAGGAACTAAGCTTTTTAGGTCGAATGTAAGCTGCATTTTATTTAATTTGTTACCAGATTATATTCTTAATTATTTGTTGTCATTTATTTTATCCCAAATGACAAAGGGTACTAGTACAGGTGGAAAAACCTTAATGCATTTTTTTCCATCATCAACAATCGAACTTGGGACCTTTTGGCTATTTGTTTTTATTTGTTGTCATTTATTTTATCCCAAATGACAAAGGGTACTAACTAGTAAGGTGGAAAACCCATAATGCATTTTTTCCATCATCAACAATCGAACTTGGGACCTTTTGGCTATCAGCCGAACCCACCTGTGCCCACCCAGCATGTTAACCATGATATTTTATTTATCATACCTTGAATACAAATTAATATAATATTAATGCTGTAACATGATGAACATTTCATACGTTATTGAGGTAAGTAAATCGTTAAAAAACTTATGCGGTCTTATCTGTAGTACAGGTCTGCAGTAAAATCCTATTCTATCTTGCTCCTCAATCATTCTGCCCATTCGATTTTGTTGTCATTTAGTATCATTTGTTCAACTAAAATTTGTTTAATTTCGATATTGTTTTAGTTAACTTTACAAATTTGGATAACGATAACCATTATGAAATACAAGTATTGCTTTTATTGGAAAATATCAATATCATTGTGATTGAAGTAATTACTGCCTTATGGAAGTCCTAATTGAAGGCATTTCAATCCACTAAAGTATTGTTTTGTTTGACAAAATAAAAAATAGATTTTTCATATAACCTTCAACAGCTCATGATGATGATATCGTAAATAGTTTATAGTTATAGAAGTAATTAATGCCAAGATTTATCGAATAAGATTAAAAATTGCACAATTAAACAATGATATTCGCATTGAATAATTGAAAAGTCGTAGTATACCATAATAAAATTTTGCGTTATAAATTTATTTATTTATTCAGTGGGTCTGCAGATAAACCTGTAAGCCAACCTTAGGTCTTATATACTTTCGGAATGTTGTAGGTTATTATCTAATATAATATGTACTCAAAATTTAAAAATTGGCAAAATTCTAATTTCATAAAATGACAAATAAAATTTATAAATAATCAAAAAATAAAAGCAATTTCAGTCAGCTCATCCTATCTAACTTATGTATTACAAAATTAAACAAAGTATATTAATTTTATGACTTATAACAATTTATATACAAAAAACATCGAAATTTGTTATACATTTCTTTATTTACAGCCTTGTTCCAACTGAAGTGTGACGGACTTGTTGCCTGTATTAATTTTGATAATGTTTGTTTGCCAAATTTCATCTCAGATACTGTGGTGTATAAGGAGCGATTTCATTAGGGAGAACTGGTATTTGTTTTGAATAGAAGATCTTGTATTGAAATGTCTGTGATTGGATTGTTGGAATAGCATTCGGTGAGAATGTGTTTTATGTGTTTTATAACGAATATACATGTCGAGAGTGGGGTTCTTCTGTTATGTTGCGTAATATATTATTACTAGTGAATTCCCTGTGCAATTGCACATAAGCATCTAATTGCATCTAGAAAATCTATTTGAATGGTTATGTGGTAATAAACTTAAAGTGAATGTGGATAAAATAAAAAGTATGGTTATTAATGGAGGAAGACAAACTGTAATATTGAGCTTAAATATGGGTGTTTACATTGATAATAAATTGAATTTTAATTTGCATGTGAATTTTGTGTATAAAAAGATTTCGAAGAAAATTGGATTTTTGGCTTGTATTAGAGACAAGGTATCGTATGATTGTGCAATTAGCATGTACAACACATTAATATTGCCACATTATGATTACTGCTCATCGGTGCTTTTTCTGGGTGATGCTGGTAGGATACAAGGACTGCAAATTATGCAGAATAAAGTAATGAGAATGATACTACAATGTGATAGGAGAACACATATACAAGAAATGTTAGAGCAGTTGAATTGGATGAGTGTAAAACAAAGATTGAAGTTCAATGCATTGATTTTCATGTTGAAAACAAAATATGAAATATATCCGGAATATCTGAGGAGAAATTTAGCATTCATATCAGATAGTCACACTTACAATGTTAGAAATGCAGAAAATTTTAGATTGCCTTTGTATAGAAGAACAAGAACGCAAAACAAGCTACTATATAGAGGATCAGCACTTTTTAACAGCTTACCATATGAAATAAAAATAGAAAGAAATTTTGTAAAATTTAAGAAAGGATTAAAAGAATTAATTAAAAATAACTTAATTTGAAAAAGTAATTTAAAAATTTAATTTGTTTGTGAATTTTGAATTATGTTCTATATATATAGTTTTTACTAATAAATAAATAAAATAAAAAAAAAAAAAATAAAAAAAAATAAGCCGTTCTTTCAGGTACGATGTTTAATAAGCTATTCGTTAATTGTTTTTACATCTTCCTCAATTGCAGCTTTTAATTCCCTTTCGTCAATTTCGGCTTACCTCAGAACTGCGTCATCCGCATATAGTTGTAAGGAACCTATTAAGTTTAGCTTTGTCATATCGTTAATATAAATTTTGAAAAATTGTGGACCTAAAATAGATCCTTGCGGGACTTCTTTTTGTACGATTTTTGACTAGCTATATACGTTATCGATACGAACTGCTTGCTGGCGATTGGATATATATGAATGTAGGAATAGCATATGTCTATCGGTAAAACTCAATTATATTGTTATGTCTTAGAGAGCTTGTAAGGCGGTCTTTTATTATAATCACGAACATTTTTGAGAAGGCTGTTAGAACTGATATAGGTCTATAATTGGACCAAATATTTCTGCTTCCGCTTTTGAAAATTGGAGTTACTATAGCTCTTTTTAAACAGTTTAGAAAGCATGATGTTTCAAAAGAAATATTATTTATAAATTTGTCCAAATTCCGACTTAAAGGTTCGCAAAACCTTTTAATAAAGTTGATATCTTGTCATATCCTGTCGCTGCACTTGAATTCAGAGAAAGTATAACCTTTAGACTTCTTCAATATTAGTAGGACTCAAGAAAAAATTGGAATAAATAGTAGGTATAAAATTGTTCATATATGTATTATTATCAATGGGATACATTGAAATATCTGGGTAGTTCTACGGAAAGTGATGTGATTTGGGAAAAAAAATACGAAATTTGAAATTTAAAAAATCTGGAACTTTAACAACACAGATCCAAAGCTCTATTATAATGCTTATTGTTTTCAAAAGGAACACGTAATATTATGTTTTTTTTATTGAGTTATAGGAGATTTTTTAAATTTGGTCAACACGACAATGACATTTTTTTTTTCATATTTTTTTATTGATAAAATAACAATTCATAGTAAAAAATAAAAAAAATTACAAGAACTAAAATAACAATTCATATTGCAGTTAATTAAATAATATCAAACTTTTTTATCTTTAAAAATTTAGCATCTTTTCACAGCTCATAAGTATCCATTTTTTTTTTTAAATTTGTACTTAGGTTTTTTGTTGTTGTCTAAGATAAGTTTAGGTGGTTTCAGCCTTTTTAAAATTTGATTGTATTTGATATAAGATATATCTATATATTCGAATATCGTTTTTCCTGGATTAATACTCTTCAAGCATATTAATTCAATATCGTGATTATTGCCATCGTCTTCTATTTCCGGACTCTTGAGACATTTGCTCACGTACCTATATAACAAATAACATAATGGAAAATTTATTAAATCATTTCTAGAATGTTTTCAAAAACTGACTTATATCGCTTTCCTCTACTTCCGATGAATTCTACTAAAAGAAAGATTCCAGTTGTAATTGAATCGACATCATTTACAGGTGTCTGTGCTAAAGAGAATGAACTGGACAACGATGAAGATGAGTACACGTCTTCGATGTGTAGTTTATATTTTGTATTAGTTCCAGATAGAATATTGATGAGTTCGAATTCGTCTTCATCATCCAGAACGTTAGTGTAACTTATTTACCAATTTCAAAATTATCACATTTGCTGTGACAATCAAAACAGCTTAACTTCCTCATACGTAAAATTGATAATTCTTCTCGTGAAACTACTTGATGTACTTCTAAAGTACCTTTAAGAAATAAAATTATTTATTAAGAGAATTTTAAAATTTCTTTAATTACTATTTGATACCTCTGAACGAAACAATTTTTGTGGTATTCTGCAAGACATTTTCTCAATATCATCAATTTCAATAACGTCAAAAATGTTATTCCATTACAGTTCGATTCTAAAAATTTTAGTAGAGCAGAAACGTTTGTGATGCCTTCGCCATAACCAATTAATCGGTCGGCAGTCCTTTTACAAACTCCTCCAATTCCATCTGGAGCTCCTTTTCCATGTCCAGACTCTGAATAATTCCATGTAAATTTTTGTAAACCCGTGAAGCAGTTTTTTAGCTCGTTAGCCAAAAAATAGAACATAGTTTTGTTTTTGTACTGTGTGGCAGGACTATCGCTTAAAAAATGTAGGGTGTCGATTGTACAAGGTAAGGGTTTCAAAATTGGTAGAAGATGGGCCCATATAGCTGGAACATTGCTTTCGCTTAATGTGCAATAACAGCATGTTTTAAGCTCGTTGTTAAGTTTTAAATAAACTACAACACTGTATGTAAGGTTATTTGTTTCCTCGATCCACCAAAGTGAAATGCTTGTATTTCTTCACTGTGTTTCATTTGATAATTTTCGCTAAAATCCATGTGGATTAAATTATCTTTTAAGTTTTTTTTCAAGTCTCGAATCTTCAAATATTGATGAAGAATTCTTCCTTCATGCATTAAAAATTTCGGTAACATTAAATTATATTCTTTTACTAAATCAGTTACTTTTATATCAATGTGTTCCTTTATAACTTTTCTTACTAATTTTTATTCGGCACCTAAGGCAACAAAAACTGGTTAGAAATGTCATTGTCGTGCTATTTTGTCATTGTCGTGGCTGCAACATTGCAACATGACAATAACACCACGACAATGACAATTTTTAATATTTTTTCTACCTCACGCAGAAACTATTTAATTTATTCAATATTAATTATAATTTTCGCTAAAATCCATGTGGATTAAATTATCTTTTAAGTTTTTTTTCAAGTCTCGAATCTTCAAATATTGATGAAGAATTCTTCCTTCATGCATTAAAAATGTCGGTAACATTAAATTATATTCTTTTACTAAATCAGTTACTTTTATATCAATGTGTTCCTTTATAACTTTTCTTACTAATTTTTATTCGGCACCTAAGGCAACAAAAACTGGTTAGAAATGTCATTGTCGTGCTATTTTGTCATTGTCGTGGCTGCAACATTGCAACATGACAATAACACCACGACAATGACAATTTTTAATATTTTTTCTACCTCACGCAGAAACTATTTAATTTATTAACAATATTTCAATTTTATTGCAAAGAGGTTTATATAATACACATTTTTTAAAATTAATTATAAACATTTAAATTAATTAAATAATAAAATTACTTACCACGACAATGATTAATTTCCTTGTGACAACACACAAATCTTACAAAAAAAAACTAAGAACAACACTGAAACTATACGTTCTGGATTCCGAATTAAGCTAACTTTTAATCTCTGTATAGTTTCTAACATATCAACTACATTTGGAATAGGCGATAAACTTCAGTCTCTCAAAATTTTAACTTTATTTTAAGAGAGGTTCAATACTAGGTATTTTTTTGGCGACAAGCAAATAAGAATTTCTCTTAATTTAGAAAACTGAAACAATACTATTTTCATATTAGAGATTCAAATTTGTTTTAATGCAAGAGAAGAATGGAATTTTATTTCTTTGTTTTACATTTTGGTGTGGTGACAAGCCACAAAATAGAGCTTTAAACGGCCATATTTCATTAAAGTTAACAAAAAACTATTATTTTTTATTGTGACCAGATAAAGACAAGATAAAAGAAATTAATAACGTTCTCAAAACTTTTCAATTCTTATTATTTTTCGAAATTTATACTGGCGACATCAAATCACATCTGTTTCCGTAGAATTACCCATCTATTTTCTTTGTAACATTTATGAAAAATTCATTAATCTTTCTCATCGGATACGCATCGGATATTGTTTAATTGTCACTTGATTTATATTTTTTTTATATTAAAGTTCGTTATTTATAAATCCAAATTTTTTTATTTCTTTTTCGAAATTAAACTTTGTTGGTAGAGTTTGTAGTTTGAACACAGTAGCAATGCGTACGAGGTGTCGTGCATAACACCAAACATTTCAGTAACATTAGCTAAAAAATAAATCAAGACGACGTATATACGATACTACTATAATAATATGCTAAAATTAATTTCAATTTTACATATCTGACAAATTTATTTAGTGTTCAATTAATTATTACATTCATCAAAATCACTATTTATGCCTTCATTTTCATTCACTCAAATGGTAATATATTTAAAACAAATAATAATTTTTGTATTTAAAAGACCCATACTCTAAATAGTAGATATATTACTTCAATTATATTCAATAAGTACACCTTCTCAGCAATTTATTAATAATTATTATTTCACAAATAAAAAAAAAAAATAATTATTTTGACTATCCTAAATTTCTGTCAATTATTCCATAAGAATTAACAAATATTTATTAAAAGTCTTAAAACATCTAGCCGATTAATAAAAAATGAGATTTTTTATTTTATTTACATGAGTAAGTATTACATACATAATAATATGTAGCTATATAAGAAACAAAAAATTATAATTTAAATTAAAAAATTTGATTCGTGATTTCCATATTGTATTTGTTGCTATCACATCATGCACCAAATTATTCGTAACAGAGAAAATTCAAAATTAAAAAAAAAAAAAACAAATTAACCAAACCCACGCAAAAAAATACATTTTATTTCACATAAAACATTATCTCAACAGTTAATAATAAAGTTTAATCAAAGTAATCAAAATCTAATTACGTTACAAATCGTTTCATTTTCATAAAACAAATTTAGTCAACGCGTTTCCTCTCCTAAAATATAAAAAAAATACAATAACAAAAAAAAAAAAAAAAATTAATGAAATAATTGGAAAATAAAAAAAAATGTATGTAGGTATATATAAATGTATGTATAAAAATACATGCTCCAGTCTCTCCCTGATATTTTTGATTCCCTCCCTCAATATTTGTTTTTTTTGTTCGATGATTTTTTTTTTTTGTTTTGTTTTTAGATTATTCTAAAATCTACAAAATTATTATTCAAAGTCTAGATAGGTAGGATGAGTTTGTTGTTTCGTTTTAAATTCATTAAAAAATTATATCTGGTCTTTATGACCCAAACGACGGTATAAATAGAATTCAGCTAATTTTAGTTGAACTCGAAGTTGAATTGAATCAACTTGTAGAATCAAATCAATTTCAATTGAGTTCATAAACTATCATCCGTATTTTCTAAACTGACAAAGACTTTCAAAGCTTTCCGAAGTATACCGACAGGCCTGATATACGTTGTTCTTATATACATTTTTTCTTTTGAGGCAAAAATTGAAAAAAATAAGTTCGGAACAAACTCTAACAAAATCACAGAACATCACTGATAGGTAAATAGAAATCTGTGCAGTCATGTCCAACACATTTTCTTTGATTTAAAGTTAAAATTTAAAATCTTTTAACAGGCAGATAAGAATTAGAATACAATATTAACAAAAGAGTGTGAAAGTTTAAGCAATAAGGCGTTGGCAAACAAATTTTTCTACTTACTATTCAAAACATATTTAATAAGCCAGTAGAACCTCTCATTCAACTCACTGGAAATTATCTGCAGGTTTTCTTGCTCAGCATTCGAATTTATTCTATTTTTTTTATATTCTATTATAATTTTGTTATTATTTTTTTACTGTCCTTCTTTTTTTTTATATTGTAAATGGACTTAATTCTACGAAGGCAGCTGCAGTGCACCGTGTTCCACTATTTTAGCCTAAACAAAAAAAAAATAATAGATTATTCAGAGAGTAATAAGAGAGATTGAGGGACGTTTTACTGGTATGTCGATGAAGAGATGTTGTAATAGGGTTAAAGGCCGACCTAATTAAAAAACTAACAATCAATATTATCAATTAACAATTCAATATTTCATGTGGAATTAGATATTCAAGTTAAATAATTAAGATTTAATTTAATTTAATTTATTTGTCTTCCCTGCACATAAATGTGCAGACAAGATTTAGGACCCTTTTCCTCTCGGATGTGGGCCATCAAAAATATGTACAAATGTAACTTAATGCTAATATGAAAATTATTATTTAATTAAAAGTTAGAAATGTTATAAAGTTAAGTAAAAAAGAAATGAAATTTAAAATAATAAATGAAAAATAATAGAAGTTAAACAATATCATAAATATAAAATTCTTATCATTTAGAAAAATTCAATATAGTAAGAAAAATAAACAAAAAATAAACCAAACCAAAAATAAGTAATTCAAAACATAGTGTGATTAGAGATAGGCAAAATAATAAATGAAAGTACAAAAGCTTAAAATAATATTAAAAATTAAAAAAATTATAAATTCATAGATTAAAGAAGTTAAAAAATAAAAGTTACAAAGTAATTCTGATAGTAATGTAAAGCAAAATAATAAAAATGAAAGAGTTTAGATTTTAAATGAAGTAAATGCAATATTAAAAATATGTAAAATTACGAAAATCCGGACGTGATACCTGTTGACAAGTTGTACTGTGACGATACTGAAAATAAAAAGGACAAAAGACAAAAAAACATTAATGTTCCGTACTGTCCTTGTCGAAGTTAAATGTCGTGCCATATTCCATGTGTTGTTAGTCTGTCTCGTATCATGCGTATGTCACGTTCATTTGTTAGTTGTAATGTTTCTGTTGTTATTTGGTTGTTTTGTATGTGTTGGCAGTCTAGTAGTACGTGTCGTATAGTTAATGGTTCGTTGCATTGTCTGCATGTCGGTCTAGGGGTGTTGTCCAGGAGATATCGATGGGTTGCTTTTGTGCAACCCAAGCGGATTCTTGTGAGTTTTACCCCTAGTTGTCTTATTTTCGTTTTTGTTATGTTATTGTTAGTTACGTTTGTTGTGTGTACTAAATAATTAAGATGGATAGTAGTTAAAAATAATGCGAACTTCAATTCGAATGAAAATGTTAGATATCTATTTCCACTTTAACACCACTTGGTACAAAAGTAACAACTTACATTCTGATGGTATAATCATTAAATATTATTTAAATTCTATCCCTTTTTTGCTAACGATATGACGTCAAATTTATTTTTACCAGCATTAAGTACATTTATAATTTTTACAATCAATTTGGATTATTTCTATCAAATATGAAATAATAAAACCCCAAAAATGCTGAATAGCCGAAATAAGTTGTATAGTTCAAATTGTACTTCGCATTGGAAATCTGCACCATAAAACAAAGCCGGTACATGATTTATAAGTATAAAACCAGAAAAAATGTGGTAAATTATTAGTGTGTAATCTCATTACAATCAAATTCAATATTAAATATTATATCCTAAAAATAAAGTAAAACCAATAATTATTATAGTACTCAAATACTGAAATGTCTTAAAGAATATTGTTCTCGGGAGAATAGCTTCACCAGGGATAGCATATTTATACTCAGGTAACTCATTTAAAAATCCATCGAATTGAATAAAACTATCTTTATTTGCTTTGTAGATTTAAATCAAAAATTGGGTAGACTACAAGTGCGTAATGTGATCCAAAGTTTATTAGAAAAAGAAGTCGATCACAGTCTCTAATATTATCAGCTGTCGCAACACGGAAACAGAAATGAGAACCCAAGCAAAAAAAGCCGCAGTCGTTTCAGGTTATATCAACAACTTATGGGGAGCAACAAATATATGATAATGAAAAATAAAACACAAATATACACCAAAGCTGTATTCGACCCATAGTCGAATAACGTAGGATATTGAGGCAATCGCGGATAATCGAAATCAAAACAAAATATTCGAACTGCAGAAATGCGAATTCTGAGATAAATATATGGTTGCACGTTAAGAGATAAGAATATATATGTTATACGCTGGGTGGCGCAGTAGGTAGAGCGCCTGCCCTTCTACCGAAAGGTCCCAGGTTCGATTCCCGATGAAGCAAAAAAAAATATATATTTATCGGTTTTTCGACCTGGTCCAGTACCTTTTGTCATTGGGATAAAATAAATGACAAAAACAAATAATTGAGAGTATAATCTGGTAACAAATTAAATAATAACCTATTCTATTTAATAAGGCTTAGTTCCTGACAATAGCAGTAGTTTTCCACATTTAACGAGCCACTACTTTGTTAAATAAATACCCGAAATATTGTAGATATTGTAGTGTAAGCTTACAGCACCATGCTTAATTAAGCACGAAAAGGTGATTCTACCGAAGTTACTGTCAAGAACATAAAAAAAAAGAAACGTAGCAATAAAATTAGAGATGCATGCGACATCCAAAATATTGTCCGTTTGAAGGGAAATAGACTGAATGACTGACTGAAAATACATCATATGTAAATAGAATAGCAGAAAATCGTGGTAATGAATAATCAAATTATTATCGAACCAGCAACACCGGCTAAAAATAATAGGAATGCTGGACGTTGTCATCACGAAATTGAAGATAAGAAATATTGAAAAAAATGCTTAGTTAACGAAGAAGAAGAATAAAAAATACTGAAATAAGAACTTATCAAAGAAAATCAACCAACAATCCTAAGGTAGGCAAGCATCATTTATAAGAGTTAAAGCCGAATCTTGTTTTTGTGTTAATTTTTTTTTTTTTTTTTTTGTCCTTTAGTTACGGCTGCTCATCATAATAATTCTTGTTTCATTTACTTCATATTGACTGCTTTAAAAATATTTCTGTAGACAATATTATCTTCAGTTATAAAATAAAAAAATAAAAACAAAAAAAAAAATAACAAAAAAAAAATTAATCATATATTTCTTAGCTTATGGATCCATAACTTTGGAAATTTCTCATCAAAATTTAATAACTTTGTTTCAATAAGATCCTAGTATATATGAATACCATACGCACATACACACAATATTATAATCTCACATACATTATACTTTCTATATAGTTAAAATTTATCAGATGAAAAAAAAAAAAAAAACAAAAAATTCCAATCACGACATTGTGCTCGTCATTTTATATATTTAACATATATTCCACCTACACTTATGATTGTTGTAATTTCACCAATGTTTACTTTTTTAAAACATTTAATTTTTTTGTTGTAAACAAAAATAAAAATAAAAAAAAAAATGATTTTTTAATTTAACATTTTTTATTATGTTCAAAAATTACAATTACACGTAAATGAAGGCAAGTCGAAATAAGGAGTAACAAAATGTTACAACAAAAAAAAAACAAAAAAACAAAAATGTCGTTTTGTACCACAAAGGTATATTAAGGCTCTTGGTTGAAATTTTTTATTTTAAATATGTGCTGCGTTGAATTATCTTACTAGCACTTAGAAATTCATAATCCGGTTTAATTTAATTTTGTTATTTACATTGAAATAAACGTGTGTATTTTATTTTTAATCCAAGTTCAAACTTTTAATAAAAATAATGGTATAAAATTTGAATGTTGATCAATATTTGCAATCAGTATGGAATTAAGAGTTAATAAATAGTGGTGATATCACATAACACATAATTATTGACTTTAAATATCTCATAGAATTGCCTTAGAAATGTCGGCGTTATGTGCAGGAAGTTTTTGTTTTGTTTTTTGGGCCAAAATAATAGAATAAGCATCCTTTGCAGAACTTAAGTACAATTTACAGACGAAAAAAAGTAAAAGTGAAGAATGATAAACAACATTATAGAATAGAAATAGAATAGAATAAAATAGAACTTAATAGAATAGAAGATTGTTTTTGATAATCAGATTTGTTTTTAGTGATATTTCTAAATTATGGAATAAAAGTCGAGTTTCCTTTCATTAATCATTTGTATTTATTTTGCAAATATCGATATTTCGGAAGCAACTTACTTCCTTCATCAGTGCTTTGCGGCTTTAGAAGAGTTAGAATAGAAGAGTTAGTGTACATTATAAAATTTACCGACGTTATGTTACATTTTTGTGGAAACACATAAGATGTTAGAGTTAGGGTGCTCTATAGTTTAGAGGCTCGGTTGATGAAATAATATTTATATCCCACAGCTCTGGCTCGACGAAGCAAACTTAAAATATGGGTAGGTAAGCAGTCCTTTCTCTCAATACAAAATTGTGGAAAAGGACTGCCCTACGAGCATAAATGGTTATATTAAGCTGTAATCGGAAATGTCGTCTGCACATCAAATGCAAAAGCACTTGACGTCAAAAATTTGCATTTACAAAATTTAAGCATCTGACGATTGCTTGCAAAATTTTATTTTTACTATTGCTGCAGATGCGAAAGCATCTGATGACTAAAGCATCAAGCAAACTTTTTTTTGCTTTTCTTACAGCGCTTTTGACATTTTGGTGATTGATTATTTTGCTGAAAAAACTTTAAAATGAAGAAGAAATATTGAAAATTCAGACAATTAAAATAAAAAATATTTGATATAATAATAAATATTGCTGCCAAATATCAAAATAAAAAAAAAATACCAAAAATAATAATCATTAATCAATATGTAATTTTTTTAACGTATCTGGTAATCTTCAATAAAATTTGTTTCAATTTTTTTTTTTACGCTGGTTTTTTGTAATAATTCCAGCTAGGTACTCAATAAAGAAATTTTTTATTTACTAATTAACAAATAAAAATAATTTCATTTTAATTTTCGAAAATTCTGCATCTATTTTTAAAACCTAATTTTCGAAAATTTGCATCGTGCAGGTTTTAATTATGTTCATAACATTGATTACGCTCGATGATGGCCAAATGGATAAAATTTATAGTAAATACAATGCATTGAGATTTAAAAATGAAACCGATGGAATGTGTTGTGCTGGCGGAAAATTTAAATTAACACCATTAAATGCACCACCTGAGCCATTATTTTCTTTGGTTGCTGGCAGAAAATTATTGTATTGTCCATCAACGCGGGCAGGGTTACTCTAGTTTTTTATAAATTTAAAAACGGTTTAGGAGCACCTTGGATAAACTGAACTAAAATTAACTCAAAGTTATTAGGTAATTGTATTAATTATTATTTATTTCATAAATTATATATACATAGGTTTCCCCAACAAATAAAAATTATGAAAATAATTCGCTACAAAAAAATTTACTCGCAAAAGTTTATTTGTTTCATGTCAGTTTTTATAATTTCCGTTTACGTTGGGCTAAAGTAAATAATGTTGAGAATAAACAAAAACAAAAAAAAAAAAAAATAGAAAAAGAGAGATGAAAAATGTTGACAAAAACTGAAGATCAAAACAAATCATAATATAAGTTAAAACATGACAATAAACATTCATCTACGAGTAGTTCTTATATAGAATATACATACATACATACATACATACATATATATCTCCATTCACACATCATACATCAGAAACAATATATGAGGCGCACCCATCCTATTATTTTGAACGCATATTTAAAAATTATTCAATATACACAAATCGTATATGGTACGAAAGAAAACCCATGTCATACCTTACCTATTCTCAATTGAATACGACTTTTTAAAATCTCAAAGGTATGCTTATGAACAAATAATAATATCTATTGAAGTTTTTTTCTTGTTGTTTTTGTGTTTGTTTTTGTTTTTTTTTTTTTTTGTTAATAATAATAATTGATATAAATAAACAGATAGGATGTATCTATCAGGTAATTTTAAGACTTGATGGCAAACATTCATATATATATATACACAACTTAGATCTTACATTGATTTAAAGGTATACAAAAATAATATGGAATAAGCGTCGTGACATGCGATATCTCTTTGGTCTGTCTCTAGAGTAAACTAATTGTTTCGATTATCTTTGATGGTGGTGTTGTATTTAAATTCAATTTTAAGACTGCATTGTTTTGTTTTTTTTTATTTGTTCACTTTTTTGTTTTTAAAGTGAAACGCGAAAGAGAAACAAATTATGAAATTACAAAAATTTGTTAAATAAGTAATAAAAAAAAAAACGTTATTGATGAAAAAAAAATATAATATTTATTGATCTTCATATTATTTAAGTCTAAATTATCAATGATTTACTAATCGATCTATGTTTAGGATTAAAGATCTTTTGCTTGACACAATACTTCATTTGCAGATATATGAAATTTACAAAAAATGTAGTTAGGTCACTTCTATCAAAGGCAAGAGCGGGATCCAGAAATATTCGGTACGGGGTAAAAATAATTTAATTCGGTCTTATTTGATAGCGCTGCAGCTCATACAATAATATAATAAAATAGAAAACAAGAGGAATGCGAAATAAAAATACAAACTATTTGACAAATTTGTTATACCAGCAAAAGGTAGATATACCACAAAAAAAAATTAACGGGACAAGCAAATAAAAATTTTTGTTTTTTCATAAATATTGTTTTAGAGTTTTCTTAATGAGATGAATTAATAGTCTGCTTTCCAATACAAGTGTATCCAATCCAATACAAAAAACCATAAGTTGGAAATTAGAATTCAATAATTTAACATCAGAAGTCGCTCTATGTTTGAATTTAAATTATTTTATTTCCAGTTTGACTTTAATCAAACTGTTTGACTCCTACATCCTTTGTTTGCAAAATTAATTTTTGAAATTACTTATATTTTGTGATTAATATTTATTGGTAAATAAGATTCTACACTCTTAATCGATGTTGGTTTTCACAAGCAATACGCTACATAAAATCGACATATTTTGTAAATAGACCTATGTTATTGTATTTATGGATCATCAAATTTATTCGAAATATCAAATTTATAACATCTTTTCACGACGGTTTTATTAGCCTGACTTATTTACTTAGTATTTTTTTATGCCAGGTGTCGCAGAGCTTTCGTATCAGTTAATTAAAACGATATTATAAAAAAAATTTATTAACAAAACCAAGGGTGCTATCGGATGGTGATTTCCTGACGCAGAATCTGATTTTACATCAAAAAGTACCTCTTCCCATTTGCAAATCTCGATTTCTGTGAATTTGCAGTTTAGAAAACGTATTTTCGGCCCTCCCCGAAAATTAAAAATATTATCAACGGACAGAGTAACCTGAATTTTCTTATATTTTAAAATAACGGCTCTTTCTTCTCTTAAAATCTAATGCGCATGCTCTGGAACACTCAGTATATTCCACCACTGAAGCACTATAAAGTGCAAACATTACCATTTTATTTTTTTTTATTTTGAATAAGAGCACTAGGAGCCCTGCAAATCATTAGATTTGTATCAACCAATAACCGAATCATTATTACAGTAAGTCCGGCGAAGAATAAACCTTGGAAATCGTTGTTTCTACATTAAAGCTACTATCCCGAAACATCAAAATGCAAATTCACAAAAAGCTCATATTCTTGGTCTTACTCTACCAGTCAGAATCATTCATTATTTTAAATTTTGTACCTAAGAGGAAATTATATTTTTTATAGATTTATGGAAAGTAGTTACAAGTTTGTAATATTTTTTGCTCAAACCAAGTGCAGATATTATAATATGGTCCTGAAAACGACGATAAGGTTTGGAGTAAAAAATATAATGTAAAAATTCAGTAGACGTAGTCATGAAAATTAAAGTATATTATACTACAACGTTTCGAACGCATATATGAAAATATTTCAACCTTCCAATTTTGCACGAAGGTACAATACGTCGAGCAAAACAGACCTACGTTGTAAAAATGTAAATTGGTAGATATTAAACTATTTCGTGTCTTCGTCCGTATCTAATGGAGGGAGTTGTTGAGTCAGATCCAAGGCCTACATGGTCTATTAGAAATCTAAATTTTTAGTCGGCTGATACGGTGTAGCTGTTATGCCATCTGACTATAATCAGGTAAAAAGGTCTTTGGTTCGAATCCCAGTCAGGGCACAAATATTGTAAAAAGCTCTTTCAATTTTTTTTTTCAAATCAATTTGGAATACAATTTTGGTTATCAGAAAAATAAAACGGAAATAATGCTAGTATGAATTCGCAGTTATACGATCTAAGACGATATCATACATTCTGAAGAAAAGCTATTGAATGTTATAATGTATGCCAAATTTCTGTGTAAAAAACAGTTATTTATACTTATAAAAGGGAAATTTTGTTCGCTTTGTTCTACGGAACTTGAAGCAGCAAAAATTATGGTACTAGATTAAGAATAACAACTTTGCATCCTCATTTCATTTAAGCTCAAATTTAAATTGATTGTGGAAAAGGCGAACATATATTAATCTTTATTTCAAGAATACCGCAATAGCAAGGAACGTTTTTGCTTATACTTCATCAGAAAAGACCGAAGTATTGTTTACAAAGAAATAATTTTAATATAAGTATAGTTTAAGTTGTAGCTTTGTTGATTTTTTTATGGTAGTGTAAAAAAAAAATATTAAATTATTTTTGATAAACCAATTTTTTTCAATTCGACTCATAAATCAAACTTCATTGAAGTAAATTCGATACATTTTGTGGTCGACCCGGACAATGTCGGGTAACTTTGCTAGTATACAAAAAGTAAGTAAGTAAGCTATAGTGATCTCTAAAACTCTTAGTATAGCAACCATGCTTTATTTTTCCAAAATATTACAAACTTGTACCTACTTTCCATAAATCTATAAAAAATATAATTTCCTCTTAGGTACAAAATTTAAAATAAATTTCTTAAAAGTTAATCACTAAAAAATTCTACTCAGCAACAAGAAAAAAAAAATATTTAGTAAAAAGATTTATAATTGAATTAAATTTAATGTTCTTTACATCAACACATTTTCCATTTAAAAATTCCTTTTGATTTGCTAACTTTTTAAAATATTTTAACTTTGAAATTCTCTTTGTACGGTGACTTTTACAAAAAAAAAAAAAAAAAACAAAAAAAAAATAAATCAAAGTTTAGAAAAAATGTTATGCAGGGAAATTGAGAACTCATCTCTCATATAATGCTCATCATATTATAATTTTAAAATAACAAAATATTATGAAAATAATTCCACAAAGAGAGCACACATGTATAAAAATTAAGGACATTATTTAAATATAGATGTATACATATACATTTACAATTACATGTCATATTATTTATATATATATATATATTTATGTACGTGCACCGGCAAGGAGAATTCATCATAAACATAAAACTTAAGTGTTCAAAAAGTTTAAATGGAAAACCGATTATAGAGTGTAAAGTACAAAATTTTAAACACAAATATGAAGAAATTAAAAAAAAAAAAAAACAAAAACAAAAAAATTTAAAATATCCCTGGAACTAAAAATAAAATTATTTCGAAGGATGGTAGGATATTTTATAATGAATATTACAATTTTGGTCATAATATTATAGTTTAAAAACTATTCCAAGATAGACACTTATCTGATTAAACAATACGACAGGAAAAATATTACATTTACTTCAGTAAATTAAGCGGTTAAAAAATGATTGTACAGTTGTTCAAGGGTCCAAAAGAGAATTAATAAATACACTTTCATTGGAAAAATATGATTTTTTTATTCGCAATTTATACTAGTTAGAACAATAACCGAAAAAAAACTCAGATATTCAATATAAACTATAGTCAATGTTTAATCAAGTTATTTCCTATGCTTCCTAACTCTTGGAAAATGAGAGTTAGTTTTCGTTTGAATGTGAAGTCATTTTATTTCGAACATCATTGGATAAATGCAATAAGGACATTCGACAGAATTGGAGGAATTTCCATATCCAAACTCTAGGAAATATTAAATTAGTAAACAAAAAATATGTGAAATAAAAAGGGGTAATTTTGCAATAAAATCTTAATTTTACTGAGCATATTAAAAATAAAATAAATTCGGCGAGAAAGGCATTCGCTATAACCCAAAAATTGTTTAAATCAAAGTTCTTGTCTGCCAGGGTTAAAATAATAGCGTTTATTAGACCAATTTTGAATTACGGTTGCCAAATTTGGTATAATATTAGTGTTTAGGGAATTGTTTCGTTCATCATAACACTATTAGAACTCATCAGTAGGTATTTTTATATAGTAGGTATATTCACATAAATTTATTTTATAAAAATTGCCTTTTACATTAAAATTTTGGTCGATTTTTATAACTCACAGATGTACTATTGACATCTTCTAATAAGTTTTAAAATCAATTAAAATGAAAATAGGAGTTATATAGGTAGTCTAACACTAAAAATACCTACTGATGAGTTCTAATAGTGTTATGATGAACGAAACAATTTCCTAAACATATTTTGTTTGTTAGTTCAAATTATAATAATAATATTTATAGATACAATGGTGACATAAAACGTCTATGTATCAATATTAATTAATAAATCGAACTTGTTCTTTTTATTAAAAGTAAAATGACATGGAAATTTCAATATTTCCCATTTAAAAAATTTATATTCACATAAATTTATTTTATAATATTAGTACTTATGGAATTATAAAGAAAGTTTGAAAGAAAATTTCTGAGAGGGTGTACAGGTATTGATCGTAAGCCAGATACTGAATATAAACATTTCTTTTCCAATAGAACGCTGCATAGCCGGGCAAATATTTCTAGAACTGATGTTTTTGTTTTGCATTTAATTAGAAAACATTATGTTAAACTCACAGCTACAACTACGTTGTGCATATCCAGAAAATATATACATTGAAACCTCAGTAAGCTCCTCCAGGTTTCATTTCTCCAGAAGCATTTGTCTTTCTTGATAGCAATTGATATATTCAATCCAATTATAGCAATATCCCTATTATTTATCACTCTTTTAGACGTAGTACCTAAAAACAGATCACTTTCGAGCCAAATATTAACCCTAATACCCCACTAGCAATTTGGAGATATAACATGAGCCTCTCACCAAAAGACGTTAACCATATTACAAATATTTATAAATTCTGATGGTTATGCTATTAAGAAAATTGGTAACAAAAACCTTTTTTTTAAAGTTGTGTACTAAATTTTACATTCAACTAAACATTACAGTTCTGGCTTACTAATAGTAGGTTAATAAATAGTTGTAAGTTAGTTTTTAAATAGTTTGTAAAGTTTTATTAAAAATATGTAAAATTTAAGTAGATTTTTTCTAACCTTTTCCGACTCTCTGTTAAAATTAATAATAAAATTGTAACTTAAGAAAGAGATGATCAGGTAAAACGCATGTAAAAAATACTAAGTTATTTTAAGTGTAATGTAATAACTTGGAGTAATCATAATGGATTCAATAAGTTAGTTTACAAGTTATAATGTGAATCATTTTTTTTTTTGTTAATTTTTTGTATGATTTAAGATAGAAATTAGTTGGCTGTATTATAAATAAATATAATAAAAAAAAAAAAAAATAGAACAATAACCAAATAAATTAGATTACAAAGTTCACGAGTATGGTGTACCGAAAAGTTATCGTAATAAAAAAAATTAACAATTTACGACATAAAAATTACATATTATAATCCATTGAGACCTATTTTAAAACCCACTATCTATAACCCTTATTTAACTGATCCGACTTAAGCATACTGCTTATAAACTGAATCCAACAATTACTCGATTAGAATTTGTGAATGATTTTGTTTCTATTTGTATTTTATATGAATAATATTAATTTCATGCTTTACAGGGAGCTTCATAAAATAGGTTGCTCAAACTGAAGTGAGGTTTTCCAGGTTTTAATTTTGAACAACCTTCACTCTTTTGAAATGAAAAATCTTCATTCTTAGTATTTTTGAGCAGAAAGTGGAAAAAAACTTCTTCTAATATTTTAACCATGCCATTTAAGTACAATTTTTTCACTATCTTTTTTTGGGTCAGACATCTGTAAATCGATGAAACGGAATGAAACAAAGTCACTGTTATTTCATAAATTATAAAGTCATTTGATCTTTTTGAATCACAATGTCCAGTGAGCAGGAATAAAAACTTGAGGCATTGTTTTTTTTTTCTTTTTTCCAAAATAATAAAAGATTTGTTGCACTCCATATAAGAGAGACCAGTTGGTGGCCTGTATAATATACATGAATAATTTCGCTATGTTTTTGTTTTTATTTTGACCACCGCAGGAATCACTGTAACAAACTAGATGTTCCACTTTATTAGGCACATCTTTTATGAATTGTAAAGTTAGTGATAATTTCAAATGATTAACAAAAATAATAACTATAGGTACCTATAGGTATTTATTAATATTATAGATTTCACTTTTATCAAACAACATCCAATTTTTTGAGATCCACGAGAGGCTTGAGTCTCATTTCAAATATCCTATTAATACACTAAATTCCCTAGTATACAAAAAAGAATCACAAATAAAGATTTGCCCTGTTCTTACTTTAATGCGACAAGTGCATGTATTTAGAAGGGAGCACACCAAAATCCATTAAAACTAAATCGGTAATATATAGACAAAATTCATAACAATTCAAAAATCCATAAATATTTAAATCCGTAATAACAAAATCCGTAAAAATCAAAATCCATAATTTCAAAATCTGTAAATCACAAATGTCGTAAAATAAGACAACAGAGGGAAATGAATATTTAGTATTAAATGTTCAGCACTTTCACATAATTTGTATATTGTTATGCCTGTTTCTGGCATATTTCGGGATTTTCCTATTTTTAAAGGCAACAATATATTGTGTCAGTTATATTGTTTGAAAACGAAAGATAGTGTTGTTACTTATTGTTACTTGGAAGTTGCAAAGAAGTTTTACTTCGAAAAATATAAAAGGTTGTGGGCTTAAGGGCAGTAGCCCCCGACTTTAAAAATAAATTTTGTTTATTTTTTTATATTTAGGTATTACTAAAAGCTTATCGTCTGCGTTTACTTGCCGTCTGCGAAAATAGGGTTTCAATAAATAAGCAGCGTGGGTGTGGGGTGGTAGCCTCCGACTTTAAAAATGAATTTTGTTTTTTTTTTTTTTAAGTTTTTACTAACCTTGCTATTTTACTAAAATTCGGATTTTGTCGCATTTGGATTTTGAAAAATGGTATTTTATCGTATTTTTTTTTATTTGAATTTTGGAATTCTCGATCTTGTCGTTTGGGTTTAGTCTATTTGGCTTTTCAAATTCACGATTTCGTAGCTATTCCACCTGCAAACTATTTTTGGGAACTTTCCATATTAAGTGCTAATAAAGATTTTTTCTGAAGTTCTGACAACCTTATGTTATTCTTACTGTTCTTGAAAGTTTAAGGTGCATTAGCAGTTTTTCGCTCAAATTTTTTTTTAGATTTTTGATGAATTTTTTACGGATTTTGTATGTATGGATTTTAATTTTTACGGATTTTGTTGTTAAATGTCACTAAAATAGTTAAATTCACTTATCTTTTTGCTGCTAATATAAAATGTAATCTTATAATTCAAAATCTGCACTCATCTTTATTTTTTTATAAAAGGTGCACTTGCACCCTTTTGCTTCTAACCCCTCTAATTTCTTTATATTGAAGAAACTTATTTTTTATGTAAATTGGAATTTTGATTCGATAAGCAAATAATATAGATTTTCATTTTATGGAAGGATTATTTTTTTGTTTGTATATGTTTTTGCCAAGTAATCTTATGCACAAGTGTAGGTATGGCGAGATATTCAGATTTGTTGGCTTATGAAATTTGCACAGGATTTATTTTGGAAAGTGAAACTTCCATACACCGATTTAACTGCATTCATTTATAAAACAAAATATTTTTAACTCCTCCAGTTCCAGATGTCTGATATGAGCATAATTCAACTTACATTATTTGTAAGAACAATATTTACCGTAATGTAAAGAAAGCTGAGATAGTTTTTTCATTTTTAACTCTCGCTTTGTGAATATACCTGCAATTAATTTTTTTGTAATACGCAATCATAACTAATAGTTCTTGAATTGAAGCTTAATAGTAACAACATTAAACTACAGGAATTAATCTAGAAAACCATTTTTAAATTTTTTTTTTTTTTTAAAGTCTAACATTAGGTTGGGGGTCTTTACATGTTATAAAGAGTATTGTTGGTACTAGGATAACTAACATTTTTGTATCAATTTATGACCAATCTATTTATTTAGAACTTTCTATATACAAGACGTTTTTGGATATTAAATCAGAGCATATATCTAAGCCCACTTTAATTAAAATTCGCTGGATATTCTCAAATCGCTTAGATCTAAAAATTAATACAATTTGAACAAACTGTCATTTTTAATTAGCGGCATCTCAAATTGCCAGTAAACGAATATAAATTTTAAATTTTTGGTTAAAATAGATGAATAAAAAGAGAAAACAAATATTTTGAGTTTAAATTTTTAAAATTAATGTAAAATTGGGACTATGTTCAGTTGTATATAATTCAGATATTTATTTGGAGTATGTGATCTGAGACAGGTTATAATAACAAGCTCCTAAATGTCAGATCTGAAAAAAATAAAATTACACACATTTTATTCTGATAAACTAAGCTCTGGTGTGACTTAAAACACCAAAGCCTCTGTAATAACCTCAGCAAGCTTTCATAAAGTTAAAGCTTCCTAATGCCTTTAAGATTTCAGATGTCTTGACATAATCCTACAAAATATATAAATATAGTGGTAATTGTTTCCTAGAAGTCATTTAAAACAGGTATATCTACCCACCTATTTATATTTTCAACAACACAGCAGCAATTTGACATTAATGTTTATAGCAATATGCTTATATCCTGTCTAGTTTCCTTCTATTTTGTGAATTTTAATTCAAAAAATTATTGAAATAAATTTCTGCCCTAGTAGAGAAAGAGACAAAGCGTGATGTTAACAATATTAGACTTTTTTTTTTATTATGTACAATATATTATTATGGGTATAATCCACTTTGACTTATTTATAGCAGCTATATACAAAATATTCTATCTATCTACTTATATAATATTATCACAGTGAAATAAATGGTAACAAATTGTACAACATTTAATATAAAGATCACAGCTAGTAAATTTGCTAAACAATAATTTTCAGTTGACGTAAATAATTTGTCAAATTTTCCCATATATCTAAAGCAATTCACAACACTCTGAGAAAGGGTAACAAATGTTGCAATTTTTAATATTATTTTGATTTTATTCTGTTCTAAGGAATTATACACGATTACCATGAATAGTGGAAAATTATTATAAAATTACATAGAAAAGTTTTTATGTAGGATACAAAACACAATCAATGCGATGCGCTCTTCCATAATAATAACTCATATTATGTACCAACATATGTTTTGCTGTATTTCAACATCAGATTTTGTTTTAATTATTTTGTTTTCTTTGTTGTTTGTCGGTAAGCGTTTTGAAATATTGTATTTTTGTTGTTTTAACCAAATAACAAGAGAGATTTTTTTTTTTAAATTTAATTTCGGAAAATTATTTAAAAAGCATCAAATAATAATAAAAAAAGTAGAGGTGTGTGATATTTTGAATTAATCTGAATTCTGTTTAAATTTAATTCTAAAGTAAAAAATCTAATCGGAGCTTTTTTAACATCTAACTATTTTAAAAATTAAAATATAAAAACACAAATTTCTATTTTTCCACTTTCAATTAGAGTTCGTAAAATATTTTTTAAATATTTTGGTGCAAAAAGAATAGAAAAAAATGTATTTTATGTCTTTATATAAAATTAAAAATGTATAAATCCTGGTCAGGCGGAGATTGAAAGAAAAAAATTAAACGGTATGGAAAAGTTGTGAAAGTAAGAATAACTAAGATTAGATTTTTATCTTGGATCCCAACCAAGTATAGATATGATGGATACAATTTCATAAAGTTCCGTAATGAGTAGAAGAATAGAAGAATAAAATAGATAGAAATTTTCTATACATTAAAATCGTGGCCTTTAAACTACTTGGACGTATAATGATGAAATTTTCTAAATGCAATCAGCAAAACAATTGCAAAGATATAGGTAAATAAAAGAACCGTTCTCTATAATAATAAAATAATATAATATAATAATAATAATAATAATAATAATAATAATAATAATAATAATAATAACAATAATAATAATAATAATAACCTTTAATTCATATAGAGGTGTATAATTTAATAAATTCATTTTAGTGTCTAAATCTAACTATAAATAATAAAAGTAAATATTTCACCGCCTCAATCCCATTTGCGTTTTGTTGGAAAGGCATGAAAATTTAATAAGTACAAATAATCGATTGAACATAAAAAATTAAGAAATACAAAATACATATGAAATAGTAAGAACATGCAGTTGTCCAAAGGACAAGAGTGTCAAATGCCAATTTAATTAAAGAAACAAGTAACTCTGTACGTGAATAATTTTGTTTTATTTGATGAAAACAAACCCTTAACTTAACAATGCTAAGTCATCTAAAGAATATAAAATAAATTATTTTACCAATATAAATTTATTTTAAAATTACACATACGAATATATTTGAATTCCTCTCTACCAAACAATAGATATTTGGGAATTTCTTTGACAAAATCTAAAAGAAAAATATTTCTTCAGTTCCGATGGGCATCACTACCAGTATGAAAAAAAAAATTCTAAATTATTGTGGAAAAATTTCTTCAATAAATATTCAATATAAGTTTAAAATATATTTCAAACTCAACTCTCCATTTATAATGGATAATACGAGTGGTATATAATCATTCAGAAAAAAATAGTTATAGTGTCTAGAGAGTGTTTTTGGTCTTGAATTTGATTATTCATGTACTGCTCGTGTAGCTTTCATATAATTCAAATGTTGATTTGTGTGTTTAAACTTTGCAAGTTTTCTTTTATTGTTTTTTTTTTATATTTTTCACAGTACCTTTGGTAGAATCACCTTTTCGTGCTTAATTAAGTACGGTACTGCAATTTTACATTACAATATCTACAATATTTCAAGCATTTATTTATCAAATTACTAGTTTATCAACTCATTAAATGTGGAAAACTACTGTTATTATCAGGAACTAACCCTTTCTAAATAGTTTTATTTCAATTAAGTTAAGTTGTTACCAGAATATTCTCAGTTATATTTTGTTATTTATTTTATCATAATGACAAAAGGTGCTGGACCAGGTCGAAAAACCAATAAATAATTTTTTTTGCTTCATCAGCAATCGAACCTGTAACATTTACGTTGAAAGGCAGGCGCTCTACCTACTGCACCACCCAGCGTATAAATACCCTTTAAGCCTCCTTGTATACACTAAAAATTGGTTTTGATTGAAGTCCCCACACAGAAGAGAAGTCTATCAAATGTTTAACTTGCAAAAATGACCTCATGAAAAATGATATATCTAGTAGACTATGTATTATCTGTATTATATTATTATAAGACTAGGGGCCCCTGTTGAGTAATTATAATTCAAGTTAAAACTTAATTTAAAGTTTTTAAAAGAACAGTGATTTGCTTGGACTGATATGGAGTTCTCATTACAAAGCAGAAAACACTCATGTTTTAATGAAAAGTTTTGAAATTATTATGCGTTTTCATTAAAAAACATAAATACCTTACTTCTCATTTTCTGTTTCGTTTCTACCTATTTCTTAATGTATTTGGTAAATAATAAAACCATATGATTAAAAAATATGATTTTCAACTGTGTGCGCATTATTGTTTTATATACAACTTACTTATTATATATTAAGAGTTCATTATGGAGAAGAGAGATAAAATGAAAAAGTGTCTACTGCGCAGGTCCTTAAATGCTTGTCAATTATAATTATAGATAGTCTTTGCTTAATTCAAAAAGGGCTACCAAACATTATATTTTGTGGAACCGATTGCAACCACATTCCAGTTGAATTATACCAGGTCTAGAAAATTAAAAAAAAAACCTAAATTGCAAGAATAGGAATCACCGGAACCGCTGTAGTTTTAGGATAAATTGGAGAAAATTTTTTACATTGGCATGGCATAGTAAGTAGCGAAAACAATACAAATTATATTTAAAAAAAATGGTACAATTTCTTCTCTCTGATTAATGTATATGTATATTTAAATACATACGAAGCTTGTGTTTGTTCTGGTGTTCTGGCTAACACGCTGGGTGATGCAGTAGGTAAGGTGCCTGCCTTTCAACCGAAAGGCCCCAGGTTCGATTCCCGAAGAAGGCAAAAAGAAAAATGCTTTCTGGATTTTTCGACCTGGTCCAGTACCCTTTATCATTGGGATAAAATAAATGATAAATAGTTGAGAGTTTTGGTTATCACAATAGATATAGTTTTCCACATTTAAATTAGTCTATACCAGAAAAAATTCTACAGAAAAAGCTATGGTATGTAATTGTGTATTCCAAATCTCGGTGTAAAAGCAGTTAGGGTGTTCATCCCATAGACTTGGAATTATATAAAAAAAAAAAACTATACACTGTGCTGCTTATTGCAACTTGGCTTTTCACAATTGTGCTCTAAGCATCTGGTTATCTTCGGACAACTTGGACAACTGCTTCTTCAGCTCTTCAACTTCGTTAATATGTTTTTTTTTGAAATTTTAGGCAAAGTGTTTCTTTTCAATAGCTTATTAGTCTTCGTAATTATTTGTTTGTTAATCATAACCAGGTGGGCGAACTTTAGATTGATGGATGTGCTCAGTAACTTCCCAGTTGGAACAGATGACTGCATACCTTATTGCAGGCAAGCAGTCAGTAACGGTGTTGCAAATCAAAGATGAATGATTTTTAGTTTACGAATTAAATTTTTAAATTTTTTAGGTTAAACAACAACTACAAAATTAAACAACAAAAAAATTTGTTCTTGTTTTTTCTTTTTACTTTTTTGTGATAGTTTTGAGCTATTTATAATAATTTGCAATCGACTATTCCCAACAACAGTCAGTAAGTCAAATCTCGTCGATTTGGCAATACTTAAGTTTATATGATAAAAATAAAGTAGATATAGTGATTAAAAACATAACCGTTAATCGATTTTCATCAAATATTACTAACCTAGGCCGATTATTTTAATCCTTCGTTAAGTTTTACTCCTTTTAACTATTCAAATATAGATCTTAGAATTTACCACAACAACCATGTTCGTTATTATTTTTTATATAACTAATTTTTTTTTTTTACATAATATATTTTTTTCTTTAAACTAACCTCAAATTGAATCCTTTTTATCTATTTTTTTTATATAATAATAATAGAAAAAATAAATAACAAACAAAAATGATATTTTTACAGAAAACTACAAAAATCACAAAGAGAAGAGGAAAAAAATGAATCCTCTTTTAAAACATCACAGCACTATAAAATTTGTTTTCGCATCAATTGATCCTTAAGCCTTTTATCCTTTTATTTATACACAAATATACATATATATTATTATACTCGTATAATATTATTATTGTATATGCGTATTATATTTAAATATATAACAAAAAAAAAAAAAAAATATATAATAACAATAATAATAATCCATCAATGACATTTCATTATAACCATTTTTGTATAGTTACTCGTCCGAGGGCAAAAATCTTCGACCATAAATTGTCTGCAAAAATTTTTTTTAAAAATTTTATTATTCTTTTTTTTTTGTTTTTTTTACTCCTTTAAAATCTATTTTGCTGTGCTGGTTATGAAAATTATTTTTATAGAAAATGTTAAAAAAAAAAAAACAAATCGTTTTTCTCTTTTCTATATTTCTTTTCTCAGGAAGAATGCAAAACAGAGAAGAGAATGAATAAAAAATGGAATTATCTTAAATATAAGAAAGGTACACTGGGACTTAGTTATATAACAACATTTATACATTTTCTAAATGCTTTGTATTTATCATAAAAAAAAAGAAAACTTAAAAAAACATTTATAACTAATTCTGGAAAACATTGAAATTTTTTTTTTACTCTCTCTTTCTCTTTCCTTTCCATCATGTTCTTTTTTGTATCTTAATATTGTGTCTCTAGTATATTTACCTCATGTTTTGGAACTGAACTATTATTCTTTGAAAATTGAATTTCTGCACAACAGAAAATCAAAATAACAAAAATAAACAACGAAAAGAAAAACTTTCACAATTTATACCGTTTAAAATTGTCTTTTTTAATCTTAAAAATTTTAGGACTAACATCAAGAGAAAAAGAGACGAAGAGATGGAATATAAAAGAAAAACTAAAATGGAGAGAAAAATATAATAATATAGGAATATTCAACCAGTCCATAAAAAATTTAACGAATTCAAGTGCGATTCTCTTTTAAATTCAGACAAAAATTTTATTATTAACAACAACAACAACAAACAGAAAAAATGAAAAAAAAAAAAAAATAACAAGAAAAATGTTACACTTTTCCACATTATAGTTCTATCACCATAAACTTAAGGATCTTAGTAAAATTTATTTAAGTTTTATTCTTTATAAAACTATTTTGTTAAACTGAAGGTTTTGGTATTATATAGCTTGTGGCCAGTATATCGATACCAAAATTTAATATTTAAAATTTGAGTGAAAGACGCAATGAGCAAAATAAATTCAAATTAAGAATTTTGATTCATGAGCGCATGCTGTTATATTTCATAGTGTATTATACAATTGTGGTGAAGATTCACTACAGAAATGATCCTGTGTATTTTATAACATTTGCTTCCTATTCTATAGTTTTTCTTATTCAGTAAATTAACATATTATCAATGTTTAACTTCGGTGAAGAAATCGATGAGCGAAATTGATGTAGATTGAAAATAATGATAAAAGTCAATAGAACAATTAATAGAACAATGACCAGCATCGAATGTTAGTGGCATGAGAAGAAAAAAAAATAATGTGTATGAAAGAAAAGTAAACGAATCAAATGCTTCTAGATATTTAGAATATTATATTTCGATACAAGAAATTAATTAAACAAACCTACGTGCGTACATACATACCTTTGGAATCAGTATTTGAAATGGATAAATACAATTTACTTTAATTTATATATATAGTAATACAGTAATATAATAAGCCTGTTACTGCTTTTCAAGCAATTCTATTCTTATAACAACACTTTAAATTTTGTTATCCGCACTTTTAGACTTACAACAACATTGCTGTAGCAACTGCTGAAAATCCTATTATAACAACTTCCACAATTCTTATAGCAATATTAATCACACTATTCCCCTAAAAAATATCATTAAAATACCTTTAGTGCTTATCGGGAGTCATATATGATTTGAGATAGAAAATTAAAAACTAAAATAGTAAAATAGTAAAAAAATATCACATAGGTACCACATACTTAATATACGAATCGGTAATTCTAAATAAGTTAGTGACAAAAACATAGATATACCTATTTATCCTATTCAACACACATTTGAGAGACTTATCATATTATTTTGCCGACAAAATCTGGAGCAATAAATTAATATGTGACTTAATAAACATGACAATATCTTAAATAGTTTTTTTTTTTTTCCCTACGGAGGTGGCCCTAATATGTCAGAGCCGGCATGTAGGCTTTTTCGCCCTTTATGCCGTCCTCCACCCCTCAACTTAGACGACCCTTTTGATAAAGACCAATAGGTTTGGGGGATTTATCCTGCAGAAGTTTTCTGAGATAATGTAGTGCGTTTCCAGCAGCCTGAGTCTCAGCCTTGAAAGAGCTAAGCACTCTCCTACAATGTGTGTGGAGGTTTCTTCCCCTCCCAGACAGTGTCTACAGGTTGGGTCGTCACTTAGTGCTAGTCTACACATGTGTTTATTCATGTGGTTATGACCAGTAAGTATGCCCACCATCTTCCTACAGTCTCCTCTATTGAGAGTTAGCAGGAAGTTGGTTATTTTGGTGTTTCTTAGGTCGTAATAAGAGATGGCATTATGCTTTCTTCTTTTTCTACTGCTATTGCCCATTATGGGAGCTAATCCATCCCATTATTTTGTTTTTTTTACTGGTCACAAACTGGTTATTATTCTGAAAAATTTGATGTTGGCATCTGTGTGTGTGGATTAATTTTCTAATTGTTTTTATTATCTTTGTCTCAGGCATGATATCTGTATTTTGCTAATTTTTCACTTACTTGTTAATTGTCACTTCAAAAATATAAGTGGCAATTTGTCTATTTTCATTCCTTATTGTATAATCCAAATAGCTTATCTTTTTGAGTTTGATGACTTTTAGTCATTTTCTATAATTGTGACAACCTTGACGCTTATGACTTTACCTACGTAAGACATTTCCAACAAAGGCTTATACCATCATATTTCAAAAACTTCTAATTTTTTTAGTGTTTACATTTTTCAAAGTCCAAGCTTCTACACCATATAAATGTACTGTAAATACTATTTACTTACACGTATTGGCCATATTATGGATAACGTTTTCGACTTTTAATGTTTATATCACGATTACTGAGTACCAATTTTTGTATTTTGAATATAAGTATTTTTTCACATAAAAATAAATTCGGTGTTTTTTAATATTCTCTCAATATGTTATAATTTTTCATACATATGAAATTAATTAGTAACCAAAATCGAAATGGATTAGTAAAAGCATAAGAAATAAATATGAAAACCAGTTAAATTAGACTAAAAATAACTGTATAAGTAATAAAGTTCTCAAGAGAAGGCACCTCGAAAATGTGGAAAACAATAAAAACGTTAGTACTAAAAAAAAAAAAAATAACATTATCGAAGTCAATTTTAACGGTTTGATTTATAAAAACCTAGATGGATGTAGCAGCAAATTTTAATACATATTTTGTAAATAGTGTAGTAGAAATTAATAATAGTATTCCAAATATACCTTACCAAAATTTAATATTAAGAAATAATACAAATCACTTTAATTTTAAAGCAATGGAGGAAAATGATTCATGATAATTAATTGTAGTTCAGAATACCAAGAAAAAATCGATGATGAACCTGTTGAAAAAGTAAGCGAAATTAAGTACTTAGGGGTAATACTTGATGAGCAATTAAAATTTCATAATCTTGATTATACATGCAAAAAAATCTCGAAAAAAACATATTTCTTCAACAAATTCAGAGATAAAATGTCTCAAAAGTGTGCAATATCAGTACACAATGCAATTATTAACCCTTTCGATCACTTTGTACAAAATTTTGTACAGCAACTTTAGATGAACTTAACATTGCACTATATTATAGTTTTATTTATTTTAGTCATGTAAATGTGTGTAAGCTTCTTTTGTCATCTACAATGCATAAAACATATTATTTTATAATATTTTAATAGTTATATAGAAATTATATTGACATGTAACAAACCTAGGATATATGGTGAAAAAGTGTGGCTGTTTAAACCAAAGTATTTTTTAAAGGGTTAGTCAAATTGTATCCATATGGACGTTTTTTGAACCTTTTTTTCATATTTTTCAATATAAAATCATTAAAATTCACTCATCTTCTTTAACTTTTGCTCAATTTATTAATAAAAATGAGTGAACAAAATTTTGTACATTGGGTACTAACAGAATTGTACAAAATAGTGAAAATTTTTTTAATTTACGATGAACGATGAAGCCGATCGAACAAAATTCCGAGTTCTAGCTACAGCAGATCCACAAAATGTTATAATTGACGAAAATTTTGTAATTGAAATTGTAAATGAGGTCATTCCAAGGCCTTCATTTTTATCTGCAATTTACAGTAGGAAATCTAATATGGAATGAAGACGACGAGGCGATTTCCGCTTGAAATGGAAATGGAAAATTTCGAGAATTGCGGAGAAGAGATTGACGAACCCGGAATGGAAACACCTTCATACAGCTTTTGTCGATATTTTACAGATGAACTTCTTGAACAAATCACATTTTTTACAAATCTATATGATATACAAAATGAAGTTCCAAATTTTAGGCAAACGGATGTATCTGAAGTAAGAAAATTGATAGGACTTCACATTCGTATTGGTTGTATGAAATTTGCCCGCCTAAGAATGTACTGGAATCTACTATTAGTTATAAATATATTTCGAAATTCAATGACGTTTAATAGATTCACACAGTTACGAAATAACTTACATTTTATCAATAACTTGGAAATTCCAAAGATCAATCAAGATAAATTTATAAAAACACGTCTTTTTCTGATGTGTTTTGAAGAAAGAAAGTGTTTGCGTAGATGCACAAATTATACCTTTTAAACGGCATTTGTCAGCAAAGCAACACGTTAAGAGTAAGCCCAACCCCTGGGGTATTAAAAATTACATACTTTACGTACTTTTCCTATACCAAGGAAGTTCAACGGATATATTCCCAACAAATCAAAAACAATTAGGATTTGGTGCATCTGTGCTTCACCTTACTGAACGATTGAAAAACCGTGGACATACTTTATTTTGCGACAATTTTTTCACATCATCCCAATTTTTTCACGTCATACCAGTTACTCGAAATCCTTCATGAAAAAGGTATCAAAGCTAGTGGACTGTAAGAATAAATCGTTTTAAAGATCCTCCACTTATAAAATTGTATGACAACAAGTCTGTATAGTTGACATCAAATTTCGTGGGCACCGGCTGCATAGATATTGTTAAAAGGTGGGATAAAATAAACAAGACTTTCGTTAATATAACACGACTAGAAATGGTTCGCTTATACAACGATGGAATGGGAGGAGTAGATTTATTAGATCAGCTAGTTAGAGTGTTTATTAGATCACGAAAATGGACTTTACGAATATTTACACACTCTTTAGACTTTGCGTTGGCAGCTAGCTGGATCGAGTATAAAAACTTGTATAAAAAAAATTGTTTCCCTGAAAAAGATATGCTTGATCTGCTAAATTTTCGTATGAACATAGCAAATTGTTTAATCTCTATAGAATTGCCAAAACAAACATACCTCCAGAACTAGAGATATATAATTCCAGTAAGAAACGCAGTTGCGAAGTAAGACCACTTCAAGACGTTCGAATTGATTGTATAAATCACATGCCTCATCATGACACAAAAACATTCCTATGCGATGCAAAAAATGTATTTCTGGTAGAACTCATTTCATGTGTAAAAATGCGCGGTTCATTTATGTATTACAAGGGAAAGAATTTGTTTTGTTGATTTCCATAAAAAAATTAAAGCTAAATATTTGTTTCGATTTTTTAAAATATTTTTCAATATTTTTATGTAATTTTAATTAATTAATTATTTTATTTTTTTTAATTATATAATTTTAATAAGGAAGTAACCCATCTATTCACGAATATTGAATTAATTTTTACAGTAATTGTGCAATTATTTTTTTCTGTTTAATTTTTCTTTAAATTAATAAAACTAATATTTCATTAAATAATAAAATCATTATGTAATTCTATTTTAATATTATGTAATTTTTCAGGCGTTCGTAACCTATGTACAAAATAATGTACAACTCTAAAACCCACTAAATACTAAAAATGGTGAAAAAATATTTTTGTATATATTTATTTAAAACTATAGAAACTTGTTTGTAACCACCCAAATAATTTTGCCGTAGGTGGTTCTAAGCCATGACCGAAAGGGTTAAGCCTAATTTTGAACTATATTCCAGTTTAACACCATTTTTAAATAATGAACAAATAAGTCAATTGCAAAAGCTACAAAATACAAATTTAGACGTATGTTGAAATGTAATAGATTAACACATATAGACCCATCAAATAATTTTCTACCGATGGGACACATGAGACCGAATGCGACCGAAATTTAAGAATAAACATTTTTTTTAAAATCGCACAAGTTTTTTTTAGTCTCATGCGTCCACATGCGTAATGTTTAAAATTGACTTTTAAAACTTCTAACAATAAATTACTTAAACTCTTTTCATTATTTTCATTTTTTTTTGTTTTTTGTTTTTTATAATTTTGATCCCGCATATGACATTTTACTATTAATTTAATAGATATTAAGCATACAAGTGCGAGTGAGATGAATAAACAAACTTTACTAACTGAGATACAATATTTTAAACATACAAGCCCGAGCGAGAATATATATGAATACAAATAAATATGAATTGAATTGAAAAGTACCAGCGCATGGATGACTGATGTGAGTGTAAGTTATTTATTTAGTCATTATATGCCTGTCACAATTATTCGTCAGTGAATTCAGTTAACGTAATTTAAAGAGTGATTTAGGGAAGAGAAGCGAGAAAAATATTTGAATACAGGTATGTAAATGTAATATAAATTGTAATAAAAGTGTTTTTCAACTAAAATCTAACTAAAATAATATTATACTAGGGGCCCCTGTTGAGTAATTATAATTCAAGTTGAAGCCGAATTTAAAGTTTAAAAAAAAAAACAATAATTTACGTATTAACATAGATTTCTCACGATATAATAAAAAGTTTAATAAAAAGTTTTGTGGTTATTAAGTTTTATTTAGGACATATCCGATTCCGATATATTCCCTATAGTAAGTGGCATTTAGTTGATAAAATACATATTTATAATTTTAATAAAAACTATATTATTTTATTACTACAAATAACCTAAATTTAGAAACAGTTACTTAAAAAAAATAAAAAAGGAAGAATATTCAAATGATTTGGTTTTTTGTTGTTTATATATTTTGTTTTTATTTTATATATGAACATAATTTCAAATGAATTTTTTTTTTTTTTTTAGATGTTTTTTGTTTTTATTTTATATATGAACATAATTTCAAATGAATTTTACATATGTACAATGTTCATAGGTTCTATGCAAGTAATAATAATAACTGATTGGTTTGTTTTCGTTTTTTATTTTAATAAGAACTCACATATGCTTAATATATTTGCTGAATAATAAAACTATATGAGTAAAAAATTTTCAACTGTGTGCGCATTATTGTTGTATATACAACTTATATATATATTTAATGTTCATTACCGAGAAACGGAATAAAATGAAAAGGTTTCTACTGCGCAGGTCCTTAAATGCTTGTCAATTATAATTATAGATGTACATACAGGTAAATATAATTTTAATATAAATATGGATTAAAATGGCCACGGTTTAATGGATCCACGCGCTATGTCCCATGAGTACAATAAAATTATAATCTAAAATGAAAATAACTTTAGTTCATAAACTTTATTATACCTGATCATAAGACATAGACCATGGACCCATTTACCCGCTAGAAATCACTTTATTCAAAATTATTTAAAAAGAAGAGTTTAATACATTGATATAAGTTAATAATGGGTGTTTTCTAAAATATTTTAATGTAGATATGGAAATCCAGGAGTAAATAGGTCCACGCGCTATGTCCCATGAGTACAATAAATTTATAATTTAAAATGGTACATAGACCATGGACCCATTTGCCCATAGAAGTGCTGGTAGAAGTGCTGAAAAGAAACTATCGAAACAAAATAAGAATGAAAGACAAACAACGACCCAAAGCACCGTCATCGACAACATTGCAGGCAGCAGCAGATAATACTGATGAAAACGATTCATCATTTAGTTATTTGTGTTTATGTGCAATAAATATTTGTGTGTTTAATTATTTATCGGATTTTGTTTTTATAAATAATTAATTATATTTCAATTAATGTTCTTTCTTTTCACTAATATTTTATTTGTATTTGATTGTAATGATTATTTCAGGTATAACTATTTTTTATTTTAATTTATATTAACTTTAAATAAAATAAAACAGAGTAACAAGCAAAAATTAATTTAATTCAATATTTTTTGTTAAACTATAGTTTAAATTAAAAAAAAACATATGTAAAGAATTAACAAATACTTATTATTACTTGAATTAACCCCTAGAAGCTATAGAGCGCCAATCCAAACGCACGAAACGCTATTTGCATGGGCTCTTGTCCATCGCATGAGTGGATCGCATTGCTAATTCATACAAGCCCATATAATCCCTCAAAATATATCGAATCTGAATCACAAGAGCATTAGCTGTGCTTGAATCTAACCGACGCATGCAATGCTATTTTATAGACTCTTATCCACCGCATTAGTACATCGCATTGCTAACTCATGAGTTTATATAATCCCTCAAAATATTGCGAATCTTGATCACAAGATCACTAGTTGTGTTTGACTCAAACCAACTCTTGCATTCAGAATGTGCCAAATCGAACCCATGTAGCGGTATTTTCTAAATCTTAACCACAATTTAAACGGAAATGCGACGGCACATGTTAGACTTTTGTGTTGCGACTGAGCGGACGCGAGCGGTCGCATTGACGGGCACAAATTGAAAATTATTTGTTGAGAGACAATATGTTGCAATCATTAAATTAGCTGAATATTAAACAAAGAATAATATTTAATACACTTGTGCTCATCTTCAAAATTAATAATGATGCCGAACTATTCAACAGAACAGTTAACCTATGTAGATGATGCTCAACAATATAGTTCAAGAAACATCTCCAACTTTCGATTACAGTTTTTTAGAACGGATATGGCTCAAAAGAATTTAATGTATGAAGGGTTAAAGCTATTTAATAATTTACCTCCGGAAATAGAAACTGAAACTAATATTGAAATGTATAAAAAAAACTTATTAAAAGTATAAAAACATCTTATTTATTAAATTAAAATGAATAAAAAAAATGTTGTAAGAAGTATTGTAATAGTTTATATATTTAGATGTATAAAACTAAATAAATTAAGAAATCTAAATCTAATCTAATTATATTAAAAAACTAGCTTGGTAATCCGCCATAAATGACGAAAGCAAAATAAATTCTAGCATTTCTTTCCTTCATTAGAGTTTTCTTTTCAAGTTTGAGAAAAATACACGTATTTGCTTACTAATTTATCATACCTTTATTTTTGTATTATAACGCTTTTAATTACCATATAAACAGAATATTTGTAGTAAGGTGCAAAATTTTCTATTCCCTAAAGGTCATTTACTCGGTCATTTTAGCGGCATCCTTTTTGCCAACATTGAAAATTTATCGTATAATTCTGAATTAAGTTAGTCCTGTTAACATTCAGTGACAATCGCTGCTTAAGCTTAGCGTCAAAGTTCATAGCGAACAAATAATATTTTATAATGAACCACAACTTTGAACGAAAACAATTTTAAAAACAAAAATAAACAAAATTGTAAATATAAAAAAACAATAATATTTATTTTGATGAATAAAATAAAAACTTGATTTGGAGAAAAAATTAAAATAAAAAAATTTACTGCAAATAAATAGGTATTTTCAAAACTGTTCATAACTTATGAACCATTGATCGGTTATTTAAAATTTTATTTCATTTCATTTAATTTCCACACGTCTTTTCTGCCTACTGCGCCACCATTTCTGTAGAACGCCTACCTTTTAACCGAAAAGTCCCAGGTTCGATTCCGGACGGAAGCAAAAAATGCTTTCTGGATTTTTCGACCTGGTCCAGTACCCTTTATCATTGGGATAAAATAAATGATAAATAGTTGAGAGTTTTGGTTCACTAAAAATAAAATGGAACTATGCTATTATGAAGGCGAAGTACTCTACAATAAATATAGTTTTCCACATTTAAATTAGTCTATACCACAAAAATTCTACAGAAAAAGCTATTGTATGTGATTGTGTATTCCAAATCTCTGTGTAAAAGCAGTTAGGGTGTTTATCCCATAGACTTGGAATTATATAAAAACAAAAAAAAAAAAAACAAATTCATTATCGAACTGTTCATGTTAAAATTCATACATAATTATTATTTATAACATACATTAAAAAGAAGAACAACAATCAATATGTTTTAACCGATACCTATATATATACCTAGTTACTATATTAAAAAAAAATCATCACTCCAAACCTACAACATACATTTCTCCACACTTGAAGAAAACAAATACATATACCTAAAAATTATAAATTTACAAAGATCAGAAATAAAAAATAATAGTACAAAATTTCATTTAATTTCTTTAAGAATATATAGGTTGTTATTGCTTTTATGTGTAAATCAGCAGAACCAAAACCTAACCCCATAATATATATTAAATATTATATACGATTATAAATTTATATATCATATATATTAAAAAAAAAAAACAATGAACAAAAAAAATAAAAATATATAACAATTTTAACTCATCATCGCATCACATTTCTGGCTAGAGTATATATATATATATACCTATAGTACTATACAGGCAATGCAGTACGTATCAAACTATGATGCTGTGATCATTATCATAACAACAACAAAAAATTATGTAGACACATATGCATATTGTGTATAATTTTAAGTAATAAGAATAACCTTTAAGTGTGTGAAATTATGTTTTTTTTTTTTTTTTGTGTTAAATGCTGTTTGCCTTTTGGTTATTATACCATATTAAACTATGATAAAATTTCAATTAGTCCTTATTATTATAAATCAAAAAAATTGTTTGTTTTATTTATATTATTATTATTTTTTTTTATTTTTCCTTATTATTTGCGATGAAGACTAACATTAAATTAAAAAAATATATTTCATGCAATGGTATTTTTTCCTGCAAAGGTTCAGCATGGTAGACAGGGGTTAAAAAAGAGTGCCAAAGCCATTTTGTATACATATTGTAATTTGTATATGTGTTGGAGTATTCCGTCGAACTTACAAACATCCAGATAAATGCAGAATAATATATATATATATATATAATGCACATCGCAATTCGTTGTAGCTTATAACGAATATGAAATAAAATTTAAAGTTTAACGGGAATTCCCAAATTTAGATATCTATCAAAATCGGATATCGATAATAATAATTCATATTAAAGGAAAAAGGATGACAACTCTGCAACTTTTATAAATTTCTTAAAAAAAACTATTTCCATTCTGAGTAAAAATAAATAGTATAGCTAAATCGAATGCTTATAGTTGACCAATACAACTTTATTTCAATATTATTGTTTTTTTCTAGTTTTCTATTAAAAAAATGTATTTATTTGTATTTGAAAATCCCTTTTTTTTCTAACAAGGTGTACATTCATACGAATAGAAATTTTTTATGCACGGATTTTTTTTTGTTTAAATAAAGAAAATCAGAACGGAAGTCCTTTATTTTTTTTTTTTATTTTTCGCTATATCCTCTTGAACCTGATATAATTTTATATGATATAATATGTATGTGAGTAGAGTATATTTAGAGGATACAATATAAATATAATATAGATTTTTTTGTTTTTTTTTTTCCATATAAATTTGTATATTATATAAATTCAAATTATTTTTTTTCTATAACCTTTGTATCATTTATGTATTTATGCCTTGATGTATATTTGAATTTTATGGAAATTTCACACTTTGGTGATTTACTTTGTTAATTTTTATTTTGTTTATTTTTTTTTTTTTTATTTATTCTGATGCTTCAATTCTATTTTATTGTTTGTTATTTTTTTTTCTTATTTTATTGTTCCTTTAAATGGATTAATTTTTATTTTTTTTTTTTTATTTTTGTGAGTATGTGTTGCATTTTAAAATAGTAAAAAATGGAAAAATTAAATGGGATTTCCTATGCATATTCAGTAGGGAATTTAACAGAAAAAAAAAATGGAGATTTATCCATTTTTTTTTTGTATATGTCCTTTTGTTGAATGGTTGTATAATTTTCTGAATACTTTGAAAGTTTTTTTTGTTTTTTTTAAAAAAAAGGAGAATGAAAAATGCAAAATTAAACCAGAAAAAATGCAAAAACAAAAATAATTTTTAGAATAGAATAGAATAAAATTCAGGTGGTATACAAATATAAAATGTATGTATATATTATAAGAAATATCTAGACGAGAATTTATTTTTTAATGTTTCGGATTGTAGAATTTAATTGAATTTTTTAATTTTTTAAATAATTCAATTAGTCATGTAAATTTTTTTTGCTAAATCTAACGACAATGTTGTGTTTCAAAATATCTAATATAATTATTATTTCTTTAAAATATTCAAAAATTAAACATTTATTTTTATATATTTTTAAATATCTTATTAAATTTGTTTTTAGGTATTTTAATAAAAAAAAAAATTAAATAATTTTTTATGAAATTGTTCTACCAAGTAAAAATTCCGCAATATGTGAGATCTAATACATTTGACCCATTTTTGACTATTGCTTATTGAGTATTGAAATACCCAAAAACTCGGTGAATTAAAATAGCTATATCTGCCGTTAGGTATTGGATCTTGAGCTTGTTTTGATTCTATTATAGAGAAAAAATGTGGGACCATAATTAGTTCTCAGTGAGCTAATCAAAATTTTCAAAAACTGTCGTTGTTAGTGGGAGTCAAAAACTAATGACTTGATAAACCCCGAAAATTTCCATAAAAAGTGGTTTTTGGGAAATTGGAAAATGGAAAAGTCAAAAAAATTTCCAAATCTAATTTTTTTTTTTTTTTTTCCAGATAGTAGTAAATCATCGAAAGAGGCTTCAGGGACTACCTATTACCGGGGAAGGCAGTTTGAAGGACTGTGGGACTTTAACCCACTAAAAACTCCTATCATTATTGCAACATTAAAACTAGTCTTATAGACTAACCATTAATTTACATTTAACTCAAAGAAACTAAGATACCTTTGATCTTCCAAAATCCAATAAGGTTTTAATAGATAAAAGGTTTTAACCTAACTCAAGTGGTCTTGTTCGTTTTAGTCGCTTCACAAAGTTTTGATTGTCAATTAAGGTAGAAGCTTCGGTATTGACATGTTGGATCAGACGAGTTTTATGCCGTGCAGCGCATTTCATTATTTCGTCTTTTATAGATGAGATCTTCAGATCTCGATGAATATCGGCATTGCGAACATACCATGGAGCATTGACTATGTTGCGCAGTACCTTATTTTGAAATGTTTGGATAGTTTGAATATGGATTTGTTTAGCACATCCCCATATTTGAATATCGTATGCCCGTACCGATATAAATGTATAAGCCGTATGACTGGCTTCAATATTTGATTATACATCAAAACTTTGTTATAGGTCGAGACCGTAGAATTCCGCCCAATCAGCCAGTATATTTTTCTATATTTGAACTGGAGTTCTTGTTTTTTGATTTTCCCATGCTCTTTCCATTTCAGTTTTGCATCCAAGGTCATGCCAAGATACTTAGCTTTATTCTCGTATGGAATCACGACATCATTAATTTTAACTGAGAGAGGAGTTACTATGTTTTTATAGGTGAATTTTACACGACTAGATTTGGCTTCATTTAATTTAATTTTCCATTTTTTGCACCAGTTGGAAATTTCGTCATTAGCTTTTTGCAGTTTGTTTGTAGCTTCTTCTATAGTAGAACCAACTGCCATCAACGCTGTGTCATCTGCAAAGGTTATATATTTTCTACATCGGCTATATCACAGGTGTATAACAAATATAAAATTGGACCCAGTATACTACCTTGCGGTACTTCAGCTTTTATATCTCTTAGAGAGGAGTATTCATTCTCATTTTTAACTCGAAAAACTCTATTTGAGAGATATAATGAAAATAATTCAACATAATTTTTAGGGAGCAAACAACTTAGCTTTTTGATCAGTCCTTCATGCCAAACTTTATCAAAAGCTTGGGCTACATCTAGAAATACTGAAGAACAAATTTGTTTATTTCCCTTTCTATAATGTCTGTTATTCGATGTACTTGATCTATTGTTGAGTGTTTTTGCCTAAACCCAAATTGGTGATTAGGTATTATATTCCTGTTTCCTATAAGGGGTTGAATCCTTCTCAATAGTAATTTTTCAAACAACTTTGATATTGTAGTGAGCAAAGATTTGGTGTCGTTATCAGGCTTTCCTGGTTTTTGGATCATTATTATCTCGGCAACTTTCCATATACTAGGTACGTGTTTAAGCTTAATACAGGCATTCATTATATATACCAAGAGAGTGAGAACTTTGTTGGGTATATTTTTTAGCACATTTGAAGTTATTAAATCAAAACCAGGGGCTTTATTTAATTTTAGGTTTTTTATTTCCTTAATTAGTTCCTTTCGACTTATTAAGGGAATATTTATATCTTCATGGTTATATATTTCAGTTAGATCAATAACAGTGTTCATTTCCAAATCTAATGAAAAAATTTTTTTTTGGATTGAAGTACTTACCTCGTCTCTAGAGATGATTTACCTGTTTGGGTATTTAAATACCCAACCATGAAAAAATTCTTATAAAAATTAGTAAAAAAACAATTTATATTTTTATGAAAGTTAGGCACAATTCACAGTGTTTTATTGAATAAATCTAAAAAAGTAACGTATTTAAAACATAATATTGTAAAATTAAATTTTAAAAACTATTTTGTAAAATATTTTGCTTTCTTAATTTTTATTCTGTTTCGTGGTACATCATTGTGATAGTAAAAAAGCATTTGGGATGAAAAGTAATTGAACACTTTTTGCAATTGTGTTGTAATACAGCATTGTCTACAACGACTGTGTTTAGGCATTTTTTACACTATATGTATGCTTCCACCACATTTACTCTGAAATCAAATTGAAAACATGCAACTTCCATGAATTCATCATTGCGGCATCAAATGCATTTGTGAGCAATGGCCAATACCATTTTTTACCACGAACTTTGATTCGATAATTGTTCATAGCATTATCAAACAGATCAACACTACCCATCCGCTTATTATACTCATGAAAGAGCAGTGGCTGGTCAATTGTTATCATTACGATTTTTTCGGTCGAACCGCTTTGTATGAAACATTGGACCATGTCTCAAAAAAATAGACACACTTAGGGAAAAATCCTATAAAACTAAAATTATTTCCTATTAATTTAATTAGATTTTACTATTAAAATTCATCAATGGGATATACAGTTTTAAAATAACAATTTTAATCTTATTAAATCAATAGTTGAAATGTACCATTATTTTAACAGTATTGTCCTGTAAATATTATTGTCCATCACATTATAATTTAATTGTATATCCTATTATAATAATAGTTTCAGTAATATTAATTTAATAAATCTAATGGTATACACACTGTTATTTTAATAGTATTGTCTTATAAATTTTATAATGCATCACATTATAATTTAATAGTATATCCTAATAAATTTAATAGTATGCATACTATCATTTTAATAGCATTGTCGAAGTGATATACTTATATTATTACTTTTATAGTTTTATACTTCACATTAATTTAATGAATGAAATTCTATTTTTTCAGTACCTATATTGGTTACGTAAGGTTAAAACAGTCTAAATTAAATGCACCAATATTAATTATTTATTAAATCGTTTTATTCCATAAACATTATTTACTTTCACTTGTACTTTTTAACAGACTTGTTTGTACTTTATCATAAAAATAGAAATATAGCTTAAATGTATCAAAATCACTAATAACAATAATAACTAGCTAATATTAAACATATAAATATATTAAAACTAGCTTTGTAACCCGTCATAAATGACGGAAGCAAAATAAATCCTAGTTTCTTTTTTTCTTTCATTAGATTCTTAATTCCGAAATTACAGTACCTATGTTTATATCACTTTTTATTTATTTTTACTTATGTTTAAATTGGCCTAACACTAATCTTTTTATTTTTTATATAACAGAAAAAGAAGTACCATACCAACAAATTTGTATAAACTGTTTGTATTTTTGTATGGTATACTCGTACTCACTTACATTTAGTTATAATTCGTTAGTTGGGTTCCATTTAGTATAAATTATACCGTATTAGCGTTATTGAGGCCTCCGGGAGAGCAAATTTAAAAATGGGATCTTATTTTCATATAAATTTTGTCTTTTGTATAATGTATAGGGATCTTATTTTGCTATATGAATAAACTGTTATTATGGTATTGTGTTATTTTTAAAAAAATATTCAAAATTTTGTATCTAAATTGGTAAAATTTACAAAAAATACAAAAACATTTTCATCAATAATTTTCAATTTAAAAAAAACAATGTTTTATTATCCGGCGTAGAAGTAGAGTTAATTATCCTACTCTACTTCGATCAAGTTCTATTGATTAAACAGTGAACCTGAACAGTGAAGTGAACAGTGAACACTTAACACTGAAAATTAAATAATATTTTTGGAATGGAGCATATAGAACATACAGAATACAGATACAGCAAATAATAAAAAAAAACAAAAAAAAACAAAAAAAAAACAAAAATAATTTTTTTTCAGTGAAGTGAGTTACGCACACAATAATGACAAAAATAAAAGGTAGAAGCAATAAAGTAGTATAATGTATAATATTATACAACTCAAATATGCTGGTACACATGTGTATTATTATGTATAATTTTAAGTAATAAGAATAACCTTTGAGTGAATTATGTTTTTTTTTGTGTTAAATGTTGTTTGCCTTTTGGTTATTATACCATATTAAACTATTGATTAAATTTCTATTAGTCCTTATTATTATAAATCAAAAAAATTGTTTGTTTTATTTATATTATTATTATTATTTATTATTTTTCCTTATTATTTGCGAAGAAGACTAACATTAAATTAAAAAAATATAGTTCATGCAATCAATTTTTCCTGCAAAGGTTCAGCATGGTAGACAGGGGTTAAAAAAAAGCACCAAAGCAATTTGTATATATATGCATTTGTATACATATGCAATTTGTATATGTGTTGGAGCGTTCCGTCGAACTTACAAACATCCAGATAAATGCAGAATAATATATATATAATTAGATTTAACAAAAAGAAAAAATAATCTTAAGATTAATTATTTTTAACAATTACAACACAGGCTTGGAAAGGCTTTTTAAAATAATTATCATACCACTGTTTGCATAAGATATAAGGTTTGTGTAAAACTATTTCTTCGATTTGATAAAGTGAAACTTTTTGAATATCCAACTTTGTTATGTAATAGAAACTTTTTCTATAAATTTATCATCAAAATATTATTTTTTTGATACACTTAGCTTCGGGCAATTCAATGTTTTTTTTTTAAATAAAATATTAGTTCTCAAATATAGTATTTAGTTTATTAAATTTTAACTTTAATTAATAAAGTAAACATTTTTGATCGAAATTAGATTTTTTTTAAAGTATATTATAACATTTAACTTAAGCACTATTAAAGTTTAATTTTGTTTTTAAATTTCTACATATTCTTTTATTTCAATTATTTCTAATTTATTCTTATCTTTATTTTTAAATTTCCTTTTAATACTTTAATTTTTTGATTTATTTATTTAATCTTTTAACTTTTTTGACTCCTTCAATGCAAGCAAATCAAGTTCAAACTGGTGATATTAATTCTTTAATGAATTAAGATTTTAATTTTTGGGTCCTATAGAGGCTATTTTTAGCGCGTTTTTTGAATGATTTCCGAATATAAAGTGTCATTTTAAAAAAAAGCGCGACAAGTACAGAACACAGTGACAGTATTATAGTTTAAAACCATAAAAATAATAATATGCGTACAATGTTGTTAACCATACCATTAAATTAATTCTGGTCATGTTATTAAAAGTTAACTATTTTGTAATATTGAAGTAATAGTATAATCTTATAAATATAATAAGTAGAACAGTTTTAAATTTATAGTATTTCTAATAACATTAATGCCGTCTACTATTAATATAATAATAGTATGCATCTTATTAAATCCAAACTACAAAACATATTGTTTTAAACAGAAAAATATTGTTTTTATAGTAAAAACCTATTGATATCCGTCCTATTGAATCAATAACAGTACTATTAAACATTTAATAGTATGTTTTTCTCTGAGTGCAGCATAGTAATTTAAACAAAACTACATAACTCTTAGCCCACTAATTAATTTAAGATAACACTACATTTGTATAACTTTATCAATTCACTTTTGAATTTCTAAAACTTGAAAACACAACAGTCAAACTTCAAACCATGAGATAATGTGAGAAAGTTAAAAAAAATGTATATCTTACAATACAGAACAATTATAATATATTTTATATACAAATGTAATACAATCCACTATCCATCCATCATTTTGTAATACAATCCACTATCCATCAACAGATATCAGATAGAGCATGAAATACTAGATTCATGAATATTTCATTTTTTTCAGAAAAAAACTAAAAAATTTATATACAATTTGGTAGCGCTAACGCCGATTGGGTATTTAAATATCCATTCCAAACCTAAGGCGTGGCAAAAGCTAGAGGTCTAAAAAATTTCCAGGCAATTTCTATGACCTCTTCGACCATCCTTAGAACATTTTATATTGATTGTACGACACGATCTACGAGCTAGCTTTATTGGGTTAAACTCATAAAATATCTGTAAGACTTTCCACTTCGATAATTAAAGCAAAAACCAGTGACAGAAAGTAAAAAATTTAAATGTGAAGCTTTTTAAATTAATTACCCCAAATAATTACCGATTAAAAAGTAAAACAAAATAAAAGGTACTATTTTTTGTGCCCATCTTTCTAATATACCATCATTAATCATTTATAAAAAAAACATATTATGGTTCTGAACCGATACAGGAAATTTATATATTTAATACAAGAACCAAATAGCAAACCATCATAAAATCAATAAAATATGAAATTTTTTCAAATTAGAAATATTTTTTAAAGTCATCAAAATAAATTAAAATTATCTAAGAAATTAAATTATTAGAATTAGACACCTCGAAATGTGTCTATTTGACCAATGCAGGAACATATTCAAGTTCATTATGAATGTTTATTTTGTAAAACAAAATATTGACAAGCAGAAAAATAATATTCCTATTGCTGCCATGGTGGTAAATTTTGCTTTACCATCTTTAAAAATTTTCTGGATTTGCTAAAAATCATATTTACAGGAAAAACACAAAAAGCAAGATATTAGAGATCATATCAATAATCAATGGCAATATTGACCATTTCCTAAATTGATGTTGAAAATGCAAAACTGCAATTTTACTCATCTGAACATGGTGTCTCGGCTTATAAAACTTTAAACCAGAATGGATAGTTGTACATTCGTGTCTCCACGGAAGTAACAACAGGCAGATTAGAGAAAGAAAGAAAATCATCTATATAACAAAAATGTTATCCTTAAATTGGACTATGCTGAGAAAAATTAATTGTTTTGCGGAAATAGAAAACTTTGTTCTGAGTTTGAAACTTAAATGAAGAGAAAAGAAAAATGACTGGCTTGGCTGGTGAATGTTACCCCGGGAATACCTAATAATTAATTTTGCAATTAAACTTGTTTGCTAGCGTTCGAATAAAATGTTTTTGTGTAATTGTTGAAAATATTCCAGCGAAATTCTTCTTAATTTCAGGTGTTCCTTGAGTTCCTAAGTTGTCCAATATTAACTTTGTTGCAATGACTGGTGAATTACGTTTGGTCAATAGGGTCTTTAGTTGATCCTAGAGTGGTCTTGAATTAATTGATTCTGCTGCTATATAACCAGTTTTTTTTTAAATTTTGCTCTAAGTGATTTCGAAAATCATGGGAGAGAGTTGTTGTTCAGTTTAGCAAAAAAAAATCAATGATTGTAAAGTTCTTCTGCATTTGCTGAGTAATGGTTTTTCTGGATATCCGATTACTCTCGGAATCTGCTAAACATGTTAAGTCTCTTTGACTTAATCTTTTTGGGATATAGAAAGGGTTAACATTCGATGGATCATGTGATTGAAAAAGGTCATCTTATGTTTTTATGAATGGTTTGTATCACAATAAGCCCATTTGCGACTGCGGTGATGTAGGGAATGGATCCCTCTCGAAATAAATAAATATAAAAAAAAATGAATGGTTTGAGGTATTCATGATAACCCTGTTAGCTTCCTGTAATCTCTAATTCTAAGGACGTTCCCGTTTTGATTAATAATAAATCTAAGAACGTCCGAATCTACCTGGACAGTGAGCTGTATATTCAATGTGAAAACCGTTAGAAGTAGTCAGTGTTGATCCTAAACCCTCTGCTTTATTGCAGCCATCCAAATATTTCATATCACAAAATATTGGTAATCGGTCTTCTGCTGCCAAATCTGTCTCTAATTTCGCTGATGAATGAAGAGGATTTTACATTGGATCTCTTCAATTGCTTGTAGAAATCCCTTCTAACGGTGACATAATTTTCATCCATGCAAAATCGGATCAGTTTTATGTACTGTATAGTTAGAATATTTTGTGTAGGTTCTAATTAAATACATACATCGTTAATCATCATACAAATTTATGGGCAAGAATATTGTAAATATTTTTACACCTTACTTGAATTGGATTTTTTAAATGTATGGGAATATAGCAAGTCTTTTGCCCGACAAAACATATGGACTTATCACTATGAAAATTTGGTAGTTGTAGTAGATTATGTCATTATTTTATTTGGATATCAGTAGACTTACAATATAGTAGAAAGTGAGAAATCAATCAGTTTGAATTTGTTCATTTGATTGCATATTTTTTAAAACCGTATTGCAGTTTAATACTAAAATTTATTAAAATATTTCGTCAAATTTCTACTCTTTAACACCATCAACCTTAAAACATAAAAATGTTTCTATTTTCCTTCTTCAAGAAATTAAATCAAATCAAATGAAGAAAAACCTTAATATTAAAGTAATTTCGAATAATTGTTTTATTTACCATGCGTACCAAACAAAACAAAAAAAAACCTGCACCCTAAAATAATAAAATTGATAGAGTCGAATTTATTTAATTACGTTCAAAAAGAAATAAAAAAAAACTAACTTTCAATTTTACTTTTTGAATTGGTTAATCAATTTGACTTAATTTCAATCGTTCCGCTCGGAAAATTATTTGAAAATTACATAAAAATTTTCACAATACTTACGTACTCCCGCACATAAAATTAAATTGCACATATCTAAGCCTAAGTATTTGAATTGAAATGAAATAATCAATTTTACCCATTATTGCAGAGCAGTTGTTTTTGTTTTGTTTTTTTTTTTTTTCAAATATATAGATATAAATAAAAAGAGTCCTTTAGCTTTGTTATTATTATTTCAAGGATATTTTTTTTTATTATTATTATTTTACTTCCCCTTCATATCATTAATTTTCGACCTCATTTCCTGTAAAATATCTCATAGATATGATATCGTGCATATTTTATAGTTTAAAAAATTGAAAAAAGAATTCATTAAGTTTTTTTTTTTTTTCTATATTATTTCCGCGTCGTTTTCCAAAGACCCCCAAAATCTTTTACTCCATCAATAGAGAAAAAAAATTGTGTTTTTTTTTTTTTTTTTTTTTTTTAGGAAAATAATAATAAAAATGTTTGAACTTTTTTTTCCTCCTATATTTTTCTTTCTCATTATAAACCAGGATTAGTTTGGGGAAAAATGTATTGTCTTTTCACATAGAGAGTAAAAACGAAATCAAATTCAGTAACAAATGAAAGGAAACCGAAATGCTGACAGAAGTAAAAATTTTAAATTTCTATCCTTACTTTTCAAAGATCCCATAAAGATGGAATATTCAGGAAATCAAAATGAAACTTATAAAATTCGCCTTTCACTTTTTGTTTATTTTTTGTTTTTGTTCACTTTTTTTTTAGTGCATTTTTTATTTTATGGTTTGTATATTTTTTTTTTTGTGTCTTTTTTATTCTTTAAGCAAATAAATATTTTCAGTTTTGAAGTTAAAGTTTTTTTTACGGTTTTTTTTATGTTTTTTTTTTTATTTTATATTTACCCGGAATAAATTATTGCAATCCGTAAAACCTAAGAAATCAAACAAAATAGACAATTTATTAACGGTAGCCAACTATAGGTTGTGTCATAAGAATTAAAATATTGTAAATTAAATATAACAATCAAACAATAATAATTTTAAAAATAACAGTTAGTTAGAATCTCTGTTTTTATCTCCCTATCATCCCATAGCACCATAATAATACGTCGTAACTCTAATTATAAAATAAACAAATTCTAATCAGTAACCACTACTGAAATATAGCAAATAAAGTATATCCCAGAAATATAACGTTTCTGATCAGCATTATCACTATTGTACTTGCTTCTTAATACCAAACCAACATGGTTATTTTCTTCAATTATTCTTGACTTATGGCTTTAAAAATTTTATGTTATCAACATAGTAAAATATGATGTTCTCAACACAGATTTTAGTTAAGCCTTTGAACTTTTCGCACATAGGGTAATTCTATATTTAAAATTAGGATTCCCCGAAAGCATTTGTTGTCATTGATTCTTTTTTTTATATTCTGAAGTAGTAACTTAGGTAAAATTCACCTGTTTAATTGAGTACGGTACTGCAAGCTTATACCACAATATTTTTCGAGCAATTTATTTACCAAATTAATGACTTACCAACTCATTAAATGTGGAAAACTACTACTATTATCTGGAATTACGTATTCCTAAATAGAATAGCTTTATTTTATTCAAGTGGTTACCAGATTATACTTTAAATTTTTTTCTGTCATTTATTTTATCCCAATGACAAAGGGTACTGGACCTGGTCGAAAAACCCATAAAGCATTTTTTTTTACTTCATCGGAAATCGAGCCTGGGACCTTTCGATTGAAAGGTAACCACTCTACCTACTGCGCCACCCAACGTGTCTTACCTTATTACAAGATCATAATAGTGTATTCCGGTGTTTCTTCCATAAATTATTGTACATCAGTAATTAAAAATGGTGAAGTTCAAATATATATATGAACATTTTTGACACACACACTAACCTTGATGACCCTCATACTTTGGGGTATGAATAATAACCTTCTTTTGAATGTATGCATGTCAAACACTTTTTAAAATCATAGTTTCCATATTTTTAAAATTTTTATCAATAAGTGATTGAACAAAATCCTACTCCTTGATATACGAATGTGCTGCTTATGAAAATTTTTGTGTAATTTCTAAAATATTTTCTTGTGACTTCAGAAATATCTGAATTCCGGTTCAAATCAATTTGATTTTATTTTATGGAAGGCATGAATCACTCCAAAATGTCAATTTAATTAATTTAGCATGATCGGTACACTTGTACACTTGTACACTTGTATTATCTTTTCCAGAACTATCGGGATGGGCTTGTGAGTACATTGCACAGTAAGTGATAATAATTATTCTTCCATTAGCGAGTATTAATCTGACAATCAAATTGTAATAAAAGCTTGATGCGTTACCTTTTGATAGACCATAAACTTTATAAATAATTAACTATAGATATTAAAACCCTCTCTGGTTGATGCACAGAAATCTGTTTCAATTATGATGTGGTAGTTACGGGTTCGATTCCCGTGGGGGGTATAAAATATAACTAAAAAAATGCCAAAATATTATACTTATAAAATTTATAATCAATAAAAATTATTAATATAATTAATACTTTATAATTAAAAATATTACCTATATATTATATATCTATATCAATCCTAATATATCTCATACAACACAATAATCATCTAACACAATAAATTATTATTGGACAAACACTAATAATAATTACACAATTGTCAACAACTGACATGAGTATGTGACGTGACGTACCCAGTAAACATAGTAATGTCAGGTATTTTTACGTCAAAGATGGATAAAATCGCAGCGACAACTTGCAGAAAATATGACGTCGTCTTACCACGTAGGCGCAAATACAGTTATCAAAAGTGGTCTTCTACAGTAGGCCAATCTCCTACATAGATAGTACAAACCGATTAAAAATTAAATTAGACATTGCATCGGAAATAGAAATGATGGAAATCGAGTACGATGGAGATGTCAAGTGGAATCCCTATGCTCCCAAGATAAGTAAGGAAAAAAGAACAAAAATAAAAAAAATAAATCATTAATGTAGAACAAATTTAATTTAAAATATTGTCGATGTGTATTGTATACTAACACTACAGTACATGCAATAAATTGATATGGATCAAAGCAGTACTGACATAATACTAAATTTTTACTTATCTACCTCCATCGGAAAAGCATATTATATTGGTGGAAATCTCTATGCGCGTGTATCAACGACCCATGTCGCATGAGAATTTGGATCATATTAGTATAACAACTTTATTTTCGTAAAATTATATAGATTTTTGATCCATACGCTACCGGTTTTTGACATGGATCAAAATGCCAAATTGCCAAAAATAGATCAAGCTGACATCTAAATATCTTTTAAACCAAGAAGGATATGCCTAAAGTCAAATTTTAATTCAATTTAGCAGCCTTCAAAACTTAGATATCAATTTCTAAATCCAAGATCGTAAGAGTCCAAAAACATTGCGTGGCGCAGTAGGTAGAGGGTCTGCTTTTCAATCAAAAGGTCCCAGGTTCGAATCCCAACGAAGGAAAAAAAAGCTTTCTGCATTTTTCAATCTGGTCCAGTACCCTTTGTCTTTCTGATGGAATACGTGACAAAAATTTGTTGGGAGTTTCGGTTATCACTATAAATAAAGTGGAATTGTGCTATTATAAAGGCGAAGTACTCTATACAATAGATATAGTTTCCAACATTTAAAATTAGTAGATATACCATAAAAATTCTCAATATTGTGTGTAATAATTGTGTATTCCAACATCTGTGTAAAAGCAGTTAGGGTGTTCATCCCATAGACTTGGAATTATATTAGCTTTATATTGTATAAGTGACATATGAATCAAAGGGTTTGTGAGCAAATCCACAAACCGAAATCCACAAAAAAAAATCCATAAATTCAAAATACTTGTGGCAAATTAATCCTGGAAAAAGGAGATATACTCGTTGTATCCAACAGCGGCTATGAATAAAAATAACTTATATAAATATTCTGTAAAAGGCGTAAGGTGGAACGCATAAAAGCAATAATATGATCGTTTTTTGTGGATTTATTTTTTTGGGGATTTAGGGACTAACCCCAATCAAAATAGCATTCAGCAAACGAAATAATCTTAATATTATGATGACTAATACTTTAAAGCAATTTATCAAATAAAATGTAATGGTATTAGAAATGGAATATCAAATAAACTGACATCTTACAAAAAAAAAAAACTCTACAAGCGGATACAAAAAACTGAAGTGAAGTGAACTGGTCACGGGCGTTTTCAAAACTTCGGATGTATTTGTTATGCTTGGATAATCGCATTTATATTAGAGTAAAAAAAACCAAATAAGGGGAAGAGGTTTTTTTAATTTCGGACAAAACAAAAACAACAAACTGAAATCTATTTTAGAAAATAAAATCATTTATAATCAAAATCATTTTTTTTTTTTTGCCGTTATATATTTTTTCATTTGGAAAAGGTATTAAATCAGGAGATTTTCAAAAAGAGGGTTGAAATTATTTATTTTTATGCTGATACAAGATTGCATGATTCGGTTATTTTAATCGAAAAGTTTTTTTTCTTTTTTTACTTTTTTTAAAGGATTGATTTTAAATAAAATGAATTTTATAAAAAAAATTTATTATATTTTCTTATAATTTTTTGAAAATTCAACTTTTTAAAGCTATGCAAAGAGTGGTGGAGATTTTTCCCGATTAACGAGTATTTGATTTTAAACTAATTTTTTTTCTTTTATTTACAACCGATGACTACGATACAATCACAACAATATTCTTCCAGTTTGTAACTTAATTAATAAAAGTTATAATAATAAAATGTTAAATTTTATGAGTAATTTTAAAATAACACCCCTAATTATACGATTTTATCAGTCGTCACAATCTTTTTGTTTTTTAATTTAATTTGTTGCTATTTTGAAAATTCATTATAATCAGAATTTAGAAAAATTTTGATTATAATCAGTGAAAGGCAAAGATAAGATAAGAAAAAAAGGTTTGGTGTCGTAGCAAGTATTTTTTATAAGAAAATTTCACCGACAGCAGGTAATTTTTTTGAACAATATTACTTGGCAATTCTGCTAAATTACAGCTTGAGTTTGACTAATCAAGTTGATAATGCAATTTCGAAATGTGTCAAATGCTCTAATCCGTCTGGTATAATTAATTACTAGTAACATGGAAAAATTTAGAAATATAAAACGGAAATGTATTATAGTTTTTGTGGGTAAAAATCGAACACCGAACGTTGACTTTAAAAAAATTATTCCAACAAATTTATAGCTAACTATGGCAAATATAAATAGATTCGATAATTTTTTTAACAATTTGAACTGTAGACATTTCCATAGATCAACGAGAAATACAACAAACAGCTTAATATCACATGTATATTGACGAATACATAAAAATGAGTCTACATAAAGGTTTTATGTCCCCAAAAGCTGTTATTTATCTATATAAGTGTGGCTATACAGTAGTGTGCAATTAAATCCGGACAGCTACAATTTGCTTAGATAAATGATTTTTTTTTACAAAGATTTTTCATACCTAATAATAAAATATATTTTTTCTATTCCAATATTTATCTAAAATATCAGTTAATAGAATATTTTCTCGTCAATTCGACTAATTTTGCAAAATACGAAAAAAGGAAGAGAAAAAAATTTAAGAAAAATTGCATTATTTTCGATTAAAGAACATAATTTTTAATGACTATACCAAAAAAAAATTTGTAACAAAATTTTATAAATATTGAAATTTTTTTTACATTCTTGACAGTGATTTAGGTTGAATCACCTTTTCGTGCTTAATAAAGTACGGTACTGCAATTTTACACTACAATATCTGCAATATTTCTAGTGTTCATTTAACAAATTACTGGCTATTGAAAACTGAATTTTTTTTATTATAATCTAAGCCTAATATTTAATATTTAGTATAACCACGATTTGCCTTTATTATTGCTTCACATCCACTGTTCATGGAGTCAATAAAATTTTCAATGACTTCATTGTAATGCTCTCCCAATCAAGATATCTGAATTTTTTCTCTAAGAGCTACCATTGTCTGTGGATTGCTTTGTCGGACTTTTTTCTTTATATTACCCCAAATATTTTCAATAGGATTAAGATTTGTATTACAGCATGCAGTTATCACTTAAGTACTCTTTCAACCTACAAGTGAAAATAAAACCGGGCTTAATATATTTATAACATTTTTAACCTGAATTTTAATAAAAAATTTTAAACTTTATTCAGCTGGCATTTTAAAACCCTTACTTCAGCTGCAAAGGTACACGTCCTGTACCTTTAAACAATTTGTATGGATTTTACTATGATTTTTATTATTTTTGTTATATTATTGTGATTATTTTTGTATTTGTTCTACTTTTACTCTTAAATTTAGTTTTGCTACTTGTGGGAATCTATTCTTTAAAATATATTTTTGAAAGTAACGCTACTTTAGGAAAAAGAAGGTCTATTAAGCATTTCTGTCATATTAAGTATAAAGTTCGGACTTGAAACACCAAAAGTACATGTATTTCTAAAAATATTATAAAAAAAAAGAAACATTGTTCTAGAAAGGTATTTGATCATACTATAAAGTTTTGTAAGTAGATGGACAACTTTGAAATTGTATCTGCCGCTCAAATAGCAAGGAAAGTCAATTATATGGTTTGTCCTAAAAACACAAAACACACAAAAAATGTGTTTTTTTCATCTAAAAAAAACCTTTTTATCAAATTTTATATATTTTATTGTAAATATTATTTAATTTTTTCAAATTTAAGTAAAAGTGTTCAAAACACATTAAATTAATATTTTTTTTCTTGGAAATTTACTAAAAAAATACCAAAAATAAAAAAAAAATATTAGAAAAAAAATAGTTTAGAGAAAAAACGATACACAACATATATTTTTATAATATTTTAATATGCAGCATTAGGTACCGAACTATTATTATTTTATATCTTGGTGACATATCCTGGGTATCCAAGTAGCGTTAGAATTTTTATTTTCTTATGTACCTACTGATGATGTACGTTTCAGGTCCAGAAAAATTTTATTCATTTTAATAACAAAATTTTCATTAGGTACCGAACTATTCTTATTTCATGTTTTTATGATGAACTGTCCTTTGGGTACCCAAGTACCGTTATTTATATAATCTGGTAACAAATTAAATAAAATGAAACTATTCTATTTAAGAAGGCTCAGTTCCTGACAATAGTAGTAGTTTTCCACATTTAATGAGTTGATAAGCCAGTAATTTGTTAAAATAAATACTCGAACTATTGTAGATATTGTAGTGTAAAATTGCAGTACCGTACTTAATTAAGCACGAAAAGGTGATTTTACCTAAGTTACTGTCAAGATCATAAAAAAAAAAAAAAAAAAACCTTATGTTAATGGAAAATGTAAAATAATGTATACCTATATAAAAAAAAAATTGTTATCATAAATTATTTCTGTGATAAAAAATAATATTTCCTATTTTAACACAAAAATTCATATAAAATGCATTATAGGTAAAATTAAACTTTTATTTTTCACAAATAGTTCCAAAGCTGATGGTTTCAAGTGATTTCCTACTTGTAACCTCCGGCATGGAACTTAAATTTGAATTCATCAGGAAACATCAAGTGACTACACATTTTTGTAGTACACTTCGAGTGCTCATGCGCCCAATGAACCCGAGAAAGTTTTGAGTTGGCTGAGGCTTTTTTATTAATCCACGTGCTACAAAACTTGCTTCTAATAGGCTTCTCCGAATAGTTGATGTTGATATTACTTGCAATGCAATGCAATGCAATGTTATCTAAGCCTTTTCCGTTTGAAACAAAGTACCAGAAATTTATCTTCCACTACTGAAGTCTTTCGTGGTCTGCTTAACATTATTCTGTATTTCTAGTACTTTAATTTTTTTTAGTTAAATCGGTAACAGATGAGACCTTTCTTCCTAAAGTCATTACAACGCTTTTTTCACCATCACTTAATTTTGACATTATTCTACGTTTTTTTATTTTTATCTCTACCTTGTTGAATTATTTATCACTAATGAAAACTTTCTCTAAAAAATCTAAGTAATTTATAGTTGTTGCATAATTACACCCAAGTTGCACAAAATAACTTGAAAGTGGGGAAAAAGTTGAAAAAAAATACCTGAAGATAAGAACTTTACTGTCCGAACTCAAACTGTCCGGATTTTAATGCGCATACTACTAAAATGAATACAAAACTAAAATAATATTCCAATATTAGTCATTAATCATTATGTCAACATGTAAAATTATTGATTTCGATTCGAAAAATTTAAGATAGGATCAATATTAAAATACGACATTTTTATTCCGGACAGAGACAAAGGGTATAAAGTCTATTACTGGTGATTAGAGGAAGCTTTACAATTTAAATACAGGGTGGTCCGGTTTAGAGCAAAAAGTTTTCTTTATCTGAAAAACAGCAAGTTTGATATGAAAGTTGTGTATGAAAAAGTTGTAGTGGATGATGTAGCGCATCAATACAATAAAAAAAAAAAATAGCGAATTTTTTCGAGATAATCAACGTTTTTTACAAAAATTTCAGTTTTTAAAAGCAAAATCTTAAGTTTATGCAGTTATTATTCAAAAACGGTAAGTCTGATACTCATTTAACATACACCGTTAATTAGGTGTATTAATTCTAAAAAAAAGCTATGAAGAAGATGTTGCTCTAGTTTCAATTTCTTCTGAGCTGTAGTGGATATTCTTTAGACATAATTTTTCTAATCCGATTTTCTTTAACCCTCTGTAGCCCAGGTAAATTTAAAGATAGACCCCTCTTCTGGAACAAATTTTTTCCTAAAATACTCCAAGGAATCACTCTTAAAAACTTTTTGCTCTAAACCGGATCACCCTGTATATTAGTATAGTTTACTATAAAAAGTATTTTTTTAGGTTAGAATAGGTATGATCATGTTTTTTAGGGTTCAATTTTATTTAGTTTAAGTAGGATAAGCTTTTTTTTTTCTTTTCCGACTAAATTTCTCGGTTTTTTATAAAATTTTATCAGAAAAAGAAGATTAGAATTCTTATGTTAATTTTTTTACTTGGTATTAGTACCTACATAAGAAAATTATTAAAAACATTAAAATGATGTAAAATTAAAAAAAAACTTGTGAATAAAATTAAGTTAGTTAAATAAGGAAATATCAATTTTTGTTGTTGATAAAATTTTAACAATTTTTAATTCTTATATTACAATGATAAAAAAACTTTTATTATTTTCTAAAACCAACAAAATATAATATATTATATTTAAAATAAAATGTTTGTACATCTTCACCACATCACATAAATTCGATTAATTTATTAACGTGTATACAAATTCGATACTCATTAATTTAAAAATTTATTTAATATTATTTTTAATCCACATTACAAATTTTTATTTAAAAAATTCTCATCTACACTTACACACAACACAACGTAAATGGTTGATTTACAAAGTAAGTACAACTTTGACTCTGAACTTGGTTAGAGTGTAATAGAGTTTTTCTAGACCAGTGAAAAGGATAATTACTATAAATTTTCCTTGAGAATATAACCTTCTTAATATTTTCATATAAATATTTTTTTTTTCTCTGTCTTCTATTACGATAGCATTCATTACTGCATCAGGTACATCAAAAACAAAACAAAATGAATACCACATTTTAAAGATATTTTTAAAAGTTTTAATGTTAATATACCCATTATTATAATACATTGCTACACACATACCCCTATAAAAATATAACGAATATTTCTATAATACTAATAATAAAGATTAAAATTAAAATTAAAATTTTTTAAGAAAACTTAAAACCCTCCACTCTACTATAACTGCAGTACCTAAAAATCCAATGTAAAAAAAGCAAAGCAAAAAAAAAATTGTTTAATAATATTCCATAGTAAATGTAGTGGTCCTAAGGAACTTTCATTGCTTATCAAACTAAAAGAAATTTTTTTTATTTTACCTCAAACCAACAATAAAATTAACTTTAAAAAAAATTTAACAACCGCTATCAGTATCAGTACATTGAATACGAAAGGTCTGAATTTACTCCGCTATATCCGCACTAATTTAATGTAGATGAAAAAAAAAAAATGGGATCATATCGTGAAAATAAAGCCAAGAAAAAAAAAATAAGAAGACAACAAACAAATCCATATTCTTGTAGGTACCTGCTGCAATAGTCATTTTCTTTTATTTCTAACAGTGCTTTTCAATCTAATTTGTGTTAAATCTAAATTTCAGAGTGCATCAACATTTTTAGAATTTATAAAATTAAATATAAGAGGTTCTGTATGCAGCATTTCTTGCCGATCCCATTTAAATTTTTAATATTATTTAGATTTTTATAACTTTTTTTGAAACTTCACTTATTTCTATTGTTCTTGAAACTAGAATTATTAGTACTAAGGCATAAGAATTGTGAGTAAATTATGCCAAATGAAGGCAAGTTCAAAAAAATGTTTACGTTAAATTACCAAATAATCAAAAAAACTGATTGTAATTTCTTATGAAAACTATGATAACAAAAATTGGGTCCAATGATAGCTTCCTGATATTCCTTGGACATAAGATATATTAAACTCATTTTCAACAGTTTCATATTTCTTTACCCATGTAGAAATTTGTAGAGCTCTCAGCATAATTTGCTGTAAACGACTTCTAAAGCCGTATAAAAATACACTGTCAGCTCTACAACAGAATAATTATTAGCTCTATAGGTGCGTAGAATATTTTTATTTTACTTTAGAGCAAAAAAATTATAATTTCTTTCTTATATAGAACATTTTGCTTTAGTAATGTATAGGTAATATTATGTTGCTTTAGAGCTGTTCGAATAATTATATTCTTTTATAAAGCAACTTGCTCCTTAAATGTGTAATTATATTGCTAACAGCGTCATAGTACTCTGAAATGGAGCAGTTACTATTCACTTTATTATTATATAATTAATTAATTTGTTATGCCTTTTAAGAGCTAAAGCAATATTTTTTTTATTGATACAAAGCTCTTTGCTATTTGCTACCTGTTTTAATATGTTTACTGTTCTTATCACATTGAATTCTCATAAAGATTCTCACACATTAAATCTCAAAAAATTGAGAGAGAATTCAAAAATCTCCCACGTTGAATTCTCATAAAAATTAAAATATTTCATGTTATCTCCCTCTAAAAAACTGATATTATGTTTACTGTTCTTGTCGTACACATTGAATTATCATAAAAATTAGAGTCATTTCGGTGAATCCATATCAGTACCCCATCAGCATTTTGTATCGAAATAAAAGAAATGTAAACATTGCAAAAATTGGAAATAAATTTAAATAAATATTTTGAAAATTATAAAAAATGTTTAAGTTTGTTTTATGTTTTGGAAACATTTGACTAAAAATATTCAAAAACATTTAAAAAATTTTTTTTCAAAATTTAACAAAATTTTTCTTAAATTATTATTAGAGAGAGAAAGAGAGAGACAGGAGTGCTCTAAAAGAGGAGCTCAAAGTACTTTTATTGTGAGAAAATTAAAAATTGAATTCTAAGCGACACTTTTGTTTGTTATAACAGCCCTATAAAAGCTCTAAGTACGGATATAGAGCTAAAAGTTGGAGCTCATAGCTCTAAACTTAGTTCTAGTGCAGCACAAGAACTTTTATAGATCTAAAATTATTACTTTGGTATTTTTACACATTTTGTATTCTTTAAATTTTGTAAAAACATAAAATAACAGTCGAGTACAAAACACTGAAGAAATCTGCAAGTAGTAGACGAAATACGCGTATCTGTATGATAAGCATATCAGTAAAATTAAAAGAAAAATATTCGACTATTTTCACTGTTATACCAAAATTTTACTCTAACGCTGGAAAACAAGTTTTTATAAAAAATAAAATAACGATATTAGATGAGCTCGCATTATGGGAATCCGTTTATCGAATTTCCATATTATTGATAACGATTGAGCTATCTTTTTATTTGTCAGGAAGCGTTTATTCACAATATTGGCATACATTTGAGAAAAAATAATTATTTTATACAAATCGCACTGGAATAATATTATCAACCCAAAACCAAAAAATAATTAAACTCTAAAATTTGGGATCTTATTTCACTATGAACTAAATCCACAAAAACCAACTCTAAATAAAGTTACAAGCAAGAGAAATAAAACATAAAAAAAAAAAAAAATTTTTTAAGGGTTAAATTTCATTTTGTAACACAACTAGTAATACTAAAAAGTCCCTCAAAAGTAAATCAAATAAGGCCACAAATATGACCACATTAAAGTTGAAATATTAAGTATTTTAGATTGTCTGAGAAAACGAATACGCGATTTCAAATGTAAATAAATGATCATTCCATACTAATTTTGTGGTGTTATTTCATTTTTGTTTTGTGTAGTCACCGCTTAAATGCGTTCGCGGAACCGCTGTTATACTGTAAATTGCTGAAATGTCTTAAGCCACATTAAAATGATATTGTGAAATATTTTTGAAATTAATATCGACTTCTACTTGCTGAAGCATTCCGCTTCAAATTTATTTTTGTAATATAGTTTATTTGATGTGAAGGTATCTATATTTTACTAATATTTAATAGGTTATGTTTCGTAATATGTTTCCCAATCAATTTTTCTTTGGTTTTTGTATGAACTAGCATACACTTTCATATTACACATGTACTGTACTTATAAAATTAAATTGGCATCTATTCTATAGTCTCATTTGCTTTATTATCTACTCACAAAACAAATATATTCTAAATCTACTTCTTCTGCAGTTCTAACATAACCAAACCCACCTAGTATTAAAAAAAATTTAATTTCGAAAGAAGAATAAAATAGTTGTAGCTGTTATGGTTTTACTTTTATGATCCATGATTATGACCGAAAGATCGATACACGTGTCGGAAAAACAAAAAATTGTGAAATGTGACAAGTCTTTTATTTTTTAAAAACAAAATAATTTTAAATTCAAAAACAATTACATTTCTCAGAGAGGAAAATTAAAAAGAGCAAAATAATGGCGACTGTTCTTTTTAGGAACAATGAAAAATAACAACTATTGCTGTTTTTAGTAGCACTGATTTTAAAATACTAGTTGTTGCTACTTTTAAGAACTGTATTCTGCCTGTTATTTCTAGTTGCAGTGATTTTAAAATAATTATTGTTATTTTTAATTTATTTAAAACATTCCACGTTTTGAGAAATGCAACATTTAAAAAAAATAATAGAAAGAGAAAATATTTTTATTTATATAGAAAGTATTTTGAATAATTCACAATTTATATTTTTTTCATATATTGATGAATATTATAAATTTAATTTTAATTTTTAATTAAGGAAATTTAAAATAAATTCTAATAAATATTAGTTAATTTCTGATTTAGGATACTTTATAAAGTATCTATGTATTTCATCAAAACTAAATATTATTACTTACATTAAATTTTGGTATATTTAATGTAAAATTAATAAAACTTTTCACTAAAATTCACTCTATTTAAGTTGTGTGTCATTATTTTCATTAATACAATTATTTTTTTTATTATTGCAATGTACAGTCTAAATTTAGAATTCTTCTCCGGGTAGGATGTGGACCATCTCTTTATTACAAATCCTATATCTACTTATTTTATACTAATACAAATAGAAATTAATAATATTCATAACGATTTCAAGAATAAAACATAATAAGAATATATTAATAAAATAATATTATAAATACATTATTATTTTATTACCTATATTTTTATTTTATGTTATTTTTTGATTTTTATTATTATATATATATTATTCTGCATTTATCTGGATGTTTGTAAGTTCGACGGAACGCTCCAACACATATACAAATTGCATATGTATACAAATGCATATATATACAAATTGCTTTGGTGCTTTTTTTTAACCCCTGTCTACCATGCTGAACCTTTGCAGGAAAAATTGATTGCATGAACTATATTTTTTTAATTTAATGTTAGTCTTCTTCGCAAATAATAAATAATAATAATAATATAAATAAAACAAACAATTTTTTTGATTTATAATAATAAGGACTAATAGAAATTTAATCAATAGTTTAATATGGTATAATAACCAAAAGGCAAACAGCATTTAACACAAAAAAAAAACATAATTCACTCAAAGGTTATTCTTATTACTTAAAATTATACATAATAATACACATGTGTATCAGCATATTTGTATTATATAATATTATACATTATACTACTTTATTGCTTCTACCTTTTATTTTTGTCATTATTGTGTGCGTAACTCACTTCACTCAAAAAAAATTATTTTTGTTTTTTTTTTATTATTTGCTGTATCTGTATTCTGTATGTTCTATATGCTCCATTCCAAAAATATTATTTTATTTTCAGTATTAAGTGTTCACTTCACTGTTCAGGTTCACTGTTCAATCAATAGAACTTGATAGAAGTAGAGTAGGATAATTAACTCTACTTCTACGCCGGATAATAAAACATTGTTGTTTTTAAATTGAAAATTATTGATGAAAATGTTTTTGTATTTTTTGTAAATTTTACCAATTTAGATACAAGATTTTGAATATTTTTTTAAAAATAACACAATACCATAATAACAGTTTATTCATATAGCAAAATAAGATCCCTATACATTATACAAAAGACAAAATTTATATGAAAATAAGATCACACTTTTAAATTTACTCTCCCAGAGGCCACAATAACGCAAATACGGTATAATTTATACTAAATGGAACCCAACTAACGAATTATAACTAAATGGAATTGAGTACGAGTATACCATACAATAATACAAACATTTTATACAAATTTGTTGGTATGGTACTTCTTTTTCTGTTATATAAAAAAAAAAGATTAGTGTTAGGCCAATATAAACATAAATAAAAATAAATAGAAAGTGATATAAACATAAGTACTGTAATTTCGGAATAAAGAATCTAATGAAAGAAAAAAAGAAACTAAGATTTATTTTGCTTCCGTTTATTATGACGGGTTACAAACCTAGTTTTTAATATTTTATTGCCGATTTACTTTTTATATGTTTTTGTTTTTTTATTTTTTTTAATATTTTATTGCCGTTTTATTTTTATTTATTTTTGTTTTGTTACATTTAAAAGTAAGAATAACGTTTAATTATTTTTTGGATTTGTTTTTTTTAAATTTTTTAATCAAAACGATGTCAATATAAATCTAATCTAAATCTAATTAAATTATACATAATTATCTATTAAATTATAACTCTTTATTTAGGAATTTTCACTTTTCTTACCTTACTTCACTTTTTTTTTTTTTTTATTTATATTTTTGCAAGACATTGCTGCGTTATACTGCGCTATCTCTTCGTATATTATTTTTCAATTATATTACGTAGATTTTTGTATTTTTTGTGTTAGATGTCCTTCCATATGCTGTGGGTTGTAAATATTTTTGATTATCTGTATGTTACGTGTGTAATTACGAGCCCATTAGTGTATGTTATATTGTTTAGTTGCAAAATCTGCATGTTGATCTAGGAGCGCGTCCAGCAGCTACTGGAGCTGTTATATTTATGATTTTTGGAATTTTTGGCATTTATTATTGAAGTAAGTGTTACAATTACCACTTATAATTACGCCAAAACTGATGGTGGTATATTTATTGCTTATATTGCTGTATTTTTAATTGCTACCCTTATGTAATGCTCGTACACTTTACTATTACCGACTTAAAGTTAGTGCAATTGGTGAGCTGATGTAAAATCATTCCTTTTAATTTTTTTTTTGTGCAGCGTAGATGGATCCTGTTGCGCTTCACACTTTTTTCTTGTTCTAGTCGCTAATATAGTTTTTATGTTTATGTTATCGTCTAAATAGTCCCATGCTTTTAGTCATTTTTTCTAGATAAAGTTTTGTATGTCTTGCTTTGCCTATAATCGTTAATAAAATTAATATTTAATAATTAATTCTTTAAAATATTGAGTATTTAAAAGTAGCAAGTGTTATTTAACAGTAAATACAGGGATAAGTGACAATATTTTAAAAATAACAAATTTTGCATCTCTACTGATAAAATTTTAGTCGTATAAAGATTTAATACAATTTTTTTAACCCCATTTCGTGATATGATAGCAGATTATTCTTAAAAAATAATATTAATAAATAGTATTTTGAAAAAAATTAAAGTTTGAATATTATTGGTCAAATCAAAAGTAACTAAAGAAAATTACAAAAATAAAACTAATACAAAAATTCAACAAACAAAAAAAATCTTGTTTTCTTTTCATAAAATACCGACACATTTACAAAATCTTCAAATTTACAATAAAAATTCTGTTTTAAAATTTAGACAGAACAATAAACAAAACAACATAAACAAAACTGAAAAAGTCAAGTCAGGCAACAGAGAGAAGCGCGAGAGTTTTGTATTTATTGGTGTATATTCTGCGGTTTCACTGAAAGGAAAATTTTTATTTTCCGAATGTTTCTAGATATTTTTAGTGATTTGAATTTGAACTAAAATGCAATTGTAAGAGTATAAAATATACGAAGATCGTAACTAAAAACAAAAAAAAAAAAAAAAAAACAAAAAAAAATGTAGAATTTTAGCAAGCGAATTGATTTACGATCCATAGACTATCGTTTAATAACCAATTCAAAAGATATTAAAATTCATAAATTTTCAAGGAGTATAGTGAAATAAAAACCTCCAACGTTCACGTTCTATGCTCTGCACTCTTTATTCGTTTTTTTTTTTGTTTTATTATTTTTTTTCTTTTTGTATAACAAACGGGTCGGTTTTATGCGGTCTGCTGAAATATTTTCGCATTGAATTTGAATCTTTTTTACTTTTTGGTTTCTATTCACGACCAATGTCGACGACGATGGCTAATATAAAACAAAATTTTTTTTATTTTATACTGTTTTGTTTTTTTTTTTTTTTTGAAAATGGTTCACGCGCTCTTAAAAACCTTCCACTTGACTGTAGAGTTTTCGCGTCTTTGCTTTATTCATTGTTTTTTCGATTACATTTGTTTTTTTATTTTTTTTTTGTAAATTTTGTATGCCGCGTGAACGTGCAACACGAGCCACAATAAATATTTGGAAAGAAAATGAAATTAAAATCCTAAAAAAGTTAATAAAAAATTATGGGGAAAATTAAAAAATAATAATAATAGAAAAAAAATAAAAAATGTAAATGAAAATAAAATATATGACGTAGGTATTTAAAGTTATTTCTTTTAAGAAATTTAAAAAAAAAAAAAAATCTGGATAGTAATAACTGTGCAAGGATGCAGATTAATATTGTATATAATAGGTAATTAGATTTATATAGTAAAAATAAGGGATGGTTTACTATAATTAGGGTTAAAATACTGTGGTTAAGGTGGTAAGAATTTGCTAAAACAATATTTTTTCTTTACGTTTTGAATAGAGTTTGTGTAAATATTTGAAAAACGTAGTCGTAGTGAAGGCTTAGTTGCAGACATTCGCATGTAGTATTAATATTGCTTACTAATTATTGATAATTTAAATAATATAAAATTTGTTTAGTCGGAAAATTTATAGCGATCGAGAAAAATACAGAGATTTAATATTCCAACAATCTCAGTCTCACCTGTACATCAACATAATGCTCAGTTCATGGTGACCTCTATTTAAATTAGGTCATGTTGAAAATGAACTTAATTAGCAACACTCAAAAGGTGTTTCACACTATTAATTTGCGATTGCACTTCTAAAAACATTACCAAACTTTAAAATAAATTTTATTTTTAATAATCTATAATTAAATTCTTAATTCAGACAACTGGACTCATATCTCTTGAAAACGATTGGAATCCATAATACACAAGAGCATGATTAGTGAAGGCACACTTTTCGTGGTTTTTCGTGTGCCTTCGTTTTTTCCTTTATTCAATCAACCAATGATGTAGGCCGTGGTGATCGAAATAAATTTTTATTTTAGCTCAATTGGTTGAAGCGTCATGTTAATATAAGAAATTTTTGTGAGTTCAATTCTCTATTGAGGCAAATTTTTTTTTTATTATTTTTTGATTAACGCATTTAATTTTTTGCACTTTTAGTAGGAAAAAAAAATTAATTAGTAGGATAATATTATTAATATCGGGTATTTCCTTTTCAGATACACAAAATTTATAGGAGTTTATATAATTTTACAGATTAACACATTTTAAAGAAACGTATATATTCAACAATACAAAAAAGAGATAGCTGAAATGATGTGATATATTATTATGTTTATTGAACCTATATTAAAATTCTATTATTCAAATTTGTTTCACAGATTGTATAATAGTTAATTTGGACAAATTAAAAAGGACAAATAAACATATATGCATACTAAGAAATAAAAAAGGACATATAAACATATATGCATACTAGAAAACCCCCTGGTAAATCTGCCGTCAGGCCAAAGGACTCTCGCTGTGAAACGGCACAATAAAATGATTTTTAATAAATTTGAACATTTGATATGTTTAAATTATCTGAAAACAATTTATACAATAGTAAAATTAATAACAAACCACAAAAAATAAAAATTGTTAAAATTTTTAAGTTAATCTTTATAAAATTAACTCTTTTATTTAGAAAATAATAAAAAATATCAGATAGAATGAGACTTTTTTCATAAGATTTTATTAGACATAAATTTTCAGTAAGTCTTGCATTATGCAATATCAATCAATAAATCACAAAGTCAAATATTCCAAAGAGTCGTAATTTTTCTATCCTGACCTGAAGCTATCTTCACCCATGGTCAGCTCTAAACTGCAATGTCAAAAGCAACAAAATCCATTGCTCCAAAAATTAAAATTCTACCAGGATCAAGACAGGGAAAAACTACAGACAATGTTGTATACCAGGAGGTTTACTAGAATATTCCATTTTATCCAAATTTTTCTATACTACAAATTTTAAAACTCGCTCATAATAATTGGGAAACGATAATGGATGGTACTAAGCCATAATAATGATTAATGGTTTAATAAAATTTTCGGAAACTATTATTTAATAATATTCCAATTAACGCGAAAAATCAATTAATCGGTCAATAATATCAGTTATGGTAAAGGGTTTCAATGGCTTTAGTGGGTTAGAGTCCAACATACCTAAGTGGCTACTTACACGGTCTAATTAGTATTTTTCGAGGCTTTCACCTTCCCTCGAAAAATAAAAAAAATAATAAAAACAAATTTATAAAAAATGTTTAACTATATCTGATAGTTTTAATATTTTATTTTATAAAGATTAACTTAAAACTTTAAACATTTGTATTTTTTATGGCTTGCTATTAATATTACTATTCTTTTCATTGTTGTCAGATACTTTCAACATGTCAAATGTTTAATTTTATGAAAAATGATTTTATTGCACCTTTTCACAGAAAAATGTCTTTCTTTTGATCGGTTGGGTGCGTGCCCGGAGGTTTCTTCTAGTAGAGTTTATAATTTTCAAAAATTTGTTTATGTGATATCTGAAATGATAGAACACTCTCCTGTAGACTGCCATAGTGTACACATAAGTAATAAATTAAAACTAAATAATAAAAATATTTTTGCTAATTCAGCACAAGACATATCTGTCGCTTGACAATATACAGTTCTGTTGTACAAAATATTCCTAATTCCGTTTTGATATTTTATGGTATTTATTTGATAAGTAAGGAAGGGTGTCATAAGAAGAAATCGTTAAATCTGCTGCGGCAAAAAAACGAGACCAATATTACGATACTAAATCTCGCCTCATTTCTGCATTAAACCATCAGACTTAAATGTAAGAATACAAACGAATGCGCTTGAACTCTAACTGCCAACGAGATTTATTCAAAAGTACCAAAAGGTTGACCCACTTAGCTTGGTATTTTTAATTAATAATTTGTAGAAGGAGAAATTGGTTAATCTTTTTTTGTTTAATTTAAGAGAAAATTAAATCTAATAGAATCAGAATATGTAAGATTAGTTGAGATTAAACTTATGTAAACTTTCGATAAGGTTAGTGAACAAATCAACAAACCGAAATCCAAAAAAAAAAAAATCTACACAAAAAAATCAATGAATTCAAAATCCTTAAAGTGGTGGCAAATTAAATGGTCGCTGTATTCAACAGCTGCTGCATAAAAATAATTTATATAAATATTTTGTAAAAGTCGTAGAGCTTTAATTTTGAATCCAACTCTAAAATCTGTCCTAACTCAAAATTTCGCATAAAATTGAATACACAATAAAGTAAAATGCGTAAAAGCAATAACAAATATAGTTTTTTGTGGATTTTTTTGTGGCAAAAGCCATTAGCCATTTAGGGATAAACTTACATTTTTTTAATACCAATTAAACTATTTTAGAAAACTTATTATAAATTGACTAAAATACATTAAAACCTCAATTTTTTTCTAATATTAATTAACACCATAATAGTATAGGTTGCTTTTGATAGACCTAAAATCTCTACAACAACATTACATAATGGCAGACATTTCCAAATCCACCAAATTATTGTTCGAAATATTCCGGCATCTAAAATAAAGGATGTAAAAACTTTTAGAGAGAATCCGCGTAGTTTACGTTCCGTTGACCTGTTTAGTAATGCTAACCATTATACTGTACTCACTACGATAAATTTCAGCCTATATCTAGAATGTTATGTGAATCTAACTCGAGAGCAGTTTGTTTTGATGTATGCCTAAATAAAATAAGCTTAAGTAAGAAAAATAACATCCGCCACTTCTCGTCATAATTTCAAAGTTTTCAAATGAATTAAGTTCAATCTATGCTCATATAGAGGTAAAATTAATGGATTTGACCATTGGAAATTACGCAAAGCAAGTCTTAAAAATTTTTTTTGCACTGCTTCAATCCTGTTAATATGAACATCATAGAAAGCTGACCAAACTTGACTAGCATACTCCAAATTTAGTCTAACGAGACTAGAATACAATGATTTGAGAACATAGGGATCGTCAAATTCCTTTGACCAACGTTTAACAAAACCTAGCATAGAATTAGCTTTATTGATATTGCTACAAAAATGTGATTTAAAGTTAAGCTTGTCTTCAAAGTAAACCCCTAAGTATTTAATTGAGCTCGTTTTGGAAAGGCTAATACCATTTAAAGAACAATTAAAACAAACCGGATTACGTCGACGTGTGTAACACATAAGTGCACATTTATTCACATTCATAAGAAGATTATTAAATGTACACCATTTAAAAAAGTTATCTAAATCGCTTTGTAGGAGTAAAGCGTCTTCTAAAGAAGTAATTTTTTTTTAAATTTTCAAGTCATCCGCGTAAATGTTCAGTTCACTATTAAGAATTACTGAACAGACATCATTAACCGAAATTATAAAAAAAAGCGGTCCTAAATGGACCTGCCTTGTGGGACTCCTGAATTAGCATAAAAACGCTTAGAAGTATTTTTTCTAAATAAAATACTATAAGATCTATCGGTTAGATATGATTTAACCCATTTCAGAAAGAATTATGGTAAACCAAGTATCCTTAATTTTAGATATATTATTGCATGTGGTAAAACATCAAACGCTTTAATCTGTATAGATAACATCCGTTTGAATACCTGCTTCCATATTTCTCCTAAAAGTTGAAACTGACTCAACAAGATTAGTAACTGTGGATTTTTGATCCACAATTCCATGTTGGTTGTGAACTAAAAAAGATTTACAGTGATAATAAATGGAATCATATAATATTAAATCAAAAAGTTTAGGAATTGATGAAAGTTTAACGATTGGTCTATAATTAGTGATTTCATTTTTGACGTTCTTCTTATGAACTGGTCTAAAAAATGAATGCTTCCAAATAGAGGGATAAATTCCTGATTTTAAAGAAAAATTGAAGATGAATTACAGTGGAATTGTAAGGCACTTGAGCATTCATTAAGTATAACTTCGGGAATACCATCTCGTCCAGGAAAGTTATTAGTCTCAAGGTGTTAGGAATTTATTTTTATCTTTTACAAACATTAGTTACTAACGGTAATGGATAATAGCCCACTGGATGGTGATCTTACCGTTTAGCAACATGATGCAAGCTTTCGTCGATAACAGACGTCTGATTTGCTTGCTCTAAGCAATATCTGACTGTAAAGAAGTTCTAAAGCTATTCAAATTATGGGCTCGTATTAAAGACACGTCGTATCAACCTTCCCCGATCTTCTTTATACAAAAGAAGGTATAACATAAAATAAAAGAAACAACATATCAACAAGAAAATGAAACTACATGAACACAGACATTGAGTATAATGATATCATCAAAATATTAGTAAAACACTAATACATATATATAAGTAAATTTACAAAATAATTATTATTTTCTATAAATCTCAACTATATTATTATTATACAAACTATAATAATGTATCTACAACTTAATTCCAGCACATTACAAATTCAAGTGAGCTTCGATTAAAAATTCAAAAATCATCAATTTTTTAAACGATAATAAAATATGATGTGAATGTCCCCAATATATCCTTTAAATATTATGTTGTCCTAATATTTATTTAAGGCATAATTTTATTAAAAAGAAAAACAAATTTGTTTTTCTCATGTTCCTTTCTATCAAAATCTAAAAGATAAAAATATTTGACAAAGTTGTAGATATAACTGGTGATAAACTTGTATGTATACATCAGTATACAAACAGAGGGGTTGAGAATTTTAAAATTTTTAAAAATTTATTCAGAAAATTATTTTTTTTTTTTATTTTATTTTAGATAAAAAAAAAAGAATTTGGATGAAACTCAAACTACTACGCGATTCAATTGTGGGTCGATTTCATATTTTTTTATTTTGTTTAGCATAAATACAGCCCCTTTTACTTGTTAAAATTGGGAAAAAAAAAACATATTATGTTGATGTAAGTAACAACATAGTTTTGTGAAAACAAAAAATATGCAAATTTTGATATATTTTAAGAAAATAATAAATTTAGAGAAAATGCATAGAAGTCCGTAGATCAGATTATAATATAATTATGGTGCAAAGTGATAGCACTAGCTCGTAAATGGTTTTTTAATAAGAAAAGCAAATTATCAATCGACAACATTAAGCGGTAAACACAATTAGAACTACCGACGAAAAGCCCGGGACGAAAAAATTAAAATACATACGGTCTTATGTATATGCTCACAATTGCAACTACAATCGCCCAACCACAATGTCGTTGTCGTCGAAATAATGCTATTTTCTTATTTTTTGCTGGTAGTTGGATTTGATATTTCTGACAACCTTTAAACATCAAAAAATATAAACAAAGCAATTATTCTGAAATCTGATATTAGAATATTATTGTTCTGTTTTTTGTTTTTAAGTTTTATATGTTACACAATTTATATTTACATATTTATTTTTTTATTTAGATAAATACATATATAATTTTAGATTTATTAGCGATGCATTTGTATCTGATGATTCTACAAATAAATTAATAAGTTATTCAAAATGCTTTTTTCATTTTGAAATTCCGACATTTGCTTTTCTGTTTTGTTTATTTATTTTTATTTTTCGTTTCGCTACAATTGTGTTTCATTTGACGAAAAATAGTTGAACGAAGAGAATTTTGTTGGTAGTCGGTGGTCGATGGTCGCAATTGTGTTTACCATATTGTTCTACCATCGACAGCTTGCGCACAAATATTACTACAGGGGTCAGTCGTAGAAGTGTTGATTTAGTTTAGTTTGAAGAACGATTTGATTTAGTTTCCATAACAAATCTATATAAAGTTCAAATTAAAAGTTATTTGAATCCTGAAAATCTATAATTATAATTGCGCAGTAGATACCTTTTTATTTTATTTCGATTCTCCTACTCCTTAATGAACTTCTAATATATATAATATATAAGATTGTATATAAAACAAAAATGCGCACACAGTTGAAAATTTTGTAACCATATGATTTTATTAGTCAGCAAATACATTATGCATAAGTGAGGTCTTATGAAAATAATAAACAAAAGTAAACAAATCAGTTATTATATTTTATATTATGTACTTGCGAATGAATCTATATGTACATATGCCAAAAAAAAACAAAGAAACAAATTCATCTCAAATAAAAAATATAAAAAAGCAAAAACAAAAAAAATCAGTTGAATTGTTCATATGACGAGCAAATTTATTATTATATAGTAGAGTTAGAGTACTTCATTTTGATATAGTAGGTAACTTGAATTCTTCATTTTTATCTTCATTTAAGTAACTGTTTCTAAATTTTGGTTATTTGTAGTAATAATATAGTTTTTATTAGAATTATGTATTATGTAGGTATATATATACATACCTCTTTAATGACAAAATTTTTTATTTCTAGTAATTTTATCCACTAAATGCCACTTACTATAGGGAATATATTGGAAACGAAGCAGTATATGAGGGACGTGTATTTAAGTGTCCTAAAACAACTGTTACTTTTAAACACGAGTGGTTTCTGCTATATCGTGCGAAGTCTATGTCAGTACGTTAATTACTGTTTTTTTAAAAACTTTATATTTGACTTAAACTTGAAATATAATTACGCAACAGCGGCCCCTAGTCTATAATTATAATTGACAAGCATTTTAACATTATATTATTTTTTCAATTTACCAAAAATATTCTTAATTTATAAATAAACACGGTTTTGGTTAATGAAAATATAGACCCAAATTTTATTAATTCTCTTGCAGAATTGTGAGCTTAATCTGTTTCAGAATTACATATTTATATACCTACAATTTTGACCAAAATTTTTTTTTTTTACTTTTATGAAATTACGTATCTACATAAATCTACTTCACTCATATATAAATAAATAGTATATAGTATATGTACATTTGCAGTAGAAGAAACAGCATTTATTAGATGTACAATAATAAATGTAAATTGAAAATTTTTGATTTAAACTTTTAAATAAATTTTTTTATTTTTATGTACATAGTATGTATATAGGTTCCAGGCAATATTTTATTATTTTTGTTTGAATACATAACATTCATAACTAACCGCCAATTTTTATTGTACTATATGTTAATCATCTTTATATAATAGAATAGATGAGTAACATATTTAAATGCATTTATATGAAAATATGATATCTACATATATGTAGGCATAGGTAATTATATTTAAAGTTTGTCTTTGTGGTGGTTATGAGTAAAAGTATCATCTATAATTATAATTGACAAGCATTTAAGGACCTGCGCAGTAGACACCTTTTCATTTTATCTCTCTTCTCCATAATGAACTCTTAATATATAATAAGTAAGTTGTAAATAAAACAATAATGTGCACACAGTTGAAATTTTTTAATCATAGGGTTATATTATTCACCAAATATATTAAGAAATAGGAAGAAACGAAACAGAAAATGAGAAATAAGGTATTTATGTTTTGTAACGAAAACATACTAATTTCAAAGCCTTTCATTAAAACATGAGTGTTTTATGCTTTGTAATGAGAAGTCTATATCAGTCCATCCAAATCCCTGTTCTTTTAAAAACTTGAAATTTGGCTTTAACTTGAACTATAATTACTCAACAGGGGCCCCTAGTAACCAATTAGACTAGACTTTTGTTGTTCCGTTTTCGCGTTTTATTGAGAGCGGGGTATACATCATAAATTGTTATTTATACTTGAGGAACAAAAATATAAGCAACTAAAGGGGTTTCAGGACATTGATGATGAAAAATTGTATTAAATTAGAGTATAAAAACCTTAAAAACATCCACTCACTGAGATTGCATTAATAGCGTGTGACTGTATGGTGGTAACATTAACAGCGTCAATGAAAACTTTTTGGTTAGATGTAGGGTTTGCATTAACGAAGGTGGAGGACAAATGTAAAACAAATTATTTTTAAAAACTAATTTAAAAATTTTATGAAGTTCTTGTTATAAAACAATAAAATAATTTTAAAAAAAACAGCAATATGTACTCCCAATTGGCTTTGCCGTAATTAGTATATGCACTCTGAATGAACAGAGTGTATATACTATTTATTTGTGCTCCACCCTATATAAATTCCATATTAATAAATTAAAAATCAATATTCTCGCTTTCTTTGTGTGATTCAATACTCTTTGCTTTTTAGTAATCATAATAGTTGGGGGCTACGACTTTGCTTTACTTTCCTTCTATACTTTATCTTTTATTTATTACAATTTAATTTATCCCCCTTATTAAGGTGTTGTTTTACAAGACTCATCATAATATAAATGTTTGTCTCTTCGTTTCAAATACATTAAAAATATGGTGTGCAAAAACGTTGGAGCTACACTACTCACATAATCTTTTTTCAAGTTGCACATTCTTGTTTTGAGTGAAAAAAAATGAATGTGTTTTATTCCAACTCTGATAAACCCACTTTGTTGGTTGAAAATTTGTACACGCAGCACCTATGAATGATCCTAAAAGGTTCAAAAATTGAGCAAAGGTTTTTACCAATAGTTCATATAGGTTCATGCACATTCCGCTATGCATTCCGCATTCCGCATTTTATTCCGCTATGATAAAGATTGTGGTGGATAATACAAACTTGAAGGGAAAACGAGTGTATGGGGAAATGTGGAATGACATTGATGATGTAACTATAGAAAGCTTTATTAGATTACTCATTAGAGCAGGTATGACCAAACTGCTTTTCAAACTTTCCCAAAGCCTTGCAGCCGTTGAACTATGAAGTGTTTTTTTTATAGGTGTATATAAATCAAGAAATGAATCTTATTATAAATTTATGGAATGAAAAATTTGGTCAGCCAATATTTTGTGCAGTAATGTCTGCTAAATTTTTCTTAAAGATTAATCGGGAAATTCGATTTGAGGACAAACATGATCAAGCACAACGTCTAGCTAAGGATAAACTTGCTTCAATTAGAGAGCTATGGGATAAATGGGTAAACAATGCTCCATATTTGTGTACTCCTTATCAAAATGTTATGGTAAATGAACAAATTGTTGCTTTCCGGGGTCGAGTTCAAGACAACTTCTGGAGCAACATCTGTTAAAAACGTAAAAAAACGAAAAATTTCATGTTCACTGCCAAATTTGCATTAAAAAGGATTGAAAAGCAAATGCGGATTGCGAAGTGTGTAAAAAAAAATTGTGTGCATAACATAAATAGCTATCCATTTTTTTTTGTGCTTCGTGTCACAATAATCGTAAATAGGAGCTTTGAAATAACCAATTACTTAATATTTCTTCTATAATAAATATCCAAAAAACTTAATATTTTTTTTTACCTATAAAATAAAGTGCAGAAATAATTTTTTTTTTTCTTATAAAATATCTTCTTTAATTTTCAGGAATTATATTTTCATACTAGCTTTGTAACCCGTCATAAATGACGTAAGCAAAATAAATACTAGTTTCTTTTTTTCTTTCATTAGATTCTTTATTCCGAAATTACAGTACTTATGTTTATATCACTTTTTATTTATTTTTATTTATGTTTATATTGGCCTAACACTAATCTTTTTTTTTTTTATATAACAGAAAAAGAAGTACCATACCTACAAATTTGTACAAAATATTTGTATTTTTGTATGGTATACTCGTACTCACTTCCATTTAGTTATAATTCGTTAGTTGGATTCCTTTAGTATAAATTATACCGTATTAGCGTTATTGTGGCATCTGGGAGAGCAAATTTAAAAATGGAATCTTATTTTCATATAAATTTTGTCTTTTGTATAATGTATAGGGATCTTATTTTGCTATATGAATAAACTGTTATTATGGTATTGTGTTATTTTTAAAAAAATATTCAAAATTTTGTATCTAGATTGGTAAAATTTACAAAAAATACAAAAACATTTTCATCAATAATTTTCAATTTAAAAAAAACAATGTTTTATTATCCGACGTAGAAATAGAGTTTATTATCCTACTCTACTTCTATCAAGTTCTATTGATAGAACAGTGAACCTGAACAGTGAAGTGAACAGTGAACACTTAACACTGAAAATAAAATAATATTTTTGGAATGGAGCATGCAGAACATACAGAATACAGATACAGCAAATAACAAAAAAAAAACAAAAAAAAAAACAAAAATAATTTTTTTTGAGTGAAGTGAGTTACGCACACAATAATGACAAAAATAAAAGGTATAAGCAATAAAGTAGTATAATGTATAATATTATACAATACAAATATGCTGATATACATGTATATTTATTGTGTATAATTTTAAGTAATAAGAATAACCTTTGAGTGAATTATGTTTTTTTTTGTGTTAAATGCTGTTTGCCTTTTGGTTATTATACCATATTAAACTATTGATTAAATTTCTATTAGTCCTTATTATTATAAATCAAAAAAATTATTTGTTTTATTTATATATTATTATTAATTTTTATTTTTCCTTATTATTTGCAAAGAAGACTAACATTAAATTAAAAAAATATAGTTCATGCAATCAATTTTTCCAGCAAAGGTTCAGCATGGTAGATAGGGGTTAAAAAAAAGCACCAAAGCAATTTGTATACATATGCAATTTATATATGTGTTGGAGCGTTCCGTCGAACTTACAAACATCCAGATAAATGCAGAATAATATATATATATAATATATATAATTGGGTTAAATATCGTCCAAAGAAAATATTTACATACGGGGTAAAAATTCACCCGAGTAGTGTTTTTGTAACTTTTTTTGAGGATAATATGAGGGTTAAAAATTAATAAATTAATTTAAATTAGATCTAATGATTCGATATTTATATCCGCTGAAAGTTAAATAAAGCACAGTAAAAAATTAATAGCACAGTAATTAAAAGCACAGTAATTTAAATTTAGTTAAATAAAAACTGTGCACGATTAATAATCACAACTACAAAATTAATTTTGAAAACGTGGGGGGTAACGTTATTTAAATCAATATAACTCGTAGGGGGTATCCGCTTTTATCCGTTTTGTAAAACTTTTAGAAAAGTGGTATATCTCCTTTTTTAAGAAGAATTGGTTACATGGGTTTCAAAAATTTCTGGAAAGGGGAATATAATTATGTTCTTTCCAGAAGGTTTAATTAAAATTTTGTATGATTTTTGGTTTTGTGTTTTTGATAAGCGGAGCGCTCTTTACTCAAATTTTCTTAGCTTGAAATAATAGACTTTTCTGAGATAGAAACGATGATATTTTCCCTTTTCCAAAATATGAAAGTCGGTTAGTAGCATCTTTTACTGCGCGTTTAATTTATTTATAATGCAAAAATTAATTTTATACTGTGCAAATAGTCATTTTCTACTGTGCGTTCAATAAATTTTATTACAGGTATTTTACTGTGCATTTAATATTTTTTTTACCAAAACATTTCTATTTGTTAACCTAGTATATTGCTATTTTTTACTACTTCGTTAAATCCTAGCAATATATACCCATTATATTTATTTATTTATTTATAACCTTAATATTTTACATAATTGTTTTTTGACAGAGTTGTATATTTTACAGAGTTATTTTTATTTCTATTTACCTTTACACAACTGAAACATGGTAGTTTTGAATATAATATTTAATTTTATTAATTTTAAATTTGCAAGGAAAATGGTAACCTATCCTATACATGTAAATTTTGATTATTTTAAACTTAAAAACTACTTAAAACTAACTAACTGTATGCGTCTACGACTGATATAAATTTTTTATGACAGTATTTTTAGAAAATTGCAATTTATTGTTGAAATTATTATTTAATTGTAGGATTTTGTAAACAATAGTATTAATTTTTGACTTTTGATGGAATTTTCTTGTAGAAAAATAAAATGGCAAATTCAGCATCATTTTTAAAATTTTATTTTGTTTTATTTGAAGTTTCGCAATATGAGAATTGGACCAAATTGGAGAACAATTTTATTTATAATAATAAATAAAATAGTAGAACTTTTGGCATGTGAGAAATTAATTTATTAATTTTTGAATTAATCTATCTAGTTTTTGCTATAACTTTGACAGGTCTCTAACTTTTATGAGATTCCACCGATATTGACAAACAAAAACTAAGTAAGTACAAAAGTTATTATTTCTCTAAATTTTCAATTATAACCGAAAAGAAAACTAAATTATTCAAAGAAAAAAGAAAAGCAAGAGAAAACAATAATTTCTAAAAGCAAAAAAAAAACAAAAATTCGACTTATGTCACAACATATGCGAATCGTCAAAAATAAAGGAATAAAATAAAAAAAAAAATTTTATTCTCAAAAATTGTTTTTATTTTTGAATTTAAAAAAAAAAAAAAAGGAAAAAAGAGTAAATGTATTATGCAAATCATGATTTATAATTTCGTTCGAATACATAAGGAATAACAATTTACAATAGATAGCGCCACTCTTGAAAGACAGTTACTACGTACAAGTAACATCCTTTCCTTTAAAATATTTTTCCTTAGTTTTTTCTTTGTTTTGTTTTTATTGTTTTTGAATTTAAAAATTTCTTAACAAGCTAGGCAAGTGCTGTATTTTGTTTCTAGAACAAGTAACTTAGGGTTCAACAACTACATGTATTTATATGCGAGATGAAAGTTACTTTTTATTGTTGTTGATGTTTTGTTGTTGTTGTTGTTGTTGTTGTTGTTGCTGCTGCTGCTGCTGCTCTACATACTCGTATATTTATTTATATTAAAGACAAGTTGGTCCTTTTTTTATTTTTATTTATTTTTCTTATTATTGTTTTTTAAAATATAATTTTTTACTAGAATGATATTAAAAAATATTGTCTGCCTCACAGTCTATGCTAACTGCGTGGAAGACGAAAGAAGAAAGCAAAATTTTATTAATACTCTAAACGAGTTACAAAATTTTGAACTAAAGAGTAAGTAAAAAAGAACAAATATTTTTTTTGGGGAAAATATTTTGCAAAATTTTTCCATGTTTTCCCATATGGTGCCACAATTATTTGAGGGACGAGGGTGAAAGAATCAGAAAGGATACAATCAGAGTCCTTTTTGACTTTAGTTTATGATGAAGTAAAGATACAAATTAAATTTAAAAAACATTTTTTTTTTTAAATTTTTTTTTTTATATAAAGTAGACTAAACTGAGTAAATTTTGGGTCGTTTCTTAAAATACAACCAATTCAGTGAAATTTGTGAATAAAATTTAAAAAGCTGGGCGATTGTAGAAAGGATGGTATGGTTAATCCTGATTTGATGTATTAATAGTGGTGTCGAATTTTATTTATTTAGTTTTTTTATTGTATTTTTTTTTTTTTTGTTTTTTTTTCTGTTTAAGTTAAAAAATCAAATATTGGCAATATATTTATATGTCTATTTATATGTTGTTCTGGTATATTAAGAGGTGGTGATCATGTGGTATGAATATTATAGAATTTAAAAGAATAACAATAAATCAATTAATATAAACGATATTATAATATAATATAATATCATTTCCATTTTTGGTTTGGTCAAAAACGTTAAATTTAAAGCTTTAAAATTGATTGTTAAAATAAAGGTTTTGAAAAACGATTTAAAGTATTAAATGGAAATTGAATATGAATTGAAAAAATAAAATTAGTTAATTTATAGTAGAACAAGAAATAATAAGGTGAATTTAAATAAAAATTAGCACATTATATTATTAGAAACGATAACGCATTATAATTAGAGGTCAATTAAAAAGTAAAATACATCTTATGTCGAAGACTAGAAGACTTAGAAAATGCGGGATGACATTGTGCTTCTCGTCTATCCACAAAATGACATGCAAGAGAAAATAAGAAGTTTGGAAACAAATGCGTTAGAAGTAGGTCTAAAAATCAACATCAACAAATCAAAATGTTTATGAATTAACACAAGAAATAATGCCCTTCAGTACAATCAACAACGATGTAATAGAAGATGTCACCGAGTTTTGTTAGCTTTATCTGGGTCGATCAAAATTACCCAGAACGTAAAATTAGTTACCCAGTACGTAAAAAAAGTTTTGGAAGACTGTGAGCTGTGTGGAGAAAATATCTACAGAGTCAGGAAACTTAGAATATATGATGCCTACGTGACATTAGTGCTATTGTATGGTAGAGAAACATGGTTGATAAACAAGAACTATACAAGGAATATGTAAAATATTTTGGCCCAGAACAATTAGAAATAATGAACGTTTGAAAATGGTCTAACAAAAACCGATAAGCATACAAATAAAGCAGAGGAAATGGAGGTGGATAAACCATACACTCAGAATACCTATAAACAATATAGCAAGGCAGGATTAGAACCCGCAGAATAAAACCGCACCGCCGGAAAAATGAAGCATAATCAGTCTATAAAGAAATAGAGACTAACATTAGAACGTCTTGTGAAATTAAAAACCCAGCGCAGAACAGAGTTAGATGACAGATATTTGTGGAAGCCAAGCTGAAAAAAAACCTCTTATACCACCTATAATTTACAGATTGTACAGGAAAATAACCAATGCCAAATAAATCTTAGCTGGTATTATTTGTTTACACTATTTTGGGATGTATCACTTCCTTTCATAAAATAACGGTTATGACGACATATAAATGTTAAAATGATAGCGTAAATCGTTTGAACTTGTTATTAATCTTACGAGCATCATTTTTGTATTTACTTTTTCAATAATCTGATTATTTACGGATACAGTTTGAATAGTATTGGTTTCAGTCATTGCGATTGATTTTTGAGATACCTCCATGTTATATAATTTTGCAATTTGTTCTACTGGAAGATCAATCTTGAAAAGCTCTAAATATTTGCTGAAAGTGGCACCATTTGTTTGTTATTATGTTATTATTTAAAATGTTAGTATCCATGTGTGCTATCTAACACAACTGACAGATTTGTTCATTATGTACAGATATTGTTTGTATTGAAAGATTTTTATGGTATTGTTTATTTAATAAAAAAAACTTGTCATAAATGTATATATATATAGGACATAAGCAAATATATTGTATATTTGCTTGTAGAATTAGAATTTATCTTGTTCTGTATTATACTTTTCATTCACTTCAATTCTACTATGAAATTACATGGCTGGCATTATTTATATCGTAAATGATTAACCATTAAGTTCTTGTTATGAAGTTCATCTGCCTTAGATGATTACTTTTTGCCTTCCCTTGTAATTTCTTACATTTTATATGTAAATATAAAACCATATTTGTTATGGACAACTACGAGTAAGAAGGAAGTTTAATATAACTCATTAACTTTGTTTCATAATTTTTTTTAATGGGGGGTTCTATGTCAGTGCGACCTCTTAACATCTATTGTACTTCTATGCTTATTATCTTCGAATTGTAGGTCTATGCCCTTGATCAACCGTATTGTTGCATTGAAGTCAATGTCAGAATCAATCAATGTGTAGTTCTGGAAATATTTATGTCTTTTCCGAGCTATGACATTGAAATATGAGAGGAGGACGTATCTTCTTCTAATCAGAATTTGTACCTCTCTGTGTCAGAATTTGCGCCTACCAATCTTGAACATATATGCTTGTCAAAAGGGTCATCACCTGTGATAAACAAATTCAGTGTTCTGACATTGGATCTAGTATCCCTGATTACCTGATTCCATTGTTGGATACGTAGTTTGAAACAGTTTTAGACTGCGTAAGTCTTTGGCAACAATTCCATATGTCTTAGGTTTCTGAAGTTTGTTTCACTTGGAAACGTTTGAACGAGCAATATTTAGCTCTGATCCTAAGAATTGACTCTTCGCACGTGTTTTTTGCAAGCATATCTGCTTCTTCATTAGGTTGTATTCTTTCATGCCAAGAAAACGTTATGAAAAAACGTTTCGTACTGCAAATACATTTTAAGTCAGACAGATGAAATCATCTGAAATTCCGAATTCGTTATATATAAATATGTGTCAATTGTAATTGGAATTTTGGAATAAGAATATTCAATGCAAGTGTAAAATCTGTTCTTTTGTACGCTTGCAAAACATGGAAAGTTTTAGTAAACATCAATAGAAGTCTCCGGTGCATCCTAAAAATTCGTTGGCCGCAAACCATTTCCAACAGAACGCTGGAAATCCAACAGAGGAAATGGCGTTGGATCGAGCATACTCTGAGGAACTCTGACAACAACATCGTGAAACAATATTTCGAATGGAATCCTCAGGGTACACGTCGCGTTGGAAGACCGAGAAAAACGTGGAAAACAACTGTGTTAGCCGAAGCAAGTACCCAGCAAAGAAAGTGGCCACAATTGAAGATGTTAGTTGCAGACAGGACCTGATGGAAAGAATTTATCCCTACGGATGGGGTTGCAGGACTTTGATGATGATGTAATTTGAATCCGATGACAACAATTAATTGGGAACCTATCGAAATAGCGTTGGTTTGTTGTAGCTGTAGTCTCTGACAGTTCCAGTTACTTTTGATTGTTTTTGTCTAATAATTGAAATAATCCGTCGGATATTATTAAATTATTGTTATGAGACTTCAATAACAATTTATTATCAAAATTTTCAATTCAGCAACTCTTTTCATTCTCTGATATTGCATAAAATTTTATTATAATATTTGAAAAAAACTGTCTACAAATTTATTATGTTTTTGCTGAATCTTTGATTTATTTCATTGGTTGTTTTTTATTGTTTCCAAAAGATTATCCCTATATATATATACTCTTACTCCTACATAGCAATTGTATAGATACTTTCATTATATACAAAGTCTGTGTTTTAATACTGTTTTTTTTTTTGTTCAAAATAATTTTTTCTCCTTTCATTTCTGAATCAAGGATTCACTCTTGAACAACACTTTAATTTCAATTTTTATTTTTATATTTAACTTTTTTCATTTTTCTATTTTCATCTTTTGTTCAAAATGAATTTAAGTTTATAATTGCTGTTAATCCTTAAATTTAAAATAGGGTTAAAAACAAGTGTAACCTCTAAAACTTATTTTTTGTAAAATAAAAAACAAAAAAAAAAAAAAAAAAAAAAAAAATAGAAAAACTCTTCATTAGTTGTGTAGAAGTGCAATTAAACATCGAATTTAGCATAATATATTATTATAAGTCTATAATATAGGAGTAAATGTACCTATGTATGGTGGATTGCGTACAACAGAAATGTTTAGAAATATTTGTAGAGCTAAAGCAGTCTTCTATTATTACTTACTATATTATACCCGAGTTGTAATCTATGATAAAAAATCTTATTTGAATGTACAGATAGAGATGTAAAACTTTTTTCGAGTACTCCTTGTATTATTATTGTTCACCAAATACAACTAAAAATAGTTGAGTTGTATTTTTTAATCATTTTCATCACCGTCATTATAGTCATCAACATCAATATTACATAGAAAGAGACAGAAAATAATTTTATATTTCAATTTTTCCTTTTATTTTTCTTATGATTATTATAGTTGTTGTTGTTGTTGTCGAAAGTTTTTCCTATTGAATTTCTGTCTCTTTTTCTCATTCTTTCTCTAGATTGCTTTGTTCAGTGTCTTTTGTTATACAAAAATTAAAAAAAAAAACTAAAAACAAAAAACACAATTATTCTCAGTAAAAAGTTCTGTTAACAGTTAGTTTATTCAGTTAATGTTTACTTTTTTGTTTATATTTGTGTAGTTCTCAATCCAAGTAGCATTCAATCCCTACTGTAAAGGAAGTGCAATGATGACTTCTTCTTTCGCCATCAGTTCCAAACATCAGCCAGCTGTATGAGCAATTCATTATTTTTGTATTTTCGGTTTTTTGTTTTATTTTTTTTTTTTTATTATTATCATTATCTTTTTTTAACTACAAAAGTTTTCCGAGTATTTACCCATACCTATATAGAAAACGCTTTTTATCAGTAGAAAAATACTATTTTTTTTTTTTTTGACAGTTGTATTTTAAAGAATTATAAAGGATTTTTGAGGAAAAAGGAATAAAGTAGTTTTATATAATTTTTCTTTTTAATTGAGTAGTTAAAAAAAAAAATAAGATAAAAGAAAAACTTCAATTAATGCCTAGAAGGTTTTGTGTATACCAAAATTTTTGTAGAATTTTATTATAATTTACATTATATTTCTTTAAAATACAAATCATTTGAATTTTAAGTCAAATGTATCACTATAGATTCCTAGGTGCAAAGTACCTACATTATATATAACTACCCTTACTATTCATTAAAAATACTTAAGGATGTAGGAATAATAAAAGTAGTTGAAATTGAAACAAAAATAAAATAGATACAAAAATAAAACTGGGAATGAACAATTTGAAAGGATGTAGATACCTAAGTAGTTTTTCTTGAAATTTTTAAGTTTTCAAAAATATTGTAAAACTCATTGTTTTAGTCAAATGAATAGTAAAAAAAGTCCTTTCTTTAATAACAATATAAAATAAATAGTTTAATAGAATGGACAGTAACCAAAATTATTGGAATTCAACATTAACCCTTAATCATTGTTGTACGTCACACCGACGTACTCAATTTTTTATTCTCAGTCTGTCTTCCTATGTTCATTAAGTGTGGATCTGAATTTTTCAGTACCTTCAAATTAGTGTATAGTTTATTATTGAAAAGTATTCAAGTGCAATGAAATTGTTTTCTCTGGCTGTTATTAGCTAAAGAAATTTTGATTTACGTCTCTCAGACGTACAACAATGTATATTAAAGTTTTTTGATCGAATGTAATCGAATATCTATGACAACTAGATTTGCCGTCCTTTTAGCAAGAAGATGACTCCGTACTCCCACTACATACAAATGTCCTCTATACAAAGCATAAATCGTTGAAAAATTTTATTTTGAAAAGATATGCTCATTTCTCTAATAGCACAAAATGAAATGACAAATTAGTTGAATTTTGTGACTTTTGCAATATTAAATTTAAATGGGAAATAATTCGGCATGCATTACAAGATGGTAGTATTTATTACCTGCCATCAATAGAGTTATTTTAACATGGGTAGCATTAAAATCATATTTTATTAGTGAAGAATTGCCAAAACAAATTTTGAGAATAAAAAATAACAAAATATGCCCAAAAATTGAAATGTACATATTGTTCTTGTCACATATCCTGAAAATGTATTCAAAAATTACAAAAAAATTTGAATAACATTTTTGCACAGCTATTGAATTCTTTCATATTTTTTAGGACTTTAAATGCAAACTTAGGACAGAATAGCAAAAAGGTATTTTGGTCACTAAGTACGGCAATTGCTGCTCAAAATAGAAAATGTAGAAGAAAAATCTGAAATCGAAAATGATTTCATTGACTTTATTAGAATAACCCTGAAATATATTAATGAACGGGTTGAATTTTCCGAAAATAGCTGGCTATTTAAGATCGCTAAATTATCATTAAATACAGGGTTTTTCAAATTTGAAGATATATACTAGCAGTATTGTTAACGAGCTTAATTCCAAAAAAAATAATAACTGATCTTAACATGGGATAGCCTATTTGAAGAAGTATGCTTAATTGAAAAAAAAATTACACGTATTAAAGCTTGAAGAGTTATCAAACATCAATGTAAAAACCATGAAAATATTTAACTATTTAACCGGATGTATGCAATATTATTCAAATAATTTCTTGTGTATTAAGTATCCCTGCTAGTAAAGCGTTTATGGAAAGAGTGTTTTCTGTTTTGAATGCTAAGTGGAATGAAGAAAGAGGAAAGAGCTCAACTGAGTTAATTAATAGTGAATTAATAATATAATATTTTAACCAAAAATTAACTTAACAGGAAGTTTATGAGAATATTAAATCTGATAGTAAGCTAATCAATTTAGCAAAAATTAATGAAAAATACACCTACAAAAATAATTAATATTAATAAGTTAATATTTCATTATTATTAAAATTAATTTATATTTATAAACAAAATTTCTAGTCTATAAGAATATAGTTTTGTTAATTTTTCTAGTTATACCTATTTGAATTTTGTTATTGTATATATAATTTTCTGCATTTATCTGGATGTTTGTAAGTCCGACGGAATACTCCAACACATATACAAATTGATATATGTATACAAATTGCTTTGGTGCTCTTTTTTTAACCCCTGTCTACCATGCTAAACCTTTGCAGGAAAAAATACCATTGCATGAAATAAATTTTTTTAATTTAATGTTAGTCTTCTTCGCAAATAATAAGGAAAAATAAAAAATAGTAATTATAATATAAATAAAACAAACAATTTTTTTGATTTATAATAAGAAGGACTAATAGAAATTTAATCAATAGTTTAATATGGTATAATAACCAAAAGGCAAACAGCATTTAACACAAAAAAAAAACATAATGCGCTTAAAGGTTATTCTTATTACTTAAAATTTTACGCAATATGCATATGTGTCTAAAAATTTTTTTTTTTGTTTTTTTTTTTTTTTGTTGTTATGATAATGATCATAGCATCATAGTTTTGCTACCGTATGCATAGACTGTACAGTACTATAGCTATATATACTCTAGCGAGAAATGTGATGCGATGATGAGTTAAAATTGTTATTTATTTTTATTTTTTTGGTTATTGTTTTTTTTAATATATATATATATATATCTATATGATATATAAATTTATGATCGTATATAATATTTAGTATGTATGTATTTACACATGAAAACAATAACAACCTGTACATTTTTAAAGAAATTAAATGAAGTTTTGTACTATTATTTTTTATTTCTTATCTTTGTAAATTTATAATTTTTAGGTATATTTGTTTTCTTCAAGTGTGTAAAATAGAAATGTATGTTGTAGAGAGTGATGATTTTTTTTTAATATAGTAGGTAGGTATATATATAGGTACCGGTTAAACCATACTGATTGTTGTTCTTCTTTTTAATGTATGTTATAAATAATAATTATGTATGAATTTTAACATGAACATTAATTTTTTGAAATGAAATGAAATTTTAAATAACCGATCAATGGTTCATAAGTTATGAACAGTTTTGAAAATACCTATTTATTTGTAGTAAATTTTTTTATTTTAATTTTTTCTCCAACACGAGTTTTTATTTTATTCATCAAAACAAATATTATGTGTACCTACGATATTGTTTTTTTATATTTACAATTTTATTTATTTTTGTTTTTAAAACTGTTTTCGTTCAAAGTTGTGGCTCATTATAAAATATTATTTGTTCGCTATGAACTTTGACGCTAAACTTACGCAGCGAATGTAATAACATTTGTTGCATTAGTTTAGAGTCAAAGCGCAAATATTCTTGTTTGAATGTTAACTGGATTAACTTGATTCTGAATTATATGATAAATTTTCAATGTTGGCAAAAAGGATGTCGCTAAAATGATCGAGTAAATGACCCTTATGGAATAGAATATTTTGCACCTTACTACAAATATTCTGTTTATATGGTAATTAAAAGCGTTATAATACAAAAATAAAGGTATGATAAATTAGTAAGCAGAAACGTATTTTACTTCCCTCATTTATGGCGGGTTACAAAGCTAGTTTTCTTATATTCTTTTGTTGCCGTACAAAGTGAAAAACGTGTAATTCAGTTTTGGTTGTTTTGAGAAAATCGTGCGTTTGTATTTGGCCTGCTTAATATTGTAAGAAAAACTTAACCGGAAATATTGAATAAGCTTGACAAAATATCAAAATTTAATATGCATTATTTTTTTTTTTTAATTTTTATGTAATTTCGAACGAAAAAATAAATAAATTTTTTTCATATTGCACTAAATTAATTTCTTTCGTCAATATAAAAACCATGTATACCGATTTACATCATTTTTAGTTTAAAGAATTTTATATTTTTGTATGTGAAATCAAGAGAAAATCAACTAAAATTTTGTATTTAGGATTGAAACATGCTAACGAATTCATTAAAAATTTTACTTCATTGTGTAAATGAAATTTTTTCGAAACATTGTTTTGTGCAACAACTACAGAGTGACAAAAGGTTATATTTTTTACTTGTTTGGTTGATAGTTGTTCAGCACATTCTTCATTTTCAGTTTCTTCTGGCCTTTCATCAGTAATGCTTGATGTTAAATTTTCTTTTATTTGAAGCTGCTACTGTTCTACTAAATATTTTTTTTTTCTAAATTTTTTTGCGAATATCTTCTGCTGGAGCTTCATACTCAGATTTATCATCTGCTGAGAAATATTGAATGGTATTTTCTTCTTCGAAATATGCAATTGAAAAATTACTAGAAAAATATTTAACTCTAATTACATGGTTTTTACTTTGAATTTTGAAAAATTTATAATCATTTTTAACAAATTATCCAATACAAAAATCATGTAAATTATTATACACTATTTTCAGTTTGTATATATTTACGTTCTTAAAACTAAATCAACCATACATTTGACACGGGTCGACATGGTTCGATCAAATTGTCAAATACAACCAAATTATAATGAGAGAGTAATAATATTCTAAACAAGGCAAGTGACTATGTATGCACACAAAACGTTATACTCAATCTTTAAATATATGAGAGGCGAACGGAAAAATAACGGTCACAACAAGATAGTTTTTGCATGGTTTTCACTTCGTACTATTGTAGCAAATTTGAAAAAATATCAATGAACAAGAAATAAAAAATAATGTAAAATATTTTGTTTATAATATAAAAGGTTTTCACTTTGGAATCTCTTCGTTTTTTAAAAGTTACATGATAACGAAGTTTCAATTGCCGGGAAACGAGTAAAGATATTTAGAAACAGGTTTTTGCATATTATAGAATTATGTATGTAGAATTTGAAAAACGAACGAACGAAAATAGTGAACACCGTGTAAAAAGAGTTACACGATTTTCACATTGCATGGCAGTTTGGTCCTACTAAAAGTAGGACCTTGTCTTTTTTTTTAGTACTAATCTTAATCATAATTTTTATAAATATTTATTATACTCACGAAATAAGAGCTATTTAAGACTTTATCTGATTTTATAAAAGAAAATAGAAACATATAATGTTAATTTTATGCTAGAAAGATACAAATCTAAGCTCTAAGGGTTACAATCATTACATCTCAATCCTTACTGTTGCAGACTTAACGTATACTACAGTTTATATCGCTGCAATCTATGTAGCTATATACAAAAAATAAATGGTCACATAGTCTTGCCATCATATCCACAAACAGAATACAATGCATTGCCGTAGCATCTACTCAGTAACAAAACTATTTACAAAAATTTTTTTATTGCACGAAAATCCTATTTATATAACAATTTTCAACCAACTAATTTGTATAAGTACAACAACAAAACTCTGCTTTTACTTAAGAACTACTTTTACCATTCAATTTAAACATTCTTTAATAAATCATCACTAAAATCTAACCTATAAATATCTTATAAATTGAAATTTTTGCTTTATAACATTACAATAAATATTTTTAAAATATACCACCGACACTACAATCGCTACTTTTATTTATATAACGATAATTTATTTAATTATTATCTTTTAACTTTTCAGACGATGGATTAAAGATCCCTGTAGCAGGTGTTATACCACTAATTAGTCCAGTATTTAATGGTTGAATAAATCCTTGAAATGTGCCCAATATAATTTGTGAATTATTAAATGTTGGTGTAAAAGTTGGTATTCCTGAAATCGGTGGTAAAATAGAATCACTGAGCGTGCCATGTTGCAGTTCAGATTTCTCTTCTACTTCTATTGTACTTTTAATTTGATCATCCAAATGCTTGTTAATCGATGGAGCACATTGTGATAAATTTATAAAAAATAATAAAAATATACACAAAGAAATTTTCACGTATAAGCTTAACATATTTCTATAGTAAAGTTCAAAAAATACTAATTGCAAAAAATATACTAACTGAATTAGCGTGAAGACATAGGTAGATAATTAAATAAAAATATATATATCGCAACTTTATATAGCTAGTCAACAAAATGTTAGGGAATTTTTTTTTTATATTTTTAAGCTTTTTAGTTTGTTGATAAAATTTATCAGTTTTGAATTTTAGTCAAAGTTTGAATGTAGCTTTTTAACTATATATAATATAAATTTGATAACAATAATTTAAATTATCTATTCTATTAATTTTACTTACAAAAAATAACTTTATATTAACAGTAATTTAAAGTTAATTAGTTAATTGGTTTGTTATATCTACTGCTTAAAGAAGCAACATATAGGTGCTTTCCCGCAGTTAAATAAAATTTACATATTCAAAAGAATGGTAACTTCTGTTTTTTTTTTTGTTTTTTTTTTTTTGTATTTTAGTAATTCAATTGAATTGTTCTGATGATTTTTTTCTTTTAAAATACTTTAACATAAAATTTTGAATTAGTTTTAAATAATATAATTTATAAGTATTTTTCTATCTAAAAATTGCTAGATATATTCGAAATAAACCATCATCATCATTATCATGTTATAGCGCTACAGCTCCGGGTGAACCTTGGCCTGTATCATTATGCTCCTCCAAAAATGTCAATCTTATCTTGTGTCACTTGTCTCCAATTTGGGATTTTTAGGGTTTAAGCATCGTTTTTCACGTTGTCTGCCCATCTGCTTCTTGGCCTTCCTCTACCACGGCTACTATCGGCTTTTCTATTCAGCACCACTGCTAGTTTTCGGCTTTTGTGCATTTGACTTACGTGACCAGCCCATCTTAGTCTTTGGGCCGTTGCAAACCGTACCACGTCCTCACTATCGATCATACTATTGAGCTCGCTGTTGCTTCTGATACATATTCTCCATTCTGTAATCTTTTTGGACCGAATAGTTTTCGGAGAATTTTTTTTTCAAATATTCGCAGTCTATTCTCCTCGGCCACGTTCACAGTTCATACCTCGCACCCATACGTGACTATGGGTCATATGAGGATTTTATATATCTTCATTTAGGCTTTTCTTGATATTAGTTTTGATTGAAGCAACTTTCTGTTTGCAGAATAACATCTATTTCTGGCATGAATTCTATTATGATTACAGCATTGCATACTATTATCACTTCTTATTGTTGCTCTGAGGTATGTAAAGCTTGTAACTTCTTCAAAGTTGTAAATCATCATCTTCACCATTTATAAATTCAGCTTTTAAAAACAACTTAAGGTGAGTGTTAAAAATATTTACAATTTTCTTTTATTCTGCACTATCTTGCGGAACTGTGTTTCATCCTTTAACTACAATATTTCGACAGTTATCATCGATTTTGTCTATCGATTTTGAGTTACATCTTGCCACATTCTTTTATTATTATAACGTACTGAGTCTAATATTCTTTTTGGCATGTCTTTATCATAAATCCTGTTCACAGTTTCCTGTCCATTTACGTATTTCTGCTTAATAAATTTTACATCATTGTTCATCAATTAGTGAGTGTAACTCCTCGTTTGATCTTATTTGGTACTAACCAAAGTAATTTATTTTGTAACCAAATATTTTTCTCTTTTATTTTTAAGTTATTTTCCCTCCCTTAATATCTTGAATTTTCATTGTCCTTAATTTGAAGCTATAGGTTGCCAAAATTTTTAAAATGTTAGACTTGAAAAGCCCTTTGTATTTTTTTTCTCTCTTAAGTGTATTTATTGAATCTTTCTAAGCGAAAATGACAACAATTTCTAACAAATGTGACCTTTATGGTTTATTCGAATCTTAAAATCTAAAAATATTGGAAGGTCTAGTCCATTGATTTGTACGTTTATTTGTACGTTTATTTATATTTTGTGACTTACATTACTGCCAGCGCCTTTTTTTGCTAACCTGCTGGTTATTGGAATGTTTTGAAGATCTCTCGCCAAAGGGTTAGGGTGCTGGATTATTCTGGTTGCATATCAGTTTTTGCATTTTTCCAGTTCTTAACTGAGGATATATTCAAATCATTATGTAGATTGATATTTCTAATGTACCAAGGGACCTGAGTTATAGTATGTGAAATTTTTGAATTTTGCATCCTTTGAATTGCGTCGATGTTACTATTAGAAGCAGTTCTTCATACCTGACACTGATAGGCCCAGATTGGTTTCAGAATGATGGCTTTGTATAGCAACACTTCATATTCCGGATCTAGCGTGTAATTTTTCTCAATAAGCCAATGAATGCTGTTCGTCTTGAGTTTTAGCTGCTCTTTTATTGCGGTGACGTCAACCTTTCATCAGCCTTTGGTCCTGGGAGTTCACCTCGCAGATATTTAACCTCGTTGGCTTGCGGAATAGTTATCAAATTTATGCTAACTGAAGAACATAATCCTCTATTTAACGAGAAAATTATATGAACATTTTTACTCCTATTGACCTTCATTTTCCACTTATAAAGCCATTCCTTTATCTGCTGCAAATGTTCTTGTAAATTTGTAGATGCTACACGGAAGATCCGGCGTGTACACTACTAAGTTACTATCAAGAACATACAAAAAAAAAAAAATCTTCTTGTGTTACATAGGATTTGAATCTTACTCGAAAGCGTCTATTGGTTATATAAGAATTTAGAAGTAGATGAGCCTCAACTCTTAGCTTTTGTATTATTTTGTAGATTAATCTAGCGTACCGAACTTTGTCGAATGCCTGACTGACATCCAAAAACACGGCTGAGCAGAATCTTCTTTCTTCAAATCCTTGTTTTATTTGGACAGCAATTATATTAAATATTTTGATGTTTCGCAGAACAAAAACTGCTCACGCATCCTTTCAGTGAAAGAGCGGTTCAGTTCAATGAAAATAAAGAGTAGTTTTAACTGATGAATAAAAATTCTGAAGCTAGCAAGAACTAATTTTCTCGGCTAATCTAAATATATCAAAGTTTTACTATAGTTTAAAGTATGAATATTACATGATGTCTGAGTATCAAATGCCCCTGTAAAATTCAATTTTGTTTTATACAAGTAAGTGATTTGCTATATATTGTTATACTATCCTATATAATATATGTCCTGAATTACTAAATTCTGTTATAATGGTAGTTATAATGTTCCTGTTATATATTAATGATATTGGGAATATTCTTAAATTTTGCCGTATAGCTTAATGTTCGCCGATGATTGTCTGGTATATATTAGTGGCAGAAATTTTGCATACTTAGTTCAAAATCTAAACACAGACCTGCAAAATATACATAACTGGCTTTGTATGAACAAGCTAAAGCTCAATGTCACAAAAACAAAGTATATGCATATCAATATTAGATCTGCAGCCTCTATTGTTCCTGCTCTTTATATTAATAATGAGATTATTGAACCTGTTATGACTATTAAGTATTTAGGTGTTATAATACATAATAAAGTAAATTTTCGTGAACACTTAGACTACGTATGCGGAAAAATTAACAAAAAAATGGCTTTCTACGTCGAATTCAAAGCAGTCTTTCTTTTGCAACAGTGAAAATGGTGTATAATGCGATTATTTTACCTCATTTTGATTATTGTGCAACAGTCATGTTTTCCGGGTCATCAGAACACCTGAACAGGATGCAAAAGCTGCAAATCAAAGCTATGAGAATATTGGTAAAATGTAGTAATAGATCAAGAATTGAATCTATGCTTCAAACACTAAATTGGATGAGCATAAATCAAAGAATACATTTTAATGTTTTAATTTTTGTTTTTAAGTTGAAGTACAACTTACTCCCACAATATCTCACAAGGAACTTACAGCTCGTTAGTGAATGCCAGCCGTATAATCTGAGAGGAGGAGAAAGATTTAGAGTCGCAGTATTCAACAGAACAGCAGGTCAAAACAAATTACTGTATAAAGGATTGATGAACAGTTGTTTAACTCACTGCCGTATGAGATAAAGTGTATCATGAACATCAATCGATTCAAAAATACTATTTCAAAGTATGTTATAGTAAATTTTTCGAATATTAATTTTAAAGTTATTTTATTTTTATTTTGCTGATAAAATTTAATTGGTATTATTTGATTATTAGATTTTTGATTAATTGAATTGAATTTACTTAAATCAGTATTAAATTATTGTTAATGTTAATTATATAAAGTTTTATACAAAACTAATAAAAAGATAAAAAAAAAAAATTAAAAATTCTACAACAGAACCCTATCTATTAACAGAACCCTTTTCGATCAATTAGAACCCCTAAAAATTTGAATTTTGACTCATAACATTTGTGTCGCTTTTAAAATATTATGTTGAGTAGAAATTTACTTTAACTTCTGTAACAATGAAACAGATTTGAAAGCATAATTGGCCAGCTCTGTAGTGATAGATTTAGTGTTTGCATATGTAAATGTCAACGGTTTGCAAGTGTTACATTTAACTCCCCGATTTCCAAAAAAAGGGTTATTCTTCACCATATCTACAGCTTAATATCGTTTGTTGGATTAATGTTTGTTCCAAGGTAGGTAAACTCCTGGACAACCTCAAAATTATATTATGTACCGATAGTAAAGTTTTGACCAATACAATTTGGTTATCTATCATTAAAAATAGAAATGAAATTTTGCTATTTTGATGGCAAAGTTACTCTACGACAAGCTTTCAAAACTTTTTATGTATTATTATTTTAAAAAGCCATCTGTGCTCATCCCCTAGTCTTTAAAATTTCAAAATATTGATCTTAAATCTAATATGATATAATTTCATTAATATTAATAAAGCTTAATAACATTTAAAAAAAAATATTCTGATTATTTGTGACGATACAATCTAATAACAGGTATCTAACGCTCGTTTACTTATATTTTAATATGCACCTGTCTTTAATTAACAGGTATATATTTTTTAAATTATCACTATTTATTTATGAATAATTTAACTATTGCTCAACATAATTTTTGCTGAGATGGAAGTAACGTGATAAGTTTTTGATGGTAATTAAGCACACCCCTATTTTATTAATAGAATATCTTCAAATCGAATTTGCTTTAATTTATAAAGCCAAAAAAAAATGTTAATGAGTTTCTCAATAACTTTATTTTACCATTAAACAAATTCGATGTCCTCCTTGTTTACAAACATTTCCTTATTTTATTTATTTTTTTTTTTGTAAACAGTTACACTGAAGAGGATAAATTCCCGCATTCAAAATTTGTTTATAATTTCTTGCACTGTTGGAAAAATACCATTTACGAAATATAATAAGTATGTATAGGTATAGGTATATCTTATTATGTACAAAAATAAATAATATAAAATAAGAATACCGTTATTGAAAGGTATGAAAATTTATATTCATTTTATTTTTATATCCTTATCATTAAGTTACACCTAAAAGGTTTGTTCTAGTTTTTCTTCATCATACAAAATATTTTTGTCTTTAAAATATTCCATAGAATAGAAACAACAACAACACAACAATAAAGCAGGAAGGTGTGAGTATTGTTTTTTTATTATTATTCTTTGGTTTCTTTAAGTATATATAGCTGAATAGATGAAAGTTTAAGGTTGAAAAGGCCATTCACATAAATTTTCATTTTTATCCCTTTTCATGTGATTTATGAGCCTTAGTTCCATTATCATTTTAAGACTGTACGCATATATAACAATTTTGTGGGAAAGGTTAAAACGGATTCTCTTATTTTTTCTATTTATTTTTTTTTTGTTTTTTTTGTATAATTATATAAATATAAACCACACAAATTAATTCGATACTATTATGCTATGCAAAATCATTTAATGGAATAGGTTTGATTCATGCTGGTATAATTTTAGTATTAAAATTTAAGATTTATTTATTTATTTAATAAATTAATATACATGAGACTATGTGTCTCTGCAAAATTATATAAGTAGGTACAGGCACACACATACACAGAATTATTATTAAGGGAAATGTTTGAAGTAAACTAATAATAGTTGGCAATTGTCGTAGTCTAATATGAGAACAACTAATTAGAAAGAAAGTTGTATAAATTTAAATTAGTTTTAAATTTAATGTGGTGATCACAGAAAATAAAATGTTAAAATATTGTTCTTCTTTGCTAATTAATTCAAGCTTTCCTATATTTAAATTATAATTTGGGTCTTCCGAAGGAGATAAGCGTAGGATATCGGCGTAGGATCGTAGCGGCGTAGTAGATCGGCGTAGGATATAATGACCAAATCCGAAGGATACCTGGAAATGCTAACTTTCCAAAAATATATGTCTTTAGTGGCGCATCTTATCCTTTAAGGATAAAAAGGACATTAGAAAGTATCCTTGTTGTATTGATAAGATTGTATAAAAATCGTTATATCTGTTGGTTCATTAGATATATATATATATTCAGTTACATATAGAAAGATAATGGTCTGAAGCATATTTTAACATATTTTAACATTTATTTGATGATGATTGATGCTGCCGTTATGGAGATATTATAGTTCAAAGTAGAAAATTTTGAACAAAAAAAACAATCTTTATTTTTTTTCTTGAAAAACCAAATACCTCAAGATTTTACCATAAAACCTCCCGAATATTTATATACTGTCGGAAAGGTATAATGTCAAAAACAATAACGTCAAAATCAATAATGCCGGAATGAAAGGTTAGAATGAATTGCATACCCTCCATTAATCTAATTTTTTAGATTGTAGAATATACAATTGTAACATTTCAAGTTAGGTTGTCTACTAGTTTTGCAAAAGAGTAGTGTTAGGACAATTTGTAATAAAAATTATATATCGTCTATACTTTTGATTTGTTCAAACAGTTGAAAATATTATCTTTACATAATTTGTATTATTATAAGGTCTTAAAATCAAACAAAGTTAGTATTGGATTGTGTAGAACTACTTAAAACCCTACAAAACCAACAAAAACAAATAATGCCACAATAATGTGAGTACCAGCACATTCTGACATAGCATGAAACGAAGCTGCAGATTATCTAGCAAGAAAGGCATCGGATACACCCTTCATAGGGCCAAGTTCGTTATGTGGTGAAAATGCAATTAACCGCCTGGGTAAAGCAAAAACCTGAGCATGTTTGGGCCAACGTTCCTGGAAATTGTCAAGCAAAAATGCTCATGCCTAAACGCTAGCTCAAGAAAACCAAAACTCTTCTTGGCCTCAATAGGAATAAGGTACGTATTTTGGCAGGGCTATTAACAGGCCATTGTCTAATAATGAAACACCTTTTTAAAATGGGTCTAATAAACAACAACCTGTGCAGAATATTCACTTTGCTCAAACAACTGCTACCAATTCAAACGTGGAAATTACGTCCTTTAAGTGACAAACTGAATCAGAACTTCCGAAAAAAGTTTCATTGTGAACAACATTTGTCTTATGATGAATCGATGATAAAATATTTCGGTCGCCATGGCTGTAAACAATTCATAAAGGGGAAACCTTTGCGTTTCGGCTACTTAATTAATTTTTAAATTCACTTTTAGTAACATTAAACTTAAACTTTTGAATAAAACTTTTTCAAAACAGTAGCTTATTGTTAATTTGTGTTTTTCATGTATTTTTCACATATTCTAAGAAATCATTACAATGGTACCATATGGTATCGGATGATTCCAGCAAAAGTACATATCGTGGAAAACAACCAAGGACTGATTTGGATTCCTGAGATAAATGAAATTAGCGATTTATCTTATCACTCGCCGGTTTGTAAACGTTTTCCTTTATTTGTTTCTCCAACCTCAAACATGTCATACTTTGATTCTGTCCTCTGCGATAATGGCTGTTTTTATATTGAAAATGTAAGCTCTTTCAAATACCTAGGAATTATATTGGATAATAAATTAAATTGGTCTGAACATACTCATAATTTAAAAAAATATTTAAATAAAATTGTTCGTTACGGCTACCATTTGAGAAAATGTAGTACGTTGGAAATTTTAAATATATTTTACTACGCCTTTTTCAATTCCAAGTTGAATTATGGTTTACCTTGCTGGGTTGGTTCTTACAATAACAGAATTCGTCCACTTCTCCTAGCCCAAAAACATTACTTAAGAACCATGCTTAATGTTAATCGTCTATCATCTAGTTTCCCACTTTTCAAAAGAGTTTGTATTTTGCCACTCAGACATCTCTATATCTACAAAACTATGAAAATTTTTTTCATTAGATCTGGTTACCTCGATCAAAGATTAACGCCAACTTACAACCTACGTATTAATTATTTGAATTATGTTGCTGTTCCAGTGGCCAGAACAACACAATTTACGCATTGCTTTGTTAATATGGCACCACGAATTTTTAATAGACTACCAATTCACATCAGAAGTGAACGTAATTTCTATTCATTTCTTAGACAGTTGAAAATCTGGTTATTTCAGTTCGATCACTCTCAAATTGAATCACTATTTAATGGTGGAAACTTGTATTAAATAACTGTTTTGTGTATGTATTATAATTAAATGTGGTTTTCTCTTCATACTTCAATTATAATATATTCTTTAATTTTGCTTGATCTTATAGTATACTTGTAAATTTTATACATTTTTTATTTGTTATTTCTTTTTTCTTTACATTTTTTGATACATTGTTTACACTATTTTTAATTTAATTTTTAATTCTATTTTTTTTTTTTAATTATTTTGTCTAATCTTAATTTGTAATAAAACTTATGATTTTAGTACCCCGCTAAAACATTTATATTTATATTTCTTTTTTCATTTATGTTTGTTTCATTCAACACGTATTCTTTGGAATATATTCGAATGATCCTACTTATTTTCTTACATATATAAAGTTTTGTTATTTTTACTAAATTATTTCTTATTGAATTTTATATTATTATTTTTGTTCCTATTAACTATTCTAATACACTATAGTTTTTTTTACTTTTATTAATTTTATTGAATTTATTATATTAGTTTATTAGATTTAAGAGCTTTATGTTTTGATAATATTCAATTTTAATTTGATGTAGTTTGTAAAAAATTTTATATTTAAGAAAATAAATGAATTTTAAATCTTTTTTTTTACATTCGGAAAAAACTTGTCCCGCAACAATTGGGTTAAAGTATCAAATGAGGTAAGTTATTTTCTCTGTCAATATTTGAAGACTAGAATTCCAGAAAATGTTGACGAAGTACATATTTTCTTTGATGGATGTCCAAGCGCAAAACAAAAATATTTTATCATAGCCTATAGCTAAAGATATAAAAATATTCTTCAATATTTTCCAATTCGTGGACATTCGTTACTTTCCTGCGATCGGGCTTTTGGTACGGCAAAATGACTTATCCGAAAAATAGATTGAATTTACGCCAGAAGAATGCAATAACCTTATATTAAACGCTAATCCGAATTTAGAATCCATAAAAGTAAAGACGAGAGATGAGATGATATCATTGATTTTAAGAAATGGTGGCCAATACATTTGAAAAAGAATATTTTATCCATAAGATCTCATACTAAGCTTTCCAAGGAATCAAATAGTATCGTTTCATGTATCTGAATAAGTATACTATGCAATTTCAATACAACAAAAGTACTCCTGAAGTTTTAAAAGTGCACAAATTTATTGCTGGGTTACAAAGTGAGAAATTTTCATTTGAAAAGTTTGCAGGATCGGTTTACTACCTTCAGAAGCCGCTTACAATAATAAGATTCCTCTAAATTTTAAAAAAGTTTAGAACAAAAATATTTAATACAAAACATACCACCAGAGAAAACAAATTTTTACGATGAAATATTAGTTTGGCCTACAAATGACAAAGACTTACAAAAAGAGGAGGATTTCTAAGAATTTATGTGCACATTTTTTATTTTTTTTTTATTATTTTAATTTTTGTAAATAAGTTATTAAAAAATTAAGAAAATCTACCATTTTAGCAAAGAAATAAAACGAACTTATTGATATAAATTCCTTACACCTAAGTTATTTTTCAGAAAATTAGCATTTTGCAACAAATGAGCATTTTTCTGTTTTCTGTGCTATCAATAGTGATATCAAGCTCATATTTGCTTTATCTGAAGTTTTAAGTTGAATAAAAAAATGGCACATTAAAAAGATTGAACATTAGCTTCAACATTTTATTTTAAGCCACTTGCAGAGTGGTTATGTGCATTTTGGCAATATCATGTAAGACTGGATAGGCTATGGACATATTATGATTGGCTGAAATATAACTTTCATTATTATTAATTTTTTATCAAAATATAGGCAAAATTTGAACATAAAAGAAATTTAAAAATTAAAACGTTTTAAACGTTAATATTTTATATATTTATTTGTACGCCTAGGTACTTTAAGCTATCTACCCAATGAATTTATATAAAAATTTGGCAATTTTGAAGTGTTATTGGTATTAGTTTTGTTTTATGATGTAAATGGCATTTATTTTTTGAATATTAATCGATATCTTTCTTACTAATAGAAATAGTTAGCCAGTGAGTTTTATGTATTTTGTAGGCTGTTAATTAAAACGGCACTATAAGTACCCACCTTGTACTAAATAAATGCTATAAAAATCGCTCTTTCTCTTAACCCATATAGTCCCGGACCTAGATCCAGTTCACCCAGAGTCATAAAAATTTATACATAGAGTACTTTTAACTTAATTAAGAAAAAAAAATAACGTATTTGATATCACATCCTGGAAAGGAGATATTACATGTTTCGAAAACGAAACTTCAGGATCAAACGATATAATGTTTTCAATACAAAATCTTTCTTCAAAAATTTAGGTACTACAATAAATTCCTGAAGTGAATAAATTCCTTACAAAAAAAAAATAACAATTTATTTTATAAAAAAAAAGAATTTTTTTGTTTTAACAAATTTTAATCTTAAAAAATTATCAGATCTTAAGCAAGCTGTGATATGGTAAAGAACATTTCGTATGCAAATTAACACCACATTTGGTGCATGAAAAAACAATTTGATTTCTGCAGTGACGGCATCGAGCTCGTTTCTCATTATGGATGATATTGTGATCCACACGGTCATATCTAATTGAAGTACCAGAGCCTTGTCCGCTCTCTCTTAGTGCTAATAGTTTTCTTAAAGGTATTTTCGCGGATTTCACCAAGCACTCAACAAAAAAAAACTCGGAATTCAAGTTGGTGTATAATGCTTTTTTTTCAACTTTTCTTAGTTAACAACGCAGTTTCAAAAACAAAATAAGCAAGTGATGAAAGACATTACATAAGTTTGTGTAATGTAAAGAAATTATCGAACGTAACGGTGTGTTGGTTTCGATTTTATATATTTGCTAATAAGCGCAAAACTACGTTTTCTCCTTCATATAGGCTAACATTAGGTCCATATAGGCTATCATTTTCCTCTGAAGCTCCTCCATAAGGTATAAATGAGAACAAGTAGCCTTCGGCAGGATAAAGAGACCAGTACTTGAAGCTAAATCGAATAGGCTTAGATTTGTTGAACATTTTGTAGGAATGGTGTCATGAATGCAGGCAATCATTTGCTTATCTATAGATAAATTGTGAGAAAATATTCCAAATTGCATAAACCGTTTGTTCATAAATTCGTTCAAAGATATTTTAGCTATTATATTTCCAAGAATTAAAAAACAGGTATTAAGTTCTTGGCTTGTAAGCTACCTACTGACGCCGATTTTAGCGTGTCTTGCTATTGTGTTCCTGAAAATTCAAACTCAGGTATCTCTTATCATCAAGCTATTAACGCCGACTTAGCATAACTTGTTATTTGATTTCCAAGTAGTCTATCGCAGAATACGAGGTCCGTAATAAAAAAGACAGTATTGGTATTATTATTGCTTAGAAGAGGAAAAAACCAAAAAAAAAAACCAATATTTTTTTTTATATGAAAAGTTTTAGATATCGTTTAAACCTGATGTTTCGTTTTCGATACACTGCTTGAAAAAGTCCCCCTGTAGCTACAAATTTTGTTGGATTAGTTTTATATTGCGATTAAATTATTTCTATGGATTTGAGCTAGCTTATTTAAAAGATTTTTTTTTTTATTTTAACAAGAATGAAAAAAAAACTTGAAATTGGGACTTTTCAACCCCTCGACAAACATGCTTTTTGTCACGTTTCAAAAAAAGCAAAAAAAAGGTAAATTAGATATTTGCTTTAAATTAAATAATAAATTTTTTTTTTTTTTTCCAGATAGTAGTAAATCATCGAAAGAGGCTTCATGGACTACCTATTACCGGGGAAGGCAGTTTGAAGGACTGTGGAACTTTAACCCACTAAAAACTCCTATCATTATTGCAACATTAAAACTAGTCTTATAGATTTACATTTAACTCAAAGAAACTAAGATACCTTTGATCTACCAAAATCCAATAAGGTTTTAATAGATAAAAGGTTTTAACCTAACTCAAGTGGTCTTGTTCGTTTTAGTCGCTTCACAAAGTTTTGATTGTCAATTAAGCTAGAAGCTTCGGTATTGACATGTTGGATCAGACGAGTTTTATGCCGTGCAGCGCATTTCACTATTTCGTCTTTTATAGATGAGATCTTCAGATCTCGATGAATATCGGCATTGCGAACATACCATGGAGCATTGACTATGTTGCGCAGTACCTTATTTTGGAACGTTTGGATAGTTTGAATATGGATTTGTTTAGCACATCCCCATATTTGAATACCGTATGCCCAGACTGGCTTCAATATTTGATTATACATCAAAACTTTGTTATAGGTCGAGACCGTAGAATTCCGCCCAATCAGCCAGTATATTTCTCTATATTTGAACTGGATTTCTTGTTTTTTGATTTTCACATGCTCAGTTTTGCATACAAGTTACTATGTTTTTATAGGTGAAATTTACACGACTAGATTTGGCTTCATTTAATTTAATTTTCCATTTTTTGCACCAGTTGGAAATTTCGTCATTAGCTTTTTGCAGTTTGTTTGTAGCTTCTTCTATAGTAGAACCAACTGCCATCAATGCTGTGTCATCTGCAAAGGTTGCTATTTTTATATTTTCTACATCGGGTATATCACAGGTGTATAACAAATATAAAATTGGACCCAGTATACCACCTTGCGGTACTCCAGCTTTTATATCTCTTAGAGAGGAGTATTCATTCTCATTTTTAACTCGAAAAACTCTATTTGAGAGATATGATGAAAATAATTCAACATAATTTTTAGGGAGCAAACAACTTAGCTTTTTGATGAGTCCTTCATGCCAAACTTTATCAAAAGCTTGGGCTACATCTAGATATACTGAAGAACAAATTTGTTTATTTTCCAGTGCCCTTTCTATAATGTCTGTTAGTCGATGTACTTGATCTATTGTTGAAATTTTAGTTTGATTTAAAATACACACCGGGTGACCACTATGCCGGAAAACGTCATATGTTTTGTTTTCGACACTCTGGGCTTATAAGGGTTAATATCTGGTCTATTTGCCTAAAGTTGTGGAAAATATATAATACCTAGGTAAATGCTATTGAATTTAATCAATATTTTCTAACCGACATAATATTAAACTTAGGTTTTTCTCGAATACAAGAGTGTAATTAAAAAATGTGGGTACTTACTTATAATTTAATTAATATAATTTTCCGATGAATTCAATTTGTTTTTTTTTTTCGATATTATCAAATTTAATAAAATTGTAACTATAAAATTGCAACTTAATGAATTTATCTCAATTCACAAAAAAACTATAATTTATATTTTTATTACATTATAAATTTGAAATGTTCAAAAATATTTCATATTATTATTTTTTATACGTCCTAATTACTATTTAAGTACGTTTTTTTTTCTTTATTCTTTGTTATACACTTTAAAATACACAGACTACACGTGAACGTGAATATTTTTATTAAATAATCTGCAAAAAAAAAAACAACATAATTTCATTATAGGGAATTTGCCGCTATAGGCATTACAAAATCATTGGAATATAATTATTAAGTGCTGAAAAATTCAACTCAAAATCATGCATTGGAAAAATCAACCGCAACAATTTTTAGTAAATTTTTCTTTTCTATACTTACTTTTCTATACCTTTATTGAAAATTATTTTGTTAAAATTTTCATTAATAAAACACTACTGTATTGCAATCTCGAAATCCTATTTGAATCGATAACAAAAAAGTAGAGGATATTAATGGTTGTCGGTTCGTTAGATTTATTGTAATTTTAATAGGGATTTGAAAATAGATTCTCGTAGTACTAAATTAAAACAAAGGGATTTAAAAAAAAAATATATATATATATATTTTTTTTTTGCTATAAAATACAGCACTGTACAAATATTTAGAAGTTAGTAATAGTATGGACTATTATTTGTATTTAACGTATGTTTTGATTACAGCTTTATAATAAACACAAATTGAAGTCTTATAATATCCCTTTTTAATTGTACAATGTTTTGGGTATCATTTTCCTTCAAACTTTCATTCAAGCAATATTCTTTTGCTTCTTAACCTTAGTTTGGGTTAAACCATTTATCAAAATCGATACATAGAAATGTTGTATTATCACTACTGAAAGATATTTCAGATCTTAGAATATTCAAAAATTTTGATAAACTACTTTTGACCAAAAAAAATACATCTGGTAGAGACCGGCAAAATGGACAACAAACAAAAATTTGAATTGGAAATATGAAAATGAACACGATGGATGGCGCAGTAGGTAGACCGTCTGCCTTTCAATTGAAATTTCTCCTGTTCGATGTCCGATGAAAACAAAATCAAATTCAAAATGAAAGATGAAAGATTTATGTTTTCGACCTGGTTCATTATCACGTGTCATTGCGATAAAATAAATGATAATAAAAAATAATAGGGTCACATCTAGAAAACTTGATAGTTTAGCTACATATTAGTATGCAGATAAGCTGATATAAGTTATAATGACTATTGAATTTTGATAAAGAAATAAAAATATGATTTTAATATTTTTACAAATTTATTTAAAGACAGTATTTGGACCTTCTTCAACAAAATTTGAAATTTGACTTAAAAATAATTTACAAGTATTTATACTAAAAATATTTTTACAAAATCAATACAGTTTGGAATTTATTACAAAATCACCTTTTAACAAAGAAAAGTATTAATTGACAAATTTATTTAGAACAAAGAATTAAAAAAACATAATTTATTACAAAATACTCTTTTGATAAAGAAAAGTGTTAATTTGCAATTTTTTTTTAGAACAAAGAATTGTCTATGAAAGGAAGTGATTACAATTAATTTTAATGTTTCCTTATTACAAAATATTTTGGTTAATTGCAACTGTTTAATAACAATAAAAAGTTAATCAATTTGTTATAATAAGAAATGGTTGAATATCTTAAATTGAATATGATAACTGATATAAGTACATAAAGAAATAAATATAATTTCTCAAGGCAAGTTGAGACTAGCATTCCAGTGTGTAGTGATTATAGTCAAATGACAATTAATTAAAAGTGCCAATAATTGAATCCCGTACGTAAAGGATTAATCAAATTTTTTTATTTCTTTGTATTACTAAAATAATTAAATTTTAAAATTTGTCGAGCATATAATTTCAATTATTGTTATTTTTGGGTTGTACGTATTCAGCGAACCGAACACTTGAATGACCATGTTTTCTTTGCCATTGCCAAAAATTCCATGAGATGTTTCTGTTTTTTGAGTCGCTGCAAAACGTATTTTTTTCCCCAGGGCATGCTATATATCTATAAATCAATCATACGACCCAAGTTGGAATATAATTCACTATATGAATCGGTACATCAGGAGCCGTATAAACTTTTCTAGACAAATTAAAAAAAACGGTAAAAACTCGTTTTACTTGTTGCGGTACATTGTAGTACTGAGAGATTACCGTGTAGTTATTGAACGATAAGAAATGAATAAAAAGATGATTTGATACACAACTAAGTTACTAACAACAAAATAAATAAAAAAACAGTGGATATAATACAGAAATTCAACATAAAACATATTTTCATAAGTCTATTGTGTCAGCCATAAAGCATGAGGTCAGTATATAATTGATATTATAAATTATATAAAAATAGCTTAGGTTAGGTGTGTTCAAAATAGGCTTCAATTGCCATTAGCAGTCAATTTGACATTAAGTACAACTGAAGATGGCTTTCTTCTAACTTGATGTAATCGAAAGATTTACTAGTTACCAATTTCTACTAAGTCACTGAAGTTATTTGGGTTGCCCTCAAATATTATTTTTATGGCACATGTGTACATCCAGCAGATTTATATAATATTTGTACCCATAAACCTGCGTAAGCTGTATTTAAAGCTTCGTACAAGAACTAGAATCGTTAACTTTTTCACTATAGGAATATTAATATTTTACTACTGTTATCAACAGCAGTGACACACAAATTCTTCCTAGTTACAATATATTATCATCATTATGATCATTCCAATATTTTCCCGAGGTTCCGCAATCACCAATTTACAATATAATAATTTATACTTATACAAATTATAACCAAAATTATTTAATATAATATAATAATTATCGAATAATTGTTCAATTATAAATATCTGGGCGTAAATATGAACAAAATATAAATAGAAAGAAGAACCCAGGCAGAAAAATCCGCAGCTATTGCAGGTTATCTCCGTTATATGTAGAAACAATAATGCATACTAATAGGAAACAAAACACGAATATACAAAAGCTATTTTCGGTCCATACTAATGCACACAAAAAGAAAAATGCGAACTCTCGGGCAAATATATGGACGCAACTAATGATATGCGCTATCCCAAAACTAAATCGATATGTCGATCAATATATATCAAAAGGAAATATATTGAACAAAGTATCGCATACAAAAATCGGAACAAAATATATCGAGTTTAATCGATATAATGTAAGCAAAATATCGATTATATCGAGAACTCGATAAATGTGGCACACCACTTGTACCAACGAAATCAGGGATGCATGCGACATCCAAAAAACTGTCCGTCGGAGTGAAAATAGAAATTGGAGAAACATTGAAATATAATTGTAGAAGGTCGACTGGCAAAGGTAGTAATGAATGGCCAAAACAATTTATTTAATTTAAAAAACAAAAAAGTTTAATAAATTAAAATAAATAAAAAAAATATGTTATGTATGTACGTAACAAAACGTCTACCATGAAGATTTCTGAAAATATTATATGAATGCTCACCAAATTGTTATTACAAAATTGAGAATAAGTTATATTGAAAAGACAGGACTAAATGCATAATTAAAGAAGAAGAAGTAAAAAAACGCAAGCAAAAATGTGCAAAGATTTAAAATATTCATTCTAGTTTTATTTTCCATTCTCTCTCACTCTCTTTCCATTTTTCTCGTTATATTTCCATTTTTACATTATTCACAATGTATCTAATATTATTTAAAATTTTATATTATCCTGTTATACCCAAAAGTAACTGTAAAATAACTGTATATTTATTCTTTAATGTGTTTACATAAAATTCTAATATTTTTGTTAAGAGATGCCGCAAAGTTTCCCGTTTAAAATTAAAAAAAAAAAAAAAACCAAATAGAAAAAGCAAAATAATTTGCAGAAAAAAAAATTTAGATCGGATTAAAACACGCAAATTTATTGATGTATGTGTGTCATAATAATGAAATTTTTAAATAATAATCGGTAAACAATTTTATTGGTTTTATAAATAAATATTATGTAGATATATAACTTATTGTATTAAATATATGTAAGTATATTGTGTATGTAAAACTAAAGGATGATTTTTAGTTAAGTTGTACATAATTATTCAATGAAAAATACATAATACTGTTACAATCACATCCCGGATCCCGCTCATCTTCTAAATTTTAGTTAAAAATAAACTAAAGTTTAGAAAAACTGTTTTATCAACATACTTACACACTTACGTACTTATAATATTATATTATAATTTTATAGGTACTTCGGTATGCTCATAAAATGTTTGGAATATGATGTTACTAAACAAAAATATAACCGGATATCAATAAAGATATTAAATTAAAATAGCGACGGTTTTATACCTAATAATTATAATGAATGCTAGAGAGAAAATAATTTTTTTTTTTTTAATTATTTTTTTTTTTTTCAATTAGTGCATGTGAACTAAATACAACGATACACAACAACTATGTCTACCCTTATTATTTTATGTAATTATTTTTGTTTTGTTTTGTTTTAATAATTATTAGATATCGGGATGGTGTTTTTAGTTTTTAGTTTATAAATACATATATTCAGGGCACAGAAATAATTATATCAATTTTATAGCTAAAATAATTATATATAAAATAATTTAACATTAAATTTTAAAACAAAATTTTATCTATTAAAATGCGTAAATATACGTATATTGTGTTCGATACATAAAAATTGTGTTGGCATGACTTTATATCATAGCGTATAAAGTTCAAATTTATATTTAGATTTCATGAAATTCGATGTGAATTGGATTAAATTTAAATTGCGATATAGATTCAAGATGATAGGTGTTGGCTCTATATAAAGTATTTAAAAGCAATTAAGACAGACCTGAATTATTTTTTAACCCTTCTGTACAAATTTGGTCAATTTGATCCAAATTTGATCAAAAATGTGCAAAAAATTCAAATTTTGGTATGAAATAATTAATAATCAATGTGAAATTTAAAAATTACATTGTCAACAATCTTAAGTAAGTATTAGCAAAATAAAAGCAAAAAATATTAGTAGCTTGCCTTCGGGGTAATATTGATTTTTTTTACATACACTTATACTAGAGTTTACTAATAATAATATCATAATTGAACGAAACGATTATAATTATTTAGCGAAAAATAAATCAATTCAAAACAAAACAACCGCCATCACAATAAACTGACAGGCCTTGTAGGGAGAATTATTATATCTGTAAAACCATTTTAATCACTAGACATAAAACAAATAATTTTGAATAAATTATACAGACCCGTACATAAAAAAGTACCCCTTCCCATTTCAAAATCTCGATTTCAGCCAATTTTGGCGATTTTTGGGCGTTTTCAGAGCATCCTCGATTTAGTTAATAAATTTTTAATTCTAAAATAACGGCTCCTTCCCCTTGTAAAAAGCTCTCATGCTCTGGAACACCTGGTATATGACACATCTTGAGATAAAATTAATTTAGTTGGTTGATTGTGTTCTGGGTATCATTTATACATCATGTGTAATGAAATTATCAGAAACTTATTGGATGACAACAATGGAACATCGATAGCTATTTCATGCAATTATGCATATCGAACCGTTTTATGCAAATTTTACAATGTAATCGATATGAGGAAAGTGAACATAGAGCCGAAAGAAAAAATTGGTATGTTAGCTCCAATAAGAACATCAATTTGGAACAAATGGAGTAAATTGTAGATGAAACTCTGTTTAACGTATGTTTTACTTTTCAATATTATATACCGGGAAAATGTGATATTAAAATATGTGTAGAACGTGAATTAAATACTTGAACCCAACTAAATTTGAGTGATTTTCTATACAAATATTACATAATTAATTTGAGTTTTTAATTTTAAATATTTGCAGGTGAAAGCGTTGTTCTGGCATGACCTGAACCCATTCCCCGAAATTATAAAACTGCGTGTGATAATTATTGTCACTAATTATAATTTGGTCATTGAATTATTTCGACAAAACAATACTTTAGTAGAAAACTTTGCTTCCTCCAAAGATAATCGAAATATACCATCCTGATTTTGCATTTACTCAATGCATTACAACAATTGTATCTAAATACGTTCACAAAAAATATAATTCGGTGTTTTTATTGAGCACTCTTCACCATTTTATTATAAAACCTGAAATAATCCACTCGACCATAACTCTACAAGAGCTGTAGTTAATATATCAGATCAATTATAGTTACCAACTCTACATGAAAACGCCAAACAATACTTCTTAGAATGTAGTTAGGGCACTACAAGAAATCCACACTAACCAAGGAAATCAAAGCGTTATGAACTTTTCTTTAAATATTTGCTATTGGTCATTTTGACATTATACGGGGTGTATTTTTGTGCAGAAAGCTTAAGTTCAAAATTTTATTCACGATTTTTTTATTTTGGCAGAAGATGGGAATTTCGAAAGAGAATTAAGATGCCCGTGTGTTACAAAGTGTAAACAATAATTTATTGTTCTTTACTCACAGTTCCGTACGAACAGTAAAATAATAAGGGTATTCACGATTAAGTGTGGAAGTATGTAGTATGTGTAGATCTACAATAATTTGTAAATACATTGATTTCGTGAACGCACCCTTTTACTTTTGATATTGTACTCGATGTAGAATAATTGTGATAGCGGTTTGTTTACATATGAACTTACTTTCAAATTATGAGAATAAGTGAGAAACAATTTTTTTTTTTCACTTTTTTCACACACTTTAATTTTCACTACATTCATAAAACAATTCAATTAAAATTTTGTTTCAATTAAATTTTTGATGATTTAAAAAAATACCTCTGTCTTTATATCAACCATTTTCTAAATATATTATGTGACTTAACAAAATGGCAAACTTTAAAACTACAATGGTAACTTAGATTAAATAAATTTAAATTAGTTGATATACCATAAAAATTCTATTGAAAAGCTTAGTATGTGATTGTGTATTCCAAATCTCTGTGTAAATAGAGTTAGGGGGTTAATCCCATAGACTTGGAATTATATATAAAAAAAAAAAACTAATAGGTACAATACTAACACTACAATAGGTTTGAGTCTTGTAAATATCTACAAATCTTCTAGAACATTTGTTCATATAAAAATTTTACAATGGCAATACACCATCAATCTACAACACTATTCGTGAAAACCCTTAATATCTGAATTCATTTTTTTGTCGTTTCTTTAGTCGCCTTTTGGCCAATAACAAAATTTTCAATTAAAAAAACTGTGTTGATAATTGCATTTTTTTCTGTTTACTAACATTTTTAAATTTCATTTTCCTAGAAAGATAGGCATTATGGGGTAATAATTACATTTTGTTTTGTCAATAGTTAAGTTGGAAACTGAATGGTTTAATTTAAAAACAAATAATGGAAGATGATTACTTTTGATAGAAACTACTTGTAAAATACTTATATTTATAATACATTTCATATGAAATTAGTTTTAAAATAATTGTAATATATAGCTAGTATTTTCTACAATAGTAATGAATAAAAACTGTTTTAACTAAATTTATACCTTTATTGTTTTAATTTTAAAGTATATTTTTCTATCTTGGTTTTCCATGTTTTGAAATATTATTTTTCTATTAAATAACAATAAAAAGATACACAATAGATATACGACACATAATGTTACGGATTTTAGATATACTACAATCATTATTTTAGATATAAGACACATAATGTTACCGATAATGTCATGTCAGAAATTGGATAATACTTTAGTAGAAAATCGTTTCAGTTTGCACATTAATTGGAAATCATTATTTTTTAATAACAATATCCCAAATACGGCATTGAAATATTTCAAAGAGATCAAATGTCGTCTATATTCATAACTCAATTAATATCGAGTCAATATATGCATATATACTGTGTCCTACATAATATTATGTATTCACCCAATAAATATCGAAATTCAACCAAAATTGTTTGTGTATTAAAAGTACTAACACATAATATTAGGAAGTACTAAGTAATAAAAATAGCAAGTACTAAAATATAATGAAAAAATATATTTGACATAATAAAACAGAGTCGTATCAGACTGGGGTCTCGACCAGTTTTTTTATTTTACTTACAAGACTACTATGTCATCCTCCTGAGAATAAAGTTCAGATATAGTAATATTTATACATGAGAAGGTTTTTCTTTTAAATCATCTAAATTAAATGTATTAAACTACATCTATTGTCAACTAATTTCCACACCATAATTGAAATATTTCCCAATTTATCATTTCCCAACTAGCTAATTTTATGAAATAAATTAAAAACAATTTTTATAAAATCCTCTAAACAGCTCTTAAACATAGGACCTTCTGATTAGTACTAAGATTGAATAATTTCTAAATCATTAAAATTTAATAAAATAACATCGATGTAAATATTTATAAAATAATATTTCACTTGAATCAATGAAGTGATGGCATTATATTATAATTTCCTAAGCCTGGCAATAATTATTATTTTGTTAGATAAATTTTAATTAAAAATATTTCTACCTACCAAACATTTTAAAAATTAAATAATTATGATGAATAAAATCGTAAATTTTTTAATTGGATATTAAATTCGAGGTATAAATTTATACACATACTTATTTATTTATTACAAAAGGATATAGAAAAGGATAAAATTATAAAATGTTCAGTAAATTGATGGGGAGGATTTATAGTAACTAGAAATAATATAAATGTTTAATTTTATATTACCACAATACCCAGATAGTTCGTGGACCAAATAATTATTGACAAAATTAAATAATGAAATTTTAGTGTTGTTAGTTAAAAAAGTATCCGAGTATTGTGGGAACTTCAATTTGATTTTGTTTTACATATTTCTATTCAAGAATTTAGTTTTTTATTTTTAAAAATTGACTTACGAAACGAGAAGTGAGCTTAAAATCAAAATTGGAAATTGAGCCCAATTTTTTGAATTTTAATTTAAATATCAATTGTTAGTTTGAGTTGAGTAGATTATTAATAAAATTAATTGTTAATAATATGTGTGTTCAAAGGATTTTTTTTAACATCGAGCAATAAAATAAAAAGGAATATAATATGTCTGTATTATTGTTTTTAATCTTACGTCTACCTTTTTTTTTAATTCAATCATCGAAAAAATGCTGTTATCAGTTGACATATAATTTATTGTTAAATTTTTAAATCTCGAAACGGTTTTTTTTTTCAACCTTTTTACTAATTCCTGATTATGATAGGATTAACATTAAATAATAATAATTGACTCTTATTTAATCCCAATCCTATTATAATCAGGACTTAGTACAAATGTTAAAAAAAAATTTTTTCAAGATTTACAAATTCTAAGATATGTCTATGTATGTATATTATTCTTGCAAATATACCCCGAACAATTTATTATGCTTTTCCAGATTCAAATGCTTTATATATTGCTTTGACTAATAACACAGTGTACCTAGAGTGTCTCTATGTTCACTATGTTGTTAGAAAATTGTTAATCGAAGTACCTTTAACAAAAACTTATTGCTACGGAAAATATTATTTTTTTTATTTTAATTGATAATCTTAGCAGACTTCTGTTTACATTAGATATGTACCAGCATTACACTAGCCCCGATAAATTTAGGTGTAGTTCTAATGGCTGTGGTCTTAAGGTAATTACCACACTAAATAACTGAACAAACACAAGAGTTATTCAATAATATTAGTAGACTTCTACTTGCTACAAGCGTCCCGATAAATTTAGGTGCACTTCTAATGGATAACTGAACAAACACAAGGATTATTTAACACGAATCTATAATTATAATTGACAAGCATTTAAGGTCCTGCGCAGTAGACACCTTTTTATTTTATTTCGATTCTCCTACTCCTTAATGAATTTCTAATATATATAATATATAAGATTGTATATAAAACAAAAATGCGCACACAGTTGAAAATTTTGTACTCATATGATTTTATTGTTCAGCAAATACATTATGCATAAGGGAGATCTTATTAAAATAATAAACAAAAGTAAACAAATCAGTTATTATATTTTATATTACGTACTTGCAAAGCAAATGAATTTATGTACATATGCCAAGAAAAACAAAGAAACAAATTCATCTCAAATAAAAAATATAAAAAAGCAAAACCAAAAAAAATCAGTTGAATTGTTCATATGACGTTCATATGACGAGCATCATTAACACGCTGGGTGGCGCAGTAGGTAGAGCGCCTGCCTTTCAACCGAAAGGTCCCAGGTTCGATTCCCGAAGAAGGCAAAATAATGCTTTCTGGATTTTCGACCTGGTCCAGTACCCTTTATCATTGGGATAAAATAAATGATAAATAGTTGAGAGTTTTGGTTATCAGTAAAAATTAAAATGGAACTATGCTATTATGAAGGCGAAGTACTCTACAATAGATATAGTTTTCAACATTTAAATAAATAGATAACCATAAAAATTCTATAGAAAAGCTTTGTATGTGACTGTGTATTCCAAATCTCTGTGTAAAAGCAGTTAGGGTGTTCATCCCATAGAATTGGAATTATATAAAAAAAAATAAAAAATTATTTTTATATAGTAGAGTTAAAGTATGTACTTCATTTTGATATAGTAGGTCACTTGAATTCTTCATTTTTATCTTTTTAAGTAACTGTTTCTAAATTTTTGTTATTTGTAGTAATAATATAGTTTTTATTAAAATTATGTATTATGTAGGTATATATATACGTACCTCTTTAATAACAAAACTTTTTATTTTTATTAATTTTATTACTAAATGCTTCTTACTATAGGGAATATATCGGAAACGAGGCAGTATATGAGGGACGTGTATTTATGTGTCCTAAATAAAACTTACTAACCACAAAACTTTTTATTAAACACGAGTGGTTTCTGCTATATTGTGCGAAGTCTATGTCAGTACGTAAATCACTGTTTTTTTTAAAACTTTAAATTTGACTTCAACTTGAAATATAATTACTCAACAGGGGCCCCTAGTCTCCTTATATTCTAATATAATTCAAATGATCTATAGAATAGCATAGGTGGTATAATATTATTATACCAGATATGAATACATCAAGATTTTGATACAAACTCGAATTTTTTTAATTTTTAAATTTTGCTTAACATTTTAGATTTATATAATATTATTATAATATTAATGCTATAATATACGTTCAGAAGATTAAAATAAAATTGTACTTAAAATAAACCGAATAATAAATTTCTTTTTTTATTGCAATAATGAATATTTAATTTTGCGCTTTCATGAAACAAATAATTTGTACTGGTGACAGTGGAACGTGTCATAAATTTTACTCTATTTACCACAAAGATAATAAATTTGAATTAATTTAAACTGAAATAACTGTAATAAAATATTTTTTGAGCTAATTTCTAATCTTCACTATATATTTTGAACAATAACACAACAATTTTATTATTCTGACACAGCCATACATCTTCTATTTAGAATTACTGTAAATATATTATACAATTATAAAGGATTCATATACCTACCTATACAGATTATATTAATGCATGTATGTATATCTGTATATAATATATGGATATGTATGTTTTAGAGTATTTTAAATTGTATATCGTAAATTTTCTCACCTTTCCTTTCTATTTTTAATTTAAAATTACGAAGGATTTTAAAAATAAAAATATTTTGTACAAAAAACATTTATATACAGCCAAAATGTAGATACATTTTCTTTGTATATAGGTAACAAAAAAAAAAAAAAAAAATAATAATAAAAGTTGGTTGTTTAACTTATATTTTTAACACATCACGCATAAAATTGAGTCATTAAAATTTTAATTTATTTACTACTTTGAATAAATCATGAGAAAAATGAAATTTTTTTTTTATTTTATTAACTGGGTATGCATTATGAGAATATTTGAGCAAACAAATAATACAGAAGTTTAAAACATGGGTGCTTTAATTGTTTTGTTGGGGTGATAACAAATAATATGTTTTGTGATAATTTGTATTGTATTGAAAATTCTAGAATATAATGAAAATAATTTGTTATACTTGAATTTGGTTGATTGGAAACCATATATGATAATAATTTATTTAGTTAAGATCAAAAAGCTAGGTGTGTGACAAACTTGGAAGAAAGTCTATTAATTAAAGTTCCTGTAGCAATAATATATGACCACTTAAGCCGAAATTCGAAAATTTTAGTATAGTAATTTTTAAGTTGTTCTCCGTAAAAATTGGGAAGACATAAAAAGTCCAGTGTATGTTCGTAATATTCATTTTTATTGAACTTAAAGTGCCCATAAATTATAGTTAAAAATTTAAAAAAAAACAAAAATAAGCTTCTATACAAAACTAAATTATTATTGCTTATTAATTTTTAATCCTAATTAACCTACATGTATAAGCGAACACGATATTAATCATATATAAATAATTAATACATATTATGTATAAAATAATTATATTCAATACAATAATATTCGAAGCTATACAACATAATATCAAATAAATTGTAAATTATCAACAGGCCATTTATTAGTCCTACGTGTCTTACGTGGTGCCGAAATGGTTTAAAGTATCTACCCCACGCTTTGTGGAGCTATAATATTTTATTATCAACGGTTCTTTTACAGATTCAACAACAGATTTATGTTTTTTAGGAGCATAGCTTACAAGAGTGATATCATGAGTCTCCATAGAATCTACAAGCTTCCATTTTTATTCTGATCTCGTACAACTTCCAGATTTGTATTATTCACCATTAAATTTATAGAAGTATCATTTGAAATTTATATATCTCTCTATATATTTTCCTGGTGGTAATATTACTTTTCTTAACCTTTCTCTTGTAATATTATAAGCTCTAGATCTGCCTTCATATTATATAGCAAATTTATCCTTTCCGTTCTTTACCTATAAAAACTTCTGCTGCAGAATATTTTGCAAATCCGTTATTGTTATCAATGACATCTTGTTCATCTTTTTCTGAAGATTCTCAAAGGTGTTCGGAATCAGAAGATTCTCATTAATCATTACTGTCATACTTCAACAGCATCATTATCATCAGATTTACATTTTGCCTAACGTACTTGCTCCTCTGTTATAATATATTTTATGGACTATATTAAAGTATCAATTTTCCAAATTGAAATAAAGTCGATGAAAGATAAACAAAAAATGTGTAAAGTTAATTTTGTATAACATTCTTTTGAAAGTAACGAAATACGAAAATACTGGCGTATGTACCTTGAATTACAGTTTCTTTTAGAAGAACAATAAATTTACAGTTCGAATAATAAATTTACATTTGTTGCAACTTTTGGCCTACTATTGTAAAACAAACAATTTTTTTAAATTTCTATATAGCTAGCTAATATTAATTTTTTATATTATTTTTTCTTCAAAATATCAATATGTGTGCTTTGCAGGCATATCGTAGTACTTTACGCTGCATTTTTGTAAAACGCCTAACACAAAAGTGTACATCGCACGTAACAGTTTATTGTTATAAAAATAAAATTAGTGCTACAAGACTTCTATATGACTACCGATAAGTACTTAAAGTGTTATAATGATGTTTTTATGGGAATAATGTGATTAATATTGCTATAAGAATGTTCTTATAGCAATTGCGGGAGTTGTTATAATGGGATTTGCCGCAAGTGATACAGCAATGTTTTTATAAATCTAAAAGTGCGTAATCCTATATCAAGAATTAAAGTGTTGTTATAAGAATAGAATTGCTGAAATAGCAGTAGTGGTATTATTATTTTACTGTATTCCTATAATGTTACTAATAAACTTACTGGAGCTTTTAGATAAATATTTTGCGACGGCCATTATTTTCTACAAACAAGGTAAATTTTTTTTAAATAAACAAAAACTCATCATTTTTACTTAAAAGAATAATTATTTAAATATCAAATTTGATGTTATGCATTAATTAACATACGTTATGAAATATTTTAAAGATGCTATTTAAAAATATATTTTCTTTTATTTATTTAAAAATTTGTTATTGTTAGAGGGAATTGTATTTTTTCGGGAATTATTTTTATAACAAATGTCAATGAAATTTCATTCCCAGCCAAATTTTGCATTTTGGTCACAATAATTATAAGTATTATAAGAATTATTTTTGACCGAAAAATATTATTTATTAGTAAGACATTTTTTATATTATTAACTAATATCTATCTCCTTTTCTCAGGAAATAAATATAGAATATAAACTCCATAAAATTGTTATTTGAAAATAAAAAATAATACCTTTCTCACTCTCGCATAACATAAATTATTTCAAATGAATATCATTTCAAAAGAAAAACATATACACTAATACATGTATACTAATCCTATAACAATATTACAGCACTTGCTCCGGTGCCTTATATTTTGGCATGCTGATAATAATTGAGACTTAAGTTGGTGTACATTATTATATCATGTACAGTATACAATTTAGTTGATTTAAGTGAATAGATTAATGCGATTTGGTCAATTTTGAAAATTCATAAGGGACTCGGGTTTTTTCCGGAGAAACATTTTTCGCTCACGTCGCTTAAAGTGTCATATGTCATTGCAACTGAATATTCTCAAAATATCGCGAAATATTGACGAATTCATATTATAGAAAAATACAATAATTATTCATAATTCTTGAATAGATTTACTCTACATTATAGTAAAACTATACTTGTTATTACCAGTAGTCCCAAAGTTTGTATTGTTATAAAAAAAAATATACTTAAAATCTTTTTCAGTTTTAGATTTGTATAATGTGATAGAGCTTCAATAAATAAATTCATCACTTTAGAATAATATAAATCCAATTAATTTAGCTTCTTAATTAGATTTACAGCCATAAAATTTATTGCTTAATGAAACCATTAATTTTAGAGTAGGTAATTTTCTAGCCGTAGCCGTAGGAAAAATACTTGAATCAGGGCGTTACACGAAAAATTAAATATGTAACATTTTCATTATTTTACAACCACAGAACATTTTCATTATACAAAAATTTTATTTAAGTGTTTGAATTCACAGTATTAAACTATTTTGTTAGCTATATATAGTAGTATCTTGTTTTGTGGCTTTTTTTAAGTCTAAGGCTGACAGCTTTTTATTTTAATTCTATTGGTTACGCAACAGTGCTACTTCTAATGATAGTCTGAGACAAGTTTATCGAAATCAAATCGGCTCATAAACAATAATGCCCATAATACTGCTGTTTTTGGGAAAACGAAATAAACGAAATAAATCTCAAATAAACAACATTTCTATTAGAACCATAAATTATAATTATTTTTTATTATTTATTTTTTAAAAAAACATGCAGAACGTGCGTTGGCAATGATACAAAATTAAAAACACCAAAGAATTATAATATACAACAATCTAAATTTTGGAAACGGTAACATCGCAAATGTTTCCAAAAAATTTCAACCGATACAATGTACATACAAAAATATAATATGTCAAATTTTCTGAACTGAACTGACAACATTGTGAATTATGTCAACAAAAACCAGTTAGAGATATGATATCAGACATAAAACATATAATAGAATTACTGCGAGGTACTAAAAACAAAAAATGATATCCGGAAGTTCAAAATAGTATTAAAAAAGCATTGAATGAATGAACTTTAAACTTAAATGATTGTTAATCAAAATAACTTATTTGTGTAAATACAGGCATAGACTTATTTTTATTTTGGGTTAAGTTAGTGATTTTTTTTTCATTATTTATTTATTAAATTATTACTTAGTAACTAAAGTATATATAAAACTATTTCTATTTTGACAAATTATAATAGATTTTAGACATTCATTAAAATGCTTCAATTTTTAAAGTGTTTTTTTAATGTAATAATAATTAATGGATTAAAATTAAGACCTATAGCTAAACGATATCTTGTCGTATAAAGTTATATGATAATTGTTTGATTATAATAATACAAATAAGAAAAACAAATTATGCATCTATTATGCATCTCTCACTGCGACGATAAATACTCCATAATTTGATTTTTGGAATCCGAAATACAATCAATAATCTTTAACTTTTCAAGTAGGTCTAATACATATGCAGTTATTTTTTTGTCTATTTGCTTAAAAAGTGCTAGGTAGAAGTTAGATTATTGGTTTCGTGTATTATGGCTATGGATGTGTACATTACGATTTATTATAAAATTATGTTTGATATTATTGTTTATTATTTTAAAGGATATTAAGAATATTTCTTTATGGCAAATATTATCAATGCTAAGATATTTAGGAGAGTATAACAATATATTTGTTGGATGTCAATTACTAAATCCGTGAATAATTTTTATTGCTTTTTTTTGGTTGGACTTCTAACTGTTTTGTATAAATTTGAGAGCACCTACTCCAAATCGGATTCAGATAAGTAAGTTTGGAAAGTATGAAAGAAGAATAGATTGTATAAAGAGTACCTGCATTAAAATCTGCAATTTCAATATTCTTAGTATAAAAATATAGGGTGATATATTTTTCAAAATATGCTCAACATGAATATTCCACCTCAGTTAATCTTATATATTAATACGCTTAAACGTCTGTTAAACTTTTCACAAAGCTTTTACAACAAGAAGCTTTTTTCAACTAGATTAGACAACTTTATTAGAACCAGTAAGAATTACGATAGTGTGAAAAATTATATTTAAAGACATAAACCACAAAACGATAAAACCAAATAAAACCAAAAACAAATTAAAATTAACCTAAAAACAATTCACCTATTGAGCAATAGCATTGACTATCTGATTATATGAATTAATTTAAAAAAAAAAAAGTAGCAAAGACAAGAACCGAATTATCAGAATATTATTATTATATCGATTTATAAATAATTAAAATAGCTTTGCTAAAATATTACGATATTAGGATATTACAGCAAAAAAACTTTCCGGTAAAACAAATAGTAAATTTAGAAAATATATTTTTTACCTCACCCAGACCATATGTTCATAAATTCCAAAAATTGAAATGTATCTATTTTATTAACAAATAATTCAAAAGTATAAATTCAAATGCGCAGTAGCATTGAGTAAATATTATATTGTACATGGAGAATCATAAACCGAAATTTACGATCTGCTAAGAACAAGAAAAAATGACATTATTATCAAGTTCCAATTCAATATACGGCAAATTTAGTACACATAAAAATTAAAAAAACTTTGAAAAGAAAATTCACAGACTACCCTCCTTACCTACATCAGAGACCCTTGCGGGATAACAATATAACAATAAAAATTGAAGTATAAGAGATAAAGCATAATTATAGGCTTTACCCGTAACTATGATAGTCATAAGGCGTCATATGATGTCATATGATACTTCGTTAAATGGCCTATATGATTCGATATGATTTAACAAAGCCATAACCAATCGTAAACTTCACTATAATGGTCATATCTAATCATACCAAAACGTCAAAACCAAAATTTAAAAGAAGTGAAATAAAAATATAAATTCTATAAATAAATGTTTTTGTTTTTTTATTTTGAGTTTTGAAATAGTTAGGGCTATTATGATAATAAAAAAAATACAAAAAAAATTTCACTAAAAACACAATTCTCTATTTACTCTAATTCTCTATCACAGTTGTATGTTGCTTTGTCTAGAGTACGATCTTTTGATAGTGTTAGTGTAGTATAAAATATTATGAAATGTTTGAATAAGTATTAAGATGTTAAACTATTTTTAAGATGTTAAATAAAGTGAATTATAGTTTTAAGTTTTTCAATTTGTAACTTATTTATTATGTAATAAAAAAATATTTAAAACATTGATTTTTTTAAGAAAATAAAGAAAATAAACAAATAAAATAAATTGTTTCATTTATAATGCTAATGCTGGACCGGCGAATGTTACGCGGGAATAGCTAGTTGTTTATTAATAAACCTAGGTAATTAAATGAATTGACTACTTCTATTGTTTTATTGCAGTGTATAAAATTTGAGGAGACGAAAGTCTGGTTATTGAAAAGAGAATCATGATTTTTTTTTAATATTCAGGGATAATCTGTTCTTATGCAGACATTCTTCAATCATATTAAGATCTTAATTATCATATTAGAGAGCCCAGTTTCGGAACTTGTCGAATACTTTAACACAGCGTGATCTGCATAGAGTTGAATACTTCCATTTAAATTAAGATATGCAATATCGCTTATATATATTTTGAATAGATCAGGGCTCAATATTGAGCCCTGTGGTACCTCTTAAATCCTCTTTAATTGAATTGAAAAATTTAGTTGCAACTAGTTGTTGCGAATTAAAAATTTTTAATTAGTTTAGTTCTTAGGTTTCCAATGAACATAGATTATTTTATAAGTTAATTTATACAAATTTTAAAGTATACCCTGATCAATTGAGTCAATCTTGACAGTTCATTTAATAATAGAAATACAAATTAATTTAAATTTTTCTTAAGGTTATTATTATTATTGATTTCTTATGATTTTATGATATTTTTCTTATGATTTGATTTTCACAATGTTGATCGTCTCACTTCACAAAGAAGTTAAACGTTTTGGGAGGTTTTCTTGCCCCCACAAGTTTTCTTGTACCCCACCCTGTTGGTACATTTTTTTTAGAACGTGTGTTATCAAATTTGATAAGATATACCAGGCATTAAAGTAATATCAAACATACCCTGTGCAAGCAACTGAACTCCTTTAAGATAATAAATATAAATTGAGATGAATTTAGTCCATCAAAAAATTTCATACTGAATTCTAAAATCTCAACAATCAAAACTTTATTAGCTTTAAAAACTGATTAAATTCAAATTATATTTAAAAATTAATCAATTATTTTAAATTAATTAAAATTTTATTAAAAATATATAATTTTATTAAAGCAGAAACATGAAGCGAACATATTCTTGAAATATATATATGAGAAAATAATATAACAACACATTTTCTTAAAATTTTCAGCATGAGGATAGGAAAATAAAAAGAAAATAAAATTTTTATTTCCATTTTCCATTTTCTTACATCACATTTTCTTTAATACATTCATTAAAGGGTTCAAATCTAATTATTATTTAAATGAGGCGCCATTTTTACCATTAAGTATAATAAAAAAACAAAAACCCCCCAATTTTACTAAAGTATTAATTTTTAGTGTATAGGAATGAGATTCCCTCTTGAAACAAACATAAAACAAGTAATTATGTTTGTCTTAAATTTGATAACAAATTTTGCCTTCTTCTTTTAAGAATGAAAAATTTCATAGGTATATGCTTAAATCTTTATTTAATGGGGGCTACCTGTAACAAACAAAAATCACATTTCCATATTATATATTTTTATATTCACAACTATAGATATATTTTCAACTATATCTAGTTATATCTATACTCTTTCTAGATGCTGTAAGACAAATACAATATCTAAAAAAGTTTTACGAATTCTTTCAAAAATTCAAAATAATTGTAATTTGTAAAAAAATAAAAAAATTTTATGTAGTACATAAGTATACACAATTGTATATTATGTGTGTATATAAATATATGAATGAATTTTGGGAATGAAAGATTACAATGCGTTTTGAATCCTTTACACTCTAAGAATAGTATATTCGTTTATATTTGAGAAATTTCTGGAAAAATATGCGGGAACTATGCCGTCGGGTTGATTTGGGTATCGCTTTTTATCTTATTCTTATTTTTCTTTTCTTCTTCTATTGTTTGGTGTTTTTTTGTTTTTTTTTTTCTTTCTTATTATATTTTATGAATATCTGGGCACTTTAAGATTATTTTATAATGGTATAATATTTATGTATGTAAATATGATTGTGTCATTATTCTATTGAGAATACAATCATGAAAAGAATATGAGAAAAACGAATGGAAAATTTATGTATGTCCGCCAAAATAGTATATCTAAAGTCCTTGAATAACGATGTAAATAATATCTTGTAAATTGAATAAGGCACACATATACAAAGGAAAACGAAGACAAAAAAAAAACAAAAAAAGTAACATAATAAGAAAGTTTTATCTTTAATTGGAATTTTATCAGATTGAAAATTAAATTTGTTTTTTACTATATCCTTCTATATATATATATATATATATATATATATATATATATATATAAATATATATAATATATATCATATTTCTTTATCATTTAGGTAAAGTTTGAAATTTAAAGAAAATGGTACATCTGCAATATTAAATGTTTCATATTATTTCAATTCAAATAAATAAAAAAAAAAACCCATACTAAAATTTTAAATTTAAAAAGATAAATTAATTTTAATGATAATTAGTAATATTCAAATTTAAAAATTTAATAATTTTAAATTTTAATTTTAGCAGTAGTTTTATTCTGTCGTAATTAAATTTAAGTTATTGAATTACAAACGAACATAATAAATCTAGCTAGGCCAAATAACAAACAGTTTAGTTAGAGGTTTATAACAGCTTCATTTGCCAATATTACAATTTAAAAAAATTCTTAGATTTATTATTATTATGTACAAAACAACAGTTATTTACAGTATAGTTAAGCGAGTAAATATAAAAGTGATTTATATAAAATTCTAAAGTTAGAGAATACATTATTAGAGAAGCTTAAGCAATAGCTATACCGAAAATATTTTATTTTATTTATTTTTATTTATTTCAATTTATCTCAAAAAGAGCTAAAAAGCTCGTGTAGAGTGTGTACATTATAAATAATTTAAGAAATATAAAAAAAAAATATATATATCAGTGCAAAAATTTAAATAAATTTAATATAGAGAAAAAATAATACTTTAAAAAACTAGTTAGCAATGGTAAAACATAAAATATTAAGTTAATTATATTCATCATCATCTGTTGGTTCTACAGCTCGGGGTGAGCCTTAACCTTGTTAACAACTTTCCTCCATTCTGCTCTATCTTGTGTAACTGTCCTCCATCCGTTAATTCCAATCTTTCGACAGTTGCCCTCGACTTCGTCCAGCCATCGTGATCTTGGTCTACCTCTTGCTCTTGTATTGTACGGTACTGCGTCTATAATTCTTTTTGGCATCCTTCGATCATTCATCCTCACCACATGACATGCCCATCTTAGTCTTTGTGCCTTAATAAACTTAACAATATTGTGTCCTTCAATTAGTGCTTCTAGCTCCCCGTTGTTATCTGATTTGGTATTCACCATCGTCATTTATTTTGAGACCAAATATTTTTCTCAGTATTCTTCTTTCGAATGCTTTCAATTTATTTTCGTCACTAATTGTCATGGTCCATGCTTCGCATCCGTATGTTATGACCGGTTGTATAATGGTCTTGTACATTCTTAATTTAATTGTCCTGGTTAAAATTTTTGACCTGAAAAGGCCTTTGTGTGCGTTTTTGTGCTGCTTGAATTCTATCATTAATTGTCAAATGCATGTCATTTTTATTATTCATTTAAGCACCTAGATATATAAAACTATTTACTCCTTCAAAGTTATAATCATTTATTGTTATATTTTGGGCGGATCGTCTTGTTTCCGTGCGCGCCATCTTCATATATTTGGTCTTAGCCTCGTTAATTTTTAATCATACAGTAGCAGCTTCTTTTTCTAGAGTTAGAAATATTTCTTTTAATTCGTCAAAGGATGTTGCTACAATATCCTCACATACGCACTTATTATAGATGATTTTATGAATATGAGTCCGCCTCTGTCTAAATCTTTTATTGCGTGGTGAATCATTAGATTGAAAATTGTTGTTGACAGGGTGATGACCTTGTCTGACTCCTGTTTTTATTTCAAATTCGTCCGTTATTTTATTTTGCACTGCTATCTTGCATTTGGTGTGTCTGAGTGTTAGCATACTTAAATTTGTCAATTTTCTTGGGATTCCCATGTTATTAAATACAGCTTCTACCATATCTCTTTTTATTGAGTCAAAAGCCTGTCGGAAGTCAATCATTAATAGGTGGAGATTTATGTTGTACTCAAAGCATTTTTCCATGCTATGCCTCAGTAGAAATATTTGATCGGTAGTAGATCTATTTGGTCTAAATCCACTTTGATAATCTCCTAGAATATTTTCGGCAAGTTAATTATATTAAGTATATTTAAATAAAAAAAAACACAAAAGTAAGAAAAAATAAAAGAAAAATAATAAAAATCTAAGTAAAAATAAATAGAGATTTAAAAAGATGGGATTAGATGAAAAAAGATGAAATATGAAATTAAGCCCTATATTTATCAATGATATTTTATGATTTTTTATGTCATCTGGCTACATATTGTACGAACTGATTGCAGTATTCATGACAGGTACAAAGCCATTTAGATTACCACCAACCGAGAACTGCATATGAGTTGCCGTTGTGTTGATGCACATCACTATTGTTGATAATTGTTGTGTTTGATGTAATGCAGTTTTTTTGTATTCTATGTAGATGCATCATTTATAATACTTGAAGGTTGTCTTTAATTTTAAGTATATTAAATTTCTTGTCAATAGGTGTTCTTATGGGGAGCCCAAAAAAATGTTTTATTGCCTTGTTTTGAATTCTTTGCAAGGTTCTTTGCCCTGTTAAATAGGCTGTAAAATATTGATATTTTTAAAGTACGGGGAGTTCTGTGTGATATTTTTTTAAATATTCCTGCAATTCTTCTGGTTTTCAACCTTCGCGTTAACCTGTGTGTTCCAGTTCATTTCTTTGTCTATAACAATACCAAAATATTTGTAGTTTTTAACACGTTGTAACTGTTTGTTGCCATAAATAATATTTATATTTGGATTTTTTTTATTAACATATATTTTGTTTTGTTTGGGTTGACAGTTAGTTTATGAATAAACATCCAGTTGTTAATCGTTGATATTTATCGTAAGTTCCAGTTTTACTAAATTATCTTCACTCTGAACCAAAATTAAATCATTTGCATACAAAAAAGCTTTTCCGTTTGGTCTGATCTTTGAAAAACTGCTTATGTAACATTCAAATAGTACCGGTCCATCCTTTGGGACCCCATATTCAATATTACCTGTTGTACTTCGAATCGATTCGCATTCTGAATATTGCTTTCTTTGTTACTAAGATAGTTTTTGAACCGATCGTACTCAATTGAGGAGACCCCACATTCAAACTGAATTCGTAGTAAAATTTTCCTGTCGACAGAGTCAAATGCTTTGCTTAAGTTAAAAAAACACAAGACATACCATATTTAATTTAGCGACTTCGCTCTGTATATAACTTATTACATAAAATAGTGCAGCCATTGTATTCGATTTTTTCGTGAAACCATATTGTAGGTGGCAAATTAATTTATTATCTCTAAGATATTGGGAAAATTTATTACAAACATAAGTTTCAATTATTTTCCCAAAACTTGACGATATCTAAATTGGCACAAAGTTGTTCAAGTGTTTTTTATCACCAAATTTCTTATAAATAGGTATTACTTTATTTATTTTTAGAGTGCCTGTTTGTTGCAATGCCGCATTAATTAATTTCATAATTGATTCAGCTAATTCATTAGAGCAATATTTTATAATTGTGGTTGGTATCTCGTCTGCATCGGAGCGATAAAATACGAATTTAAATTTTTTGTTTGTTCTCTGCCTAAGAAAATATGTTTTATTAAATCCTATTGCCAACTATTGCCAACCCTATTTTTATGCTAGGCTTTTTATTTTATTTCTATTGCTTGCGCAACAGTGCAACGTAGCTGAGCATACAATGTATATCAAAAAGCTTAAACCATAGTTATACCGAAAATATTTTAGATCATAATGGTGGGCTTATACCGCAAAGACAAAGTAAAAGTTAGTTTTAGAATTTCGAAATTATTAACAACATATCCCACATTAAAAAATGTATAATTTGTTTTTCCAGATAGAAGAAAATCATCTAAAGAGCATTAAACTTCTGTTCTATATGCCGGGGAAAAACGAAGTCAAGGACTGTGTCGACTTCAATGCACTAAAAACTCCAATACTTTTTTTAAAATTGAAACTAGTCCTTAAAACTAATCATTCATACAATTTTGGCTCGTTTCTTGAGTTATCTTTGATCAAACAAAATCCCATTAGAAACGTTTAAGAGATAAAAAAATTTAACCTAGCATAATTCAAACGTTTTTGTTCGTTTTAGTTGTCTAACAAAGTTTTGATCGTTAGCTGAACGTGAAAATTCGAAATTGATATGTTGAGAAAGACGATTTTTGAATTTAATCTTTTATGCAAGAAATCTTTAGATTTCTATGAATATCAGCATTGCGAACATACAAACTGTACACTGAACCAAAAACTGTATGTAGAATTGACAAAAAAATTTTGTTAAATTTTGAAGAAATGTTTTTCACCTTTTTTGTCAAAATGAATAATGTGCGTCAATTCTACAAAAAAATCATCAAATCAACAACTAACTTATCTTCAAATAAACAAATTTGGTTTTGTTGATTTGAAGAACTTTTTTAATCAAATCTACATCATATACAAAAAGATTTTCTTCAATACAACAAAAAAATTATTCATATTAACAAAACTTCTTCAAAATAGCAAATTTCTTCAACACTTAAAAATTTTGGAATTTGACGAAAATATCGTCATATTGACAAATATTTTCTTCAAATTTACGAAAAAAATTTTAATTTTTTTATTCAAATTGTAGGCACAATCGTCAATTTTTTTAATTGTTCTTCAATTTGACGAAATTTATTCCAATTAACAAAACCAAATAATAATTTTACTACCGTGCTTTTATTGAAATATATTGTTTTGTGTATCAAACTATCAACAAAAACCCTAAGCTAAAAAAATATTCTAGTGCTCTATTAGAGAATATTTTTAGTTGCATTTGTCAAGTGCTCAGCGAAGGTGTATAAAAAAGAGGCTAAAAAAAGTAAATTAAAAAATATTTTTATTATAAAATATAATAACATTTTAAAAATTAAAATATTATTAATAATTTAATATAAGAATTAAATCAAATTATTCCAGAATTTAAGAAGTAAGTTTTTTAAGTTTTAAGTAACTTGAAATAAAATTTCATACTTATTCTTTTTTAGATGGACGCTGTTCAGCAGTTTTTTTTATGCTCTATGGCATATTAATACCAACAACAAAAGTAGTAGCTAACCATAAAAAATAATAAAAAAGTAAATACAAAATTTACTATAAAAAACTCACAATGTAATTTCATTATAAACGCCGCTAGGAAGCCTGAAGGACTGCCAAGATGAATTAAAGAGGCGAACAGAAAAAAAGGCTCCAATACAGCCTTTAATTCTTATTGCTGACACAGTGTTGGAACGAAAGACTTATAATTGTATATTTTGATGGGTGAAAATACAAAATAAATTCTTTTATTAATGCAATAGACATATGTTTCAAAATTTTTAATCTATTTAATTTAGAATATGCAGTATAGCTTCTTTTTTAATCTGGAAATTTACACAAAAATATTTTCATAAAATTAAAGCTATGTATAATATATATTTATTGGTTCTGAATTTTCTAAACATTTTCTAAAGTAATTACTAAAACTTGAATTAAAAATAACTAAAAATTTCGTTTAATATTTTACTTTAAAAATAATTTTCTTATTAATTCTTTTTATTTTGTAAATATTAACATAAATAGTATTAAAATTAAGATTTGATAATTTAAGTAAATTAAATTCGTAAAATATTCTAAATAAATACTTTCTAATTACTAAAACATGGAAAATAATAAATTTTGTTTAATATTTTATTTTAAAAAAAATTTTCTTATTTATTTTCCTTTTTTTTAAATATTAATTGTTATAATTATCTATAGTAAACCTTAAATAAACAAAACAATGATAAACTGTAGCTGAAGTCTGCAAGTAGTAGACGAATTACGCGTATCTGTATGATAAGCATATCAGTAAAATTAAAAGGAAAATATTCGACTATTTTCACTGTTATACCAAAATTTTTCTCTAACGCTGGAAAACAAGTTTTTATAAAAACTGTAAATTGAAGTTTTAATTGTAATATCATTACCTACAATAAAAATGAATTGATAATTTCATTCAATTCGATAAAGTCTTTTGTCGCAATTAAAAATAAAAATTAAATTTTTTAGTTAATTTAACAAAAAGTTATTCAAGTCAACAAATGCAAAATTTTTCGTTGAAATAACGAAACGAAGATTTGATGAAAACTTTTGTCAATTTGACAAATAATTTGTTGATTTGAAGAAGGGAAAAAAATATTCATATTGAATAAAATATTTATTCAATTCAACGGTCTGTTTCTGTTGACCCTATATTAATTACCGTTTCGTCAAATTAACATGCTTTTTTGTCAAATCTACTACCTCTTTTTTTCAGTGTATGCTCAGGCTGGCTTCAATATTTGATTGTAGATCAAAACTTTGTTATATGTTGAAAGCGTAGATATCCCCCAATAAACGGTATTTCAGATCTAAACAGAGAGATGTTTGCTTCACTCCCACCAAATAAACATTTTATTATTTGATTTTTACAATTTATTTATAGCTTCATTTATATTTTTAGCGACTAATCGACCTATCAGCTAATATAGCCGTATCATTTGTAAAAGTAGTAAACACCGCCGCATCTTCTATCTCTGGAATATCACTATATCACTATATAGTAAATGTAATATAGTAAATTTATAGTAAGTATATAATGCCAGGATACTCCCTTGTGGTACTTAATTTGACATTTTCGATTACAGACCTAATAAATATAATAATTTCCAGTCTAAAGTAACGTACGTAACATTTTGTTGTTATAAAAACATAATTAGGTTTTAATACTCCTATATAACTCCCGATAAGCACTAAAGGCGTTTTAATGATGTTTTTATGGGAATAATGTGATTAAATAAGAATATTTTTATAGCAATTGCGGTGCATTTTCAGCAAGTGCTACAGCAACGTTGTTATAAGTTTAAAAGCACGTAATCCTAGAACGAGAGTTGAAGTGAAAATTGCAGTAGTGTTATTATTTTACTGTATTCCTATAACGGTACTAACAAACTAAGAATAAATATTTTGCGAAGCCCATTATTTTCTACAAAAATGATTAAAAAAAATTCTTTCTTTAAACAACAATGATCTTCATTTTGCATTTTTTCGCGAAAGAATAATTTTTATTCAAAAGAATAATTATTTAAATATCAAATTTGATGTTATGCATTAATTAACGTACATTATTTAACATTTTAAAGATGAAATATTGCTCCGGTTCCTTATAGGATTCTCCATTTTAGTGTAGAATGTATTTATAACATTTCGCAACAATTGTGGAGCACTCAAATTAACACTAATACTGCTTAAGAGTAAGAGTGCTTGTAATAGTGTTATAAGAGTGCGCCAGAGTCTTATAGCAATAAAATTATTACGTGGGAACTATTCATCGTAATCGGTATGTTTTTGAAAAATGTCATTTATTCTAAATTGATTAAGAAAAGGTCATGGTCGATGTTGTTATATACTACATAATATTGCTATCCTATAGTTTCACTGCGTATCATATGACATTTGTTTACTTTCAATATACAAATGTGTTTTATGATGGGAATGTGAACGTACATCTTTCGTAATACACAGACAATGAAGTGCATCTCTCGCAGTATACAACAGTTATTACAACCTAGTTATAATTTTAAATTCCAATTTGAAAAATATTATCGGTACTCAGGCTTTATTTTATTATGTCTTAGTGCTTTTTTTGGTATTGAGAACTCCTTCTGAGAACCCTTCTGAGGACCGCTTCTTCAGGTAATTCTGGACTTCATATTCACAAAATATGATCCTATTAATGGCGCATTTTCTCCTCTTATTTTTGTGTAAAAGCAAAATTTATTTTTGATTTGTATAAACAATTAAATCACTCTAAATAATGCTATGTACTTGCGTACAAAAATATCTACTAATTTGTAACTGTTATTCTTAGATTAATACTATTCAAGATACGGAAATAAAGAAATGATATTGATTCTACAATAATTCGTATTCTAATTTTTAATTTATCTTCTTATTAAAACATTTCTAGTCAACTTCTACTACTCTACTAGATAAGAAGAGTATCCTTTAGTGTAGTACATCTTAAATAAATGTTTAAAGAAAGATAAACTTGGAGTATGTAAGTAATAAAAAAATCGTTTTATGCTTTAGCTTGAATTTTTATTTGTGTAAAAGTATGTGTAAAGTTAAATCCTAGTAAAATTTAAGTATTTCTACCATTTTATGTTTCTTTTTTTATACTCTTCCATTTTAAATAAAAGAATAACAAAAAAAAAAAAAAATCAAAAACCTTGACAGTACCTAATGTTAGTTTTATTGTTAGAAATGAAGTTTATGAGAGGTTAAGTCATAAAAAATTCTTAAGATACATACAAAATTTTCTGTTCCTAAAATTATTTTATTTTAAATTAAATTATCAAGGATATTATTTTGTCTAAAGAATAATACAAACAATAATATTTCATTGTGTATAGTTTGGAACTCACATGTACTGAACTTCTATATGTACCTCCACTTAAGTTTGAAGGATTCATCAAAAAATTTAGGTAAGATTTTGATACTAATAAAAAATGTAATGAAAAATAAGGATGTATTCATTCTAAAAGGTAAAGTTACATTGTAATTTACAGGGTGTTACACTAAATTTTATTCATATTTTTGATTTTTAAGACAGTTCAAAAACTAAAATACCTACCCGGATTCAATCGACTTGTTATATGTCCTTTATTTTTTAGTTGCGATCTGAAATGTCTGTCACATAATTGCTATTCATTAGACCTGGACTGTATTCTCTTGAAGATATATTTATTGATACGTCTTCATCTTTCCAACGCAGTTCTGTCTTCCAAGAGCGTTTTATACTTTTACGTCATGTTAATTCGAGACAAGAGGTTCATACTTAGTGGTTTTGACAAAAAAGTACAGTTGCAGCTCTTTACAAGACTGATTATTTTATTTTCTTTTTTTTAGCTGTTAACTTTAATGCTTAAAGCAAGCATATGTGACGTGTGTTGGTGATGAAGGCTTGTTAAATTTTTCTGAAATATTTATCATCATTCAGTGAGATTAGTAGAACACGACACAGTTAGATAATAAGACAAAACAATATGCTGTTAGTAGTTGTGTTGTTATATTTCAATTTTCGTAGAGTACATAAAATATACATATACAAAGTCTGAAAACAGTTAATAAAAATTTCACTACACAAATTTATAATTTCACATTATTATTTTGATCACCCATTTGTTGTGTGAATTAACACTACATGAATTATTCTACCTTCTTTGCTGTTTTGGTATTCATGCAATTTTATGTTATAGTTTATGTCATTTATTAGAAATACAGCCATTTTGTTTGTTAGAATGACGTCAAATCACGTGGGGAGTCGCACAAACGTATAGTCGATATATATATTCTATATTCATTATATTTATATAGCAGTATTGCCATATCATTTTTGCAAAAATTTTCAAAATCAAATTCAAAAATACACCAGGTGGGCCAGAGCACAGCGTATCAGTTATTAGAAACTTTTGTAAAGTAAATTTTTTTTTTTTAGTTTAACCTTTATGGGAACCCAAAACTGACATAAAAAAAATTACAAACAGCAATTAGAAACTTTTGTAAAGTAAATTTTTTTTTTTTAGTTTAACCTTTATAGGAACCCAAAACTGACATAAAAAAAATATAAGAATATGAAAAACAAATTTATTTATAAAAATTATTATTATTAATTTTGGTTTACCAAAGAAAAATATGGAGGATTTTTGTTTAATTTTTATAAATTTTAAAATGAAGTATTGAGAAAACCAAAAACAAATCATTTAATTTAAGTTTCTATTTTTTTATATTAGAATCCAAATTTGCATTAAAAAGTACTCCTTCCCATTTCAAAATCTCGATTTCGGCTAATTTCTGTGATTTTTGGACCCAAAAAAACCGATTTTCGGTCCTTCCCAAAAGTTAAAAATACCACCAATCGATAGAGAACCGTCGATTTAGTTAATAAATTTTAAAATAATGGCTCCTTTCTCTATTAAAAAGCTGATACGCATGCTCTGGACCACCAGATGTAAACCTGAAAATAATTAAAATATATTATATCGGATCTACCTTCGCCTATAAAAATAAATAATAATTAGAGTTATGATAAGTAGAATTATAATCTGAAATCCACCCTAGTGCTACTTTGAAATTGTTTGATTTGTTTTCAATATAACAAGTGTCATTTTCAACAAGATATCTATAAAAGAGAAAGAGAGAGAGAGAGCGCCAACATTTCGACGTGAATAACGAGGATTAAGAGTTAGCTCGACGCAGTTTAGGCGCAATTTAGGCATAGAGCGCTATTCTGAGTTTTGTTAAGGTAATCTAGCGAAGTTTTAGACGTGCCAGTTCATGTGAGTATTGTATCTACTACATCTTAGGCCGGATGCAAACTTTATAGATATTGGACCGATCTCTTGGAGAAAAGTAGACTTTACATCGGGAAATAAAACCCAAACGGTTTATATCAAAAACATGCTCATTCTACTACATTTTTAGCTTATTTGTATGCCTAAAATATTTAAAGTTTCGAACCGCTGCAGTTAGCATAATATATCGAATTAGTGCATTCATATTTCAAAATTCATTTAAATCTCAAATTAAATTTTAAATATGTTGAAAATAAAAAAAAGTAACATAATAATATTTTTGTGATAAAAAAAATTAAATTAAGTTTTACTAGTGACTTCCCTGTGCAATTGCAGAGAAGCAGTTCTTTCACGTACGATTTTATATAAAAAGAAATATTTGTTTTGGTATAATTGTAGTTATTTTCTGAATAGCTTGATTCTTGAATATATATACTTTAAAATGAAATTAAAGTATAATACCTAATATTTTATGACGAAATTAATGCTAATTTCAATATAACTTAAAACAAAAAAATCCCATTTATAGTCAAAAACGTTTGTAGTCACAATTCTGTTATTGTCAACAATTTGTTTAAGTAATAAACTTCATAAGTTTATACAATCGAGTTTATAGTCACTTTAAAATATAACGCCAATTTTTTCAATAAAACAAAAAAAAAAGTCAAAAGTGAATTATTTTATTAAAAACATTGTCTTTTTCTGTTCTTTATTACATATGTATATTTTATGATTACATAACAGAATTGCTATTTATGAATAAAATAAAGTTTAAAATTGTTATGCCTATGAAAGATATTTTATTGAATTTGATTTTGTTTAGAAAAATGCAATTTTTTTTAAACTACGTCTATATTCACAAAACGATTATAGTCAGAAATATTACTGAAATTTAGCGAATGCATATAACTGTGTCTTACTGTATATATATTTTTTAATAATAGCAGAAGCAAATGAACTAACATTATTTTTATATCATTTTTGAAGAGTATGATCTGATCTGATATTTGTTTTAACTTTTTGTTTGTGTTTTTGTTTTTGTACTTTTTTCTATAAGTTTGTGTGTTTATTTAAAATGACAGAACTTTTATAAAGCCTTTTTAAAAATTGTCCGTGATTGAAATTCCTTTTAGAGTGTAGATGTCGCTCAATTTGAAAATAAACGCCATTTATTTGGTGTAATCGTGTAACGATTTGTTTAACCGTTCTAGCTATTATTTTTGTGGTGTAATTGTTCATCAATTGTTCTTGCTTTTTTACTCACCACGTCGTTCATCTTGTGCACAATATTATATAAGATTGTTTGTAATAAAAAAAAAAATAAAAAGTGTACATATTAAAAAATGGATAGCCACATTGAGTAATTTAGTTTTTAAATTAAAATATTTTTTATTATTTTATATATTATTTTAAGGCACACCTTTAGATTAAACGAGCACCAATTTTTTTTTTATCTTCCGATTATCCTTCAAATCATCACAAAAAATATGATCGTGTCCATTGTATCACTTCAATTTTCCAAATTATGTACTTTTAAAAAGTAAATGAAACACCCTACAACATTATACCGATATAGTTCAAAAATTTTGTGTACATAGGCAGAGGAGAAAAAATGTTTTAAAATAGTTAAAAAATATTTTATACTATTTCAGAGAGCCAAGAATCCTTTCTTTTACGATTTTCAGAGAAATTTTTTTTAATTTTATTCTGATAGTACCAATGAAATAAAATTCTACTTACTCATTTCATATTTTTTGCTTTTTATTTTCTGATTTATTGTTTTGTATTTTTCTGTGTACTAGAAAAAGAATATGACATAATTAAAAAAAAAAAAGTTTTTTATTGTAATTTGAAATTTTATTAGAAAAGAATAATAAAATTTGTTTAGCTCACAATACACGAGTATATAATTTTTGCCAATTTTGCATTATTTAAAGATAAGATTTTATGAATATAACAGCCAGCCAGCAGTCTATTGGTGATCTAAGGTTCTCAAAAATATGTACAATCTTTCGTTATAAATTTTTATTTTCTTTAGTGCGTCAGTTGAAATAAAACCTCATTTGATAAATTTGTTTATAGTTTTAAATCACAAATATGAAAAAAGTGAATCAATAGAATAAATGAATAGGTTTGCAACATTGTAGTGGGAATATTTTCAATTCAGAACCAGCTCTCATCAGATTTCAAAATATAAACAAAAAAAACGATATTTTGGATTATTAAGACTTGAAATTGATATTGTGTTCAGGCCCGCGTCGTCCATATAACGGATGGTGCACACGGGCGACCGATTTTATTCTATTTTAGGCGGCGGCAAATTCAATAATATAATTTAACTAGGTGCCCCTGTTGAGTAATTATATTTCAAGCTGAAGTCAAATTTAAAGTTTTTAAAAAACAGTAATTTACGTACTGACATAGACTTCGCACGATGCAGCAGAAACCACACGTGCTTAATAAAAAGTTTTGTGGTTAGTAAGTTTTATTTAGGACACATAAATACACGTTCCTCATATACTGCTTCGTTTCCGATATATTCCCTATAGTAAGTGGCATTTAGTGGATAAAATTACTGAAAATAAAAAATTTTGTCATTAAAGAGGTATGTATATATATATATATATATACCTACATAATACATAATTTTAATAAAAACTATATTATTACTACAAATAACCAAAATTTAGAAACAGTTATTTAAAAAGATAAAAATGAAGAATTCAAGTGATTTGTTTTTTTGTTGTTTTTATATTTTTTATTTTACATGAATTTGTTTCTTTGTTTTTATTTGGCATATGTATATAAATACATAGATTCATTTTCAAGTACATATTTAAATTATAATAACTGATTTGTTTGCTTTTGTTTATTATTTTAATAAGATCTCACATATGCATAATGAATTTGCTTAATAATAAAACCATATGAGTAAAAAATTTTCAACTGTGTGCGCATTATTGTTTTATATATACAACTTATATATTATATTAGAAGTTCATTACGGAATAGGAGAATCGAAATAAAATGAAAAGGTGTCTACTGCGCAGGACCTTAAATGCTTGTCAATTATAATTATAGATATTTATTGTACCAATTTTTAATTAACATTTTGATATTTATGAAATTTATATTTCTATTAATTTTTTATTTTTCCGTTTTTGTTGTAACAATTCTATTCGGCTACTTTTCCGTAAGAACATTGAATTTCTAAAATAAATTATATATTATTGGTAAATGTTAGGAAATATATACAAAATTGGTTGCTGTATTCTGTATCAAAAAGCAAAGTATTCTATTTTTAATGTAAATTTTTTGACTTTCAAGACGTTTGGTACATATAATACAGTTTTTATCAAGACAAAATTTGGTTCTTAGAGGATCCTCAAGTTCACTATTTCATTCCAGTAATGGAAATTTCTTAAAAGTTGTAGAAGAATACAAAATTCAAAACATTTTCAAACATATATGCCGTTATATTTAGGTGAGAAGATACAGAACGAAAAGTAATGCAATAATTTCTACCAAAATTTAATCAAATATGTTGCTTATGGCAAAAGAAACTAAATATTATTCTGTGAAGTCAGTCATGTAAAAGAATTAACAGTTATTATAAGATTTGTTCAATTAAATTGGAAGTTCAATCAAAATATGTAGAAGTTAGAGAAAATTTTTTTTGGTTTTTGCCCTATTACCAATTCAACCGGAGATGGATTGATTAAGTTTCTTTTAGTAAAACTGCAAGAAATAGGTCTTGATATTTATAATATGCGTGGGCGAGTGTACGAAAACGATGCCAATATGAGGGGCAAATACAATGTACAACAAAAAAAAATTTTAGATATTAACTGTCGCGCTTTTTTGTACCCTTTGCAGCACACAGCAGCAGTTAATGACGCTGCTTAAATAAACCATGAAACTATATCATTTTTTGACATAATTAAAGAATTATATAACTTCTTATCAGGATCCACCCAGAGATAGCGTGTTTTGAACAAGAATATTACACATTTAGCTTTAAAGCTTGTATGCGATACAAGATGCTGGGAAAGTCGTACAGGCTTTACGGTCTGTAAAACACCACATAGGTGAAATATACGATTCTTTATTGGGACTAATAAGGGATAAAAATAATGATATAAAAATATATCATCAAGCCAAATGTTTAGCGACTAAATTAAAATCGTTTAAATTCATATTTTCAATAGTAATTTGACATGACATATTACATAAAGTCACAATTCGGTAAATAAAATGCTACAAAACCCAACATTAATATTAAATCGTGTATCGATTATTTGAATAACTTAATTAATTATTTAAAAAACAAACGGTCTGATGACGGGTATGCTGATTTGTTAGCCGAATCAAAATTACTAGCTGAAATAATGGAAGTAAAACCTGAGTAATGTTTCAGCGATACGCCGTCGAAAAATACTAAATATGAATTTTTTTATGAACATCTTGACGAAAATTTTGGCGATGCACAAATACATTTTAAAGTTAATTTTTATTTCCCAATATTGGACCCAACAATAAACTCATTAAACGAGCGATTCCAGTTAACAAATTCATATAATGATTATTTTAAATTTTATACGATATTCAAAATTGAAAATATCTTCCTAATGATGAAATATTGAAATTTTGTATGGATTTGGAAACTATGCTGACCGATAAGAACAAAAATGAAAAGGACATTGATGGAATTTATATGGCAGATAAATTGAAGATACTGGTGAAAATAAAGTTTGAACTAGAGATGAATATAATAGAAATATTGGAAAAATTTAAAAAAATGATTAGTACACATTTTTCCAAAAACACTATCGTAGCATTATAATTATTTGGATTATTAAAATCTATGTTTTGTTATTTTAATTTCGATTTTTTATTGATAATTTTTTAATAAAATGAATATAACAAATTTGTAAGAGTTTTACTATTTTTGTTTGTTTTATATTTAAAAACTAGCTTTATAACCCGTCATAAATGACGGAAGCAAAATAAATTGTAGCATTTCTTTCCTTCATTAGATTTTTCATTTCAAGTTTAAGAAAAATACGTTTCTGCTTACTAATTTATCATACCTTTATTTTTGTATTATAACGCTTTTAATTACCATATAAACAGAATATTTGTAGTAAAGTGCAAAATATTCTATTCCATAAGGGTCATTTACTCGATCATTTTAGCGACATCTTTTTTGCCAACATTGAAAATTTATCATATAATTCAGAATTAAGTTAATCCTGTTATTATTCAATAACATTCGCTGCATAAGCTTAGCGTCAAAGTTTATAGCGAACAAATAATATTTTATAATGAGCCACTACTTTGAACGAAAACAATTTTAAAAACAAAAATAAATAAAATTGTAAATATAAAAAAACAATAATATTGTAGGTATACATAATATTTATTGTGACGAATAAAATAAAAATCGTGTTGGAGAAAAAATTAAAATAAAAAAATTTACTACAGATAAATAGGTATTTACAAAACTGTTCATAACTTGTGAACCATTGATCAGTTATTTAAAATTTCATTTCATTTCATTTCAAAAAATTCATTATCGAAATTCATACATAATTATTATTTATAACATACATGACAAAGAAGAACAACAATCAATATGTTTTAACCGATAACTATATATATACCTAGTTACTATATTAAAAAAAATCATCACTCTCTAAGTCTCTACAACATACATTGCTACACACTTGAAGAAAACAAATATACATAAAAATTATAAATTTACAAAGATAAAAAATAAAAAATAAAAAAAAAATTTCATTTAATTTCTTTAAAAATGTATAGGTTGATTGTTTTTATGTGTAAATCAGCAGAACTAAAATCTATCCCCATAATATATACTAAATACTACATACGTTCATAAATTTATATATCATATAGGTATATATATATATATTAAAAAAAAACAATAAACATCACATTCTGGCTAGAGTATATAAAAACGCATCACATTTCTGGCTAGAGTATATATATATATATATACCTATGGTACTATAGTACAGGCAATGCATACGGTAACAAAACTATGATGCTATGATCATTATTATAAAAAAAAAAAAAAAAAAAAATATGTAGAGACATATGCATATTGTGTATAATTTTAAGTAATAAGAATAACCTTTAAGCGCATTATGTTTTTTTTTTGTGTTAAATGCTGTTTGCCTTTTGGTTATTATACCATATTAAACTATTGATTAAATTTCTATTAGTCCTTATTATTATAAATCAAAAAAATTGTTTGTTTTATTTATATTATAATTACTATTTTTCATTTTTCCTTATTATTTGTGAAGAAGACTAACATTAAATTAAAAAAATTTATTTCATGCAATGGTATTTTTTCCTGCAAAGGTTCAGTATGGTAAACAGGGATTAAAAAAGAGTACAGAAGCAATTTGTATACATATTGAAATTTGTATATGTTTTGGAGTATTCCGTCGGACTTACAAACATCCAGATAAGTGCAGAATAATATATATATAATGGGGCGGCAAATTCGAATCTGCACACGGGCGGCCAACATGTACGGCTCATCACTGATTGTGTTCGTTTAATTAATAGCTATCAAATTGAAGTTGAAGCTCAATAAAAGTATATTATATCACTAACATCTAGGTATTATTAATAGGATATAATATTATTTAGTATTATTATTATACTTTATAAAATGCTAACTATATGCAAATTATATCTACTGTGATAATAAGACCCTACAAACAAAAATTATCGTTTGAAATACAATTTGCAATTGGATATGAATTTATTTTAAAGTATTTACTTCACAATATGACCCTTAAAAAGCCTTCATAATCTTAAAGGATAGCTATTATACATACAAGGTAATTAAATATTTAATTTTTTAGTTCAATAAAAATTCATATAAAATTTCACTTCGCTTCTAGAATACTGAAATTTTTATACAATTTTCCAAAATCTATATCGAAAATTCAAAATTACTTCTTAAAATTTCTTTGAACTTAAAAACTTGACTTCTTATTATTAATACAAATAGAAGTCACTTGTTACATCCAAATTAATTTAGTAAAGTTCCTTTCTCTTTGCTGTTTGATAAAAAATTTACTTTTGAAATTTTTCTTTGCAAAGAAAAATTCTATGGTGGGCGTGCAAAGGAGTATAACTCAAAATAATCAATTGTTCAGGAGAAAGAAAAAACTAAATTAAGTTTTATATATTTCATGTAGATGACTAGCTAAAACTGAAAATTAATGCTTTTTTACATTTTTTTAGGATGCCATAATGGTTTTTGTCAAATATGTAAAAAGTCAAAGAAAAAATTACTTATACTCTTTTGATTGTTAGAATCTTACTATAAATGGGACTTATATTGTGATGACCAAACTTTAAAACAAAAGATAATTTTTAATTCACTTTTACAATACAAATTTGTTCACTAAATTTAATAGTTATTTCAAAAATATATTTTTTTAATTTATTTTAAATTTCCAATTTGTTAGCACAAAAAAGACAGTCTTCACTTATATAAAAATAATTTTTTTTTTTTAAATAAAACAATTCATTTAATATTTTAACAAAAATAAAACAGTCTTCAGTTATACAAAAACAAAGTTTTTAAACAAAGAAAAATAATAAAATACTTTCCTAAAAATTATTAAAAACCTTAAATTAAATTTAGACCTCAGATTTACTGTTAAGTAAAACAGAAATGTCCCTAGAGCTAGAGATTTGCAGGAAACCTACGGATACTGACAGAGTCATCCCGAATACCTCCAACTACTCCTATCAACCTAAGATGGCATCGTTCAACCACATGATCTATCGAATGTTAACATTTTCCATCTCCCAAAAAGGTTTAGTAAGAGAAACTAAACACATATTTGAAATTGCGAGAATAAACGGATATCCGGAAAAAACCATCACGGCTTTACTTAGTAACCGGAAAAGATTTTTACAACGGAATTCCCTCCCTAACCTACTTACTGATCAACAACCCAAAAGGAGAGTAGCATTGGAGTTTAGCAAGATTTCTCTCCCACTCAGAACGAAATTAAGAAAACACGGGTTAGATATCGTATATAGCAGCAGAACTAACCAACTAAAGTCTGTTCTAGGTTCAACTAAAGACCCAATCGAACAAATGGAAAAATCAGGTGTATATAAGGTAACTTGGAGTCATTGCAAACACAAACACAACTCAATGAACACCTGAAAGAAGCACAACTGGGTTAAAAAGAAGAACTAAACAGAGTTCCGAAGCAAAGTAGCAAAACACATCATGCAGGAAAATCATAGTATTTCGAAAGAAGACATTGTAATGGTGAATTACATTAGAGATCCTAGGAAACTAGATTCAGCTGAAAGTATCGAAATCTACAAAACTAAAAATGCCTCACTCCTAAATAAAGACAACGGATATTCTTCTTTATTTAAATTTTTAGTGAAATATAATAAATCGAATAACACCACCCCTATCTGTCACTCTAACGTCGTTAGATATTATTTCAAATACCAACAATAAAATAAACAAAAATATTTTTATTCAACCCCCTACCTGTGCTATTTCATTGGATAATAAACAACCATGCAGTTGCGAAAAACTTCAAATTGTTACCTGTGCGAATAGAATAAAAAGTTCGATTTTAGATTTCTTTCCTCAGTCGAGAACAAAACACTGAAAAAGTCTGCAAGTAGTAGAGGAAATACTCGTACCTGTATGATAAGCATATCAGTAAAATTAAAAGGAAAATATTCGACTATTTTCAGTATTATACCAAAATTTTACTCTAACTCTGGAAAACCAGTTTTTATAAAAACTTAAATTAAAGCTCTTCGTCATGTTCTTCAATATCCGGAGGCGAATCGACTACTCTATTAGAATCTTTTAAATTTATGTTAAGAATTATGGAATTCTGGGATGATAAGAGGCAGAAGACTTACTAAATCCTTTTTCTATTCCCTTGAAATAGGAAGTGTGCCCGTGTACAATTTGTTGGGCTGCAATTTTGGATTTGTATTTTCCCGTCTCAAGAAAGACACATTTTTAAATGGGTGATCTGGATTTAAATTTGTTTTGAAAGAAATATGTTCGAGTGTTTTTGTGTACCGCAAACATTTTACTGGATGCCATTTCAAGAGTTCGCCTTCCAATTCCTTTTTTCTTAAAACTAGTTCAGTTTTAAGTAATGAAGCATAATCAATAAATTCATTATGTTCAATTTCATTAACAATAAACTTATTTCTTTTTCCCACTGTAATGTACTGTAGTTACTACCAATCATATGGATGTGATATAAGATATTCTGTTTTCTTTTTTTGTTTTTCTATTAGACCATTGTCTATATCACACTCCATATGACTGTGTCCATTAATCATAAATTTGTGATCAATGATTTCCAATGTTGATTTGTGTTACATGAGGCACAAAAACATAGCAGTCACATGCGAATTTTTAATAATTCGTTTTCAATAATTGAATGTTGCTAAAATAAGCATAAGTCAGTGATAAAAATAATGTGACTTGTTATCAAAAATAATACTAGTTTGATCATTACAGTATAAGTCGACTTATACTTTTTTTAATCGGCTAACTTTATAGAGGGTTTAGTTATACTGTTATTACCAATGCTTTTTATAATGATTTATAGATGGAATTGACTTATAATATTTTTACAGAAGAAGGAACATCAGTTCTATATTCCATTTCTTGACTTATCTCGTTTTTGCCATAAAATGACTTGTACTCCTTTGAACGCGCACCATAGAATTTATATTTTGCAAGATTTGTATTTTCTTCCTATCTAAATAAAAAAAAATTTTTTATAGGTTTATTGAAATTGGGTTGGAGTCAATCTTCAAAAATACTCGCCAAATTAATAACAACGTAAAAAAAAAAATAATTTTTTTTTTTAAAACTTCTACATCGGAATGAAAGAACGAAACAAAAAGTAATCTAAAAAAAAAAAAATTCTTATCCCCTTATTAAAGATTTTATCTAAAAAACTTAAGTCAAGTATAATGAATAAAACTCACAAAACAAAAAAAAAAAGTTATTCTTTTTATTCTCATTTTTCAAAAGCAAAAAAAACAAATAAAGCAATTTTTTAACATAATATTTCCTTTCTCTATTTTTATTTAACTTAACGTAAACAATTTTGTCTTTTGAAAGAAAATTCCCCCAAACGAAAAGAAAACTTTTTGATTAAACGCCAGGGTGATGGACTTTTTCAAAAGTTAATTTACCTGAATTTCAAATGGTGGTGGGTTCGATGGGTGGCTCAATTAAGTGTAAATTTTTGTTATTATTGTCTTGAAAATTATCACATGTGAGTGTCATCGTTTCAATGCAACACTTTAAACACAAAATGATGAATGAAAAGAAAAAATTTGATATAAATTAAATCGTAATATGAGTTGACAGAATTGTAGATATGAAATTCATTTATATTAACCCTACGTTACAACTTACATCCTTTTTAAGGATCGAAATTTCAATGAAGCTATTCTGTTTTTTTTTTTGTACATAATAAAATATAACTTAAAAATATATTTTTTTACAATAATAAAATATATCTCAATTTTGAACTCATAGCAAAGATATTTAATATTCTTAGCCTATTTTAATCAATACAAATTCTAAAACTGAGGAACCAAATAAAATCAATTTATAAAATTTGAATTTTCCAAATTTTTTAATTGCAAAAAATTTCATAAAACCAACCTTTTCTGACCGATTGCAAATTTTTTTTATAGCTTTCAAAATTAACAAAATAAAATCAATTTACAAAATTTGAAATTTTTTAATAGGGCTGGAATCGGCAAAATTGTTTAAATTTCAAAAATAAATAAATTCCCTTAAAACCTCATTTTCTGACCGATATTGCATTTTCTCATCTCTTAATTATACAATATTTAATTATTAACTCAAAACACCAACAACCATGTACAATAAATATCTATCATCTCTCTTTATAATACATAAATATTTCTCACATACTACTTGTACTTCTACCTCCTACAGCTTATTTCACCTACTTTCATAATACCTATGTTTAAATAAATTGATTTATTCTCTCAACACTAATCTTTCATTCAGAATGAACTGTTTTTTCATTATTATTGTTGTTGTTATAAAAGGCTTCAGACACCAAAACCAAATTAGTAGATATAATATACATGATGGTCCGGCTTAGAACAACAATATTTTAAGGGTTGATTCTTTGCAGTACTTTAGGGAAAAGTTGTTCCGGACTATATCCTTAACCTCGGCTACAGAGGGTTAAACAAAATCGTAGAAAAGAAAAGTTATGTCTAAACAATAGCCATAACTTCTCCAAATTGAAACTAGACAAACATTTTCTTCATAATTTTTTTTTTAAATTAAACCTAACTAACGGTATGTGTTGGATGAACATCAGACTTACCGGTTTTTAATAATAGCTGTACTAATTTAAATGTTTGTTTTTGACAACAGAAAATTTTGTAAAAGACGTTGATTATCTCGGAAAAACTAGGTATTTTTTTTTTTGTATTGTGTTGATGCGTTGCATCATCCCTTACAACTTTTTCATATACAATGCCATTTTTCAGGTAAAGTCATATCTGCATATTCTTCGTTGAAACAAAACGTGGTTTAGTATTCGATTTTCTTTTAGTTATCCTAATTATAATTTCCACTGAACATGTACCCGTGCCTACGAAATATCGAAAAAAGGGAGAGAGCTCCGACTATATTCCAACGATGTGCAAGAGGAGCAATATGAGTAGTGAGATTTGAGTAGCCCGTTTTTGGACTTTTGCCAGATGTTTTAATGCATTACTAGAAGCGCCAGCCCTTATGTGAGAATTGTTCTCCATTTTGGGTTGTATGAAAGCTTTATAGATTTTGTAGAGGTCATAGAAGTAAGGCTTACAACAGTTAAGAAAGCCTAAACATTTGGCTGTGTTTTTTGCAACAACAAATATATGATCATTCTAGATCAATTTTCGATTTAGGTGCATACCTAATAAACTTTAAGCTTTCAAATCGCTGAAGTTTATCTTCCTTAAATGAAAGTAGAGTAGGATCAGAAATGGAAATTTTTCTGGAGATACAACTCTGAGTTTTTGAAGTATTGAACTCGACTCTGTTTTTGGAAGCTCCAATTAGCTATTGCGACTAACTAATGACTGAAGGAACTGCCATGAAAGATACAGCGATATATGTAGCTTCAGAGCTTTTATGAATATCGTAGGAGGTCACTAGAGTGCTGTCGTTTGTAAAACTGTGGATTGAATTGAAAATGGTTTGAAGCAAATCATTATATAAATATAAGGAATAGCGTAGGTGAGAGAATTGATCCTTGGGAAACACCAGCGTTTATTTGGAGTTGATCGGTACTTAAATCCATTAACTAAGGCTTGAATTGCACGATTCGAAAGGAAACTTTTTATCCATTTGAGAGAAGATGAACTGAGACCTATAACTTAAAATTTTGTTGATAATATGCACTATGCCATACTATTACTTTGGGCCTGGTTTACCCATTAAAAATTTTTATATATAATATTTATAGTATTACATGCAGTCAGGTAAACTCCGATTGAAAGTAGGTTAGATTTTAGGGGAATTCCAGGGGTAGCCCCGCTCACATTCCGGTGAAAAGCTCAGAACATTATTGGGTATAATTGCTGTATAAACTTGTTAAACATCTAAAAACTTGTGGTTATTGTTAACTAACGGATTTGTAAGGGTTTAGATGTACAGGAAAATACCAAAAATACTTTCTACTATGTCTTGGTCTGGCGACGTCTAGGCTCAAATGATACGGTAGAAGCTATATATTTTAGGCGGTCGTTATTAACAAATATATTGTCAATAGATAAAATTTGTTGATGGTTTATGCTTCAACGGTGACCAACAGGAAAGTTAATCAACCATTTTAGAGAAAAGGATAATGAATTAATAAATTGAAATTATGTATGTATTAAGTATAGTTAGATTTCTCTAATGTTAGATTTCTAAGACGAGAGTTAGTTCCAATTATATCGTTCATTAATATTATAAGTATTCATGAATGAAGGATATATACACATAATTTTCTACTTATGTGTTTACGTAATTACGTCACTACGCCTTATCTGTTTAGTTGAATCATAGACCAGCAAATTCTGTGATTATATCGGTAATTATCATTATATATACCCTTACCTAAAAATTTCATTTGTTTCAATTTTAAAATGTCATTATTAATATTTTAAAACAAATCAAGTTGTTTCTCGTCATTTTATTAGTATAGTATTCATGGTCATGATTAAGAAATATTTTATTGATTAATTGGCACAAAAATATTTTTATTAATACTTATATAAGGAAAATTTGTTTAAATTGAACGTGATGTGGTTAGTGAGCACATCTGCATTAAACTAATTTATTCAATTTATTATTCAAAATATAGAATGGAAAATTAAGTGAAATTATTAATGCATTAAATAAAAGATGATATCTATATAAAAACAAAAACAGATCAAGAAAATAAAAATAATTGGTGTGATGGCAGGATATCTGACAGCAGTGTGTGATCTAGTGTTATTAATCTTCTAATAAAAAATTATTATTGAAATATTGTTGAAAATAGTTGAATATCATACAGAAACATACTTGCAGACTTCTTCAGTGTTTTGTACTCGACTTTTGTACCCAACAATATTTTGTACTTTAATACTACCTTAAAGAAAAAAGTTTTTCTAAAACCTAGTAATGAACAGTTTGTTAGATAAAATTTTCTAGTTTTATTAGAAATTTTCTTTGCAATATGATGACACAGTAAAACGATTTTAGAAAATGTAATGATTCACTTGGTTTACATTGCAAATTAGCTTACATTGTTTGTACTACGATGCTTTACTTAGTAAATTTTAACTTCATATGAAGTGTAAATGATATCTCTGAAAATTAATGAGATCTAAAGTTCAATTAAATAAAATTGGCTTTGTATGTAGGGATTATTTCAGTTGCGATTCTGAGATTCGGAATGAGAAAAATAAAGTGAAGGTTAAAAAAACATTTTAAAGGATTTTGACTCGATTTTATAAAATTATCAACAATCAAATAAAAACATAATATATACCATATTATATTAATATCAAAACAAACTCGATATAGTTGAAAAATAAAGGATTCTCTTTTACAAGAACTAAATAGGTATTTCGAAAGTAATATTATTAAATCTCTACTCTATACTTGAACAAAAATTCTATACATTAAATAAAAACACTATTTTTTCGTTCAATTATTGTCTAAAAATTTTCAACAATTTCAATCACAGAAAATGTAAAATATTATTTTTTGATTTAAAATAAATTAACAATTCCAAATTTTGTTATATTTTTTTAATTTTTTAATTTATTCAGCTTAAAAAAAAATTTTTTTTATTTTTATTTTTCAATTTATTTGCAATTACGTTTTAATATGTTTATCAATCCAAGTTCGTACCGTTGAAACATCTGTATAAACACCTGGTCGACCAGCTTTACCACATTCATCACCCCAAGATACTATACCAATTAGTTTTTTATTACATTCTAGTGGTCCACCAGAATCTTGTTGACATGCATCTTTTCCACCTTCATAAAATCCGGCACAGAATTGTTTATCGGTAATTAAATTGTGCATAAGCTTATTACATTTTTCTCGATTTATAACAGGTACACGAACATAATGTAACATTTTTGGTATTGCCATACTATTATGTTTAAGTAAACCCCAACCACTTACCATTGCCATTGTACCATCTTTGACAAATGAATCTGGCTCAGGTAAAGCAATTGGTTCAATTGCACCTGATTTAAAATTTAAACTTTTTGTCAAATAAATCAAACCAACATCATTATGAAAACTAGCTGCTTGAAAATCTTCATGAATTCGAATATCTTGAATTGGTAAAAGTGATCCACCATTATAACGATCCTTTGTACCAACACGAACTTTTAAATACCTTTTATTTACAATTTCTAAACAATGAGCTGCTGTTACAATTGTTCGTGCACTAATTATTGATCCACCACAAAGATGACTACCAAAATATACTAAAGATACCATCCATGGTATATCAATATCGAGTGCTTCTTTACCTCCAACAATACGTGACCCATTTTTTATATTAAAATTCAATGATGGTATTTGAATTCGACTGCCAGCAATCGTTAAATGTATTAAACAAAAACAATTGAATAAAATAATGGATATAACCGATACCATGGTAAATAAAGCCCAACTGATTCGAGATGTTTACTTTTATAGTCGAGTTGATTTTTGATAGAAATTGAAAACAAAAATAATTTTCTATTTTGTGTTTATAAAAATAAAATTATTTTATAATATATTCTTTTAATGAGTTTTCGTTTTGCATGTGTGAAATATTTTGTAAGACAAAAGTAATATTTATTGTCACTTCTAGGAGCAGGATTTAAATAATATTTGTTTTTAGGGCTCTTTAACCCTTCTGTAGACACGAAAAAAACTTAAGTAATAGGGTACCTGTGGTACCCGGGTAACTACATTTTTTGTCATATATTTTGTACATAAAAACATTATAAGAAAAATTTGATAAAAATGCAGTTATCTCTTTATGAAAAAATTACTTTACTGAATGATAAAGCAGCTGTTATTACAGATTTGTTCATCATGTTGAATGCAAATTTATGTGCAAACTACATTCCATCTGATTGCATTACAATTGATAAACAACTTTTTCCGTTTAGAGGGCGTACTAGATTTACCCAATATATACCTACAAAACCTGCAAAGTATGGAATAAAAGTATGGTGGGCCTGCGATTCAAAAACTGCATATCCTTTGCAAGGTCAAATTTATAAAAGTAAAGAAGGTGGAATCCGCGAAGTAAACCAAGGCGAGCGAGTTGTAATGGACTTATGTGCCAAATATAAAAACACCGGTAGAAATATTACATGTGATAATTTTTTCCCCAATTTGCCTCTCGCTCGATTTTTGAAAGCTGCAAATTTATCCATTGTTGGTATCTTAAAAAAAATAAACCTTATATTCCTACCGAAATGAAAGCGAGTAAAACTCGTGAAATTTATCATCGTTATTTGGGTTTATTGATGATAATATTATGATGTGCTCATATGCACCAAAGAAAGAGAAAGCAGTTATATTGCTGTCTACTGTACATCGCAATAAGACTGCGTCATCAGATTTTAAACGAAAACCGGAGGTTATTTTGTACTACAACACTACAACAGGTGGGGTTGACACTATGGATAAAATGCTAAGTAGAACGTAGAACACTGTGGGGGCCAGTTGCATTTTTTTCAATATAATTGATATAGCAGCTCTAGCAGCCTAAATTTGTTTTCACGAAAATAATCCTACTTGGAATAAAACAACCAGAGCACGTCGAATGTTTTTGAAAGATCTCGGGAAGGAATTGGTTATGCCAGAAATAAATACACGAGCGAATATGTCAACTGTATACCGAAATTTTACCATTAAACTGGCAATTGAATCTTTGCGAGACCAATCAGCATACCACCAATTTCTCATTTCAAACCTTCAACAGATTCTGCTGGTCGTATACCAATTGTTGGAAACTGCAATGCTTGTCTTAGTGCACCAAGCAAAAAACGACGCAAAACAAGAACATCTTACGGAGATTGTAACGTTCCAGTGTGCGATGAACATTCGTTTACTATTACTAAATGTTCAAATTGTAATTGAGAAAAATAAAAAATATGTATTTAAAAATATATTTTACTTTTTTTTATCTAGATACAGAAAACTATTTTTAAAAACAACCTCATATGCCTCATATTTCCTTAGTTTCATACTAATTTCTATAGGTACCTAGGTACCACGGGTGCCTCTAAGGAGATGTATTTTATAAGACCCATAATATATCTACGAAAACGCTACCCTAGTAAAAGACAATTAAATAATGTATGTCTAACAACTTTATAGAGGCATACCTAAAATGGCAAATAAAACAGGTTAGTCTAACAAAAAATAATTAAATAAATGATCCAAAAATTACCTGGGTACCACAGGTGCACAAACAAAGGTTAACCTATCAAATAAAAACACCTATTACAAAGCTAATAATCAAATAAAATCAGATTGAATCAGCTTAGTTATAGTTACAGTTATCCTAATGTATCTGGTTTTGATTTACTAAGTAAATTTATATAACATATTATGGAAGCAAATAATATATCTGTTTAGTGCATAATAATGGTTGAGAACTGAATTCTATATCCATGCAGTTTTTAAATTGTTTTTCAATTCTCCAGACACTCTGTATAGTATCGTGGAAGTTCTTCTTCAAAATTTATTACTAAAATTGTCTTGTGTGTGGTGTAAGATATCAAAAATTACATAACAATTACTATCAAATATTAAGTGTAAGACAATCGGTTTAGCACGAATATTTTTAAGCACTTCAAAATTCATTCGAATATCCTATACTTTTTTAATTCATCTAAAATTAATAACTGTTTTATTTTTTAACTGATAATTTAAAATTTGACATAATGATTGTCATTTTAATTATCTTACAATGTATTTATTTGATAAGATAAAATTAAATTTGTTGAAAATTCACATCAAATAATAATAATTGATTATTTTAGATAATTTAGAAGTAAATACAAAATACGTTATCAGTCGCGAGTATGATTTTAAAGTACCGCGATATCAATTTCAAATAAAACATTCTAATTATCATTAATTACAATTAATTACTTTGGGTTTTTAAGTGTATTTAAGGTTGCATGAATGATTTCGATTTTTTTCTTTTTAAATGATTATCATAGAAAATCATGAAATTAATGACAGAATTGTTTTTAATTAAAATATTTTGTTTTTGTATCTTCCCATTCAATAAAAATTAATATAACAAATCTGTAAAAAATAATATAAGAATATATACTTTTATTGCTTTGTTATTTTAAATTATGTATAGATATATATAGAAAATTTGAGATAACATTGCAAGGCCAGGTAGATACATAGATAGATGGATTGTGAATTTCGGGACGGAATAATATATCTCCTATATCATCGCAGCGGTCAAATCAGCTTATTTTAATAACTCATTTTTGATAGTTAGTATCTTAGTCATTAGGGATACCTTGATCAGATAGATACATACACAGAATATCCTTCATCAGATAGATACATAAAAAAAATAATATTAACCAATTTTTGACATCTGTAATATTATTTGAGACAGCAATTTTAAGAGACATTATACAACGCATCATATAAAATGTCCATGTCTAATTGTTGGAATTTGGATACAGGTTACTCTTAAGCAAACTTAAGCAACTTGGTCGAACATTTAAGGGTAGCTTTTTGAAACATAATAAATTTCATATACGTCAATGAAACGTGAGATCTATGAATCGTATTTGATTATAATATGAATAATAGATCAGTCGTCAAAATTAATTAACACACCGATTTATATTATTAAATTTATGCATAATGTTATGTAGCTAATATTTTCGGTTCCTAAAACTTTATAAAATATCAAACCTTATCAAAAACTTGAAACGATCTGGACAAAAATGGTTAAAACTCATTGCTTATCCTTTTTTTTCGAGCGTTGTTTTCTGTGCATTGCTTTAATTCTGTTTTGGTAGCATAAAATTAGTCTGATTGAGATCGTTAACAGCTACAATGTTTTTATTCTAAGTACCATTTTTAATTTTATTATTTTTACTAGAACAAGATTTATTATTTGGCTCCATGAAATAGCTCCCCAAAGCAATATATTACAAAAAAAAAAAAATTAACAATTTCCACAAATTTGAAAATTTATTTTATTATAAAAAAAATCAGCAAAGTTAAAAATTAAAAATGTCTCCAAATTAAAACTAACATTTTTTTCAATAGACAGAAGGATATTCCAGTTAGAAAAATTAACTAACTTTTTTTAATATGTACTAATAAATATTAATGCAAATAAATGTAGGAAATGAAGATGAAGTGGGAAAAAGCACCCAACAGAATGACTGAAGAAGCTAGGAAGGGGCGATCCAGACGAAAGACTTCTGGGGAAGTACCGGATGCGAAAAAGACCAAACTCATTCTGTCGTTGAATAGCGCCGACTTAAGACTATAGGTAGGCGTATGTACAAGGCACATTTTGCTCAGAGGAGACGCGGCTAGAATATAAAAACTTATAAGCCTTATAGAAAATTATGTGTGCAGAGGATTTGTAGAAGAGATGAAAACGCTGCTCTGCGTGATTTGCATATGCCCAACACAAAGAACGAGCAGAGTAAACATTTTAGAATGTTACTATATTGGGAGTACTTCTTGGAAGTAGAAAGGAAAAAGCCAGCAAAAATTATTATGCGATGGAGTCTGCTGAGAGGCAGATGTAAAACTACTGAGTGGGTGTACAACGGGCTGCAAGGCCTAAGTGCTCAGAATATAAGCCAACCGGGTTGACAGTTCTTATTTGCACCCTATTAACCAACCAACCAAGAATGAATATTTCTACTTTATTAAATTAAGATATGTATGCGTAGCCGCTATTGAGTACCGAAAACGAACATCTGCTATTCCGTGAAATTGTATAAAACTAATTAGAATAAATTGAATGACAAGTAATACCACAGTTGTAGTGGAGGGGTGTCGCTCACGTATAGGTAACGTGAATATCTATTTTTGATAATCAACCTTTAAAAACGTGAGCTTTTTCCAGAAAATTTATAAAATAGTTAACATAGCTATTTGTAATTATTTTGGAAAATATAAAAAGCGGCAGTTATGAACTTTTAAAATCGCTGTCGTATTTATTTAGTATAGCTATTTTGCTAAATATTCGTATAACAATCAAAATCAGTGTTGTTCCTTTACAGGTAACTTTTATTTGTTTACACTTTGAAGCAATTTAGTGTAGGCAATGTAAACAACACTGTATAGAATAAAAACAATTCCAACTATGATGTAAACAATAGTTATTTCTTCAGTAGATTCGCTTCATTTCAAGTAATTTATTAAAAAAAATCGGCCAGCGTATTTACATAAAGTTCCTAAAGTAGGAAAACACATAAGCATAATAAAGCATATAAAAATGTATTATATCAGCGAAGGTTATTATGAGTTTAGATTCAGTTTTATTTATTGATGGGTGGAAAAATTGTTCCATCAATGATAGAACGATTGTTTAAATGTTGCATATAGACTGCAATCAGAGATCAAACTTTTTTTTTACATGCTTAACAGTACATGCGAAACAGCTAAAAAATTGTCTGAAATTGTTGTGGAGTCTGATGATATTGCAAAGCATCTGAATTCATACTGTTGTTTATGCTATTGTATGCGACAGTAGCATAAACAGATTGGAAAATTGTCTCAGCCCTTCATAGTAGTGGTATAGTAACTGTAACAAGCTACGCCGGCCATCTATTTGCAAAAGATAAAAAATTAATATATCAAATGACATATCTATTTTAAAAGAATTACAAGTGGATTTTGAAAATGTTTTGGTTGATTAAAGTAGAATTAGGATTAAACCATGTGATCTTGGAATTGTCGAATCATAGAAAATTTTATGATAAATTTGTAGAACATATTAAAGAAAATATAAAGCTTTTTGTACCAATTATCTGAATTGATTAATACTTGTCAGTCGTAGGAGTTTCTAGAAACAGTCGATCTGCATGACTCGGATTAAATTTATGTTACACACGTTATAATAATAAAACTAGCTTTGTGACCCGCCATAAATGACTGAAGCAAAATAAATTCTAGCTTTTTCTTTCCTTCATTAGAGTTTTCATTTCAAATTTATGTGATTGTGGGTCGTACTGGTCCCACAATATTTACTTGATCCTCTTTGTTTACTTTTTTTTATTTTTAATATTTAATGCACTTTGGGTAGAGAAATTAATTTATTTTATGTTAAAAAGCAGATCAAAGCAATTTGTATATGCATTTGAGTGTCCCGTCGAATGGACAAATATATACAGGAAACTATAAATTATATAATAATATAATTTTGCTTTTTTTTGTAAAAAAAATTAGTATTTTCGCGGCACAACACTGCTCAAAATTTAATAATAAGTAATTTAAAAGCTGTCAAATCATCATTTATTAGTCATCCTATCCCGCTTTTTCATAATAATGGTAATATAGAACAATTGTGTATAATGTACAAAGAAAAATATATTTTTTATATTAAGTTATATTCCTCCAAGAAGTTCATTTGAAATTTATAGTAAGCATGTTGAAAACGTTGAATCAATATTTGAAGCTCATGATGAGAATATTTTTTGTGTTTTGGGCAATTTTAACTTACCTAGCATATCGTGGAAATATCCAAATGATAATAGAAATAAATTTTTAGTTCCATTTAATCTTAATATAAATGAATCCTTTATAATAGATACATTATTTTCCCTCGACATAGTTCAAGTCAATAATCTGTTTAATGTTTCCGATCGATTATTAGATCTAGTGTTTATATCAAAAGATATATCAACTTATATTTGTGAATGTGAACTTCCATTTGTTAAAAAAGATTTGTATCACCCAGCACTACTATTAAATTTTAAATTTATTGCTGATTTAACAGCAAAAAGCATTGACATTCCTCAATTTAATTTTAAAAATGGTGATTTTTCTCTTTTAAACGATTATTTGCTAAATATCAATTGGAATGAAGTTTTAAGTGCTGAAATTAGTCTTGATTGTTGTTATAAGAAATTTATAGATTTGTTATTTGGCGGTTTTACTACATCTATTCCTTTGAAAGAACCCACTTCAACTCATCATCCACCGTGGTACAATAAAAGGCTTCTCTCTTTGAAAAATGCGAGAAATAAAGCACATACAAAGTATATAATTAGTCGTTCTTTAGCAGACAAAATTGTACTTCAGAGGCTACGCAAGGAATTTGATTTTTTGAGCAAATATCTTTATAATAATTTCATTCTTACCTATGAGTCTAATATAAAATCAAATTCCAAAAACTTCTGGAAATTTATAAATATCCGAAGAAAATCCTGTATGCTTTCTCAAGGCATTTCCTATAAAAATGAAACAGCTACAGATTCAGTCTCAACTTGCAATTTATTCGCTAAGTATTTTGAATCAGTTTTTATAAGACCACAATCAAGAATAAATTTGCAAAGTCACCTACAATCTTTTGTTGATTTAGGAAACATGCAATTATCATATTGTGATATTTTCAACAAAATTAATACCTTAGATATTAATCTAAGTTCTGGTCCAGATGCTATCCTTAATTTAATTTTGAAGAACTGCATTTATAGTTTGACTTATCCTCTTTACTTAATTTTTAACAGATCACTAAATGAAGGAATTTTCTTCGATGACTGGAAATTCTCAAACATTATTCCTATTTTCAAATCAGGGTCTAAAACTGTCGTTGAAAATTATAGACCTATCGCTAAATTATCTTCTATTCCTAAACTTTTCGAAGCTATTGTCACAGATAAAATGTATTTCTTGGTTAAAGAACACATATCTCCAAATCAGCATGGCTTTATGGATGGAAAATCTACATCCACTAATTTAGCAGTTTTTCTTCACACAGTTTTCAATGCAATTGAAAAAGGCTATCAAGTAGATACGATATTCACGGATATTTCTAAAGCTTTTGACAAAGTAGACCACTCTTTACTACTCTCTAAACTTCAGGCTCTTGGTATTCATGGTACCTTCCTTCTATGGGTTCAATCTTATTTGATTGATCGTAAATTCTGCGTTAAAATACAAAATTGCACGTCATATAACTTCGAGGCTACGTCTGGTTTTCCACAAGGAACTCATATGGGACCTCTATTATTTTTATTGTTTATGAATGATATCGACTACGATATTAAGTCTTTCATCTTATCATTTGCTGACGATACTAAAGTTTTTGCGGTTATTAAGTCGGACAAAGATTGCCATCTCCTGCAGCAGGATCTTGCCAAATTCTACTCTTGGTGTAACATTAATGGCCTTACCATTAATATTAATAAGTGCAGTTACATGTCATTTCCAGGAAGCAAACTCTTGAAATTGAATCTTATTTTGAACATGTCCGTGAAACAAAAGACTTGGGTATCATTCTCGATAATAAATTAATTTTTAATGCTCACATAGATCGAATTATTTCTAAAGCTTTTTCCATGTTAGGTTTCATTAAGCGTAAGTCACAACAATTATCTGATCCCTATACATTCAAAAACTTATATACTGCACTTGTTCGTCCTTACCTCGAATATGCTTGTCCGATCTGGATGCCTTATTATGATAAACATATTAAGAGAATAGAGTCTGTTCAAAAGAATATGATTAGGTTTTGCCTACGTCAACTGGCAACCTTATATTACTGGCTATCTAGCTAAATGTCAACTTATTAAGATTTCTACTCTTGATGCTAGGCGAAATGCTACATCCGTGATGTTTTCCTATGATATCTTATCTGGCAGAATAAAATGTCCATCTATTCTTCGCCTTTATAATATCTATGCTCCAATGCGCGATTTTAGAAGCCAAAGATTTTTATATCTTCAAAATCATAGAACGAACTATGGTTTTTCCGAACCTATAGCAAACTCTCAGCGCTTATTTAATAACAGTTTTTCAGTAATTGACTTCAACTACAGTAGATTCGTTTTTAGGAGAAAAATCATCACATTTTTTGAAACATTACAATAATTCTTCTAATTTTAATTAATTATAATTTTATTCTACAAATTTATTAAAATTATTCTCTATTATCATTTGAATGTACTGCCTATCTTTATAATTACTATTGCTATAACTATTATTATTTATTTATTACTTAAGTCTGAATTTTTTTTTTTTTTAACTTCTTTTCTTGAATTAATGTTATTTTTAACTTGAAATTGTTAATGCATCTTATTATTAATGTTATTTTATATTTGAAATTATTTTTATATTTACAATTTTTGTTTTCTATTACTAGTTTTATTTTATTTTAGTTTTTAATATTTTATAAGCAAAATCTGTAAAGGACTACCCAGTAGATTGAAATAAATAAATAAAGAAATAAATAAATAAAAAGTGAATAAAGTCTATACAAAAATATCGTTACATAATTTTTTCATTGTGTTTTGCTTTTAAGAAGATGTTGGTTTTAGAAGTTATTTCATGGAGCCCGTATTAATTTCCATCTATTATTTAATTAACTAACTTTACTAGTTATTTTACGGGTTTTACTGATTATTATATTTTTTTTCTAAATAAGCAAAATTGAATTGAAGCTATTTCGATAAAATTTCTGGACTGAGATCTAGGAAACATCATTGATATATATACCTAGACCGAAAGTAAAGTTTAATGTATGATAATTATACTTATTTAACCTAAAAAGTTTTAGATAGTATTGAATATACAATTAAAATATATATAACATATCTATAAGATTCAAAAACTATTTGAATTGAATAAAGAAATTATTTTTAGAGCTAGCTTTTCAAATATTGTATTTACAGCATGAAAAGAAAAAATATGTTAAACATATTATGATGTATTCGAACTGACTCGAATATCTTCTTTTAATTGCATTTAATGCAATAACATTTTATATTTCTGTCTGAACAAATTATATTTATACAATACATATTTATGTATTATTATCTACTATATACTACCTACTCCTCTTGACATCATAAATTCTACTATAATAATCGTCACCATCATTATCATCATAGGTTTCATTTAGAAAAAGATGAAAATTATCATTTTATATAAATATATAATTATAAAAACACCACTTCATTTGTATAATTATTTCTGCCAGATTCTGTTTAAATGCAAAAATTAAAGAAGCAAAACACTCATAAATAGAATTTTCTGTGACTGTAGCCAAACATAATAAATCGGCTTAAATTAAAAAAGAAAAAGTAAAAATAATAAAATTAAATTTTAAATTTAAAAAACATTTGGTTTTTTTTTTTTCATTCATTTTGCAATGGAGCATAGGACTTCCATTCTTGAAGTTTCCATTCAAAACAGTCTTTTCTGCAAAAATGTCTTGGCATCCGCAAATGTTAAATTACAGCATCGTAGAGACAAAAAAAAAAAAAAAAAAAACAAATGAAATAAAAATAGAATTTCATTCTTATAATTCTGGGAAAATAAGAAGTAAAAAAAAAATGTATTTTGTTTTTGTTTTTATTTAACAGGATTAGCTCTATCATTTGTTATTAGAGAAAAATAATCTTAAAGTTCCAGAAGACTGCCAGATGCTTCTTAATTTAGATATTTGAATGTAAGCATTCATATGAAAAAACAAAAAAAATAAATTAAATTAGTGCAAATGTTTTTATTTTCTTGCTTTCCAATTACATTATTATTCTAATTGCATAATATTCCCAGATCTTTTGATTATAGAAACGTGTTGAGAAGCATCAGACGATTATTTTATGATTTTTTTTCTTTTTGTCTTATGTACAATCATTAAAATATGTTTTTTGTTTTTTGTTAAGTCCCCAACAAAACAAATTTCAATTAAATCTTGTAATGCTGCTTCTAGCTTGTATTTATAAGTAAATATTGCATTTGGGACACCAACAAACCACTATTTGAAATCATAATTTATGTTGGTATTTAATTTATTTTCAAAAGGCTTTTGGTACTCAATGGCACTTCTTGCACTTGTATGAATTTAGAACTGCTATTCTTTGATTTCAAATAAATTCTCTAGCATACACAACTTAAACTTCATTGACCTAAATATGCAATAGCTACTGCGGTTGTAGGCTCTAGATTTGAGTGAACAAATTGGTTTTTCTATTCTCACGATCCAACTCCATTTTTAGTTTTATTGAGCCACCTATATACCATACTATTTCATCAAGAGACTGTTGACTGATTTTCTATTTCTTTTTGCCTGAAAAATTATTTTGAATTACTTCTCAAAATGGTATCTTGGGAAACAGTAGTCGATCTATATAAAAGCAACATGAAGCTATTTGATTATTCCTGAATGTGGTGTTTTTTTGCTTTGATCGATCTTAATATGTGCACTTATAAGTTTTAATTATTATTTATTTTCTTGCAAAAGAAGATAAAGAAATTAAAGTCTCTAAATGAGGCAAACCCAAAAGTCAATACTGTAATTGTCGTCCCCCAAACCATAAATATCTAGATTAATTTTGATTTTTTTATTGCGCTGTATAAACATAATGCCATTGTCGCTACGGACTCTTTTACAAAACCAGAGTATTACCTGATTAACTTAAACGTCCCAAAATAAAATATAATATATTTTGGGGAAATTTACCGATCTAACAAAAATTCAATACTATCAACAGAGCGATCAAAGATTGAATAAAAACAATATTGGGGGATAAAAAGTGCTGAGGTAAACACAATCGGGGTTTATTGTCATTAGTCTTGTTAATTTTTTTTTAATATCGTTTTCCACTTTTAAAATTAGAGCAGTATTTCAAATGCTACAGAAAGGGACTTAAATAAGCATAAAAGACACTCATAATATTAATTCTTGGCCTTTTGGTTAAGATATTGTAGGCATAGGACTTAGCAAAAACATATTTCGATTTTTTTTTTCATTTTGAATGTCAAAATAATGGAATAGGGTCTGCTCAATTATTTTCACATTCAAAATGAAAAAAAAAAATCGAAATATGTTTTTGTTAAGTCCTATGCCTACAATATCTTAACCAAGAGGACAAGAATTAATATTATCTATCATCGGTAATACCCTATATGGCAAATATGTTATTATTACTTCAATACCATTTATATTCTCAAATTCAGAAAAGTCTATACTAGACTTAACATTATTTTATCGAGCTCTAAATGTATGCTTTAAATGTGGTAACAACATCACCAATTTCAAAAAAACTCTCAATTAAACATTTTTCTCAATTAAAGATTTTTAAACTCTACACAACTGAAAATAAATTCTGCATCTACATTTATTTCATCCCGAACGACTTATATTTAATTTTCACACTCATTAATCAATATCAGGGAACAGCATATCATGGAATCAGGAACACTTTGTAATAAAATTAGAAAATAATTCAGTGCAGAAACTGTCATTTCTTCAAAAATATTTTGTGTTCATTCTGCATCATTGCGAAATATCGAAAAATTAAGGTTAAAGATGTCCCAAATTTTTAACCTTAATTTTTTAACATGTCACCTTGATTGAAATTCATATACGATCATCGTCATCATCTTATAGTGCTACAGCTAAGGATGAGCTTTGGACTACATCACAATATTCCTCATAAAGGGTCAATCTTGCTCTGTTGGTCTCCAAATTGGCAGTTCTAGAGCTTGGGCATCATTTTGAACACTCATTGGAAATTACAGGGTTGATCATCTTACTGCTGGGGCCCTTGGAAGCCTTACAATGTTTCCATTCTTAATTATATTATTAATCTCGCTGTTATTTTAATTATTATTATTATTATTTTTTATTAGATGCAATTCAAAGCACTAGCTACCAATTACCATGGCTATCATTTTTTTTAAATAGATTTTCTTATTTTATATTTAAATTTTTAAAGTACCAAAATTAATTACAGACTTTTAATTATATTTATATTATAATCTCCAAAATTTTTGTGCAGAAACACATAGTTTTTAAACATATATTAATATACATATGTTCTTTTGCTCGGCTACATTCATGGTCCAACACATCGCATCCATTTGTCACTACGAGTCGTATTAGAGTTGTATATATTGACTTTCTTTGGTTGTAGGAAATTTATGTTTACATAGTAATATCTGTTTCCGACCTGAATTATGTTATTAATGCAGTACTGCAAACATTTAATGTACGATTTCGGCAATATTTATGACAGCCGCATTTACATTCCGATTAATGTATAATTTCATAACTTATAGTAATATAATATGACTTCTTCAAAATAACAATTTAGTCTGGGCTGGCTTGAGATTTCCTCTTCAATTTATTTACGGTGGATGCTGGTGTGTACTCATAAATTAAAAATGTAATGTTTTTTATTATTCCATCAGAGTTTTGATTTTTAAATTTAATATTTTATTTTGGTTCTTTTGGAGACCAGCGAAAATTGATAACAAAATAAATTTTCGTTTCACTTCAAGTAGTACAATACTACTTACCTTGTCCCGTATTAGGTATTCATCAGCATAAATATAATATTTTTGCGGTCGAGTAATGACTGAAGTTATTTAATATTTTAATAATTATTGCTATTATTTAATTGTTTCGATGCCATGTCGATTTGTATAAATATGGTAATATATATTTTTTCTCTATTTACTTCCCCTTATTATAATAATAATTATAATACCACATAATTGATTTAATATTTCAATTTTTGGTGAAAATTATCTAGCATTTTTTTTTCAAAACCTCAATCAAAAAAAAAAAAAAAAAATGTCATGTAGATAAAATTCATTGAGGTTTATTTATTTACCTAAAAATATAAATTAAAAAAAATAATAATAATAATAATAATTTTATTTTATCGATTGGATAATTATTATCAATTTCATAAATATATCGTAAATGAATACAAATAAAATTTCAACAGAGGTTTATTAAATATTTAATTAAATTCCCGATAAAAGGAACAATTCAATACATTAAAATTTTAAGCCTCATTTGAATTATTATAATTCATACATTATTATATTATATTTTTATTTTAATGTTATTTCAATTTGTTTATTAATTATTAAAATGCAAATTTTTAATTATAAAATCTATAGTTTATAAGCGTGTCAATTATTATGAATTATCATAAATAATTAATGAAAAATAGTTTAATAATTTAAAAAAAAATTATTGAAAAATAATTGTTTGAAACTTAAAAACATTAAAAAATATTATCACTCTATTTTGATGATTCGAAATTAACCCTTTCATGCACTAATTATGAAGTTAATTGGTAAAAAAGTATTATTTGATGTTATTTCCATAATTAGGTATTAAACTGAATTGGGTTTACATAAAATAAAAATTTTATAATATCCACAAGCTTTTATTGAAGGGTTGGATTACAGTTGGTGCAAATGGTGGAACTATGGAACAAAAAAATTTCAAACTTTTGTTATAATTTGTCAGTTTTGAATAATATTAGCTAAAAAAATATAAAAGTTGGTAGTTATATTTTTATTCTAGCCTCTTTTCAATCTATTTACTAAATTTCCTGATTTTTAGGAAAGCTCCTAGAGCTTCAAGTTGTTTGACAGGTTTATCTTTGTATATTTCGAATCGATCAAAATAACTAACTACAAACAGCACAAACTTTTATTTCTTATATTTTGGGTTTATTTTTCATATACATTTTGGCCTTGAAATGGTATTATAAAATGTATAAAATATAGCTTTTGAATTATTGAAAGTTTCACGCAGAGGTCTCAGCCTTATATATTTTAATTAGTAGCAAAATTAATTGCTTCGATACTAGTAAAGTAAAAAGTTTGGTATTTTACTGGTGGATGCTGATAAAGTTTTTCAGCTATTACAAATCTTACAGAAATGGAAATTCTTGTTGGCTTTTGTCTTTTCATAGTTTTTATTCAGTTCAAAATGATATTTACTCAAAATAAAAATAAAATTTAAAACAATGAAACAAAATGGTGTAAATAATTGGGTTACAAATGTAATTCCAAGTTCCTGTTATGCTCCGAGAACATTTTAATAATAATTTAAGTTATATTTTGCTAATATTGTTCTTACACTTATAATAAAAAATTAATGCTAAATTGTAAGAATACATTTTTCTTTAATTTTGAATTGATTTATTAATTATATATTACCTTTAGGCTTTATTAAATTATTATCAAATATTATGTATATTTAATAACGTATAGTATTAATTGTTATTAATTAAAAAACAAAATTAAAATAAGTTTGAAGGTCTGTTAGATTAAATCTGTAATCTGAAAAATGGGTTAAGAGTACAAAAAATATCACTTATCATTCATTTTCAAAATAATATAATGCAAGTCCTTTAAAGAGTAAATACTTATATAACAAAGAAAAATACATTAGTTTTAGCAGTTCAAAGTTTTTTGGATTAAGGTAGTTCTTACAGCGTGCCAAAGTCTTATGAAATTTTTTTTTTAAGTTTTTTTTTTAAATTAATACACAAAGATATAAAACTATAAAACTGAATTTTTTTGTTAAAACATTTATTTATTTATTTACTTGCTATAGTAAAATGCTACCGCTAATCAACTGTAGTAAAATTTGGAAAGATTTTAAAGAGCAAACGCTACATTGTACAGGCATATGTACTAAACAAAAAAGTTTTTAATCCTTCTTCAGTCATGAATATTTAATAGAAGTAAAAACAGTAATAAGAATATTTTGAAAACTATTGAACAAGTTTTACTTATTGAGAATAAGTCCCTATAGATTTTTAAATAAGATACGTTAATATACAAAAATCCTATGTTTAATCGTAAAAGACAATTTATTGTTTAAATAAAAATTTTAATTAGTATCTTCAACTTATTATAATACCGCATTAAATACTATTATATCGTATTATACCAAATAAATATCGTATTATACTATTATACAATGAAAAAAGAAATTCAATCCTTCAATATAACAGTTTTTTTTGCATCTTAATTATGTAATTATGTCTCACATCACTACTAATTAAATTATTAACTTAAAAGACCAACAACAATGTAAAGAAAATGTATCGTCATAAGACAAAATATCCGTTACTATTTCTCACTAAATACCACCTATACCCAGTGATGCTGAGCTAATTAAAATTTCAACTCCGTGAAAGTAATACATTAAATTAGCTATTCAAAATGTACAGTAATGTTTGGTTCACTGGTTCACTTAAAAAAAATTTTTATCGAATGACGTTTTAATAAAAAAAACATTAAAGCTGAAACTGCAGTTATAAATACAATATGTAAAATGGACACGTTTGCATTACAAACATATCTGCTTTTTTTAGTATCATATTTTACTAAGTATGTTACTAAAAAGCAGCACAGCAACATAACCTGAGAGAATTGCATCGCATAATCAAGAACTTAACTAACCAGTCGGAACAACAAAACAAACCAATTAAAGATAAAAATGGTGCGCTCATCACAAACTTAGAGGATCAATTAAAGAGATGGAGAGAACATTTCCAAGAACTGAGCAACGAAGAAAGTACAAATAATGAAGCAGACATAAGAAACAGAGACAATGCAAATATCTACCCAACTGAGGGACTGCCAATATCTACTCAAGCTCCAAATATAGAAGAAATCAAAGCTACAATCAATATCCTGAAGCACAACAAAGCAACAGGTGAAGATGGAATTCCAGCAGAAATAGCCAAACTGGACCCTGACTTATTCGCAAAAACAATTGAACCCCACATCAGGAAAGCATGGATAGAAGAGAATATACCACCATCATGGAAGAAAGGAATAATTGTCAAGATACCTAAGAAAGGAGACTTGGCAAATTGCAGCAACTGGAGAGGAATCACGGTTCTAAATACTATTCATAAGATAATAGCAATTATTATAAAGAAAAGATTAGAAGAAGTACTAGAACCAATACTACGGAAAGAGCAGGCAGGTTTCAGACCAAACCGAAGCTGTGTAGACCAGGCAAATACTTTACGGGTCATAGTTGAACAATCAGTGGAATAGAATGCCCCACTATATCTACTATTCATAGATTTTAAGAAAGCATTCGACACAGTCAAGAGATGCGCAATATGGAGAACACTTACAAAGAAAGGAGTTCCTGAAAAAATCATCAACATCATCAAAGCGATGTATGAAGATGCAGAGACAACAGTTCAACACAGAGGTAAGATCAGTGATCCATTCTACACCAATATAGGAGTTAGACAAGGATGTCCACTATCTCCACTTCTCTTCAACACAATACTAGACGACATTCTAAGAGAAGTTTGCACTGGAATAAACGGAATAGAATGGGATCTCTTCGGAAACTTAGAAGACTTAGATTACGCAGATGATGTATGCCTCATATCAAAAAATCAAAGGGACCTACAGAACAAAGTCAACAGATTACAGGAAGAAGCAAAGAAATCGGGACTGGAATTAAATATCGAGAAAACCAAAGCAATGAGGACAAACAATAGTTACAGTGAGCCAATAACAGTGAGTGGACAACAGATAGAATACGTAGAAGAATTCAACTACCTGGGGTGCATTATAACATCAAGAGGAGGTGCAACAGAAGATGTCAACAGCCGTATAAATAAGGCAAGAAGAACATTTGGGAGCCTAATGAAGATATGGCGGAGCAACCAAATATCGAGAACAACAAAGCTAACAATATTCAGAGCATGTGTTAAGTCAACATTAATATATGGCAGTGAAACATGGCTCACTTCGGTCAGAATCAAACAGAAGCTACAAGTATTCATCAACAAGTGCTTGAGAATTATATGCAGAATATTCTGGCCGGCAAGAATTAGCAACGAAGATTTATGGATGATAACTGGAGAAGAACCTATCAACAGACAGATAAATAGGAAAAAATGGAAATGGATAGGTCATACACTAAGGAAATCAGAAAGTGATATAGCAAGAAGAGCTCTAGAGTGGAATCCACAAGGACAAAGGAGACCCGGCAGACCATACAACACATGGAGACGCACAATCGATCAAGAATTAACAGTCAACAATTATACCTGGGACGATATTAAGGAAGTAGTACTCAACAGAGAGGAATGGAGGTTCACTATCGAAGCCCTATGCTACCACGCGGAGTAATAGGAGAAAAAAAAAAAAAAAAAAAAAAATGTTACTAAGGCTTCAGACAGAAAATACCAAAAATAAAAATTTTAACCAATAATTCAATTATTATTTTAAGCAAAATTTAAGTTCGGTATTGTATATATATTTTTTTTTTTCATTATTATAATACCGACACAGCTATATGATTATGTTATATGACTACTAATCAGAAGGTATCGGGTTCGAGTCCCGCTCACGGCATGAACGCTGTAAAATATATTATCAGTATATTACTTTTCAAAATTAATTTGGAATACAATTGATTATCACTTAAATAAAATTGAACTATGACATTATCAAAGCGAAATTACAATAAAATTGATGTATTTAATAGGTGATATATCTATATATATTTATATATCATATAAATTAGTTGACAGTTATAAAATCAAAAAAAAAAAAATTAAAAAAAAAAAACATTTTTGTAACGTGATTGACAATCAATGACATATTGTTCAAATGTGATTTATTGTGTATTCCAAGTCATCCTAAAAGTAGTTAAGGTGTTCAATACCCTTAGTCTTAGTCCCATAGCCATATAAATAATATTGAAATAAAAAAAAATTCACTTTAACTAAAGATTTTATTACAAAAATAATTATTGTATGCACCATAATTGTCAAAATCCTTAATATTTTAAAAGCTTTCTAATAATAATTGGTTTAAAATTCAGGATATATCCAATTATTACTGATTATCAGGTTAATTATAATGGTTCTTGGCATATGTTAAAAAATGATTACTAATAACCGTCTATACTTAATTAAGCTGTCAACTAAATTTCTTAACAAAAAATGAATTTTCATTAAACCTGACGTTATTTTCTTCATTTTTATGACTGTACACTTTAGGCTATTTTTTATTTTGATATAAAAATTCAAAACTTCATAGTATTAATTATATTTACATGAAATAATTTTCATTGCACTGAAGTAAAGTGAAACTATATAATTTACAATCACGTTATTTTCTTTTAGCTTTTTTTTTTTAATTATTTTAAAAATTTTCATTTAAAAAAGAAAATTTACAATATTTCATGTTTATTATATACCCATATATACAAATTTATGAAAATGGAAAATGTCTTTATTTTTTTTTAAACTACATTGCACCCTAAACAATACACCTATTTTAATATGCAATGAATTTATTGTATATAAGGAACATTATTGCCAGCACCATTCAACACAGAATATATAGTACACATGCAGGTATAATGGGTGAATATTATTAACGACAACTCCTAAATAAGTAATTAAATTTGGAAATTTTTATAGCATTTTCTATAAATAAGAGTGATTAATGCAGGTTTTGTTATGAAAAAATTTGTAACAAAAACAGTTATCACTTTTCATATCGGTCACTATTTTTCTCTTTTCAACTTGTGTTAGTTTTCTGTTTGAGAGTAGCTAGCTAGAAATTTTTATATGAGAACAATATCATATGGAAAATGAATTTAAAAACAGAAAATAAAACAACATTTTAAAACGCACCTTTGACACGCTAAATATGTGCCATATGAATCAATTATTGTTATAGTGTCATATTCCATTATAATAATAGAAATCCATTTTATTATTGATAAAGTGGAAGAAAAATTGCGATATGTTGAAAATTCAAAGTAAAATAATTTCTGTGGCAACAAGTCATAACCGCTTATGTCTGAAATTGATGTTTCGAGTAAAATTAATTTTAAAGTTTAAATAATAGTTTAAAAATATAGTAACGGGACGATAACAGTTTTAGTTTTTTAAAATCGTTTAAATTATGTCAGCATTAGAAATCCAAAAAATTTATTTTGTGAAAAAATGCTAACGTTTTTGTACGATGTTGATAATATTAAGCACAGACTTAATGAATCACATATTAATGAAAACAGAGAAAAACTGATAACATTTCACAAAATAAACTAAAAATCAATAAGACATACTCAATCACAAAGCACAACACAAAATAGCATGATCAAATACAAGAAAAACAACATCTACAATAGCTTAAGCAATCTCAAATAGCGCGGGTCATCCAACCCAGATCATCAGTTAGTCCTCGCCTAACTAAGACTAACCGTACAACTGAAAAAACATCTACAACCAGTATAATGTAAAAAAGCTGAAAACAGAATACGAACTACAAAAATTAATGCACCAGTTCCTAACATCAACAAAAATCAACGTGGTGATCTATGGTTGCAAAGACAAAATTCCTCATTATTGCAAAAGATCCCAGGAAGTGTAAACTCGTTTAAAACCGATCAAATAATCGAACAAGTAATGTCCTTTAAGTACTTGGGAATAGAGGTTTCCTCTACGCAAGATAGAAAATCGGAGATTATACAACAACTAATCAAAGCGGCGAGAGTCTCTGGTTGCTTAAACGACATTATATAGAAAAACAAATATATGAGTAAAACATTAAAAACTAAAATATACAAAACATGTGTTCGCCCGATTATGATTTATGTAGTTCCACGAGACCTGAGATAAAGTACATATTCAGGGACAGAATTCCGAGCGCTCAAATAAGAAAAGCCTGTGATATCCAAGATATTGTGAGATGGACCAGAGCTAGAAGGCGAGATTAGAACAACCATGTCTCTCGGATGTAAAATGACCGAATTGAAAACCGTATTGAACCGCAAAATAACCGCTAATGATGGGCAGACCAAACATCAGCAGACCCAGGCAGATCACTGAAAAGAGGGACCGAATATTGGGCATCAACTTCTCAAGAAGAAAGCTAATTGAGGAAAAACAGGCTCCAAGCCTAAAACAAGAAGAAGAAGAGAGGAAAAAGTTAAGTAAGCGATCATAACAAAAATATTTTTAGGTCATATTGATCCTAGCAGAAATGTGACTTATATGAGGTGTCTTCCGGATCAAACAAAATTTTGACATAAAATACTTTTGAGATTTCTGAATATAAATGGTATGGTGATTTTATTTAGATTTATTCTTATGTTGACATAAGCCGTTATGATTAATTGTTGTCACAAATCTCATATTGTAATAATATTGCATATCCAGAATAGTATTTCTGTTAGTAACTTTTAACTGTAGGCGTTAGTAAAATTTCTTTACTATGACTGTTTAATTTATTTTCTAGCTATATATTTTAAAAATGTATCCGAAATAAATAACATCTTCCACTTCTGTAAATGAGTTCGTAATTTGACAAAACCCGAGTTTATTTCGAGCTACAACATATTTATATTTCTGGGCTCTTATTTCTAATGTATCTAAATTATTTTAGTTAAATAAAACAAAATTTAACAGTACCCGTTTTTAAATTTAAAAAATGTTAAAAATTAAAACATAATAAAATTCAGTGTGTATTTAGAAAATGGGATTCAATTGTAGCCGTAGGAGTAGATACTCTACATTAAATATACCAAAATTTATAACAATATTTCAACCTAATATTATTTTATTAAATAATTTTATTATTTTTTTTTCTTGTTATTTCATTCATCTCGTCATATTCTCAAGAATATCCGAATGATAATACTTTTATCTAATATCACCACACTGTTTTGCACATTTTTTAATTTACTGATGATACTGTACTAAGTTAATAATATGTAACATGGTGTAATAAATAAATGAATTTTAAAAATAACTAAAAAAACTATTTATTAACTATGAGCTCACTTTAGGCTTACCTGCTAATTTTGAAGCGTAGTACAATTAGTAGCTTGCAAAAATATAAACGAAAAAATTACTAAAGATTATGACAACAATACCGTTAGTTACGTGAAACAATAAAAAACTCTAAAATCTAATTGTAAGTTGAATGACTTCAATTCTTATATTATTAATTCGAGAGCGATTCAAAACACAAAGTTGATGAACTAAAGTATCATCTACACCACTGACTATTATCCGAATTGCATTTTCTTCAACTATAGTGTGTTAAAGTTATTTACATGTTCATCAAAGTGCTAAAATATGTCTTTCACAAAAATGTTGCAAAACTATTATTATGAAATTTATGTTGGTTGGTGTATTTTCATATCTACATAGCTACATAGCAATAACTATAATAATAATCTTAGAGCTTTTCTTAATTTCAGAATAAATTACGTTAAAAAATTTCTTTAATACGGATTTATAGAATTATTAAAAATTTAAGATTTATGTTCTTCTTCCTATTCAATTTGAGTATTAAAAATAATGTATTTCAATTTCTTTTGTTCCACAATTGACAGAAAAACAGTTGTAAAAAAAATTAAAATAATTATTTCAATTAATAAAAATGAATATTGTCTACCTTAGCAATACAACAAAATCTTATTTAATGGTGAAATAGCTTTATTGAAAGCCATTGAATAAAAAATAAATAAATTAAAAAAAGAATGAACAGAGAGAGAAGAGAAATAAGTAAAAAACCCCATGAAATATGATTATCTACTGGCCGTTATTGTTTTCTACTAAATCACAATATTAACAGTATAAATTACATTTACTTTAACTACACATACATATATATGTGTATACTTACATACTTTTTATATAATATTTTTATAAAAGTTCAGGACAATTTATTCTTCAAAAAAATAAAAGAAAAATAAAAATAAATACTATAAAACAGGACATAATTGTTTTAAAACGTAACTCTGTTTATTGCACAAAATTAATATTATAGTAGAAAAAAAATCAACCTAACGAGGAAAAAAAGATAAAAAAGAAAAATAGGAAATAAATCGCGTGACTTTTACCATTAGTTAATTTTAAATAAGAACAAAATATAGACGACAATTACTCTGGTGTACTCTAAGGTAACTTAGAAATATGTATTAAATAATCAAAGGATATTGTTCGAAAATACTAAGCACAATGCAAGTAAATACGAAAATCTATAGTTCTTAAGTTTAGCTAAATGTATTTTTGGGAGAAGGACCATTATTAGTATTTTAGAGAGCCATATATATCAGTCTAGCTTTGCTTAATCCGCTATAAATATATTGTAGTCATTTCCAATCTACAATTACCAAAAATATCAACCTAACTAGGAAAAAAGATAAGTCATGTCGAGTATAGAAAAAATATGTCTATAAAAATAATTAATTTTAAAAAAATTAAATAAAAAAGTACATTTTCCGGGTTAATTGAATATAAATACAAGGTTAACAACCACAGAGGATAGAAATATTTTTTTTGTATTATCTATAACTTATGTTCCTATGGGCTTCGCTTAGGTATGGTGAATCTGTAAATTGTTTAATAATAATTGTTTAGAGTACTAACTCCCAGTAAAATTTACTAAATTTACATCTTCAATGGTTGTTATGTATGTTATTTATGTCAATGTAGTGCAAGATATGACTTTTATCTTTGTCTACAGCTACTTCAGACATTTTACTTTATTTGTCTTACATTTTTCTTTATTTTGCCTTTGTTTGCCTATGTTAGTTCTTTTGCAAATACATAAAAAAAATTAATTAAATTTCAGTCAGAAAACTAACCATTATTATTTTAAATATTCTCAAAAAAATTTAAACAAAAAACTATATAATTTTTACCTTTTCAACGCTTAAGTGATGAGCACGTCATATTCAGCATTCAGGTAACGATTTATGATAGTTAAGAACATTGAATACATTTCTTCTAAGCCAGAATAATGCCAAAGCCAAAAAAATGTTTTAAAATTACTGTTTAACACTTTCGCGGACACCACAAGTTTTCTTTGTTCAAGTTTTCTGCATTATATGACTCTAGAAAATAATTTCAATACTTAGTTAAATTTTTTAAATTTCACTGCTATAGCAGTGTTGACCCATCTGATGCTAAAATAATCTATAATGCGACAGTTCAGTGGTACTGCAAAGGTAGTGCTTGACCAAGTAAATCAAAGAATTATCATAATAAAGCCCCCATTGCATTTGCAAGTAAAATAATAAAAATTAATGTCACAGTCGTTAAAAACATCTAAAAAAAAAAATTTTGTCACTCACTTTATAATATTATTCTGTATTCAACAATTAAAAAATCAGTTTTATGTACAATATCGAAAATATTTTTCATACTTTGTTTATAAAACTTAATATTTAACGGAAATATTTTAAAATTCTGGCTTACGTCACTATTTTTTTCGCACTAATGTATTTCTCATGGAAAGAACAATTGTAATAATAGCAGTGGTGCCATGTGTAGTTTGCATAAACTAAAAAAAAGGCGCAAATTTATTTATTTATATTATAAACAAAAACAAAGCATCGCAATACATTTATAGTATATTCAAAAATTTGGTATAAGTCGCCATAAACTGTGAGCAGTACTTAAACAATAAAAGCACTATCAACAAAAAATAAAAGGTGCATAAAGAATGGAAAAAAATACAAAAGCAGTAGTATCGCACACGAAAGCTGATCACTGCAATTGCAGTAGGTGTCCGCAAATGTGTTAAGAGCTGTTTACATTTAATATTAAAATAAGAAAATAATTTCAATGGCGTATTTTAAAACTCTTATTGACAAAAGCTCATATCGGGGCTCTTTTTGACGTTAATAATAGTTGTATAGTCAACAATGTCTTTGTTCATAATTTCAGATAAATCGCAGGCGGGAGTTAATCCAAACTTACTAGTTCAAAAGGAGATTTACTGTAGGTTCACATTTACTGCAATTTATCTTGAAGAATTCTTGTAAAAAACTTCTGCTTCTGTTAGTTTGTTAGCAATCGTTCCTAAGAAAATTATGCTAGTTTAAGAGTTTTTTAAGTCAATCGTATTAGTATTATGAGTATCAAAATGTAATTAAAACTGATATAGCTAGGTAATTGAAATCTAACAATATAGTATAATTCTATATACTTTATTTGATACCCAATCTCATTTAGTTGTGTATAAGACAGACAGAAGAAAACTATGCTATATGAGCTGTCCTTTAAAATCACTCAAAAATGATTTGATAAACTCAAAAGTATATTAATTTTTAATTCATTCGTTCCTTTTTCTAAGGTTTGGTTTTCAACTGGTCTTAGATAATACGGCTTATAATTTTGAACCATTCATAACTACGACAACAATGAACTTTGAGAATAGTCCCATCTTTGTCTATTTGTTGAGTAATGTTCGTATTACTTGCATGCCTATAATGTAAAATACCATCGGTTGGTTATAATAATTTAAGGCAACAAAGGTACACAAATTCAGGTACACCATTTCCTAAGGCTTCATATATTCTTGTGTTCAGCAAATATTTAATTTTTGATTCTCTCTAGTCCTACATCAGCTATATTATATAGAGATAAATAATATAAATTAATTTTGTGACTTAGAATTGATTTATTCACCATTTGTTTTAGAAAAATACTCAATTCCATGATTTATATCTATAGGTGCATTAAAAATTATATGACTATTGTAAATTTTATTTCAAATTCTTAATACGATTCAAATAAAACAAAAAAAAAATGTTCTAAGTATTTTTAAAAAAATGTCCTGATATTATATCCTTTGATACTGTGAAAAATGCACTTGAATTAATATAAAAAAAAAATGTTTTAAAACAAATGACACATAGAAAATGTAGATAAATACAGTTAAGTAAAAATAAATGTCGTTAACTTTTTTCTTTTACTTTTTATTATTATTATTTTTTAATAATGTTGTTTTTGTTTGTTTGTTCCTTACAGGATTATAAATTGCAAATAATATTTTATTGTATTTAATTGTTGTTGTTGTATTTAATGGTAAACTTTAAAAGGATATCATTTTTATTCAGGCATTTCATTTTAATATCATATTGTTATTGGCATGGTATTTTAATATGATGATTCATTAAATAAACTTTTATTATTTTATTTTTGATTTTGTCTGAATAAAAACAGTATTGGCTGTGGCAATAAATTAATATTGATTAAATTAAGGAAATATTATTATAGAGATCTATTAGGAAAAAGTATACACAGATTTAGGATATAATTATTATGATAATTAAATAGTAGGTACTTTACGATACTTTTAAGTTTTTAGAACAAAATGTAATTTTATATATTAATAATTTCAAATTTGGATTTAAATGCAATAGTGAGTCTTTGGGTACATATTTTTCTGTTACATTTTTTCGTTTACAAACAAATTGTGAATTCCTTATCATTAGAAATTTAAAAATAAATAAAATTTCGAATAAATTGGCCCAACAAATATTTTAGACAGGACTGCTAGTATTAAACGCTTTAAATCTCATTAAAAATCTATTACTTTTAATGAAAATATCATCAATATTTTAGTTTCAAAGCCTAGTCTTCCAGAAACTTCCCATGTGCATAACTAACCACATTTTTTGTTATCTTTTCATATTAAATTTAAATAATTTACAAAATGTTTCTATAAAGTCTCACCAATGATTTGATTTTACATCATTTATGTTATATGCGCTACCCGAAATATATCAACTTTTCCAGGTGGCTAAGAATTTTTACTTGGATATTTATTTCAAAAAAGTATAACTACCTCCCTTTGTGTTTTCTCGTTAGTTACATTTTAATTGGCAGTTAAAAATGTAACTAATTAAATTAATTTGCAGTTAAGTTAATAAAAATGAATGGCTTCACGGGTCTTGAAAGGTACATAATACTTTTATTTGACCGATTTTTGCTATAATTATTATTTTAAAACTCGCTTTGTAACCCGTCATAAATGACGGAAGCAAAATAAATCCTAGTTTCTTTTTTTCTTTCATTAGATTCTTTATTACGAAATTACAGTACTTATGTTTATATCACTTTTTATTTATTTTTATTTATGTTTATATTGGCCTAACACTAATCTTTTTTTTTTTATATAACAGAAAAAGAAGTACCATACCAACAAATTTGTATAAAATGTTTGTATTTTTGTATGGTATACTCGTACTCACTTCCATTTAGTTATAATTCGTTAGTTGGGTTCCATTTAGTATAAATTATACCGTATTAGCGTTATTGTGGCCTCTGGGAGAGCAAATTTAAAAATGGTATCTTATTTTCATATAAATTTTGTCTTTTGTATAATGTATAGGGATCTTATTTTGCTATAAGAATAAACTGTTACTGCTATTATGGTATTGTGTTATTTTTAAAAAAATATTCAAAATTTTGTATCTAAATTGGTAAAATTTACAAAAAATACAAAAACATTTTCATCAATAATTTTCAATTTAAAAAAAACAATGTTTTATTATCCGGCGTAGAAGTAGAGTTAATTATCCTACTCTACTTCTATCAAGTTCTAGTGATTGAACAGTGAACCTGAACAGTGATGTGAAAAGTGAACACTTAACACTGAAAATAAAATAATATTTTTGGTATGGAGCATATAGAACATACAGAATACAGATACAGCAAATAATAAAAAAAAAACAAAAAAAAACAAAAATAATTTTTTTTGAGTGAAGTGAGTTACGCACACAATAATGACAAAAATAAAAAGTAGTATAATGTATAATATTATACAATAAAAATATGCTGATACACATGTGTATTATTATGTAATTTTATATATATAATTTTAAGTAATAAGAATAACCTTTGAGTGAATTATGTTTTTTTTTGTGTTAAATGCTGTTTGCCTTTTGGTTATTATACCATATTAAACTATTGATTAAATTTCTATTAGTCCTTATTATTATAAATCAAAAAAATTGTTTGTTTTATTTATATTATTATTATTATTTATTATTTTTCCTTATTATTTGCGAAGAAGACTAACATTAAATTAAAAAAATATAGTTCATGCAATCAATTTTTCCTGCAAAGGTTCAGCATGGTAGACAGGGGTTAAGAAAAAGCACCAAAGCAATTTGTATATATATGCATTTGTATGCATATGCAATTTGTATATGTGTTGGAGCGTTCCGTCGAACTTACAAACATCCAGATAAATGCAGAATAATTATTTTAAAATTATTCAGGCTAATCTTTGTAGTTTCAGCTTAATAACGAAATACATAATCCTTCATATCTAATACATAATCTATCCTTCATAACACGTTCTATTCTAATATTAATTTTGAATATTTGTTGAAGCAGACGACCGCATTTACTTCCCATTCTCCTGTTTTTTTGTTTCGTAATATTATATTAATACGCTAAAAATATCTGTAAAAATTTCTACCTCAGTGAATTAAAGCTAAAAGCAATTATGTGAACTAAAATATTTAAATGTAAAGCTTTTTCAAAATTTTACTGCAAAAAACTACTGATTAAGAAATAAAAAAAAATAGAAAGTACTAATTTGTTTTCCGTCTTTCAAATAAATTAAATCATTTATAGAAAATTGTATTCAAGTTCTGAACCTATGGAAAGCTACATTATTACTACTAGAACGAAATAGCAAATCATTATAAAATCAATAGAATATGAAGCTTTTTCAAATCAGAAGTATTTTTAAAGAAATCAAAACAATTAAAATTATATCCAAAAACTAAAGTAGGTACTTACTAAATTTTTTCTAAATTTCTATGGTTTGTGTCTTTGAATTAGTCTACTCAAAATATTTTTAAATAACCAATGCACGAACATCTTCAAGTTTAAATGAATGTTTATTTTGTAAAGCACATTTTTTTCAAACATTTTTTTATATGTTGATAGATCTTGATTAGATCTTGCTTCGCTATTTTAAAAATTCACTAGATTCACTAAGAATCCTTCTCATATAAGACAAACACAAGAAGCGAGATATTATAGAGAAAAAATTATTAAGGGCAGTATTGAAATTACAATACTACCATTTTCTTCACCTCTACGTAGTCTCTCTCCGTTGTATGCAAAACAAAATTTTAAGCCACAACGGACAGTTGTATATCGGTGCCTACCCATGGAGATAACAACAAGGAGATTTGAGTAAGAAAAAAATACCCAATGTAACAAAAATGTCATACTTAATTTGGACCATTATGCTACGAAAAATTATTATTTCTTTTGCGAAAATAGAAAACTTTCTTTTAAGTTAAATATTTAAATGAAAAGTAAATACATAATTTTTAAAATGCTGGAGGACCCGCCAATATATAGCTTTATATAACACGAGGAGGTCAATATATTCTATGATCACGAATTGTTTTATATCCCAACAACTTATTATAATACTATTATCTGTTTCCTTCAAATGTCAACTCCTGGCCAGTAATCTGTTTCTGTTCTCTTATTTCTACTAAGTACATTTTGATCAAACTGATACAAAACGTGACGAACATAATTCCCATTTTTAATATCCTTTTTGATACATTCTGTATTATATGTCAAATTTATGAGATCATTTATATTATTATGCTTAACTTCATCAGTAATTACAGAATAATTCACAATGAACAGAACTGACATATTATCAAAGAGCTTTTATGATTTTTCATAAACAGAATTTACAAAGCAAAAAAAAAAATGATTCTATCGAAATAATTTTTGTTTTTTTATATAATGACATTAACACATACATACATAATAATATAATATAATATTATATAGAAATGTACTGCACTCAGCTATATTGACCATCTCTTATGGTGAATATTAAATGCATTATTGTCACATATTTATTTGAATTAACGACAAAAAAAATATTCACACATAAAAATGACACGAGTATTTTGACTCCCATAAATTGTGGTTAAAATAATGTCAGTGATGGTAGCCAACTGTAATATTTTCATTATAAAATATAATGAAATAAAAATTGAAAATAAATTCCAAATATATGTAGCTATATACAAAAAGAAAAAAAAAAATTGTTGGTCGGAATAATACAGTTGGTCGGATAAACTATGGAATACTCCTATATTGGAGTAGATAAAAAATCAGGAACATTATTTTGTTGTAATATATTTAGTTATAGCGACGGGTTTGTAACTTTGGATTATATTGAAATGTTGGTATTGAAAGGAACAGTTCTCATGATCGCTCTCAGTACAAAAAGTTTCAAGATTGAAATGTGTCATCGGTTTTTACGATAAAAGTGTGATAATATGAATATGATTTGCAAGGTATGGTTTATACAGTTTAGCTGGAATATTGTTTTTTATGATGTTCAACATTATTTTTAAATTCGTTTAAATTCTACTAAGTATTAGTCGCACATCTTTTCTTTTTTACACTACTGCGTCATTTATATTCATTTTTGATATCGCCTGTATTTCGATGTATGTATTTGACTTTCTAAAGTTTAATTTGCTTTTGCGAATATTTTCCTTAGTTAGTGAATGGTTGTTGAATATTATCAGAACATAACTTTAACGTTATGGGTCAAAAAAGAGCGAAAAATAATAACTAACCTAAGAGAGCAAGTTCATTTTAAAATTTGTTCATCGTATGTAATTATCCAAATTATGATGTTTGAATCTAACCAAACTGACATAAAAGAGATTTGGCTAAAATTATATTATTACGTGATCTAAGAATTTTTATAATTATGAGAGCACACAATTTCTTGCTTACATTAATTTTTAAATATAACTAATACCTTTCTCCATCTAATAATAATTATTAAGACATAAGCCCAACGGTATCATTAATTCGATATTCAAATTTGCAAAATTAATTGTTAATTTTTTCTTCAAAAATTCTGTAATCAGTACACATTGATTACTTTTGAATCATTCTCTCTTTATACTAAGTATAAAGTATTCACCACACAAGATATATTTTTTTGTTATAATATTTTCCCATTTACAATTTCTGATAATCTAAACGTGAAGTCAATAATGTATGTCCAACTTAATATTTTAATATTAATACAAATAAATCATAAAAATTGAAAATTTTTTATCATTTCTGCAAATGTCACACCGATTTGTTATTATTTTCATTATTATTTTTGAGGTGAATATTTTTTTTAACAAAAATAAATTTATTGAGTTGCTATTTCGGTACACTTGCTCACAAATATACATAAATATAAATTAATATTATAACACTATAGGTATCTCTACAATATATAAAATTATGATTAATTTCATGCTTTCTTATTGTTCGAAAAACCATATATTTTCGACTTGCAGCTATGAAAAATAACTATAACTGATATTCGAAAATAAATTAAATATTTTCTTGTATCTTGCTGTTATAGAAAACGTCCTAAATAGAGATTGCAAATTAATTGTTTTTTCTATTAACCGGATAGTCGAATTTTTTTAGGCAATAAACGATTAGTCGGAACTAACAATGAATGGATAACATTTTTTTTAACCTTTATAATTTTTTTAACCCTAAACCTCATAACATCAGCCTGACTAGCTCATTTTTTTTAAAACTTCATTATCTTCCATTTTTCATAATTTTTCTACTTTCTAATCTGTTTTTTGCTCAATATCTATGTTTTACACCGAATTTTTTATTTTTTTCTCTTATTGTTGTTCAAAAAATGCTACCACGAAAATTCATAACATGTGCCGCAGAGGCTCTAATATTACGACAATTTCTTTACTGTTAGTAACAGTGCATGTTCTGATTTGAATGATTTTATTTCTACAGAAAAAAATTTTTCCTGTTTTGATTATTTCTCTTCAGAAATTTTTGTTGAAAGCTGTTCAAGTTCGTTTATGTTGTTTAAGTTTTTAGTTTGCGGAAGTAAAATTTTTTTTGTTCATCTCAATTTTATAGTCTGATTATTTCAGTGAATAAAAGAATGTGCTAAAGCAGACTACAAGATGTAATCTACGTAGATTGGATAAATTAGCCCCGATTCAAGATTTTTGGGAACAAATAAATAAGTTTGGGAAAGTATTATAAATCTTCAGCAAATATTACAGTAGACAAACAAAATGATGTCATGTCGCTGCCGTTGTTGTTTTATGCAATATAGTCCATCACAGCCGTATAACATTAAAATTTGGTGGCTTTGTGATTCCAAGACAACATATACACTCAAAGAAATACCGTATACTAGAAAATAAGGTAATACAAGTGTAGATCACAAAGAGCTTGCTCAAACTGTAATGGAGACACTGTGTACTTCATATTTTAAAACTATTTAGACGAAAAAGTTTCCAATGCGGAATCACGCCAAAAGCAATGAAAGAAATTTGTTTTTTAGATGTCTTGGCGAAATTTCAGTCTTACCTCCTATCGGAAAGCGTGCTAATGCTTAATTCAAGTATCACCTCGAATTATAACTTCAAAAAAATTTTCATTTATGGTGGGATAGCAAATCACTAATAAAGTTTAAAGCTGGAGCCAGCTATGCAGTTGGAGTTAATGCAAAACATCGCAGATGCCACTTATGTTCTCTAAAAGAAGCTATAATGCAAAAGCAAGTATATGTGTTCAAATAATGTCCAAACACGTATGTGATATAATGTAAATGTTCAAGTAAATTTATTTTCTACTCTATTTTGTAATCTATTAATTTAAATTTTCTCTAAATGTTTGCTAAAGTTTACATATTATGTCTATATAGGGTATCCAGGGAGCTGTCACGAAGCAGCGGTGTAGAATGATAGTAGCTGTCACGAAACTTCGGGTCAAGCTATTATTAAATATATATAAATTGAATTTGTTTAATAATAGCCATCTAATTGTGAATCCAACTTGGCTGCACCCCTGACAATTATTTAATGGTATCCTAAAAAAAATATGACTTATTTTCTTCAGAAGAACCATCCTCATTTTATTATACCATCCTGATTTCATTAATACATGAAAATACCATCCTGATTTCATTGCGTATTCATATAAGCTGTTGGTCTTCTAAAATAAAAATTTAGAATGGTATACCATTTAGGTAGATCTCCAGCACATAAAACTTGCTAAATATATAATCATGGCTTGCATTATTTTAAACAAAATGTTATAAATAATAAATAATATTATAATTTGTTGATAATGAACATGGTGAATTATCAGACCTCGAATACATTTTTTCTATGTTTGTTTTAATTTTAGGTTAATCGCAACGTAGCTCATTCCTTTCTCTCTTATTCAGGTAAAAAAATTTGGATATTCAAATACCTGCCAAACCGAAAACATCGTCAGCAACAATTTTGATCATGAAACAATGTTTCAAGTTTTTATGAGCTTTTCTTAAGATTTTAGATCAGGCAGACGTTGTATTCAACTTTGTGTTTGAGCTTTTGTTAAGATTTTAGATAATCCAGACATTGTATTCAACTTTGTGTTAAGTAATTTACGATGTCAAAGTTAATTAGTATCTGTAGCTTATTTTTTATCCACGATTATTACATTTTTTGCCACAACTTAAACGATTTTTTCAATTCCCATCTCTGATTTAAAAATTACTAAAACTGATAGCTTAAGAGATAAAATCCATAAAAATCTCATTTCGTAATTAAAATAAAAATAGCAAATCAAAGATTTTATATTCATGATTCTCAGAATTGAGTCTATTGTTAATATCAAATAAAAAATCATTTGTATTATTACATTTTATTTCTAATTTTATTCTTTATGTAACTACCATTTATATATTTATATAACTATACATAATATAACAGTAATATATATATAGCTTATGTATTTCAAAATTTTCGAATCTGGTTGTGTTCATGTTTTACCATTACCCTCACTGGGAAATGGCTTACTTTACACCTAATAAATCTAACCAACTTGACGTTATCAGTTCATTTTGTAAACGAAATTATACAAAGTAAAAAAATATCTCTATAAAATAGAAAAAAGCCTCAGGCTGCATCCTCAAAAAAAAAAATCAAAAACCAAAATAAAATCACAGAAGGAATTCTTATACAAATACAAAGATAAAATACTAAACAAAGTAAAATAATACATTGAAGCAGAAATGATATTGAAGTCAAAGAAAACATGAAATTCAAGCGGCTGAAACATATTCAAGTGAAAACTAACTTTGAAATGAAAATTCTTTCAACCACTCTTTTTTTTTTTAAATAAAAGTTATTCCATTATTTTTGTAGGTATCCTGTTATCCTGAACTATATTTTTATTTATATTGTATATAATGAATAATATATAAGAGAGTAGCTATATATTATTCATATAGAGTTTTAGTATTAGGCTTGCCAACATATTTTAATTTTTTTTTGTTTAGTTATGTAGGGTACTACGCGAGGAAGGTTTCCGTGGTATCACAATGGACCCCACCGGTCTAAGTGTGTCGGCGTACTGTCGGCAGCCTCTACTACCTACTTACCTACCTTTATTTGTATTTTTTCGCTTTCTTTTCTTATTTATTTAATTTTTCCATAAGGAATTGTAATAATTTGACATTTTGACTTATTGAAAAAAGCAAGCTGATTCAAATACTACCAACTAAATATATGACGTATAATCAAAATTATAGTATATACATAGATGATTCACGTCGAACAAAAAAATTTGACAGTTTTTGAGATGATTATATTTTATTTTATTTTTGTTCTGGTTTTTCTTTTTCTAATTGTCTGTACGTCAGTCGATTTATTTACATATTATGTACATAATAGATACTATACACACTTGACTCGAGAAATACAAAGCATACTTACTTACAAATTAAATTGATCAAAATAAAAACAAAACAAAAGCAAAAAAAAAAATATGGCACGTTTCTTAAAAATAAGTTCAGAAATAAGAATATATTCACCTAAGTAAAAAACAAGAACAAGGAATTATTGTATCAATTACTATAACGAAATATGTACAAATTTACATACAGCCAATTATATATGTACATACAAAAAGGAGAACAAATCCAAAGAACATAAAAATATAAATCAAAAATGTTTTTTAAAAAGAAGTTGCTCAAATTGTATGGAAATGAACATGTAGATGCATCGCTGACATACAAACAGCAAAAAAAATAAATATGCTCAATTTGATTTTACAAAACTAAAAATACGATCATATTTTGACGAAATGATCCCAAATACGATTTTGAGGTGATTTCAAATCAACTAAATTGACTAATATTTTTTGCTCTGCGTGAATACTCTATGTATATAGTTACTTTTATGGTATAATCCAGTGATTAGACATCAGGTAATCCACACATGTACTGCTGAATTGTTCTTTGCTACACTGCTAAGGTTCTTCTTTTAAGTCAGTTAACTAAGGCTATTTCTAGAAGATTCCGTGCAAGATGGTTAGGATGGTTTAACAATTGGTCACCACAATTCTTTGTTAATATTTAGAGTTTATCCTAAAACTAATTATTCCAAAGTTACTTTTAGTTTTCACGTTGCTTTTAGATGTGAGTAAATAATTTCCATGTTACTTTTAGATGTGATTTGCCACAGCCGACCATACCACCAGATTGGTTTTAGGATTGCATTGTATAAAAGTATTTTATATAAAAAAAACATTTTATATACATATATATATATTTTTTTTTTCAATTAGGTAATATTTTTTTTTTCTTTAAGTATTTTATAGCCAATTTCGAGAAAATTTATCACCAATTAGCCAATACATGTTATTATTTTTAAGTTTAATTTGCTCGTTTCGTTTGTATATTATGCTTTTCCAAGTAAGCCTTCTACTTGATATATCGACACCGAGGTACTTTACTTCTTCTGCACGTAGGATAGCGATTCCGTTTATTTTTACTGGTGGATATGTCTCTTTGTTTAGAGTAAGAGCGACGGATTTTTATTTGAATTTATTTTGGTTTTAATTAATTTTCAATATTTTCTGTTTGGTTCTGAAGACTTGAGAAGCAGCATGTGTGAACTCAAGATAGCCATATCATTTGTAAATATTGATTTTATGTGCCTGCTATCAAATATATCGCTAGTATAGATTAAATATAAAAGTAGGCCAAGCATGGTACCTTGAGGTACACCAGCTATTATGTTCTTCTGTTACATATAATTATCAATATTTTATGCACGATTTGATAATTTTATAAAATTCAGGTCGGAAATTAATTTAAATTCTTAAACTTATCCCATTATACCAAACTTTATCAAAAGCCTAGACAATATCAAGGCAATAAGACTACTGAGTAAAATTTCTTCTATTCAAAGGCATTTTTGATTTTTAATTACTAATAAAGATTTATTTCTGTTTTAAAACCGTTTTTTTAATCACGTCTGAATTAACAATGTTTTTATATAGCTATGAAGTAAATAAACCAATCTTTAAATTTTATATTTTTATTATCACTTCGCTTGAATGTTATCTGATGATCGTAGCTTAATTATGAAAAATAAATAAAAATATGAATTTCGTAAGTGTTATTGAAGCTCCTATGATTTTTGAATGTCAATCTTATAACACCTTGTATTAGCAATATCATTATACAAGATAATGAGTGAACTGCTTATAGAGCTCCACCTGTAGGTAGAGTTTTTGTATGGAACCATCGTATACACTCCAAAGTTATTAGGAATATTGGACTTTAAAGTTTGTATCCTTGTTTTCTTTGTTATAATGTGATTCAAATCTCCAATTGTAATCTGACAACTCCATTCGTGTTCGAAACTTAGTTCTGTATTACACTTTTACTTTGATTGATAACAAAAGATATAATTAATTTTGTTGACAAAGAAAATAAGTCGTAAGGATGGTCTTATATCCCGTAAACTTTTGGAGTTGATGCACCGGTGTTTTATTTTATTAGTGATCGTTTATTTAGTATAATTTTACTATTTTTGTCTACACTAGATATTTCTCATATAAAACTTATACCGAATAATGGAGACCCAAAGAATAGTGTATCATTCAGTAGTGGACGCATTAGATTAGGAGTCTGTGTGTGTACATAAAAAGCTATTAGAAAAACGTGAGCTTATGTGAAGCGTACATTCTCAAGTCTGAAAAACTAAAGACCCAAGCATTAGACAAAAACAATTTTGTTGGTTACTTGGAGCTTAATTCTGTACTATCAGTACAAAATAAAATTCTACTATATAAGCAGACAATAAAACTTGTGCGGAAGTACGGTATCGAATTATAGGACTGTGCACAAAAAAACCAAAACCAAAATGCTTAAAAAATATCAAAATAAAGAGCTTTTTGTATTACATTCTTATTAAGAGCGTACATTCTCAAGTCTGAAAAACTTAAGACCCAAGCATTAGACAAAAACAATTTTGTTGGTTACTTGGAGCTTAATTCTGTACTATCAGTACAAAATAAAATTCTACTATATAAGCAGACAATAAAACTTGTGCGGAAGTACGGTATCGAATTATAGGACTGTGCACAAAAAAACCAAAACCAAAATGCTTAAAAAATATCAAAATAAAGAGCTTTTTGTATAGTTAAGCGTACATGTGCAAAGATTTTGACCATCATTTGCACCTTGAAACAATCACGAATTAAATTCAAGCTCGTGGTAAAATGGCAGCATTTTTGGCATCGACAATAATGTCCGTCGACTCAAGAGAATGTAAGCCCCACCTGTTAATGGTTACTTAAAATAGAAATATCTGCGATAATGGTTGACAACAAATCTTCGAAACTATTACTGTTATAAATTCGAAAACACGCGATCGAAAATTTTAGAAGGAAAAAGTCGATCTAACGTAGATTGGTAGGAAAAAAGGACTGGTGGGCGTTAGTGGGTTCGATTCCCACAATATCAAGTGGAACGTGCTGCTGAAGCTTTTGATGTCCTTCAAAAATTACCTCTTATTATTGGAAAAAGAAATTAAGTTTTGTGTTACTGACTAGCACTACAAAATAACTTCACAAATCCCCACCACCCCACCAAATGATGTTCGTCCATTTTCTAGAAAAAACAAATAATAAATAAAAATGTCCTTTTTAAGAAATTTAAAATTCTGGAAACTCTCACATTAACATTTTTTATTGTAAAATTCGTTGTAAAATTCGTTGTAAAATATATTTTAAAAGCAAAATACAACTACAAACACACATTATGTTAAAATTTCACTATTATTCCATACTAATAGAATTCACTTTCGAGAAAAATGTTTAGATATTTCATATGCGCTGATATGTGAATATAAATCAAATTCTTTCTGGTAAAAAGGAGTTTCCTGTTCTCGATTTTATTCAATTTGCTAGCATTTCACTCTTGGTCTGATTTCATATAATATTTGCTCTAATGTGTTTGTTTGTTGTAAACTTATACACATACATATATAGCTATGTTTTAGAAATTTTTCTATTTAGTCCTAAAATCTATTTTGAAGTAATTGTTCTTGTGAAGGAGGAATTCAAAATCAGATTGTAGTTAAAAGTGTTAAAGATGATTATCGTTTTCTAATTTTACAGCGAAAAAAAAAGATAAGTGGAAACATTTATTTTTTTTTTTTTTACTAAACTTTTACTGTTAAATATTCAAGCTTAAAGGACTGTTAAAAACTTATATTGAAAATGTATAACTTTACTATACATATTTTACTGTTTTTTTTTTTTTGGCAAAATTATTCAAGTAAATTAAGTAGGTAAGGTAGATAGGTAGATATTTTTATTTTGTATTCATAGAATCATAAATAACCAAATACATATTTTTCAACACTCTTCAACAATACAATAAAAAAAATTACAGCAAACTTACCTGAAAATAGTAATGCAAATATGAAATATATCAAATTTAAAATCGATATTTATGACTTTATTAAGAGAAAAGAAGTGGTGATAAAAAATATAAAAGAAATGGAATATTTTCAATACTTTCTTTTTTGCTATAAATTGCCTATGGGTTCTCAAAAATTTCAAGGATCATAAAATATTACAATAGTATGGGTAAAATAATGGTTGGTAATATAAAAAAAAATGTTTTTTTTTTGTATTAAGATTATAACTGACTCCTTGTAGAATTCCCGAAGAAATTTTGTAAATCTGCTCTTTTCACCATTGAATACTAAATAAGTTGGAGTTGGAGTATAACACGATCAAACAAATATTTAAGAATGTAGTGATAAGAAGTATAGATAATTTTGTTGCTAAGTTGTTTAATATAACTAGGGAATTATCCGAACCAAAAAACCTTCAGACAAATTACAGAATTTATTTGACATTTCAACTTTCAACTAGAAACCATGGAATCATGCGACCATCCAATATTTTAAAACTAATATCTAATATCTTAAACCAATACATGCTATTGTTAAATTAGTTTTTATATTTTTAATAGATACAGCATAATTGACACATTTTTTTTCATTCATCATAAAAATGTAACAGTGATTATTTCAATCCATGGTAGTATCCATTTTGTTTTAATTTGAAGATTTGAGAAGGTAAAATTAAAATAGAAAAAAAAAATTAATAAAAGCAAACCAGCCAGGAAGAAGGACACACATTCACTTCATCACATTTCTTAGACATCAGTATTTAACTGGGTCAAACCGAAGAAAAATTTGTTCTTGAAAATCCTGTAAAATCAAATTAGAAAATTAAATAAATATAGCCTAAAGAGCGCACAAATATTTATTTTTTTATTTGTTCTTATTATTTTCGAAGAAGACTAATATTATCTAAATTATAAATATATTTTTCAAATGCAAAGGTTAAGCAGTGGACAATAAAAAGATTTGATGAAGCTAAAAAGGAAAGCCAAAAATTTCTAAGAGCCTTAAAAACTTGCGAAGAAAATGATTGACCCTAGTGCGAATCTAGAATAGAATACAAAGGACTGATTCGAAAAAAAACAATCTTTTGAAAAGTTATGCGAGGGGATCGAAGATATTGTAGATGGAGTGGCTTTGTTTAAGGTCCTGAGAAGGGATCCAGCAGAAAAGTTACACAAACACCAAAAGATGCAAATTCAAATACAAACATATTATATACAAATACAAACATCAAAAGGATCCTACACAGCATCGAAAGAAGAAACATATAGAATCCTCTTTGAAACACATTTTCCGGGAAGTAGAGTCGAACTCACGTCTAGAGGATACTATCCAGGAAGTCACGATACCAAATTGTTCGGATTGGTCTATAGCTAGAAAAATAATGTTGCCTGAGGTCTTAGATTGGGCTCCCAACTCTTTCGAATAATACAAAGCTCCTGAGCCAGATCGAATCTGGCCTATTATGCTTCAAAAATGCAGGAACAGCATAGGCAAATGGCTCTCAAGAATTTGCAAAGTCTACGTAGCCTTTGGATATATTCCTGATGCTCAATAAAAGAGAGCATCTAGATTAAAGGAACTCCTACGTAGTACATGAAAATAGTAGTCTGCACATTAATCACATTTCTGCCACACTTTCACTTTATCTGGTTTCTCACACACTTTTTTATTTGCAAAGTTTTAACAGAAAAAACTGATTGTAGCTACTACCGTTACTTGTAAGTAAGGCATATTGGCTATGTATCAAGAGGCGTGATATTCTAAGAACTCTCATGGGAAATTTAGAGTTAAATTCTGATTTTCCGAACATAGATCGACCTGTACTATAAGACGGATGAACAGGGATTAATATTTTCTTATACAATACGACGAGCCTACTCCAGACTTCTATTAATACTGTATAAATATTTCTATAAATACTAGAATAATATGACCACAATAAATAATTTGAATAGAAATTTTATTACATCTCTTTCTTTTTTTTTTTTATTGTTCTCTTTTAACAAGAAATTCTCACCTTATTTCTGATCCTTTATGGTTGGATTAAAACTTTTTCGTTTCTCAATTTATTTTTATTTTCTTTCAAGCATTGAAAAAATACCTTGAGCCAACAAAAAAGAAAAAAAAAACACTAAAACCGATAGGAATAAGAAATAAATCAGGAATATGATTAAGTACAGGGACATTCACTACATAATATCTACTATGAATATGTTCTTTATTTACGATACGGAAAAAAAAAATTATTAAATAAATACTTGAGATCTATCGTTCTTTGAAACTTATTTATCGAAGGATACTCTTTGTTTTAATATTGGTCAAAATACAGAAATCGATTCCGAATCGTTATAAGTACAATATGTTAATATAATGTCTTGCTTCGAATGATTTAGAAACACACAATATTGTGTGTTCACCGAATCTACCGTACATTTACGAATATGCGTGAATGTTGTAATTTTTTTAAAATATATGTACATATTATGTATTTTCAAAGCAGAGAGCAAAGTCTTGATCTGCTTGCTCCAACAAATAATCTGACTGTAGTAATTTCAGGTAGCCAAGCTGTTTTGAAATCTATGGCTTAATTCTGTAATTTTTTAATCAAAAACCTTTTGCAAAGCTTTGTAAAACTAGCAGAAGAAAAGAGAGTCACTATTGTGTGCTTATACACACAATACTGAATTGTGTGCCTATTTGATACCACGACTCGAGTCATTCTCTCATTTTTACTCTCCCCAGGGACTTAGTACTAGAGCCACCCTGTGTGATTGAGAAGGTTGAACAGATCTGCTTTTTTGCTTTCCGCGATAAAATCTATATTGCTGGGGAAAGCCTCACATAAAGTCTGGAGTCTGACTTTAACTATTGCTTCGCAACTGCAGAAGAAGTGTTCAAGAGTTTCTGTTTCATAGTCATCTTAGCAGCTGCGACAATGTGAATTGAATGGAATACTTAGCTTGACAGCGTGGGTTGCTAACTGCAAATGACTTGTACTGATGGCTCCTACTCTTGATGCATCAGTACGGGACCTGGCTAAGAGTTATTTTGGTTTTATTGATGTTGTACGAGGGCCATATTTTCTTCGAGGTCGCACAGATATTTAGTCTATGACACCTTTCATTTGGTCTACTCAGAAAGTATTAATGAATGCGTTCCTTAACGACTCTCATTGGAAAATGAATGTCCTCTCCATACCTGTCAATATTGGAACCTTGCGCATTAGCTCTCTCATTCCCACCTAAGTTACTGTGACCAGGAATTCAGAGTAGAGAGATCGAAAAACGGCTATCATCTATCCTTTCAACTTAGTTTCGGCATTGTTCCACCAGCTCATGAAGATGGTGATTTTTATTTTGGTTGTATGAATATGGTTAAGGGTTTTAAGAATTTCCCTAATTGCAAGTAGTTCTGCTTGAAAGGCACTGGCATATTGTGAAAACCACTATATCATTTTCCAATTTCAATCGGCTTCCAATCGGCGCCAGCAGGAAAACGTACATTTGGCTTTTTGTTGAAGTTCAGCTTAGAAGTGATATAATCGGTTGTGTTTCTAAGATCCAGCATAGAAGTTTAATAATTTTTCCCCACATTTCATCACATGTTGAAAAAATTATTACCTCACCTGTTGAAATCTTGGAATATTTATTACAAAAGTTCGGCATATCCAATTACCTAATATTCGAATGTACCATTTTGAATTGTAGTATTTCTGAAAATATATTCAGATGACTTAAATTTGAGTTTAGCTTTAAAAATTTTTCTTTGTTGTCGATTTTTCTTATGTAGTAGTTTTTTTGTATGTATTTGTAGAAAAATTTCTATATGTATTTCGTTTTCATTTTAATTTTTTTTTTAATTTTTTATTCTCGTAAACGTTTTTTTCTTCTTTATACTTCTTTTTGAACCAGAAAAAAAAACAAACAAAAAAAAACAAAAATCCCAAGTACGCCTTAAGGGTGACTTTATTATCTCTAAAAAAAAATAAAGAATCTTTAGAATTTTTTTTTAAGGTATCCTTGATTTTATTTTGGTTTTTATTATTATTTTTTTTTTTTTAATTTTTTATGATGTTTTTTTATGTCATTTTCTTATCATGGTTGGAGACTACCAAAATTTTTGTATATATTGTCATAAATTATTCATATCTCGCGTTCGTTATATTTTTCTTTTATTTTCTTTTATTTATTTACTTTTTTTTTGTTTTTTTTTTTTTTTTAGAAATCTATTATGGTATTCCGTATTTGTATTACAACACGTACATGACGTATAAAAATTTAAGTATATTCCAGTATGAAATGAAAATTTAGATGATCTTTTGCTGCATTGTTTTGAATCTAGATGTTGCTAGTGTTGATAATTATGATAATTATGATAAATGACAATACAGTGATATTGATTGATGATGATGATGATGAATAATGCGGTCAAAAAAACTATTAGAAACGTGCATCAATGTTTGTACCTGTGTACTTGAAATGGAATTTACTTATACCAGGTAATACAAAGAATTAAGGAAATTTTGATGTGAGACTTTTTAACAAGTTGAGGTTCCATTCCATTGTAATAATGAATAATTATTTTCAATATCACTAGTAGGTAGTATCGAATTGCTTTTGACATTTATGGACTTCAGTATTAGATAAATTTAGATATTATATAGATTAGATATCATATATCTTATATACATACTATAATGTCAATATTGTATAAAAAAAATAAATTTAAAATCGCAAATTGCCACGTGCGTAGAAAAGATTATATAATTTTTTTTTTCTTTGTTATTTTTCTCCATTTTTTTGGTGAAATCGGATCGAGCATTTTCTTATTAATATTTTCTTATACAGGGTGGTCCGCTTAAGATCAAAAATATTTTAAGGGGTAATTGCTTGCAGCATTTTAGGAAAAAAAACCTGTAAAAGGGCAAGTCTGATATGAAAGTTGTGTATGAAAAAGTGGTAGGGGAGGATGTAACGTACCAACACAATAAAAAAGCAATATAAAATTAACGAGTTTTTTTCGAGATAATCAACGTTTTTTACAAAATTTTCAGTTGTTAAAAGAAAAATCTTAAATTTGTGCAGCTATTATTCAAAAACGGTAACTCTGATACTCATCCAACACATACCGTAAAGTTGTGAATATAATACTCAGGTACTCTAATTGGAAAATCCAATTGGTATACTGGGTACACTACCAATCCAACCTGGGTACACTAATTGGATTTTTACACCCGGGTCCACTATTCGGAAAGCAACATTAAGATATGACCTGTACATCCATATGATAGATTCTGCACAGGCAGTAATATTAAAATAAAACCAATTAACACAGTTGGTTTAGTAATAGATAACATGAAAATGATTTTTGTATTAGATAACATCCAATATCGAAATAGTTCGAAATTAATTTTCGAAAAATATAAAATCTGATTTTGTAAATGGAAAAAAGTTTCTATTAGTTTATCCGGGGTACCTTATTGGGAGGTGTATTATATTCAGAACTTTACGGTACCGTTAATTAGGTGTAATAATTTAAAACAAAATTTATGAAGTAGATGTTGCTTTAGTTTCGATTCCTTTGTAGCTGTAGTGAATATTGTTAAGACATAATTTTTCTAATCCGATCTTCTCTAACCCTCTGTAGCCCAGGTTAAATTGAAAGGTAGACCCCACATCTAGAACGATTTTTTCCTTCAAATACTCTAAGGAATCACTCATTAAAATATTTTTGCTCTAAACTGGACCACCTGTATATATATTTGTATTTTTTATATTCTTTCTTTTATTTCTACATTCCTGGAATTAATAGCTTTAGAATATATATAAATTTATCTGAATATAGAAAGAACCACCAAGATGTTATAGAATTTTTGTCTAAAGAAATTGATTGGTGCTAAATTCACTTCGTAGAATTATTAAAAAGTTTTTGTTGTTTACAAAAAAAAAAAAAAAAAATTATTTGAGGAAACAATTCTTAGGTTTTGTCTTTAAAGTAATTTAAAGAAAATTAAAAATTGAATAAGTTTATTTTAAGTTCCAAATTTTATGGTTGTCCTGCAGAGTCAAAATTATACTTTTAAGTATGTAAATTATGGGGATTATAATGGAAAACGCGTGATAAATTTAATATTTCATCCGCAACGTATGTGCAAATTCAACCGCATACAAAAGGTACCAAAAAACGGAACATTTATCAAACGTACTAGCGTTCGTACTAGCATCATAAGCCCCTATGTGGTTTTTTGTTTTATTAATGGAGAGTTCTATATTAGCGGGACCTCTTAAGATCTATTGTACCTTGCCGTTTATTAGCTAGAGTTGTAGGTTTACGTCCTTGATGAACGCTATGATGCAATAATTTCATAATTAGGTTATTTGTATTCCTTTGAGATGTTTATGACTTTTGCGAGCTATGGCGTCGCAAATATAAGAGGAGAGTTCATTTTCTTCTAAGCAGAATCTGCACCTGTCTATGTTCGATCTATTAAATGGGCCGTGACCTGTGATAAACCATGTCAGTCTCTGTCATTGGATTTCGTCTCCCTAATTACATGATTCAGTCGTTGGATACTTAATCCTATATTAATAATGAACTATATAATGAAACTTTATACGTGATTTTTATTATCTAGAAAATAAAGTCTGAAGATGGTAGATCCTAAGTGGTTAAGGTTCTAGCAGTCTCTTATAATAATCTACAATTTTATTGCATATAATTAAGCATTTACATTGAATTTTATAGACTAACTAAGTTATATATTTTTTTCCACTACTACCAATAGAATTTTCAAATTGTCTTTAGTTACATTTTGCAGAAACATTTAAAGAAAACGCAAACTCAACTTTCATTTTTTGAATATTTGATTAGAGCGTAAGTTCTTTGAAGTATAAACTAATAAAATTAATATGTTGGAAACACAAAAAAGTAGTTTATATTTACTCGGGAGAAAAATTTCAATCTTGATAGACCCCTTAAAGAGGACGATAATTCTCTAATGGGAATAGTAAAGGAACAGATTCGTTCATATAATCTGGCTAGAGCAAACAAAAGATGGCATAGACTAAATACCTGCGCGACCCATAGGAAAACATAACTTTTGTATAACATCAAGAAAACTAAACAGTTTGTGTACCCAGGTCCGTATTGATATATCAAGAGCCGTAGCCATTAGTCTATTATATAAGGCGTCTTGCGTCTTCGAGAAAAAACTTCTTCGCTGGATATATGGTCTTGAAAATGACGATGCAGTGTGGAGGAGAAAATTCCTTGCCGAACTCTATGAGCTGTATAATAAGGTGGACGTAGTACAGTGACTACAAAGTGGATGAACGAAAATGCTCCAGTCAGTAGAGTCTTCGAATCCAGATCCAACGGTACAGGTTCGTCGGGAGACATCAAACGTCAGTCGGAGAGACGTAGTATCGTCAGATATGAAACAATTTTGTATCTTCCACCGGAGAAAAGCTGTCCAAGACCGACAAAAATGGAAGACATTGATGACTTAAGCCCAAGATCTACATGGTCTGTTGGTCACCTAAGTAAGTAAGTAAATAGCCATTAGTACGAATAACAGATCGATAGGACGCCACGCTGCAAAACTAGTTAATCCGTTCATCCCCCATTATCGTAGCCGCGGGTAAAAAAATCAGATAAAAACTCTTGAATACTTCTTTACAGCTACGAAGCTTTAGTTAGAGTCAAACTTCGGACTTTAGGCGAGACTGTCTCTAACATAATGAGTGTTATTACGGAAACAAAATAGGTGATCTGATCAACTTTTTCAATCGCAGAGAGTGACTCTAGGAACTGAAATATAGTCATTTCTACTTACCTACCCTACTCGGGAAAATGCGAATCATCATGTTTTATTCCATTTTTAGTTAGCTCCTGCTTCTTATATATCTGATGCTTTTTTCTTATATATCTGATGCTTTGATCGGCAACATCACCAATAGATTCAAATACCCCTCAACAAGATGTATAACCAAAATATTTCACTTTCTGGCAGTCAATTTGACGAATGGGTTGAAATTGGCCGAATCCATTAGATCTGAATATACAAGACATGGTAGTAAATAAAACCATCAACGGTAAGACGAAATAGAATAATTTTGTGATCTGTAAAATTGTAGAAAACCTGCTCTAAAACAGACAAAAAATTAAGAAGAGAAAACCAATTCAGAATTATATGTGGTAAGTAGCGCTACGGAGAGTCGAATAATAGATAAGTAAGTTATTACTATTATTACATATTATATTTTAGTCAATTAAAAGCATTTTGTATTTTCGAATTTCGTTTTGGTTTGGATTTGCTTGGGTACGGATCTTGGGCTTAGGAATGTAATAACGAACTCGTTATATAGAACAATTACTTAGTTTACTTAAAACATAAAAAAAGTTTAATTTAGAAGTAAATTAATATGAAGTAAATTAAATCCAAAAGAACTATTTTGTCTCCGGTAAACATTATTTGAATTTATTAGAAGTCCATTAACATTGAAAATTTGATTACCTACTGCAATGAAGACGTCATAGCTAGTAAAAAGTAAATATTAAAACAAACTTACTTGAAGTTAAATTCAATACTTTTTAGTGTTCATTGACAATATTTTATTTAATATGAAGAACATAACTGAGTAAATACAGTGTATGCAAAGGTTGTATATAAGAGTTAGTTGAAATTTGTGGAAATGATTATGGGCTTATACTATAGCTTAAAATTATGTTCGTTAACTTTTCTCAATTCAATGCCTTGTCGATATTCACTTGACCCAATTCAATATTCTGATTTGTATTTTGTGTTTCAAATTCTTCAAAATATAACTTGAATGTTGACAACGTAGATTGTTATGTAATGCACTGGTGTCCAAAACAATACTTTTACAGCGATGAATTAATATCATATATCATAGCTAATAATCTCTGAAAAACTAATCAAGGAAGTTGATAATCATAGTAACGCTATGAATTTTTACCTACAGAATTTCCAAAATAGACAAACAGTTTGCCAATAATTTTAAAATAGAAATAAACGATGATTTCAAAGTTAGCTATACCCAAAATCGAAATTTTTTGTTCATTTTGCACAAATTCTAGTCATCAAAATATTTAATCAACATCACATATTTTTGTCTATGTCTCCATTATTTTAAATTTCAATAAATCTATTTTTCTGTTCATTAGATTTCAGGTCATATCCTGTTTTTGTAATTAATCAAAACAAAACAAAAAAAAAAAAAACAAAACAAAAGAAAATAAAAAGAAATATTTTTTTCTGCTCTATTTGAACATCCCAAAATGTTCAATGTGTGGTTTTCTAATATTTTTTTTTTATGTTATTTATTTTATTTATTTTTTTAATATTATGCTGGCTACAACAAGTTTTAAATTTATATATTTATATTAAACATAGGTAACATAACTTAGTATAAATTTGTGTAATTTTGTCCTTTTAAGGTAGGTAGGTAGGTGGATTCTATTTAAATAAAATAAAATTTCGATTAAAATATTTACCTATATTATGTGTATGTGTACTAATAACTTAAATTTGTTTTTTTTCAAATTTTGAATGTTCTACTTTTTAGACACAGTTAATCAGAAAAGTCTTTATATATGTATGAAAATGATATTATAATAGCTTTAGAGCAATATTTCAATGCTGGTAAACCTTTTACATCGATACTCATATATTATTTCTTTTAAATAGAGGTATAATGGATTTCAACCATTTATGTTGGTTCCCACAATCGAGTTGAAATGAGTAGCAAACAAACAATAACAAAAAATTTATTACTCGCCTTGTTTGTTCCAAAACCCATAATGCTGACCTAATCTAGTTCTGGCAAACTGAACTTATTGCTGACAGGTTCAATTTACTGCCGATTGTCTTTCCACTGTTTACATTCGTATCACTAATACTAAATATACCATAGTAAGGTCGATTGAATGCCCTTTTGTGTAAATTAAAATTATTTAGATTTTTGCAAGAATTTAGACAAAACTTATATAATTGTACCCTATATATAGAAATTCAAACCTCAATGTTCAAAATCGTATAAATGTTACAGTGTTAATACAACACAGATTCATACTTTCGATTGACAGAATTTACCACTGTAATATTACAATTTCTTTGTTTTATTTTTACTATTTTTAATGTTAAATAATATTTTCTATATTATAACATTAATAATACTATGAGTTCGAATTTTGAATTCATTTTAACTTTTCGAATACCTACAAGTTATGTAGGTGTCCATAAACTTTTGCTGCTTACTCTAATATATTTATTTTTAGACAGGTATGTTATTCAAATATCTATATGTGATTAGAGTAAAATATTTAAATTGGTCGATTTACTATTTATTCAAATAAAATTTAAATATTCACAATATATATGTACAATATGTACAATACAAAACAACAAATTAATTTATTTATATGATTTATTTAGAAGGTATGCCAGATTCCATAGTTATTTTTGGGTATCGTGTTTTGTGATCCTTCACCTAAAATTAAAATAATTAGAAGAAAAATGCCCTTCTCAAAGTAACAGTGTAAAAATTATATTCACTAAACTATATTTTTCTCTTCAAAAGCACTATATATACAAATGAAAATAATTCAACTATAGGTTCGATAGACTACATTAGTCTGTCCCCTCTTGGGAACATAGTGCTTCTACTTGACATTTTCATCGTACCATTTTCATCGTATTCGATTTCTTTTACTTGACATTTTCACCGTACCATTTTCATCGTATTCGATTTCTTTTACTTGACATTTTCATCCTACCATTTTCATCGTATCCGATTTCTAGCTGCTAATTTTAATTGTATTTCCGATACAATGCCTAATTTCATTTTTAATATGTCTGTACTGTCTAAGTAGGGGATTGGCCTACTGTAGAAGATAACTTGGATAACTCTATCTCTAAATACGTGGTAATACGACGTCATATTTTTCTGCAAGTTGTCACTGCGATTTTATCCATCTTTGACGTTAAGACGTTACTATGTTTACTGGGTACGTCATGTCACATACTTTTGTCAGTTGTTGTCAATTGTGTAATTATTATTAGTGTTTGTCCAATATTATTTATTGTGTTAATTGGTTATTGTGTTGTATGAGATATATGAGCATTGATATAGATATTGATATAGGTAATATTTTTAGTTATATAAAGTATTAATATTATTAATTATTGTTATTGATTATAAATTTTATATGTTTTCGAACTAGCCCCACAAATAGCATTATCTGTGACGCAGGAATACTTCCAGTTGAGCTGAGGTGGAAAAAATATTTGTTGATGTACGGACTTAAAGTATTATCAAGTGATAGTCACACACTTAGTGAACTAATAAAAGACACATCAATATATAATAAATACAAAAACAGGCCAATAAGATGTCAACCGTCTTTTGTAAGACTTAAACAGGCTCTGGAAGAATTAGACATCACACCAGATAAACTTTTTGATAAAACAAAAATACACAAAACCCCACCATGGATGCTTAGACTACCACGCGTTGATACAGATCTGATCTTGACACACACAAAAAAAACGAAACAAATAACACGCAATACCAACAACTATTCAAAAACAAACTAAATACTATCTATAAAGACTACATACCGATATACACAGATGGATCGAAACAAAATAACATATCAGGATGCGCATTTAAATGTATGCAACATGAAAAAAAATACAGACTTAACGAACATACAACAGTATATTCGGCGGAACTATATGCCATAAGCAGGGCAATTGAGTATGTCAGCCGAAGCTATGAGGGGAGAAGGTTCATAATTTGCACCGACTCCCTTAGTAGCCTACAGGCTCTCTCATCTGCTACCTCAAAACACCCGACAGTGATTGCAATCCAAGATCAGCTGCAGGTATGTAAAAATCATATAGCATTTCTATGGACTCCGGGACATGCCAATATTACCGGTAATGAAGAAGCAGACAGACTGGCAAAGGAAGCACTTTTAGAACCACTTTCCGAACAACAAAGCCGGTACTACAGGGATTATAAAGAGATATGTGATCGAACTTTATGGGACATACACAACACAAGTTGGGAAAATGAACCCCTCACCAACAAACTAAGGCACATTAAAAGAAATGTATCCAGATGGAATAGTTTAGACCAGGCCAGTAGGAAAATCGCTGTTGTTCTGACTAGACTCCGAATAGGACACACACGATACACTCACAGCTATCTCTTTGATGGACCCCAAAACGCACAGCCAACATGTCACTGTGTTCCAGATACCCCAATTAATATACAGCACATATTTAAGGTTTGCCCTTTATACACTGATGTAAGAGCCAGGCTTGGAATCACGGGACTTGATATACTCACACAGGATACTATAGAAGCAGCAACTAATATCATGGCATTCCTTAGATAAACTGACATTTTCAATAAAATATAATAAAATTCAATAAAAACCATTAAAAAAATGTAATTTTTCTAATATGTAATATAAACTAGGCTAAAATCAAAATTGTAAACTTAAAGAGGAAAAAAAAATGAATTTGAAATTACAATACAAAAAAAAAAACAAAAAGTAAATCAAAAATCTAAATTTAAAACAACATTATGTTAAAAAATAATAATGAACTAAACTTAAGATAATTATGTAAAAAAACTTTAAAGAATAAGGGCTTGACAAAACCCACATGGTTGATAAGCCCATAATAAAGATCTTATAAATAAATAAATAAATATTATAATATTTAGCTATTTTTTGCTTAGTTATATTGTATAGCTCGCACGGAAATCGAAGCCGTGACTGCCACGTCATAATTGAAAAACATTTCTATGCTCAAACCGATTAGGTCATGGAAGGAATACTCACCCCTACTCAGTGCAAATTCCAAAGTGGCTCAAAATTGGCTATAGGAATCCGCTTGGAGTCAAATTTTTCCGAATGTGGAACCATATTCCAACACACTTGTTATTTCTATTGTTATAGAATTTTCAAGCAAATAATGGTTCACAATACCATTGTTTAACCAGGCAAGACTGTTAATTCACATTAAATAGGAGCAGTACTTTGTTTTTATCCTGTTTTCATATTTTGGAGATTTTACCTCCCTCTCTGGCTTTCTGGTAGTCTTGCAAGAAAATTGTAGTTCTGTAATCGCTATTTCTTGCTAATTACAACCAAATTCTGATAATTCTAGAAATCATAATGTTAACAATTTTTACTTATTGAAAGTTGGTAATGGATTCAATTTTTTTTTAATAACTTTTTGGTTTGAAATAAAATTGAATATTTTATGATTGTGAATCTTACCTGCGAGTCTTACCTTGAGCTTGATTCAATTTTTGTTCTTCATTTTTAGCTAGTAAGCTATGAAGAGCTATAAAAGAAAAATGAATGCTGCGTGATGTTGTATTAATTACCATTTTAACCCTTTCAAGGCAGCATTTTCATTTTTAATATTTTTCAACTTGTTTTTGTTGTAGAGGTACCTTAAAAGTTTTTAAATATGTAAAATAATTTTATTTTTTTAAATTTTTATTTCAAAAGAAGAGCTTTAGGATGGTTAATCACTAAGCAGAATCATACAAAATATTATTTTAATATTTCTACGGTATTTTAAAAAACAATTGCTTTTGTCAGATAGGCGAGACTAACTTGGCATACTGTACATGACCAACGTGTTCTATGTATTTTAAAAGACGAACTGCAAAGACCCATATCGCTTGAAAGTTTGCATATGGACTGATCGATTCCATATTTCTACCGTGACATATGGTTTGTAGTGGTTAGTTGATTGCTTAGTTGAAAAACGTCCTTTTTTAGGAATGTTCAATCCAGCGCCTATTAGACGGGTTGTAATGGCGAGCCGAAAAGTTTTTAGGTCCATGGGTTTTTGTAAGCTAAGCTAATTGTGAAAAGCTTTATCAACATTTTATAATATCTTAGTGACCCGTTTTAAAGAGCTTATATGCGACCTAACGTTGTATTACAAACTTGTTGTATCAAAATTTATACTCTGTACAATCGGTTGGACTCGTTTGAAGGAAAATAAAATAAATAAATAATCTGAAGACAGTGTGATATTATTACGTAATTGTAATGACTTTATATGTTGTCATTATAATCGAGTCTTTTGAAAAAATGTATTGGATCAGAAGCTGATATCTAACTTTAGGTTAGAGTTAAATATTGATATGTTGGTAATCCTAATATTTTATTACCAAAATTTTTGTATTCAAACATCTTCTATTGCAAACAAATACCATTTAAATATTTATAATTTCTAGAATATACAGTACACATATACATACATAATAATATATACATATTATATCCCTTTGCAATATTTGCATTTCAATTTCAAATAATATTCAATTATATGTTGGGCTTTGTTCAAATAATCCTCAACAGCATTTCCGATGTTTATCTATTGACACAAAATTTTATTGAATTTTTGAATTTTTTGTGAAAAATTTGCATTTTCAAATACAAAATAATATACGATTTCACTTCCTTTTTTATTCCTCTTATTTCCGGTCATTTGTCCATCCATATACTTTTATACTGGTCCGAATTTAAGTTTTTCTTTTCATTTTGTAATAGGTATGTTTATATTTTTACCGCTATAACATCTACACAATATTGATCATCTGGCTTTGGTATAGATCTCTGATGTCAGCTGGCTTTGGCATCATAAGGAAATTTTCTTCTTAAGTGGTAGCTTATTAAACTTTACTATAACAATTATAGTCGGTTCATGAATAATATCTAGAAAATACCTACTTGGAATAATACAACTTTCAACACAACCGTTGAATCCAATGTTGAGGAGTAGGATAGACATTGATCAATCTTTGGGTCTGAATCTTTAGCTATAAATTATAAATATTGTAAATATTAATTTTTTGTGGGTTTTGAAAGTTTTCAAACTAGCGTAAGAGGAAATGAGTTAAAAAAATACTTCTTGCAAATGTATAATGTGAAGTGTTATTAAAAATAAAATTTCAGGGCTAGCGAAGTATGATCTATGATTTTGCTTTTTTTCAATTTCAATTAAATTTTCGGTGAATCAGCCTCAAGAATGGAATTGTTATTTTAGCAATAAGAATATCGGAGTATATAGAATTTTTATAGACTTTGATATTAACAATTTTGCTATATTCTGACCCATGTTTATTACAGACACTCGACCCGACCACTGGTTAATTATTTTAATGCGTCTCAAATATTCTGACAATCTAAAAATAAAAATTAATTTTTTCAAGGCTCAGTGCCTCTCGGAGCAGAACCCCGCCTCCGTTTACTTATTTAAGTAAAACTTAAATTTACAGGCATTGAAAAAATTTAAATAAAAGTTTAAGCACTTACCGTTACCAGAAACTGAATCCAGCTATCACATAATATATTAGGTATCATATATTATAAATATTACATGAAAAAAAGGAAAAACTATATTTTACTTATGCTGTGTTTGTTGCTTTGTTGCTGCTATTGATTTGTACCTACCTATTTCGAATATAAAAATAAAAATCCTAAGAGGGCGAAAAATAAAGGATTAAAACAAAGAGGATTGTTTTACAATGAGATTTAGATTATTTAATTTCGTGAGGATATGTAACCCCTATATCACCGCAACCACAAATGGGCTTGTGATTATTTCATGAATAAAGTATCTAAACTTAAATGAAATATAATCTTTATAACACTTAACATGAAGCGACCGAATTTTTATGATACTTTATCTTACCGAAAACGGTAAAAAATATTCCGACTTCTTCAACAGCAGGGAATTTTTTCGCAAGAGTTTATTTTTCTATTATTCGAACTCTATATTCACATTGGATATAAGATATATACCACTTCATTTATTTTCATCTTGTTATTTTATGCTTACTACATAAAATAAGTTATTGATAATGCATTTATTTGGTTTGTCTAACATTTTGGATCACATCATTGCGTATATGTTTTGTTATCCTTACTTTTATCTACTTTTAATGCAGACTATTACCGATAACTATTATTTTTACGTCGTTAATAGGACATTAATATTTTTTTATATACTCTATTTTTAATTCTGAATCTAATTAGTAAATACGACACCATTTGCCACTGGTGCGGTGAAAAATCGTTAGTCGACCTAGTTATATATTGTAATATATTTACATATTGTTATGTACTATATGTGTTGTACTATATATTATAGTTGAGTAAAATAATTATCATAATTAATATTGTATTAATAAATTATAACACTTAAAAATTAGTTGTGAGACTTAATGGGATTTTTCTGTTAAGTGGTTTTACCTTCCATTATTACATAATTTTAGCTATTACCAAAGCAAAAGTTAAAGTACACCGTTTCAACCTCAGCGTTGATGCAAATTGTTAATATTTTATGTTTACTAAGAAGAACCATCGTTTTCCAAATTCCGCGATTATTGATTGAATGATTCTATACAACATAAACAACAAAAAATAGTCAACGCTTCTTAATTAGGATCGTACGTGTGTATGCATTTATTTCAATATATCCAATCAATATGCTTATACATATGGTGGTACAATAATGAATGTTTTTTTTTGTTAATTAAAAAAAACAGCTATTATAAAATTAAAATTTTCCAAAACTTTAAAATTTGTTTTAGATTTTTTTACTTAAAAATTATTTTAGGTCAAATTTTGATTATCTGAAAATTCATACGCAAATTAAAATTATAGAAAGAGCATATTCGTGTATGGGTTTTGTTGTATTTAATTGTTATACAGTGATTTGCATTTTTGCAGTGGTGTATTGTTTATTTTTTTGCTAAATCCAATTCATATTTTTTAGATAAATTTTTAAATTGTTTTTAGCTATTTTTTTTTATTTCGATAGAAATTTTTATTTTTTGAAATACTATCTATAGTCATTTTGATGTTTTTTTTCTGTTTTGTATGATTTTTTGTGTGAATTTAATTTATGCTAATTAAAAAATGTATATTCAATATTAGATATAAATATTTTTGTATTTATTCTGCTTTGTAATTAAAAATTTGCGATTAATTTAATTAAAAAAAAAAAATCTAAAATATGTAAAATAGAAACAAAAAAACCCAAATTATTAATATCGTCTAAGGGTTAGCATAATAATTTTTTATTTATTTATTTATTTATTTATTATGCTCCATATATTGTACAATTAATTCTTTTAAAACTATTTACTTAGATACAGATATATAATTATCTTTACTACAGTTGATTTGTATTTTTTTATTTTTATTTAGAAGTTTTCGAGTTTAATACTATAAATTTAAAGGAAAATTGGAGATGAAAAACCTTTTTGAATTTTTGTTTTGTAAAACTTTTAGCATAATAATAGGATTCAGGATTAAGATCTTTTAAAATAGTTTAATTTGAATTAATTATATATTTTTTTGTTGTCAAATTAATTATTTTAATTATTTTTAGAGTAAAACTTATTTTATAACATAATTTTTTAAAATATTGCAACTGCATGGTTAAATATAAATATTGTAGTTTAAATTTAGGTGTATTTTAGTTAAAATTTCTTTCGTGAAAAGTTTACGTTTTTATTTTCGTATGTCGACCGAAATTACGGATCAGGTAAAAAAAAATGCTTTCTTTTGCATCAATTTTGGAATTTTATAATGCAAATATCGAAAAAAATTTGAGACTAGGCAAATAGCCTAATATTTGATAAATGACTTACTAGTATATTTTATATGGACTTCTTAGAGAATTATCTCCTAAATTGTTGAAATAAATAAATAGATAATTTATTAAGTGGCTTACTGCTAGCCAGCTGTAGTAAAATTTTTGTACAGTTTAAAAAAGTATACATTGTTACCGCTGTTTACAAAGTATACATTGTGACCGCAGTTTAAAAAAGTATACATTGTGACCGTTGTGAACGTTTCATACTATTTTTCCAACAGCCTAATTTTGAGTTAGCCAAAGCCAACAACATATAAGAAACATATATGTTAACTATTACTGAAGACACTACTCGTGGAATACAGGCCATTAGTAGGATCTAATGAATTATAGGAATTGTAGGATATACTAAATTATTAACTAAAAGCACCAACAACAATGTGAAATATTTATCTATGTATAGCTATCTTCTCTCATCATAATGCATTAATATTTCTCACCACATTCTACCTACACCTACTTCCATAATACATTAAAAAAATGAATTCTCGCAATTCTCATTCTTAGTGAACTGTTTTTGTCACTATTATCTATTGTTGTTGTTATATTATTTGCTGTACATTTTTATAAGGTTTGCTGGCATTTTTATTCAGACAGCAAAACAAAATTATAGCGTAGAAGATAATATCATCATCATCATCATTGTCCTGCAGCCCCTATAAGGTTTTCTGGCATTTTTATTCAGACCGCAAAACAAAATTATAGCGTAGAAGATAATATCATCATCATCATCATTCTGCTGCAAACCCATCCGTGGGGCATAGGGCGGAAGAAGATAATATAGCTATATATAAATTTGATTCAAAAAGGAAAGCGGCCATCATCCCGCATCATGATAGAAATACTTTTGAGAGTGGTGATGTTAATTTACTAAAAAATTTAATTGTAAATTTGCAAGTCATTATTACTAGAAAGCTATTAATAGGAAATTAGGTTCACAATTTTGGTGTTTGAGAAAAATTATAATTGTAATAAAATAATCATATATAGTACCTATAATATATTGGCCTACGATGGTCTACGATGGTCTACGGTGTATTCTTCCTTGCACCTCATTCTATTTCCTTTATTCGCATTTTTTATCGGATCCTCAATTTTCTGAAGGTTTCTAGTTTCACAAATCTAACAACATTTTTAGTCCTGTATTTTGTAATGACAACATCTACAGACAATCGAATCGACCTCAATTTGTATAACATGAACCTTCATTCTATATTTCATTGAAAATCTAACGATATTTTTCTTGCTTCATATTACGCATCACTTCATACATAGCATTTAAACCATTTTAGGAATCTTTACCAATTTTCTTGATTAATTGAACCAAGATATTTATAAGCGGCATAATTAATTGTTATTTTTTGGAATTTTTTGTACACCGAGTCCTGATTTTTGTAAATATAAAACATTTTTTGTGTCATTCTTTCTTTCTACTTATATGAAGCCGTGTTAATTTGATTCGTTTACCCTTTTTAGCAGTAAATCTCTTTCGAATCAATACAACAATTTTTATTATTATGTTCAAATATATTTTTTTTACAGTTTGTTTGACCAAGAATTTATTTAAATACAACTAACAAACAATTTGCCTTAACAATTTCACTTAATTCCCCTCTTGTTCTTCGGCGGAATTTAGGGGTGGTATTAATGTTTTTATTTCATCTGAAAAAGTGCCTAAACCTACGAGATAAGGAAAGTGCTCCAATAATACGATGATTTCATGTGGTGGATGATGTAACATTATGGTTGTCGATAAGACAAATGGCACGCTTTTGAACTTTGTCAACAAAATTTAGTGCGGTTCATGACACACCGACCTTTATATGTGAATCGTACCCCAGCTTGTGTCGTATGAATGATTTACAGATATTTAGAATCTCCTTGGTAAAAGATATTTAGCATGTCCTTGGTAAAAAAATACATTTTGCAAGCGACTCAAAAACACAAACATATGTCGCGGCATTTTCGGCAATATCAAAGATTAGTATTCCTTATAATTTTGTTTTTTCCTTGCATGTCCAGGATATTCAAGTATTCAGTCCACTGAATACGTACATCCTGAATAATAGAGTGGTGTGAAGTGAAGTAGGTTTGCGCAAGACCATGGAGCTTTGAGTTTTGGATGTGTTAAATTCAACTCTATTACCTTTTCCCCAGTCGAAAATATTGACAAGGTCATGCTTGAGCTTGTTGACCTTGTTGATCATATTACGTTTAGTACCAGAAACTAGTATTGTAGGATATGATTTCCCAAAAAAATCCAAGGATGCTACTAGAGTGCTACCGTCTTGCAAAATTATGGATAGGATTGAAAGATTATTCGAGAACATCATTGATAAATATCAAAAAGAGAGTCGGGGAATCAATTGGAAGAACTACCCTGATATTACTCTTCAGTTGATCCTTAATTAATCAAAAAATGGAATAAATAGATAGGGTTACTTTAAATTTGATCTCCATCTGCAAGTTCTAAGCTTTATAAATTTCTAAAAAATCCTTCAAACTAAAATTTAAAAATTCTCTGAAAAATTAAAATTTTTAACAATATAATTTAATTAATTTGTACAAAAAAAAAATGTAATTCATTTCTTTATCCTTTCATCAATGATTTTCATATTTTCTGCATATTAAATCTATTTAACCCAAATATGTATTCACAAATTTTAAAATGTTGAATAGAATTTTCGCGCCTGAAAACGCGAAAATTTTCATCATACATTTTTACAATATTTCATTGTACATACATGCATACATATTAAGTATGTACAAACGAATGTGAATTGGTATGTGTATATATATATGAATGCACATTATTTATATCTTAATATTCTTGTAGATATGAGAAAAAATCGATTATATCCTTTTTGGGAATTCATTTATGGAAAGAAAAACTCATTGTATGCGGAATAGATATTCGATTAAAAACATTCAAAATTATTTCATTTAAAAAATTCAACATAGGTGCACATACTTCACTTACACCTCACTTCATATCGTTTTTGCTTTACTTCAGTTGCTCTATAACAGTAAACAATTTATTGAAATTTCATTTTCGTTGCTTTTATTATTCTATATAGATACAGATACAATATCCATAAAAACATTAGCAGAAAATCTAATATAATGGTAAAATTTTTGACGTTAACGAAACGAATAATGAACGATTTTCATAAAATTTTTACATATTTTACTAAAATGGTAGGATTACCAACATGCTAAGTTTACATCTAATATAATTTTGGGCAAAAATCATTTGAATTCTGTAAATTTAATATAATACTCTTTCTGCTTAAGTGATCATGCAAAACTGGCAGAGCTGTAAAATCGTCTACTGATACCTACAATATCATTGTACTAATATATTGTGATGAAGTGATTACATCAGCCCGGCTGTAACTTATTTTTATATACCTTGTATCTGTTCCAAATGAAATTATATATTGTGTGTAATCAACAATCTGTAAACAATAATAATTATGCGTACGCGCGTATGCTAGATTTAGACCTGGGAGACATTAAACTATTTTTTGCATTTTTACACATGGATTCTTACAACTGCATCATTGAAGGTAAAAAAATAGCTAGCTTTCTAACGCTTATTCTGATACTAACTATTACTTGATTTGAAAGGGTTGCGTTTATATAGATCATCCCCCATTAAAAAAAAAATAATAATAACATTTTTTCACAATGAAGGCTTACCGTCTAAATTATATAAGTAATTGGACAGTCTTTACTTTCGATATCATTTAAATATTGAACAAAAAGATTGAAGAAGACCTTCATAGTCACTGTAATTATTACAACCACTTATATCAAGATCGTGAGAATTACAATAAATTTTTTCTACCTAACTCAAAATAAATTTGCAAATTTCTGTTTAAAAACAAATTCTGAAAATAATTTTTTTTAACTCCCGTTATAATACAAATTTTAATCTTATCAAGCTACACAATTTCAATCACATCACAACAAAAATGTTAAATTTAATCTATCTAATATATTAATACGCTAAAAATGTCTGTAAAGCTTTTCACCTCGGTGCATTAACAGCAATTAGCAATCACAAAAACCCAAAAATTTAAATATGAAGTTTTTTCAAAATATTACCGCAAAAAATTACCGATTAAGAAGTAAAAAATATTAAAAAACTGTGTTAAATCATTTATAGAAAAATATATTCAAGTTTTAAACCCACATAATATGAAAAATATATTATATTCAATACAAGACGCACTATATATTATATTCAATACAAGACAACACGCTGGGTGGTGCAGTAGGTAGAGCACCTGCCTTTCAACCGAAAGGTCCAGGTTCGATTCCCAACGAAGGCAAAATAATGCTTTCTGAATTTTCGACCTGGTCCAGTACCCTTCATCATTGGGATAAAATAAATGATAAATAGTTGAGAGTTTTGGTTATCACTAAAAATAAAATGGAACTATGCTATTATGAAGGCGAAGTACTCTACAATAGATATAGTTTTCCACATTTAAATTAGTAGATATAACCCAAAAAATTCTATAGAAAAGCTATTGTATGTGATTGTGTATTCCAAGTCTCTGTGTAAAAGCAGTTAGGGTGTTCATCCCATAGACTTGGAATTATATAAAAAAAAAAAAAAAAAAAAAGAACCAAATAAGATATTTCTGAAAAATAGTATAGAAAAAAATACACTAAGTATGTAACAAAAATGTTATGCTGAAATTGGACGATATGCTAAAAAAATATAATTGTTTTGTGGAAAACTTTGCTTTGCTAAATTATAGTTTTTTATAATGCTTGACCGACGAATGTTACGCCAGGAATAGCTTTTGCGTAAATTTTAAATCACCAGACGTATCGTAACCATATTTACATCATAGGTTGGATTGATGCTTCGCTTGGCTTATGTTTATTTTTTGGTCCGGTATTCTAAGTGGTTTGCATAGCTGCCATACAACTCCCAGCCCTTTTCAAGAATATTTCAAGAACCAAAGGTGGTACAGAGCCTAAAATTGATACTCCTGATCACTATTAATTGTTTATTTTATTTTATTTATTATATAAAGAGCAATTTGGTCATACAGAGTATATCATAATAATTATTAATATTTCATAATTCTGGTGGAACTGGTAAAATATTTTTAAGAGCTCATATCCTCGCAGAAGTTAGATCTGAAGAGAAAATTTCATTAGTAGTTGCTTCATCTGGCATCGCTGCTATTGTTGGATGGTGAAAACGTAGTATGTAATATCAAAAAACACTTCAAAATGGCCAAAGTACTGCAAAAATGTCAAATTATTGTCTGGAACGAATGCACTGGGATGAATACACGATATTTACTAGAAGCATTAAACCGAAACCTAAGAGATTTAAATGAAAACGACCGACTTTTTGGTGGTGCTCTAATTTTATTATCTGGTGATTTCAGCAAACATTAATAGTTAGTCCGCGTTCAATGCGTTCAATCAACATATTTAATATGTTTAAAATCATAATTTTTGTGACGAAGCATCAATAAATTATAACTTAATACAAACATGCGTGTTGCACTCCAAAACAATATTGATGGACACAATGATGGATATTATGAAAGGAAAAATTCATTTCAAAGGAAATACACAATTGATAGAATTTCCATCAAATATCTGCAAAATAATTGATTCGAGAAATATATTGATAGAAAGCTTGTGTATCCCAATATAAACGTCAATTATCGTAACAATCAATGGCTCAGCAAACGCACGATTTTGGCTGCTAAAAATGTTGATGTTAATCAGATCAGTTTTAAGATACAGCAGTGCTTCCTGTCATTTTCTGATTTCGTTTTAATCAATTGACCCATCAGTGGTAGAAGAAGATCAAATTGTAAATTTGCCCACTGAGTTCTTGAATTCACTCAATTTACCAGAATTTCCACCACATTATTTTTCTTCGGAATATAAATGCACCAAGAATTTCCAATGGAACGAGATTAGTTATTAAAACAATTGTGAGAAATCTCATTGAAGCTACAATATTGAACGGAAAATTTCAAGGACAAAATGTTTTATTGTCACATATCCCAATAATAACCAATGATGTGCATTTGAAGTTCAAGCGATTATAGTTTCCCATACGGTTGGCATTTTCGATAACCATCAATAAATATCAAGGACAAACAATGAACATATCTGGATTGGATCTAGAAAATCCGGGTTTTTCTAATGGCCAATTATATGTAGCTTGTTTACGAGTTCGAAAACCATGACTTGTTTTTCTTCATGCACATGATACTGTCACCAACAATATTTTTCATGATTCAGAATTAAGATGGGAAAAATAAATATTTTAAATAATATAAAAATAATTATATTATTATTTGATATTCAAGTTTACACGAAATCAGAATCTTTTAGTCAGTCTTTTGGCAAGACGAATTGTGCCGGGTTGGGTAGTAGTATTTTAAATATTTTCTATCATAAGTATTGTAATTTAAGACCTAAAATAAAAAAATTCTGTATTGATGCTAAATCATATGACTTTAGTGGATCAGCCATTACCAAAACATAGTTCAAGGATTTTTACATTAACGACGAATTTCTAGACAGTGATTTGTCTATATAGAAAAGACCGTTATTATGCTTCTAAAATATTGTTGATGAGGTGAAGGCGTATTATCTGAAATTAAAAATGAATTTTCCAACGTAGCATTGAACAAAAAACTTAGTCATCTATTTAATCACCGCCCTATTCCCACGGTTCACCTACTCTGCCATGTACCCAACGGATGGGATTACAGGATAATGATTATGATGATTTGATAACCAATTTATTAAATTGAGCATAGGTAATAGTTTTTTATAGCTAGATATTACCTTCGTTTCCTTCTAACTACGACAATTCTTTGATGTATGCAAAACGAACGACGAAATTCTTATTTAATTTTAGGTGATTTTAATCGTCCTTCGATATCTTTTATTGTTGATTATTCATATAATACTCTTTATTGCCATTTAAATATCAGTATGATATTGACTTTAAACTTATAATTGAATTGATCTTATGAAGTGAATTGATATTGATATGGTAATGACTTACAACAGAGTTATCCCAATGAAAATAACAAGTAGTTATAATTGGCATTCCGAATGCATACTACAAAATAAAATCAACATCTCTGACTTATAATCAGAATTATAATTGTTGCTGGAACTGGCAAGAGTTATTCAATTAGCAAATAGTTACTCTTTACTAAGGTTATATTAATGTTGCAGGTGCATAAATTGTAGAATATTATTGTAGAATAAAATTTTATTTTAATAAGTCATTAACCCATTTTCGGCAGCTGTTCGATTTTTCTAACAGCAATATTACCTATATTTATTATATTACCTATATGTATATTTGCAACCAAAATTTAATACATCAATTAACTTTGGACTCTTGGCTTTCAAATAAGTGTTTTAGATTTAAAATTGACTCAATCGTTCTTAAGATAGTGGGGGTGTGAAAAAACTTAACGATTTTTTGGAAATGAAAACAATTTAAATTTAAATTTTTAATTCAAAAAACCAATGATGAGCTTTTCTTGTCAAAGAGTCATATTTTACATATTTTTATATTTTTGATCGATTTTACTACGCCAGTATGTGTCATATACAAATAAATATAGCTGTTCAAAAATCGAACACTGGCCGCTATTTGACATTTTTTTTTCGACAAATAATTTGATATTTTTTCATACTTTTTATTTATTTTATGATTATTGTTAAATTTTTTCAATCTGGAATAATTTTTTTTAATCGTAGATACTATTTATAAATGTTTAAAATAAGGTTTCTAGCATTTGCAATGTATAACAAAAATGATATGAAATAACTTGTAAGAAAAAATATCATAATTTTGTATAATAAAAATTTAAAATAAAGTCTATAAGATTAACAAGATAATAATTTATTATAGTAATATAAAAGCCAGGTAAGAAAAAATAGTAACTACAAAATATTTCTTGTAATTAAAAACTTGTAACTATTTACCTTAAATAATCAGGTAAATAATTAAACTTAAATAAAAAAAAATGAAAATATTAGAATTTTTGCCGGAAATAGATCAATTTGATGTTTGGTCTGAGAATCTTTCAATAGACGAACAGATGGTGCCTTATTTTGGGCATCACTCCTGTAAGATGTATATTACAAATAAACCAATCCGTTTCGGTTATAAAATATGATGCTTCTGTTCTTCCGATGGATACTTATTCTCATGGATACCATATGCTGGATCAAGTGACAACTATAATAAGCCAATTGGTTTAGATGCCGATGTCGTCATTTGATTACTTTCAACATCCAAATCGACACAAAGTTTATTTTGATAACTTTTCACATCATACTATTTCATGTGCTTGCTTGGTGAAAAATGTTTGCTTTCCACTGGAGGAGTACGAACAAATCGAATAACAAACGCACCATTTGAAACATAATACATGCACAGCGTGGTGAGCATACATATTTGATGCAACAAACAAATTATTATTCTGTCGATAGTCTGATACAGTTTGTTCTACCTTTCTAGGTTGCAGTTTGTTCTACCTTTGACCAAATCGAACCAATGATACAGTTAAATGCTGGAAAAAAGAAAACAAGGATTATGTCAACTATCAGCAACCATTACTTCTACATAACCATAACCACAAGTATGGCATGGGAGATGTCGATTTGCATGATAATGGAGTTGCAAATTATCGCATCAATATCAGAACAACAATCTGTATTGGCCATTGTGGATTGCCGGTTTGAGTTCTTCAATAGTAAATGCTTGGAAGCTACACTGTTTTGTAGCGAAATATAAAAATTAAAAATCTATGCCACAAAAAAGTTTTCGTGTTTTCGTTGCTGAAAAATTATTATTGCGATTTGAATATGAATGTATGGATGTATGGGAATATGGCATCCTTAATCTATAATACTAAAACACCTAAATTTTATGCAATACAAAAAAATGTTTATACATACCTAAATAATAATGTAGAGTAGACCTAAATTTGTAGAAAAATGAAAACAAAAGCGTCATTTAGCGCTTTTGATAAGTTTAAAGTTAGTTAGTTCCGTTATAATAAAATTAGGACAAATTTGATTATCCTGGTGGCCCTTTTTAGTATTTCATATATATACAATGATCATATTATAATACCAGCATGTACATTATTATATTACTGGTATTATTTATTTTATAAAAACCAAAATAACAAAAATAAAATACTCAAGGATATTTGAATTCAGGATCCTGATAAATACCGGTAGTGCTACCTATATTCATATGCATGTTACATTGTTTTTAAATAAATTCTGTTGTCAGATTTTTATTTCCTTTGCACTACCACAGTATCATAGTATGGATGGAATTATGAATTTTATGCGTTATTAAAAAATACAAACACAATTTGCATGTAAATGTTTTTCATAATATAGCTACGTAGGTAAACATATATATATACATATTAATAGCTTAATAGTAACACAATAATACAAGAATGTTATATATTTATATGTGTTGTTTTTGTTATGACTTTTCCATATAGGATTTAAATTCATGTTATAGGTCGATAGGCTTTATAATGCTGCTGCAATGGAGATTTTAATACTTTGAATATCATTTTATGCTTCTCTGGACTTTAAATGATTACACTATTTTGTGGTGGTGTTTTCATTTTCGATTATTCATTTTACTATAATATAATTTAAAATGTAAATTGTATAACAATTTTCGAAATAAATTTTCGTAACAAATGGAGGTTAAAATGTCAAAATTTTGTTTTTGTGTTTTTTTTTCATTTAGATGCGCTACATTGAATCAAAATTTATGTAGGATGAAAAAATTTTGTAAAATTATTTTCAAATTTAATGTTAACATTAGTGATTTTTATTTTTTCATAATAAATGCAAATTTTAATTGTGTTAGTGAACAATAAACATTGTATATTGCGTCTATATGATGGTAGTTGAAAATTTTCAAACAATTTTAATTTTATATTGTTGATCGGTGGCCTCCGCAATAATGATTGGAAGAAAATTAATTTTTAAATAATTTTTATTTCTCTTTCATTGTAGTTTAATTAAAACATTTTAATTATAAAAGTTTCAAAAACTTGAAAATTTTCATAATATCATGAGAAAAATTATTAATAAAAAAATAATTATTTTTTAATATTGTTTAAAATTTTCCATTTTTAAATTAAAATAATTTTTGTGTAAATGACATTTTGATTATTGGTCATATGAGTTATGCAATTATATAGTGATGAAATTATTTTTATAACAAAGGACATTTTTTAAATATATTAAAATATTTAAAATAATAATGTTCAACTACAACTGGTTGAGAGTTGAAACCAGTATTTTTTATTAAAGAATAAACATTTGGTTAGAATCACAAATTTTATATAGCACTCAATAGTTTATGATTTACAGTATATAGTAATGTTGATACCAGCGTATTCTGGAATAGCAGGAAACGAAGCTGCAGATTATCTAGCAAGAAAATCATCGGATACGCCTTTACTTCGCCACTTGGGAATAGCATTGTCATAACAACGGGCGCTATATTCAGCACACCACTGCAGAATATACTGAGTGTGATCACAGAATCTGCTACCCTAACGACTTAGAGCCCGAATTACCCGAATTAATCTAATAAATCTACAGTTTATATAGTACGTAAAAAACAAATCGGAAAAAGGTCTAAAATCTGCGATGACTGGAGACTAATTGGGACTGGGGATAAAAGAAAGTATTATTGACTTTATTTTGAATATTATAAACAAGTTTAAGTATCTAATATGTATTTTCATAATTTGTAATTGATGTAAGTTTTAGGATCGCAAAAGAAAATATATAGGATCTTATTTCAAAAATATTCGATGGTGATTTTTAGAATATAATATTTTGGTGATATTTTATGTTTACATTTCCAGATAAAACATTAAACTGTTTAAAATAAAGGAATGCTTTGCTCATTTAACACTACTTAACTCATCATAATTTAAGTATTAGTTGAAACCACCTAGACAACTACTAGCTTAAATTTGAATAATTTCTAAAATCATAGCATTATATAGATGTCAAACAAAACCATATGTGAGTTATAAAAACCAAACGAAAATTATCACTTGGACCTATAAGTTGTTAATTATTGTCCTATCCTCTTAAATTTTAATTGTATTTTTGAATTGAACACAATTTATTGTAGTTTAATGGTGTTCCTATCGGAATACAATGAATAACATGTGGTTTTCAGTCAATGTACTTTTAATAATTTAATATAAGCAATATTAAAATATAATTTCTTTCTTTTTTACTTTGCTGTAGTCATTAACTAAAGTTATCATCACATCGAATTAATATTAAAAAATAAATTAGTGACAACCTGACAACAAATTATAAAAACAAAATATTAAAAATTTATAAAAATTAATTTGTAATAATTTATTAATAAAAATTAATAAAAAAAGAAATAATAATAACTTACACATAGGTATAGCTACTAAGAGAAATAACACGTTTATCCAATGGTTGCGATAAACATTATTATGGTTACTTTAAGCTTATCATGTTAGATATAGGTGAAACAACTATTTGATATGTTAATGAGGAATATAACTATGGTTGATAGAAACATATTATATTTGTCTTAAAAATATTATAGTTAATCGAAATATATTATATATACACACGTTGTAATAAATTATGGTTGGTACAACTATATTTAAAAAAATATAACCCAACTATAAATTATATTGCTTACAAAAATATTATGGTTGTGGATATTATAATATGGTTAAGAAGCTCATAATCCAGTAGTTGTAACAAGCATATTTTGATTAAAAAAGTCATATAATAGTTGTTTTGCAAATATTTGTAGTAATATTAATCATATTATGATTGAAGAAATCATATCATATAGTTGAAGTAATCATATTATATTTATACTAGTGGCCCCTGTTGGGGAATTATATTTCAAGTTGAAGTCAAATTTAAAGTTTGTAAAAAACAATAATTTACGTACTGACATAGACTTCGCACGATATAGCAGAAACCACTCGTGTTTAATAAAAAGTTTTGTGGTTAGTAAGTTTTATTTAGGACACATAAATACACGTCCCTCATATACTGCTTCGTTTCCGATATATTCCCTATAGTAAGTGGCATTTAGTGGATAAAATTACTAAAAATAAAAAAATTTGTCATTAAAGAGGTATATATATATATATATACCTACATAATACATAATTTTAATAAAAACTATATTATTACTACAAATAACAAAAATTTAGAAACAGTTACTTAAAAAGATCAAAATGAAGAATTCAAGTGATTTGTTTTTTTTTTTTGTTTTTATATTTTTTATTTTAGATGAATTTGTCTTTTTGTTTTTTTTTTGGAATATGTACATAGTGCATAATGTAAATATAATAACTGATTTGTTTGCTTTTGTTTATTATTTTAATAAGTTCTCAAATATGCATAATGTATTTGCTGAATAATAAAATCATATGAGTACAAAATTTTCAACTGTGTGCGCATTTTTGTTTTATATATACATCTTATATATTATATTAGAAGTTCATTAAGGAGTAGGAGAATCGAAATAAAATGAAAAGGTGTCTACTGCGCAGGACCTTAAATACTTGTGAATTATAATTATAGATTATGGTTGAAGTAATCATTATGAATAAAGTAACTACAATATTGGGGTTGAAGTAATCATATTATATTTGGCGTATATAAAATAAAAATTCAATGTAATTTTCAGTCTACTGCTGGTCTTTACGAAGTTAAAACATGTTTATAAATGCAAGCGTAATATAAAAATGTTCAGTTAATGGATATAACTATCTAGATTGGTGTAAGTGTTAGCATACATTTTTGCATGACATTTTATAAACTAACCATTAATCTTTCTCTTGATTTTGATAGACAATGAAGTACCTAATGAGAAACTGGGTAAAATCTTTCCAGTGAAAATATTTCAGCATAAGTTGAAATAATGTATTTGAGAAATACCAAAAAATAATTAATAACCAAAATTAAGACGAAGTAAAGGAAATTATACAGGTCGGTTAAATAATGATTATTTAATAATTTGTTTAAATCAAAAACGTACTTATTATTATGGCAATTTATTACGAAAGTTGAGGCTCTCCTTAGAGTCTCTTGTCAAATGCTATAATGTAAGTACTTTTAGCTTTAAGGATAATTTTAACTAATAAATTAAAATTTTTTTTGTTTTTTATTTCTTACAGTCAAAAATAAAAATTATCAATTCTGATTTAAAGAAAGAAGCAACAATTTAACAAAATATTTATTACAGCTCATTGGAATTCATTCGTTGCAAATATATATTTTAAACAACCATTTTATAATTGACAGAAAAATATAATCCTATAGAAATTAAATATATATTGTGTTGTGTTATTATTTTAAGTATAATATTATGTTTAACTTAATTATATTTATTTTTGTTTCAATTAAAAATAATGTTGCTGCAACCATAATTCAAGTTTTTGAATATAATAATAGTGAGAATAATATTGTTATTAAACCTACTATAAATCGCACCGCACATTCTAGTATATTGTAAGTCAACTTACAATCTACTAGAAAGATACGTTTTTTAGACAAACAATGTTTCTATCCGTTTGCTGTCAAAATTTCAAAGTGATACGACGCCTCCCTCAAAAGTTATTGCGCCAAAAAGACTTACAATATTATCTTAATTTTAATAAAGTTCCGATCATATACATCGTAAGTAGACTTCCAATATACTAGCATATAAAATTTTAGTGATTTTGTGTTGTAAGTCGACTTACAATATACTTGCACGGAAATATTCAAACATTCATTTTTCTAAGTATACATACAATTAGTTATAGTTGTTTTTTTTTATGTAGTTCGTGATTGCAAGTGTATGTTACAATATTTATGTAAGTGTTTCTGATACACAAACGATGTTGTATGTAATACTTATAACATACACGTTTGCAAATTATAGAAAAAATTATAACTGTTTTTAATATAAATTTTAATTTTTTTTTGATAAATTAAAGTGTTTTATTGTTTCAACAACTGCGTTGTTGTCTAGAAGTAAAAGTATTATTCAATTCTAAACTTAAAATAAAATCAAAAATAAAATGAATAGAGGTCGTTTAATGGTCCAAGAGGTTTTAAAAAGAAAATCTGGTATGTATTACAAATATTGTAAGTCTTAAAATTTTTAAATTTTACACATAATATTTAATTAAAAAATAGATACAGCTGCGAAAAGAAAACTTGACTTAGATAAAATTGAACCGATTCTAATATTAAATAAAAACCAGAATGAAAATCTAGAAGAAAATAATAATATTGAAAACCTATTACACGAAAATTATAATGCGAACTTAATTGATATTTCGAAATCATTAGTTTCAGGTGCTCGTAAATTTAGCACAGGTACAACAAATTTACTATAATTTTTATAACCTATAGTGACTATTTATATACTTTTTATGTAGATACAATTAATTCCACAACAAATACCTATGTGATAAAAGAAGTGAATCCTACGTCATGCTTTAATATATCAAGTTCTGGTAAGTAGATATTTTATTTTTTTAAAAATTATTAGCACTCGTATGTAAAGATTGATTGCTAACATAACACTTTATTAACAGAATTAGAAGATTTCGCTGATTCTGAAAGTGAATATTTGCCATCAATATCGTCTAATAGTACCATTGAGACACCTACAGGAAGTCCTTTTACGCCGCAATTGAAAAAAACGATAAAAAATGACAATTATGAGGTAAATACTAGTAACAATATTGTTTTACCTAGTTTGAAAACAAGGAAAAGGAAACGAAATCCAAACAATTGGAAAAAAAATCAAGTTAAATTAGCAAGAGCGCGAGGACTTAGTTATATATCCAATATAACAACCAAAACTGTCTCAGCAAAAAAGATGGGCCCCTCATGTTTTCCTCAATGTAGGCAAAAATGTTTTGACAGAGTTAGTGAATCCGAAAGGCAGCTAAATTTTTCAAAATTTTATAGTTTAAGTAACAATATCTTGAAATGGAAATTTATAATAAATCACGTAGAAAAGAATGAAAAGAAAATAACAAAAGTTGTTTCCGGAGCAAGTCGTAGAACTTGTACATACACCTATTTTTTATCATCCTTCCCTAATAGCAATAAAATTAAAGTATGTGCCAAATTATTTTTAAGTACATTTAATATAAGCTTTCAAATGATTGAAACAGCTTTTTCAAAATTAATGCCGGTAAATGGAGAACTTGGAGACGATAAAAGAGGAAAGTATAAAAGAATACTATCTCAAATAAGTGAAAGAAAAAATGAGTTAGTTAAAGAACATATCAACTGTTTTGCGTTAATTGATTCACATTATTTAAGGGAACAAACCAATCGAAAATATATCGATGGAAATTTAACTGTAGCTAAAATGTATAGAATGTATATTGAATGGATGAGTATAAATTATACAAGTGAAAGTAAGGCATCATTAAGACAGTACAGAGATATTTTTAACTATTGTTTTAACATGGGATTTTATGTACCAAAAAAAGATAAATGTAACGAATGCTCAAAGTATGAAAACATGACAAATGAAGAAAAAGAAAATGTAAATGAAGATCATAAATTACATCTATATTCTAAGACGAAAGCACGAGAACTTAAAAATGCAGACAAAATAAAATCCGTGGAAGATAACAATGTTGCAACAGCCGTATTTGATTTTCAAAAAATATTAAATGTACCTTGCGATGATTCCAGTATTTATTACTATAAACGAAAATTGTGTGTATTCAATTTTACCATTTATGATATGAGTAGCCATAAAGGTTATTGTTTTGTGTGGGACGAGACTACAGCGAAAAGAGGACCCAATGAAGTTGCGAGTTGTCTTCTGCAATACGTTGAAGAACAAAATAAAGAAGGAGTAAAACTAATTAATTTTTATTCGGATAATTGCCCGGGGCAAAATAAGAACAGATGTTTATTCATTTTCTATGCATGGATATGTAAAACCATGAATATTGAAATAAAGCATGTGTTCTTCGAAAAGGGTCACACACAAAACGAAGGCGATTCGGTTCACGCTCTTATAGAAAAAACAAAAAAAAAAAAAACGCTATACATCCCATCACAAATTTATTCATTAATTAGAAATTGCAAAGTAACGGAACCAAAATATGATGTTATTGAAATGACCAATACACAATTTTTAAACTTTTCTAAATTTATAAGTATGGTCAACACAGATAAAGATGACAATAATCTTAAAATAAAATGGAATAATATAAAAATTATTAAAACTGAGAAAACTTGTCCAAACAAACTATTTTTCAAATATACTTTTGAATGCGAGACATATTCGTCAATAACTTTATTTAGTGAGCTTGTTGGTGGTAAAAGAAAACGTAAGACACCATCAGGATTTCCAAATGAAAAACCCTGTGTTTTATTCACAGAAACTTTGAAAATCCCAGCAGCAAAGTACAGTGATTTAATTGAATTAACGGAGTACATGCCAGAGTATTATAGAAGTTTTTATAAAAATCTCCAATCTACTAATCAAAATTGTGAAGATTTAGAAATTGTTGAAGAAAACATATAATATAATTTAGATGATAAAAATTTACTTTTTTTAATATCTGTAAAACTTTTAATTTGTATTTTTTTTTTTAAAAATTGAATGTAACAAAAAAATAATTTTTATTGGATTTAAAATTTTTGTTGGAAATATAAAATAAAAAATAATGCTTTTTGTTTCTAAAACAAACTTACAATTCTCTCTACTTCTAATTTTCTTTCTTTTTAGCCCTGTAAGTACATTTATAATCCCAAAATCTTATATTGAATCCAAGCGTTTCTATTGTAAGTACTACTTACGACATCATACGAAAAAGAGAAATACGTGCTGTGATATTGTAAGATTACTTACAATATTGTTCTTCGAACATATTTTAAAAATTTCTATGATAAGTCGATATACAATAATAAATTTTCAATGATTGTGAAGATTCTCCGTTCTATTATATAATTTTGTTTAATATCACCTAAATTAAAGAGTTAATATTTTAAAAAGCTAATTATACATAATGCTTATTAAACCCTTTACTCTTATTAAAACAAGAGGGAAGTTTCTATATAAAATACAGTCAAGAAAAAAGTAAAAGTAATGTAGAAAACTTTGAAATGCTCTCCTGAAAAATTACATTTTAGACTTACAATATACTAGAATGTGCGGTGCGAAATTATGTTTGGTGTAAACATAAATATTTTTCATTCAACCATATTATGTTTATTTTTAACATAATATATTAGTCAATCATATTTAAAACAATTATTATAGTTAAGAACAAAATATTGGCTTGTAATAACTACAATATTTTTACTCCAAACATAATTATTTTTGTTTCAATTATAAATAATATTGCTGCAAACATAATTATGTTTGTGAATATAATAATATTGTTATGTGGATTATAAATTATTTTTATTGCAACCATATTAGAAACTTTTTAACTTTATATAAAACCCATAGTTACATGATTTGTAACTATATTTTCCAACCATATTATTGTTCTTTAATTTTATAGTTGAGCCAAACATATTTTTTTGCTCAGTAGGGTTATAGTAAATGAAGTCAGATGAAGCATCTTTGTAGGTAATTAAAATTTGCAAAAAATGAATCCCACCACCTAGTGACAATAGGCCCTAATCATAGAATTACTATTACCATAGTAAAACAAACACCCTGTATATTTAAATTTTATTTATAAAATATCTTAAAATGTTTTGACAAATAAGAATAAATTAAAAAGGACATCAACAATAAGTGTTGAGAATATTTTGCCATATTATCAGTGCTTTTATACATAATACTTTGTATATGTATAAATACTGTAGATAATATTTTCTGAAAGAAAATTTTCTACAAAAATTATAAAAACTTATTTTTCTTTTTGTTTTTAAATAATACGAGATAGTAGATATGTTTATCTAATAATATGAGATATTTCATTTTAAAGCTTTTTTATTGCTTAACTGGGAAATTAAAAATGTTAAAAAAGATTGTGATCGGAATCGAAATTAAAATAAAGTATACTATTAGGAGAATAAAAACATATGAACGCTACTATTTATGTCGATGTAACTTTAGTAAAGTCTATAAAAGTACAGATTTAAGACGTCAGAAGGTATAATAATTAAAAAGATATAATTCATAAAAATTTTATAATTTGTAAAGGATATGGGTGAAAAAATTTACGAAACTAAAGAAATTCTTTTAGTTTTTATAATTTTTATACAATATGTATATTATAGTTTATGTAAATTAGAAGTGGTGCCAGTAAAAAATAAAATTATATTTAGATTAGGATAATGAGAACATATGGAAGACAATTAAATAAAATTTAATATGTTTTTTTTGTTTTTAGGTTTTTATTTAATGACCTAAGGATAGAATTTGGACGATTTATCATATATAAAAGACAATGAAGTTATTATATATGTAGTATATGTATGTACATGTGTTAATAGTTGGTTTAGGCTATGTATTATATATATATATATTTATATATATATATATATATATATATTTATATATATATATATATATATATATATTATAGTTTAGCTTAAATAATATAGTCGTACATAGTATTATTTTGAATGTAACATAAATATCATAAAACTATTCGTAAGACCTCATATATTTCTTTATTATCACCACTTATATTTCTGTAAGTAATTCTACCACCATTTTGTTTTTGTTTTTACTTCTAATTGCTTATGCTATATACGTACATTATGTTTAAAGGCAAAATGCCAAATTATAGTTATTTGCTAAAATTAAGTTATAAATTTTTCGTGTTATTTATTTCTATTACCAGACTCATATTCACTTTTCTAGACGTGCATAAATTGTAGCGAATATCTTTTAAATAGAAATAGAATACAATGACAATATTATAAATATAAAACCGTTCTGAAAATACAGTTTTAGAATATTTCCATGAAATCATAAAATATATGACTAAAACAAGTAACTTTGTAATGTGCATATTGGTACTTTTTTTAGTAGTGACACAGCAACAAAGACGAGTATTACCCCTTCACATAATTATTTTTGTAAGTATAGCTATGTACCTATTTACTATTGAAAATAAGCTTATCGAATACCCTGGGATAGGCTGAACTAATAGTAAAGCAAACGTTTGGCTTTTTTTTTTGTTTTGCTTTTCTCATCGACTATACATTCATTTTAGGACAAGTATTTATAAAGTCAAAATAGTGAAAAAAAATTTACTTATTAAATTAGATTATAGGTAGCGCAGTAGGTAGAGCGCTTGCCTTTCAACCGAAAGGTCCCAGGTGCGATTCCCGATGAAGTAAAAAAAAAAAAATACTTTATGGGTTTTTCGATCTGGTCCAGTACCCTTTGTCATTAGGATAAAATAAATGACAAAAAATAATTGAGAGTATATATAATCTGGTAACAAGTTAAACAAAATAAATCTATTCTATTTAGAAGGCTTAGTTCCTGACAATAGTAGTAGTTTTCCACATTTAATGAGTTGATAAGCCAGTAATTTGTTAAATAAATACTCAAATTATTGTAGATATTTTAGTGTAAAATTGCAGTACCGTACTTAATTGAGCACGAAAAGGTGATTCTACCTAAGTTACTGCCCAGAAGATAATAAAACAAAAAAATATCTTCAAATTCGCGAAGATAATGGAAAAATAATGTCTAACAAATATCCCTTGCAGCTCCGGAAATATGCAAGTTGAAGTAATTAATTTAATATTATTTGTATGTTATATAAATTATTGGCAATTATTTTCTTAATAAAGTTTTTCATCGACGCACAACAGTATAATTAATGTACTAAATCAAACTCACTGTTTTTAAGTACTTATGTAGTTGCTCTAAATTGAACAACAATATGCTTTGATGTATAGAATCATGTTCTACAACTTCACCATACAAAATTTTCATGTCAGGGTTTACCCTTACTTTCATGTTAACTTATTATCTAATATTTGGGTATTTGTGCTAATGTAAAAAATGTAAAAAATAAGCTTAGGTTCGAATATCCTAACAAATTGTTTTTATTAATGTAAATGAGTCAAAATTATTGAAATTATTGGAATTTAGGTAATAAAATGCGGACTGTTGAAAACCAGGTCCAATGACAAGTCCCAATTTTTATTCAAATATTTTGAAACGCATACAAATTGCTGGTGTTGTTATGTCTTCTTCTATAATTACTATAATGATCTACTATGAAATATTAAAGCATTTATAGGACTTAAATTTGAAATGGGAATTATAGAGCTATATGGATTTGCATGATTTTACTAAAAATGACAGAAAACAATGCGTGATAATTGTATAAAATATATTATGTCTACTCTTGTAATGATTTTAGAAAAATAACCACCAACCTAAGGTACCCATCCAATCACCTCACATTTGTGACAAATTGATCAAATTTTTAAATAAATAATTTCTAAACACTATCGAAATAAATACACAAATCAAAATACAAAGAAAATCAACATATTGTAAAAACAAAAGGGTAAGACATTCCGTGTATTTGGCAACTTCTGTTAAAACTACATATTAATAAGTATTAAGGTAGATATATATATATATATATATATATATACATATATTTTATTTCTAAATATTTAGTATAATAAAAAATTCTACAACAACTACTTTATAAGTTTTAAAATAATGATAATATCCCTAAATTCTATTATAACAAACCATTAATTTTTAAATCCATTAAATAATATTATTATTGATACTATATTCACGCACATTGAACACACTCATACATATAAGTGTGACATTAAATACATTTATAACGATTTTAAAAAAACTTATATGAAAGTGTAACATAATCGTATCAAATAAATCATCAATTCCTATATAACACTTGACTTTTAATGCATTTTTATACCAAAACATATAAAAAATATCACTTTATTTAGTATAGTAAAAATAAACAAAGAAAATCGTTACTACGCCATTTTTTAAAATATCGTCCTTAATTTTTTTTTTTATGCACAATGTTAAATAAAAATTGAATATCTTCATTTTTCTTCTTTTTTTTTGGTTTTTCTAAACGAAAATAGCTATTACAAAAAAGAATTTTATTAGACACGAATTATTTAAGAAAAAAAAAAAGGGAAATTCCTTTACTTGATTTCTGATTAAATTCAATTCAAAGTATTTCAATTCATCAATTTCTATCCCTTCTAGAGATATTTTTGATATTAACAAAATAATATTCTACTGTTGAATTTTTATTTTGTCTGTCCGTTGATTTGTGTTTAAAACAGCTTTTTTCACATTTCAATATTTAGGAATATGTTTAAAAAAAATTAAAACTTAGAAAACGGTTTCGGGACGACGCGATTTCATCTTCAAGTAAATAAAAGTAAAGCCGGTTTTGTATTTTAATTTTGATGCATTTTGTGAGTAAAATATTTTCCTTACTAATGTGGTAAGTTCAATTAGTTAGCACGAACACAGCAATATTCTTCAAGGCTTAAATTAGGTCTTGTATCTATGCGAATTCTCATAAAATAATGGTTATGCCAAAGATTGATATTAGAATACAAAATTTTATTTAATTCACTTTAATAGCCTTTTGAGAACAACAATTCTGTCGATTTCCTGGCAGGATCTTTCAAATACTATTAACACTTTCAAATAAATTAGAAATGCCTACGTTTTATCGGTTTTTTTTCTGTAGATTTGTGAGAACTTTTATAAACACAATGAGCCCCGTACCTTACTGACTAAACCATTGATAATTTATCGTTAGTTTTATTTTCTTAAAAAGAAAGTTTAATAAGAAAATTCTAATCGTATTAAATCTAGTGGCTTCATTCTTTTAAGCCTTCTGATACCATTTTGATTTTCCAGCAGTTGAGTGGCCTCAACGATAACATAGCCCACCAGATAAGCCAAATACATATCTTTTTATTTCATTGGCAATACAACGAATTTTTAGATCTCTGTGCAAGTCACTGTTGGGAACATAACAATGGGCATTTATCATGTTGCTCAAGACTTTATATTGAAATGTTTGTATACAAAGTATATATGTTTGTTTGGCACATCCCCATATTTGTATGCCGTACAACCATATCGGTTTGATTATCTGATTATATAACAATATCCTGTTATGTTTTCAATTTTGAATTTCGAACTAGGAGCTAGTACATTTCTCTATATTTATTTTCAAGCTCAATTTTTTTCATTTTGACGTGCTCTTTCCACCTAAGTTTGATATCTAATTAATTAGCGTTGTTTTCTTGGGGTATATTCACCCCTATTCAGATTTACCGATGGTTGATTCTATAATTGTTTATTTGGAAAACTTACAAGTACAGATTTTAGCTCTTTGAGTTTAATTTTCCATTTCTTTGTTCAGAGGTATAGCTTGTCGCTTGCTCTTTACAATTTATTTGTAGCTTCGCCAATATGAAATCCCACATGCCATCAATGCAGTATCGTCAGCGAATGTAGCTACAGTATTATATTTTCCATTTGTGAATCATTGGTGTAGAAAAAATACAGTATGAGACTAAGAATACTACCTTGAAGGACACCTGTTTTACACCTGTTTGTTATATCTGTGATAGTAGAATACTCTTCGTCTTGTTTAACTCTAAATAGTCTGTTTTTTAGATATAATGAGAGTATAATATCTACGTATTTTTTGGCTAACATATTATGATTTAGTTTATGTATTAAGGTTCGATGCCATACTTTATCAAAAGCTTGCCCTACATCTAGAATTATATTTTATTGATGATATCAATTTCAATTTCAATTCGTATATTTTTAAAAGATTAGTGTGAGCCCTTACTGTATTGTATTGGTCACAAGTAAGTAGTTGTTGTTTCCGGTACGTACCGGCACACGTAGACCATTATAATTCAATATAATAATATATAGTATTCTGTAAAAATTTGATAAATAAATAAGGTAATTCGGTCAGTCAGTCTTAACTGTTGTTAACGTTAGCATTAGAAGTTAGTTTAATTTTTTTCTGCTCATTTTATTTTTTTTATTAAAAAACCACCTTAACCGCTTTGGTTCTTAAGCTTCACCTCTCCGCAAAAACTCAGTTTCTTTTCATAAAAAATAAATATATTTAAATGTATCCCTTTTTCTAATTTTTTTTTTGTTTTCTGTTTTGTTTTGTATTTCCAATAAAATATTTTTATTTTTTTATTAAAAGTAAAAAAAATTACAAAAATAAAAAGTTTTAAACCCTCAAATATAGAAATTTCGATTCATTACTTTTCTTATATTTACATTATCAAAATTTATCGATGGGCGTAACCGTCTCGTGTCTCGTCTATATCCGTCGTTAAAATAAACACGTATATAAAAATGATTTTTCTATTAAAAGATATTTTTGTGAATAGAAATTGTATATTTCAAATCTCAAAAGTCCTTTGGGTTATATCTGAACAAAAAAAGAAAAAAGGAAAGAAACAAACAAAACCGAAGAATAAAATTTATCGATTGGTTTTCCTGTAGGAAAATATTTAGTCTATATGAAAAATCGAACCGGATGAAATTGTCATGACTATTTTTATCATCGCCACTATACATTTTTACGCAAATAATAAATTATAATCCTTGCATTCAGTTTTGTATTGTAAAATTATTGTTGTGGTTAGCTGATTAAAGTTCATTAATGATGTGAAAGCATGAATAAAATTTTCAAAATGTCTATACTATTTCTATACTAAAACTGAATAGTAGTGTAGTAACCCTTAACTGAAGGTGGAACATTACGGTTGAAAAATGGGTGAGTGTGATATTGATAAATGGTAATTGTTATTAGTTTTAGAAAATTTATCCACTTTTTCGATCCATTTTTCATGAGGTTAATAAAAATTTTCTTAAAAGAAAATTAAGGGGACTTAAAAACTGATGTGTTTTTCCACACATTTGATCTTGGAATGTTAATATAATTTATAGAAAAAAAAAGCAAAATTTGAAAATATATTTTTGTTTTTTTTTTTTTTAAATTAGATTAAAGCGGAAAATCCTTCTATTAAAGCTGTACTAAAGCTCAGATTAAAATCGTAAATTAATTTAAATTAAAGCAATTTTAAAGCAGTATAACTAAATTTTTAAACGAGGCTTAAGGAAATAATATATTTTTTTCCAGCTTTACACGCTTTGTGAGTAAAGGACTAACACAAAACTCTTCCATCTGATTCTGTTCTGCGCTAGGTGTTTAATTTCACTCCATGTTCCATTGTTATTCTCTATTTCTTTATGGACTGAATTGCGCCATGGCTCTCGCGGATTTCCTATTCCTCGTTTACCCTGCGAATACCAATCAAATGTCTGTCCTACTATATAGTTGGTAGGTCTTCTAAGGGTGTGGCTTATTCACCACCATTTTCTCTACTTTATTTGTGTGCTTATGCGATTGTGTGTATATGCGAGAAGGGCAATGTCATCCGCGTATTCTAAGTCTTCTTCTACCAAATCATTTTATTTCTCTGACTGTGGTTGCTGCTTTCTTAATAACCTCATCAAGTACTGTGTTTAACAGCAGGGGGGATGTGGGTAGTCTTGTTAAAATCCTGTTCTTAGTTATCCATAGGGTCTTGCTAGTTACTTTTTCAAGAGAATGTCAGTATGCAGAAATAGTACTAGCAGGAGAAAAGCAAGATGTATATCCAATAAGTTATAATGAATCAACCAAGCACTCTCATTCTTGAGATTTTTTCTAAATTAAAACTTCAATGTGATACTTATGTCAGTTCCGAGATTTTTTATTTATTGCTGTTATAGAAACAAGTTGAATTATCAAAATCAAAAACAAACCCCTTTACGTTGCTTGTCAGCTCATTTTTTTTCTATAGATGCAAATTTTCTATACCTGAAATACTATGTAAGCAAGTTAGAAGTACAAAGGTGTTGTTACCTACCAACATATTTGTAATCAAATAAAAGAAACTATTTTCAGTAATTCATTAACATTCCAACGTCTCCGCCATGTACTTTCTACTTCAATTTTTCAGCAAATCAAGGTAATTAATAGTAAAATATATTATAAATATTACTTGGATAGTAATAATAAAATATATTATTCATATCCAAGCTCAATTTAAACTAATTAAAATACAAAAACAAACCAATTAAATAAAAAATTGGTATGATATGATAAACTGTACGAAAAGTTGTTCGTAGTCAAAAAATTGATTACCGTACATTAACGCATACTTTAAAACACGAAGGAAACTTTTTACCCAAGTTACTGTCAAAAACAATTTCGTATCTTCAACTGGAAGATACTGGCAAAAACAATTTCGTATCTTCAACTGGAGATAAGCCACTCGTGACCGACAAAAATAGAGGATGTTGATGATTCAGCCCCGGTAGTTACATGATCTGTTGACCACCTAAAAGTAAAGTAAGTATACGGTCAAAAACATAAAAAAAAATAAAAATAATATGTACAAAAGAAAAGTGCAACGATTCTAATTCCACAAATTGTGATAGTTTGTTCTGCGTCAAGAAAATGTTGCTAATAAATAATTTTTTTTATATGGACTATATTAAAAAGTTTTCTTTCCGTGGTATCAGATACCACCAGTTATGGTCATTGGTTTCTCCACCTAAACACCGTTCTGATACTTTCACAATATTTTTATCAAACGACTATCTAGAGATTTTGCATATCAATTTTTTTTCGTAACAAGTTAGAGATGTTGTCCAATTTTCATCCATATCATATTTGAAGTTTTATGATTTTACCGCCAATATTATTTATTTATTCTTTTCACTACCTTTAAAGTCCTCCATATATACTTGACAAATTTTTAATGCTTGTGCTTACCGTATTTTCAAAAATACAGCAAAATTGTTTCATTCTGGTGGGTAAGTAGATCATAGTATGTATTTAAGGAGAAACAAAAAAAAAATATACATAATATACATTTTTTGCTGAAGTATTTTGGTTATAAACAGTAATTACAGATTTAGTTTCGACCCATCCAAGAAATGTGTTGATAACTCGAAATGTCAACTTATTACGGGCTACTTATAAATGAACTACCCGTAAGTCCATCAATTGAATGAAAAAATACCCGTGCTGATATCGTAAAATTTACGACTTTGAGAACAAAAAACAACATATTCAGTTTGACACCTTATTTGAAATTTATAAATAGAGTTATCAACTTCTCACATCCAATAAAAATTTGCATTCAGTTGCCAAAATGATTTATCAACATAATGCACAAAAATAATTCATTTTGTTGCCAGTTGTAACTCGAGCTATCAACATATTACACAAAAAAGTACCAAAAATATTGGTTGCTAACTTAATTTATCAACATAATTTGCAAAAACATATTGTCAATATTGGTAATAAGTGTGTTTGGCAACGTTAGACATGGAACTTTTTTTTATTAAAATTGCTTGTCAAAAAAAAGCGCGAAACGATAATCATCTGTTTTGAAATTACATATTATTTGAAAATAGTGTTTTTCGAAAATTTTAATAAAATAAATTATGTAATCGCGAGCACAAAAAATTTTAAAGTTTGCTAGAGCCAATTTAAATCTTAAAAAGCGTAAGTTTTAGTTAAATTTTGTCAACTTTATTCAAAACATATTGTTACATGTTTCAAATTAAAAATTATTCTTTTTCAAACTTATTTCTTTGTATCAACCAGCATTTCAACCCAGCAGCAAGCAACTTATTAACCAAACAGCTGTTGTTTTTGATAAAGATGAAAAGACAATGAGAAAATTCGTAAATGTTCCTCATAAAACACAGCAAAGAGCCACCCTTCGCCAATATAGGGATATTTTCAATACTGAATTTAATATTGGATTTTTTGTTCCTAAATCTGACCAGTGGAATGATTGTACTTCCTTTGAAAATATGAACCATGAAGAAAAAATAAGAAAATGTTGTTAGACACCTTCAACATTTGGACTTTGTTAAACAAAGCCGGAAATTAAAAGTTGAAGATAAGCAACGTGTAAAAAGGAGGCATATTGCTACGTTTGGGATGAATACATCGCGAAAAAAGCAGCATGCAAAGTTTCAAGTTGCCTTGTGAATTTTATTAAAAGAGAGTTAGAAGCTGGGTGCAAAGAATTAAGATTTTGGTCCGACGATTTCACAGGTCAAAATAAAAAGAATATACTATTTGCTGCATATTCATACTTTTCTTACAAATTCAAAGTTTCCATTATACACAGATTTTTAGATAAAGGGCATATCCAAAATGAAGGGGATAGCCCTGAGAAATGAGATTAGTGATTGGTACGCACTAATTAGAAATGCTAAAATTAAGGGAGTACCTTATCAAATTATAGAAATGGTTCAGTTAGATTTTTATAATTTTAACATTTTCCAAGAACATAGTAAGAAAATTAAAGCTATTTACGGTAAAATTAAGGAAGTTAGAGTCGACGCTGCAGATCCATTTATTGCATGAATCAAATATAAGCACGAAAATATTAAAAATTAATCTATATGAAACCGAGTTGAATTTACTTTATAAATCGTCCTTGCTAATTTCTACAAAAAAAGAAGGATTTGATTACTTTATGCAAGGAAAATTACATTCCTAGGTTCCTGATGATGAATCGGAATAATTTATAATTTATGTGATATGAATTTGTGTAATAAAAACTAATTTGATTAACTCTGAATTATTATGACTGAAGTTATTGCTATTTTCTTATAATTTTATTATGAATATGAAGAAATGTTTAGTTCCCATCATATTTAATGTGATGAAATATATTATAATAATATAAACTTATCGTATTTTATTTGTTCCATGAAATTCTGAAAAGGTTATATTTATAGGAAATTAAAAATTGCTAATTTTTATATGAATGCATTTTCCATGTAATAGGTGTTTAACTATACTTAAAACCAAAACAATATCGTAAAAGTTCGTGCAAGAAGTTAATAACTCTCTTTGTCAATCATATTAGCAAAGAAAAATCTAAGCATTATATTGAAAATTCGAGTTATCAAGCAACAATTAAAATGTATTTCATGCAAAAATATATTATTAATATTATTATATTAACCACTATTAATGTATGCTTATGTAAATTTGGCACAAAAATCTAACTTATGCCTAAATTTTATCGAATTTGGTAAAAAAATCATGGTTTTAAATAACTTAAATTTGCAAAAACTTAAATTGCATTTTCTGCAAAACTATGGTTTTCGAGTTATCAACATATTCCTTGGATGGGTCGGTTTGTTTCAAAAATTTGCTAACTTCAATAAAAGTTGATTTATAATATTGAATAAAACATATAAAATTATAGTTTAGAGCACAGTACAATCACCAGCACTACTTTTGCTATTTTTTAAATTGTTCAATAAATCTAATTCAATCCAAATGACTGTAGCGATGTCTATGTGACACCATTTCTACATCGTCCCCTTAAGACTAGTTTGTTCCATACGCCTTTTTTCTTTTTTTAACTTTGACTTAGCAGTTGTTTCTAGGGTTTTAAAATACGCTATTTAATCTGTAATCCGTTTTTTCATATCTGTTTTAGATTCAGAGAAACCTAGTTGTTATTTTGTTCTGTATCCATCTATTTCATCGTTTTTTCATACAAATTGTTCCATATCCGAATTCTTGTTGTTTGGACCAAAAATTCCATACATTCTCCGATAAATTTTTGTAAATGATATTTTGGTACATATCGATAACCAACGAATATGAAACAATTTAAATTTTCTTACATCGTTAATGCTAGATTTGTAATCATCGTAAATTTTCATGTCTGTAACACAATTGGTTTTTGAAATATTCCTGAGACGTTCTAGGAGTTGTACGGCAGCAATCCGAACCTGTCATTTGATAGCTTTGTTAGGTACCATATCCGGTCGGTTTTTTAACCATGAGTAATTGAGCAAAATTTCAGTACCCTATCTTTAAATTTTTTAAACAAAATAATTTTTTTTCTTTTTGCGTTTGGTTTTAATATTAACAAAAAAAAATGCAACCTACCACGTAAACCTATAAACATATAAATTAACATATAAACAGACACTGGCAAGTTAATATAAAAGTATATAAAAAAACCGATCCCTCAGAGATCAATGGTGATGATTTATTCAAATAAAAAATTGGCTCGTAAAGATGATCGAGACATTGACAGGATCAATATAGATCGTAAAACCTGTATTTTATGCTATGGCTTGCAAAAGGTATTTAGTTTACCTAAAGGAAATACTTTTTTATGTGTTTATAAACGAAAGTTAAATCAAAATGTTTACAAATTAATAGGAAGAAATTTAATTCCAAATAAAAAATATATTACCTATCGCTCAATATATGGACCAAGACTTATAGCGGTCGTTCGGGAAATGATAATACAAATGCATTGATCAGAATTTTTTTTTTTTCTTTTTTAGATAGAAGGACATCATCAAAAGAGGCTTCTACTTCTGTTCTAAGTACGGGGGGAAGAACGAAGTGAAGGACAGTTCCGACTTTAACGCACTAAAGACTCACATCCTTTTGTTAAAATTAAAACTAGTCTTTAAGACTAACCATTTTATACAATTTAGGCTCTATTACTAGTTACTACATATATCTTTGATCAAACAAAATCACATTAGGAATTATTGGAAGATAAAAGATTTTATCTTAACACAGTTTGAACGATTTCGTCCGTTTAAGTCTTCTAACAGAGTTTTGACTGTCAGCTAAATGTGAAACTTCGACATTGATATGTTGAGAAAGATGACTTTTATGTCGTACAGCCAGTTTTTTTATTTCATCTTTTTTGAAATGAACCCTGAGACCCCTATGAATATCAGCATTGCGAACAAATCATGGGGCGTTAATAATGTTTCGCAATACTTTGTTTTGGAATGTTTGGTTTTTTTGAATATGTAGTTGTTTAGTACAACCCCATATTTGAATACCATATTTGCTCAGATTTGAATACCATATGGTTTTGATATCTGATTGTAGATCAAAACTTTGTTATACGTCGAAAGCGTAGATGTTCGCTCAATTAGCCAATACAAATGTTGTATTTTAGATACAGTTCTAGTATTTTTTTTTGCTTGACGTGTTTTTTCCATCTAAACTTTGCGTCAAGCGTCATACCAAGATATTTTGCAGAATTTTATATGGTATGATGACATTGCTTAATCTTACTGGAATGTGCGACTCAATTTTTTAGTTGTAAAATTAACATGCGTGGATTTTGTTTCATTTAGTTTAATTCTCTACCTTTTGCACCAAATGGAGATTTTATTATTAGCTTTTGCAATTTATTTGTAGCTTCATTTATATTTTTACGGACTGCTAATAAAGCCGTATCATCTGCCAAAGTAGCTACCGTCGCATTTTTTATCTCTGGAATATCACTAGTAAATAGCCTAGTATACTATCTCGTGGTACTCCTGCGTTAATGTTTGAAGAAATATAATTCCAAATCAAAAAAATATTATCTATTGCTCAATATGGACCGTGACTTATAGCGGTGGTTCGGGAAACGATAATACAAAGGCAGAATAATATTATAATTGTATCAGAATATTATAAGAAGCCATTAAAGACTTTTCTTTTGTTGAAAGAATTATTCTGTGAAGCGATTACGCGATTGACCACTCATAGAAAATATATCAGTACCCTGTTAGCAAAATTTAAAAATTTCTATCGCGTAGTTTTTCATTTGTTCTTACTTTTATCTTTAAACTGGTTTTTCTCAAAATAAAGTAAATGGTGTATGTAACAAACTACTTTTCAGACGACAACATGTTTAATGAAACCTTTAACATAAAAAGAACATTATACCATTTTCGCAATGGGTTTGCCAACGACAACAATATTTATACTGTACAATTATTTCTCTCTGTCACAATTTTAAACTACGTACCTATTATCTTGAATATTTTAATTACATTTTGTTATCTAAAGTTTGGCTAGATGTGACCAACTGTTGTAACCAACTATAACACAAAATAATCTATCCATTTATATCATATTACAAAATCGAACTTTTTGAATTTCTAAATCTATATGCAATTTCTTTATATTAATTTACCTTAAAGTTAAAACGGCATCACGTGCACCTTATATAAAATAAATTAAAGTAATTTTATCTTATATGCGAGAAATAGCAGGATAAGAATACTTTTTCCAACAAAATATTTTCGCCTTTTTTCACCACAAACATACTTTCTTTTCATATTATTATTATCCTTTGTATTTTACCCTATTATCAAATTGTGCACGAATTGGTTATCGGAAAAATAATAATAACGCAACGAAAAAAAAAAAAAAATAACATTGATTTGTTTTGAAGACAAAAAAAAAGCATAACGAAATGAAAATGCATGCGAACATTATTATCGATAAATAAATAAACATCACACCATTATAATTTAAGATACACAACCTTACATCCTCGTATTACTGGTGGTATATGGAATTCTATATGATATTATGTATATGTGCGTATGAAAATGAAAAATAATAGCAAAAAAAAAAACATATTAAAGGGTGTGAGCGCATTATGCGAATGCCGCATTACGTTATTTTTCTATTTTACTTTACTAATAAAAACGAAAGAACAACTAAATGACTACTGAATTGAACTCAAATTCCAAACACATAATAGGAAAAATAAATCAAAACATTTCGACACCGGTTCCCCCTTTTCAATTCTTTACAGTGAATTCACTTTTACTGAATTGCGATGTCAAAGAGAATATTTTTCAACTTTTTCTAACGTTTTGAATATGTAGGGTGGTGTGTAAGGAATGGGATGAAAATTATGTGCTCTGCAATTTACATTCTATTTTGTAAATATTCTAACCTGACGCTTTGTAAATGCATGTTCGTAAAAGAAATTTCTTTAAGAAAATAATATTTTTAAAAAAAGGGTAAGGTGCAAATTACGGCTTTTATTTTATTTTTTTTCTATGTTTTTTTACTTTTATTCTTTTTTTTTGTGTGTTTTGTTTTTGTATTATTAGGAATAAAAACGCATTGTGAATAAAAAATTATATAAAAATGTGTGCGTATGCGTTACTGATATTATAATGCGGCACTGATATTTAATTATCTAAGTATAAGACTTTGATGTATTACTGTTATTCAAGAACTGACATAGAATTGAAATGGGAATGTAATATATTTTACAAACTGTTTTGCCATTAGAAAATAATAATGTAGTTTGATTTAAACCTTTAAGTATGTTCTCGCAGCTAATATTTTAGAATTAATTTCTATAGTGACTACAATTGATCAGAAAATTTTTTAATCAATAGTAAGGTAGATTTATGCGGTAGATTTAGCATTTTAGTAATTATTTAAAAAAACAAGTTTTATTTAAAATGGCGCTTATTTATTTCTGTTATATCCAATGAATCGCATATAAGCAAATAAATATATTAATATTAAAGGGATGTTTTGTTCACTACTAGAATTCATCATTAGGTGTATAGTGTTGAACTACCTAGTTTGAGTTTGAATAGTCTCAAAACTATCGTTATATATAATATAAAAACGAAATTTTTGATGTCTGTCTTTATGTTATTTATAGAGTTGAAAACTACTGAATCGATTTAGATGAAATTTTCAGAGTATATTACTGGAATGTAGGGGAAGGTTATAGGCCTACCCGCTTTTTAAAATTTCGACGGATTCGAGCAGCTGCCATACAACTTTCCGCACCTATCACATTTTAGGAATCAAAGTGTTACAGAGCTGAAAATTTGTACTCAGGTACTGCCTCAAAACTAAAAAAATAGGTCTTTTACCGTTTCTCAAAATTTTGAGTGGTTCGGGCAGCTGCCATACAACTCTCAGCATCTATCACAAATATATTAAGAACCAAAAGTGTTACAGAGCTGAAAATTTGTACTCAGGTACTACCTCAAAAAGAAATAAATACGTTTATTACCGTTTTTCAAAATTTTGAGTGGTTTGGGCAGCTGCCATACAACTCTCAAAACCTATTACAAATATAATAAGCAACCATATATTTTACCGTTTTCCAATAATCTGAGTGGTTCGGGTGCAGCCATACAATTTCCATCACCTATCAGGACTATTTAAAAAATTAAAGTTTTTATGTAACTGGAAATTGTATTTCAGGTACTCTCTCATAATTTAAATAATGCGTACGTTTTCTAAAATTGTTAGTAATTTTAAAAGAAATAAGCAGATTTTGTTTTTTAGGTTTTAAATTTTATTATTTTAAATTAGATATTTCCTGTTATGAGGTCTTTGGGCCAGCAACGCGAACCGGGTACAGCTAGTATATTATTTATGTCAGAGAAACCAATATGTGAGTTATAAAATCCAAATTAAATTCCAACTTTGTAAAATAATCATCATATCATCAAGTTTTACGTATAAACAATAAATAGATGTAGAACTATCACTAACAGAAGATTCTTTGGAATTTATCGATTTGGCTCGATTTTGGCTTATTGATAGAGAATTTCGTTTGATTAGTGTTCCTTAAACTGCAATTGAATCATCAAAAACCCTGAAAAAAATGTATTATCGCCTACGATCAAACAATTTATACGAATATTTCTCCACCCCAATTAGGACCACCTTAATCTAATAATTCAATTAAGAGGACTGATTCGAAAAGAAAAAGTTTTTAAAAATCTATTTCTAAAATTTTTGGCAGAAAATCGAGAGCTTCATTTGGCTCGTTGCAAACATTTTTTGCAATTCTTCACTGGTTCTTCATTTTATGCAGAAATTAATATTCTTTTAAACGTGAATAAATGTGTTACACACGTCGACGTAATCCGGTTTGTTTTAATTATTTTTTAAATGGTATTAGCCTTTCCAAAACTTAATTAAAGACTTAGGGGTTTACTTTGACGAGAAGCTTAAATTTAAATCACTTTTTTGTAACGATATCAATAAATCTAATTCTGCTAGGTTTTGTTAAACGTTGGTCAAAGAAATGTAACGATTCATATGTTCTCAAATATTTGTATTCTAGTCTCGTTAGATCAAATTTGGAGTATGCTAGTCAAGTTTGGTCACCTTTCTATGATGTTCATATCAATAGGATTGAAGTAGTGCAAAATAATTTTTTAAGATTTGATTTGCGTAACCAACTTCCAATGGTCAAATCCATTAGTTTTACCTTCATATTTATATAGATTGAACTTAATTCATTTGCAAACTTTGAAATTAAGACGAGAAGTGGCGGATGTTCTTTGTCCTTAACGAAATTATTAAAGGAAACATTGCTTCTCCACATATTTTGAATAACATCAACCTTAATTCAAATAATCGTCTCGTCTACAAAATACAAACTTCTTTACATCAAGTTTCCATAGGACCAATTATGGCAATTATGAGCCAATTCATAGAATGTTGGTAATAAACATATAAATTATATTGTCTTCACACTTTCGTAACAGACTCAAAAACTTAAATTATATATAAGTAATCTGTAGTAATTAAAATGTGTGTGCAATTTATTTCAATGTATTTTAACTAGTTCTAAGTTAGATATAGTTCACAATGATATTCCGGGTAACTGCATGGCAGATCAACTTGCTAGAGAGGGTACTATATTAGAAATCCTTCCGGAGGGGAGCAATCTGGGTGCACCAGACTGCAACATCACCAAGCAAATCTGGCCTATGTTGAACCTGAAGCGATCCCTTAACCTACAAACTATGAAAAGGTGTGACATTAGCATTATGGTCATTAACATACCTACCTTCTATGACAACAATTGCATCGTTTAATAATGTTACATTACAAGAATGTCTCTCTACTGCACAACCTACGCAAAGTAGTAGTCAAACTATTTTCCATAGTGATAACAGTACTATTGTTGGAGTAGGTAATAATAATATAGCAACAGCAGTATAAAAATAACCACCCTAAGTGAAATGATGTCTAAAAAGTTGAAAGGCAAAATTTTTATTGAGTTATATTATTAATCTAACACTGTAATTCTGTAATAATGCAGTAAATCAAAATTTGTAACGGAAAATATGAGTGTGCAATATACAGTATTCTTTTGATGCATGAGTAATATTAACACATGGACAAAATAACGGTATAATAAAATCAATATTGATAACAATTTTCGTTTGTTAAAAAAAAGGTGACATAAAAATTAATGGATGAAATTGAAAACGAAATGAGAATTAAAAAGGGTGAAGTTTTTCTTTCCTCTTGTTTGATAAAATAAAATTATCTTAGGTGAAAATTCATTTTATTCGCAATAAATTATTAATAGGTTTTTATTTTACTTGATTTTTAAATGCAATTTTTACATTTTTAATAGAGTCAATTGGGAGTTAACCGAATAAATACTTTACAGCACAATCATGTAGATTTATTTATACATTCAGGTTTATATTGAAACGGTAAGTGGGGTAACAGTGGTTAAAATGGTAACACAAGCATTTTTTGTAAAATGTTAGAACTGACTGGATTTTGAAGAAAGATCAATGGCTGAAAAATTGTATATCTTAGAGAAGTTTATGATTCTTGTCTCTTACTTCTTATGATTCTTATCTCTTACTTCTTAACTTTTACAACTTGAAACATAACAGATTTCAAAAATGTCGAAACTGTATACTACCGCAGCATGTGGAAGTTATGAAGGCTCACTAAATCGATGTCAGTTATATTATAAATATAGTTATTTTAAGCATTTTAAGTATACTATAAACCCCTATTTATTAATTATAATTCAAGTTAAAGCCAAATTTAACGTTTTTAACAGAACAGGGATTTATATATACTGATCTTTTTCACTATCAATAAATAGGTATAATAAAACAAAAACAATAATAATTTTGTTTACAACTTAATGCGACGCACATTATATTGTCCATACCTACCTAAGTACCTACCTACATTTAATGATGAAAAAATAGGATGGTGTACTGGTGTAGGTGTGCTTGTGGTGTGGTTATTTATCTTATCTCATTTTTGGTGAATAGATTGAATAATTTTGAGGTGAAATGTTGACTAACTCTATTATAATGTATGATGATGATAGCTGAACTCTTTTTGACCTATACTAACACTAATCATTGCTGTTCCTGTGTGGCATATAGATGGAGACAACTTACCAATATTAATGTATCAAATAATATCAATTAGAATATTAAATTTACGATCAAGTTGATTGACCCAAAAAAAATGTCCTTTTATTATCATATCTGGATTCATCGTTATTCACCACATGATTTTATCACTTTACAATTACCAAAAGAAAATTTATAATTCTAACACTGTGTCTTATTTTTATTCGGTTATTTTCAAATACAATATTATAATGTATAAGAATGAACACACACTAATCAATAATATTTTTATATTTTAGTTTTAACATCAGCTAAAATAATTATACGCAATTTGATTTCAGGATCGCGTACTAAATTAAAAACAACCTTATATACACCAGGTTGTAAATGATTTGGCAAACCAGAGTCAGCATTAATTACACAATTTTCAAAATGAAAAAAAGTTCCTTTCGCAAAATGTTCCTTTTTGAAATCACCTTCAAAATTTGGTAGATTTGAACAGTCTTTCATTGAATCCATAACAAATTTTTTATATTCATTATTCATAAAATCGAAAAGTTTCTGTTTCGGTATTGAAAATGGTAAACTTTTGAACTGATTGTCATTGCGAGCGCTTCTTAGCAATTCAATATGATTCTGTAAAGATAATAAATAAAAATATTTTTTATCAAATTTAATTAAATAATTTATAAAATTGTAAAAAAAAAATATCAGCGTGAAATTCATAGTTTGTAGAGAAAAATATTATTATAAAAAAGGTAGGTTGAACTTTCGAACCGAACAATGAACGAAAATGAGCGAAACTTCTTCTATGTTGGAAAAAAACTTTTAAAAGATACAAACGAAATAATGAGAGGGGTAATGCTTTCAAATAATACATAATAAGTTTGTTCAGTAGATTTAGAACAGAATTGAACAGAACTGGTTCGGACAATGATAAGTGTCAAACCCTGCAGGATTACTTAGAACAGAAAAATCTATAAACACTTTTTTATTCTCTTTTGAACTTTTTTATTCCAATTTTTGTTTTACCTTATTACTTTCAAAATGTCTGTGTTCAACTGTCAAAAGTTAAAGAAAAAACAATTTGTCAAAAGTTGTTCTAAAAAAAATCAGAACAAAAGAAGAACTGTTGCATAGAACTGTTTTGGACAATTTAGTGAACACCGATCAGAACAGTTTTGGACAAAAAAATTCAATTATCGGAAACTACAGAACACAAAAAAGTGTTATTTTTTCTCCAGATCGTTTTAAATCGTTCTAGAACAGTTTACTAAGCAAACCCCTATTAACAAAATGCAAAAAAAATGAGAATTAGATAATGCGATACAACAATAAAGCTTATACTCTGTTATGGATAATAAAGCTGGATTCTCACAAAAACAGTGAACAAATAATCCAAGCCTTTAAAGAATGACTTCAAGAAGTATTCTCGGAACTATGCAAAAAATGATTGATAGAATTTTCCTCACAACAATAAAGATGTATAATTTATATACGAACCGAACAAAGCCTTGATGATAGTAAAATCGATAACATTATACTAGGTTGACCATTTGTAAAAATTTAACCAACAAAAAATATCCTAATAGTACTTACTCGAAGGAAAAGAGTTAAAATTGTACCACCGGTTGAAAAATTACAAAAATGCTTGGAGGCGTTATTTGACGACTAAAATTTGATTTCATTGACTACAAAGATTCATCGACTACAAAGATTCATGGCTTGGAGGTCTTCATTGACTACTAAGATTTGCCAATTGAAGAACGCGGCATATTATTAAAAAAATTAAACTTTTTGTATAATGTAGCTGTATTAGTTCTACTTTATATTTTATAAAGTTCCTACTTCTCTTCACGGAAATGATTAGATGTAAATAACCGTTATCACTGAATATTAATCCTACCAATTTTCTCAATCAGAATTAATCTAAAGTAAACGTAGAGTGCACTTTGTATTCCTGCGAAAATAAAACGTTTCACACAAAATATTGTTGAACCTAAAAAAATTGTTTAAGTCCAGAGCTCAAATGTTTTGCAGCAAGTCTTTTTGTACCTTATTTCAATTATGTATTCCACTATTCCTTTTTCCAACCCTATTCCAACTATAATGGCCCTAACTGCAAACTTTCTTTAACTAGCTTTTTAATAATATATTTTTAATTACCCAAGTTTCTTCATCCATTAAATCTGTGTTAATAGTGACATTTCCAGAAATTCCATAAACACCTCTTGAAATTCTTGTATGCTTAACATATGCATCCATAAATTTTGGTAAATCATTTTCTATCTCAGCTGACATTATATTGTAATCCCAATCCTAAAACAATTTTTTTAACTTATATATTTATTTTTTAATTTTTTTAATTATAACAAACTTTTTGGTTAGCGAGCCCATAAATTATAGAAATTTTTATTAAAAATACAACTATAACTGGAAATATTTTAAATTCATATTTTACAGCCATATTTGATAATACTATATCTACTTTTATTTAAAATTATTTGTTCGACAGTTGATAAAATATTAAATGCAAAATTTGTTAATCAAAAGAATTTATAATAAAATATTTTTAACAATGATCTAAATAGGAAAAAGTTTTTGTTTTTTATCTTGCTTCAATCTAAAATAACATATTTGATAATTATTTTAATTTATTTTGCATTTAACATTACATTACATTAATATTACATGTTCCTTACATGTTTTTGATTATTTTTAAATGAGTAATTTAGATTAACAGGGAAGTCTGTGGCAATTTTTTCTAAACTTCTACCATAATGTTATAAAAATAGAATTGACTACATATTTGCTAAAAATGTAAATGGAAATGGGAGATTTGAGATAATGACAATTTTTTGGCTTTTACTTTTAAACTATGCATCCTTTTAAGCCAAGCAACATGTCTGAAAATTGTATAACCAAGCTTAATTTTTAATAACGCTCTCTGAATATTAACCCTCTTAAGCCATGTGAATATTAATGCTCTTAAGCCCTGTGAATAATAAAGCCCCTATGAACATAAATAGATGACATTTAATGTGATACATTTTTGTATTGTTAAAGAAATATACAAAGCTTACAGTGATTAATAAATCCACCTCTGCCATTGTTGAACAGAATTTAACATAACACTTAAAAAATAAAGATAAGCTTTATTGATGGTGTGCCAATACAAATTATAAATTTGATGTGATTTTAATTGTCAAATCACGAAAGTAAATTTTGAATAGATAATAATGTAATAGATTTTTTTTTTAAACCTGACAATAGAGATAATTACAGCTATAATAGTTAATACTATATTAATGAGCTTTTGTATGTGTACAATACAATAAATTAAACATTTATTAATTATTAGAACAAAAATAGTTGAATGAATGAAATATCTTTACTTAGTTGTCAATTTAAAATTTTTTGTTATTTCCTTTCGGATGACGTATTTTTTTGTTTATTTAACTTTAATGCTCAAACTGGCTTACTAACAACAACACAGTAAATTTTCTTTTGGAAAGGCATTATGAACTCAATTCAATATACAAAAATATTTTTGGGTTTTCACAGTAAGTTTCTTATTCACCAAAGGCTATTATTTACTAGAGTGAACAAATTTAGCCATTAAGCTATCTGTTATTTATGATGTTAAATTGTTTGATTCGTTTAGGTGTTCAGTAAATTATGTTGGTAAATTCAGTAAAAAGGAAAGCCAAAGACATTTTCAAGTAACATTAACTCGAAACAGTTTAATTATTTTAATTATTCTGAATACATTCTGATTGTTGGATTTCAACCAAGTTGCCACCATACCATGGAGCAAGCATTCACTATGTTTCACCAAATTAAATATCGAAAATTTTATTTACTTTGAATATGTATTAGCTGTTTATTAAAGCTACTCCCCCTTTTTATTATCACCCATATTCTCTTAGACCCATCGTTGACGAGAAGAAAAAATTGATCTCGTCTTGTCTCGCTGAATATGCATTTCTGTTAGACACTGTAAACGGTTGAGTAGAACATTTTATTTGTTGGTAGTACTGATCATTTTTTACTGTCAAAAAAAATTATTGGTATACATATAAACAAAATATGGTTTATAAAATTTTTTAAAAGTAAAATATAAAATATGAATATAAATATAAATATATGTATGAAAAATAATATAAATATGTTTATGAAAAATAAAAATAAATATATTTATGTTTTAACTATTTTTTTTGTACATAAACAGTAGTAAAACAGTAATAGTAAAGATGATTTTTTTTTTCAAAGCAAAAGCACAATTTTATTAATATAGCAAAAAAAATAATGAAAAATTGTTTACTAATCTTTACTTAACTATTTTATCTATTCAATTTATTTATTTAATTCAGTTTTTGATAAAAAAAACTTAAAACACTTTGGCGAGATACTCTACCTTTTACAATTTTTGATGAAATAAAAATGTCTATCGCGTCTCGTCAAAGGTGTAACAGAAATTACTCACGAGACTGTTTTGACATTTGCCGTCGCGGCAATTTGCTATTGCGCCTGTGGTGTCTAACAGAATACAAAACTATCTTTTCAGAGATATTTTAACGCGATTTCGCGAGATGAGTCTAACAGAATATGGGCTTATATTGGTATTCTGTATCATTTATAACTTATATTGGTATCCAGATTTGCTTTAAATTTTCTTGCAGTAAATTCAAATAGATTTTATTTTAAATTGATAATTACAATTTGGTATTTAGAAATCTATAAATATCTCTATATATTTAACTTCAACCTCTTAGATTTTTTTAAATAAATTCTCTTGGAATTTCAATTTGTTGTTTCAATATCATGCTTTTATATTTTGCATTATTTTCATTACAAGATACTGCCTATTGTAATATAATTTGACCTTTAATTTTACTTGGCAAATCGTTCAATTTTTACCCTACTAATGGATGTGATAAACTTATTGGTACATTAAATTCTTTTCCACCTCAGTTTTCATATTTTTGGTAAGTAATACTAATTTATGTATTTATTTGTACTAGCTCAAACATATTATACTAACACTAGGGGCCGCTGTTGAGTAATTATAATTCAAGTTAAATTTAAAGTTTTTAAAAAAACAGTAATTTACGTACTGACATAAACTAATAACGATATAGCAGAGACACCATCTCGTGTTTAATAAAAAGTTTTGTGGTTAGAAAGTATTATTTTGAATACATAATATTGAGTTAGTAAGTATTATTTTGAATACATAATTGAATACATGCACCTCTCTCATATACTCATTCGTTTTCGATATATTCCCTATAGACAGTGGCATTTAATGTATAAAATTACTAAAAATAAAATATTTTTGTTATTAAAGAGGCATTATACATATTTTTAACCACAACTATATGATTACTACAAATGCCCAAAATATAGAAAATAATAATTTGAGACAGTTATAAAAAAAATTAATGGAATGAATTAAAATAATAAGATGTTGAATGACACAAAATGAATATATTTTATTTAAAAGTTTGAATATTATAAAACCAAATAGAAACTTTTTCAACCCGTATGTGCATTTCTGTTGTATATACAACTTATGTATATATTAAGAGTTCATTAAAGAGAAGCGAAATAAAATGAAAAGGTGTCTACTGCGCAGGTCCTTAAATGCTTGTCAATTATAATTATAGATAATTTAGCACAAACAATAATTAGTATTATACATTATACTCCATACTATATTGTACTCAGGTACGTACTGTGTAATCATTTATAAAAAAATTCAAATAAAAGTCCTAATTTTAACTTTGAAGAGCAATAAACAATTTTTCCAAAGTTAAACAAAAAAAAAAATTATGATAACATCAGTATTGTTTAACGTACAGCTTTAGTACAGTGTCAAACTAATTAAATTCTGACCTTTGTTTAGTTTCTTGGTATATATACAAGCTTTTGCTAAATAAATACACTAAGAATACAATATTTTGTACAATTATGAGAAAGGCTAACAATATTACAGTACATACTACCTCTTTATTAGAATAAAAAAAAAAACTTATTACATTTTAATACTCTTGAAAAGCGTCGTATAGTTGCTGACATTGTATCCCTAATTGAATTAAGTAAAGATAATATATCGTCTCCTCAACTGTTTGCTAAACTTAATTTTTTTCGCATTTTAGACTAAGATCTTCTAATTATGCTAATATGCTAATATGTTTAGTTTCATCGAACTAATTATGTTAAATATGAACCAATTAAGTTTTCCGTAACTAAACAATCAAAAATAACCTGTATTTGTAGGACTGAAACTTGAAATAAATCTTTGATCTGTCTTCTAAATTGAAATTATTTTAATTTTTAATGTAAATGATAAAATATAAGATTTTTTATTTTTGTAATATAAATTTCAAATTTTTGTGAAATTTATTGTAAATTTTTTTTCATTATTATTTTTGGAATGTTTAATTGTAGGTTTTAATTTAATTAAAAATAAATCATTGTAAATTGCTTGAATTAAGCTCTTTAATAAATAAATAAATATTATATAATATATAATAACATACATCAGTAAAAGTGTAAGTACATACGTATGTTATACATTTAAAAGTATAAATTGTTAGAAAAAATTTCGAATTTCTCAAATTTTAAATTTTGACTTAACTAATTATCGCTTTTGACCACAATCATTAAAAAAATAATAAAAATACGATATTTAACAAAATAAAATGTTTAAAAACTTTAAAAAAAAGAAAAAATAATAATTTTCAAATTGGGATCTATACATAATTATAAAGCCAAAGAAAAACACATTATTCCAAATCCTCTTGAAATTAATTATTTTTACCATGACAATTTTCAAAATGTTATTTATGTACATTTTACGATACACAATATTATAAAAAAAAATACATGTTTTCATTTCCTTATTAATTAATTTTAAATTTAATTTATACAATAATGACAATTCGCCTACCACACATTGGTTCGTTCATTTTTCAAATAGTAATTTCCATTTTAATTTTTAAATTCAAGACCACTTATATTCATTTAAAAAAAATTGTTCATGCTTTCTCTATGAGTATCCATTAAATTTTGAATTTAACTTTTATTTTTCTATTTTTTTTTTTTTTCTTTTTCAATTTCATTTCGTTTTTTTTGTATATAATCAGAAAGAACCGAAGATGAAAATTAAAAACATTTTATTGTTGTATATGTAATGTATATTTTTAAAATTGGCAAACAATAGCGCCGTTGTCAATGTTCTAAAACTTGCAACCTACAACAATCTACAAAACAACATTATAGTACATAACATATAAGATAACATTATACTGATATCGTTTTTATTCAGAAAAGGAGATGACTTAATTAGTATCACAGCAATGATATATAGTTTTCCTGTTCAATACATTATTGAATGTTCATATTTTTAGCGTAGAAAAATGGACTTGGGTAAAAACAAAGCTAAGAAATAAAAAAAATATTTGAAATATGTTTAATCTGTCAAATAAAAAAAATTGTAGAGACATTAGTATACAATGTGTTTTTTTTTTTTATATACATATCCAATAACAAAATCTCCATTTGGTGCAAAAGGTGGAGAATTAGATTGAATTGAATCTATGCACGTTAGCCTTACAAATAAAAAAATTGAGTCGCACATTTCAGTAAGAATAAACAATGTCCTCGTATCATATCAAAATTCTACAAAATATATTGGTATAATGCTTAGATGGAAAAGACACGTCAAGAAAAAAAACTAGAACTGGACCTGAAATACAAACAGTTGAATTGCTAATTGGGTGAAAATCTACGCTTTCGACGTATAACAAAATTTTTATCTACAATCAGATATTAAAGCCAGAATGGGCATACGGTATTCAAATGTGGGATTGTGCTAAACAACTACATATTCAAACTATCCAAACGTTCCAAAATAAAGTATCGCAAAATATTGTTAAAGACTCATCCCTGGTTTGTTCGCAATGCTGATATTCATAGAGATCTCAGGATCCCTTTCATAAAAGACGAAATAAAAAACATTGGCTGCGCCATAAAAGTCGACTTTTTCTATATGTCAATGTCGAAGTTTCACGTTTAGCTGACAATCAAACCTTTGGTATGACGACATTAACGAATGAAACCGTTTGAACTATATAAGGTTAAAATCTTTTATCTCTCAAGAGGTTTCTAATGGGATCTTGTTTGATCAAAGATATTTGAAGTAATAAAGACAAAATTGTTTTGTTAGTTAGTCTTCAAGACTAGTTTTAATTTTAACAAAAGTATAGGAGTTTTTAGTGCGTCGTAAAGTCGGCACATTTTTTCACCTCGTTCTTCTCCAGCACATTGGCAAACAAAATATATCCAAACTTTTGTGTATATATCTTTAATATCGGTTGGTATGTCTGGCTATAGTAAGGCAAATGGGAGATAAAGAAAAAGTAAGACGATAGGACATGAGGATAACTATAAATTTAGATTGTAATATTCGTCATTAATTTATGCAGGTCATACGTAAAAAGATATTCATGTTTGGGGATTATATATGCTTATATTTAGCGACAAATTCCTCTAATGTTATGGCTATCAACGAATTTTCCCAACATGTCTTTTTCAATTTAAGATTTTCGAAGGTGTAGAGAATGATTATATGCTGCCGTTCACTGATTAAATGCTGCCTATATTTATTCCTATATTTAAAAAGAAAACAAAATTAGAAACAAAAATGATAAAAATGACTAAATAATAAAAAGGTTAACTTCGATGCATTATAAAACAAATCAAAGCAAAGAGAGAAGGTGTATTGACAAAAGCATTCATAACTTCTGAAGTACTGCTCGGCGTATAGCCTTTCGAGAATGTTTTGTATAGAAAACTAAATTATCTTTAATTATATTACATAATTATTTACATATTTATAACATACATTAAAAAGAAGAACAACAATCAAATGGTTTAACCGATGCTTATATTAAAAAAAATAAAATTAAAAACAAAAATATATTAAAATCGTGTACTATTTTAACTCGTATGAAAGTTTTATAGAATTTAAAGAAGGTCACAGGATGAATTCAAGCATCCAAACATTTAAAAGCTTTATTCTGCAATATCGAAAAATAATGTGCTAAAACTGCTTAAATATGCTTAAATGTGCTTAAATATGCTTAAAAATTTCAACTGATGTATTTTATCTTCTTTGAATGAAAATTATTATCAAAATGTTTGATAGCAAAATCAGATTTGCACTTACTAAAGAGAATTGAATTTGAATAGTTACAAAAATTATAAAACAAGATATAGCATAAGTAAGACTGTCGGTTAGTATCTCTATCGAAAATAATAATTTCAATGAAATACTAAACATTAACTAGGTAAACTCATAAGTTTTTAAAATGTAATGTGAGTTTTAGAAGTGAAAAGTTGGAATTCGTTTAAACAAAATGATTAAGGGAAAATGTCGAAAATTCACTGTATCTAATGCCACAAACATATACTGTAAGCTGCAATGTATCTCATACTACGAACCATACTATCCATATGACAGTAATATAACCTAAAATGGTTAAATTTGAAAAATTGTTTTGTGCTGAATAAATAAACAGAAGAATAACAGAAAAAAATGAAATATTTCCTCAAATTTTTGTAAACCATTTTGTCTTAAATTACCGTTATTCATATTATGTAGTTTTATTCATTGTACCTTATTTGAGATATTTTTTTAACAAAAAAGGAATACTCTGACAATTTTTCAAATTTAAAAGATGATTGAGTTTATCGAATCGAAATTAAGAATGCTGTATATTAAGTTAAAAACCCTTGTCCGAATTAGCCGGTGATTATTCAAAGGTTTAATTAAAAAATATAGCAAGTTCGTTGTGTTTTTGTGTGTTTACGTCTCATACAAATCTCATTTTATGTTTACATATTTGGAAGTTATTGTAAATAAATTGGAATACTCTTCGATATAATCTGATTTTATTGTATTTATGGTGGACTAATTGTGTCCAGATCAACAGACCAACACCAAAATTGTAAATTGTATTGTAACACAAGTAGAAAGTTTTTTTTTTCTACAAGCTATTAAAATATTTTCAAAACAAAAAATATATAAATTATTTTTTCAAACTGAAAAGACTTCCTTCATGTTTCTTTAATATACGAGTGTATTGAAAATTGAATGGTAATACAAAAGGCAGATGAGATAATGGCAAAAACTTATTCTGCAGATTTTTCAAATGTTATTTTATCTGAATGCTTTCTAAAGATGGCAAATATGGGCAGACCACTCTAGAATACCTACGTTTAAAAGACTTATTAGGTAAAATAATTTCAAATTTTTAGAACAGCATAAAGAGAACGAATTTATTTAAAAATTTTAAACTTTTTATGTTAGTGTTGATGTGGTTGTTGTTTTGTATTAAATTTGATAAATGAAAAGTACGTGAATGAGAAAATAAATGTAGAACTAGAAAACTAAACACCTTTATTATTATTATTATTTTTTTTTTGATAATACATTGGTTGTTGGTTACTTGTCCTATTCGAAAAGGCATGACTAAGGCTTGGCAAGAGGTATATAAATGCAATTTGATAGTTTTTATTTCGACAATTTCATGGAATTAACTTCTATTAATCCCCACTGTTTTATATGGACACAAAGGTATAAATTAGTTGCTTTCTTTTCGCTAACAAACTCATACTAATACATATAGTATTAAAAAAAATGTATTAGCTACTAGTGATCCAAATAGTTTTATATTCAGATCGCCATTTGGCTGACTCCAAAAATATATTTTGTTTAATGTATTCAATTTCAATAACTGCTACCACTCAGAATTTGATCAGAAAACTATTTTATTCTGATTGCATAATAGCGTGAAGATCAAAGGATTAAGTTATGAATTTGCAAGATTATCGTTAGGGAAACCTAGTTTTGTATAATAGGAATTATAGTTGTTTGCTATAAAAAAGTGTTGTTTCTGATTTTAAATTCCCAATAATCTTTTTCAATTTTACCACATTTTGTATAAAATTGTTTGCAGGTTTATTAAATTTTATATCTTAATGATTCTTTTTAGTAAAGGATTGACGTACTAGTAGTATAGTCAAAAATCGATTCATTTAATATAGCATTTAAATAATTTATTATAACAATTTCAACTTGTTTAGCTTAATTTGTTTAATTTAATCAGTTTGTTAATTCAAGCCTATATAAGGATCGATTATAGTTGCATAACGACAGCATTATGTATTCTATTTATATTTTATTCGAAATAACTATGCTATTATTTATTATCTTACAACTTCTTTATAATCTCTCTCATACTTTTCTTCCTAATTTAATTTTATCCTGTACTATATATTCGAACCATGCATACATGCGTACAATTACGTACCGTTAGTACAAAAAAAAATGTGTCTTATTGGCAAAGTGTAATCAAAAAATCTTAATTTTCTTCATCTTATCTCTTCAGGCAAAAATATTTTATGATCTTATAGGTCAATAGATCTAAGTTTGACATTTATTAAGAAAATGTACTAAGTTTTGTAGCTGTTTTGTCATTTTTAAATCCACAGAATTGTGCCAATCAAAATTTTTGAATTCGCAAATTCCAGTTCCCTTAAAAAAGTTTTAATCCGTATATTTTTTGCGACTTAAAAATTTTTAATTCGTAGAATCGGAAAAAATTGTATTATGAGCATAAAATTTTAATTTTCAATTGAACCAAACATTGCACCAAACTGAGTATGAAACTTGAGACACTGAAATATCATTACCAAAAAGTAAATTTTCAACTAAAATCATTACACACATAGATAAGATAAGAATAATCTTTCGTTTAGAATTCCCTGACATGAGTTCAACACATCAACCTAATCCCAGATGTTCAAACTTCCACATTATAAATTATAGCTAATTTGAAAAAAAAAATATTTTTATATAAAACTCATATGTTTTGTTTGTTACGAAACTCCAATCATTCCCCTCATTCCAAAAATAAATAAATTAAAATAATTTGAATTATTATGAATTCGAAAATGAAAATCTGTTCAACATTAAAATAAATCGACTTCTAAATTGTAAGAGTGTTCTTTATTCAAATCAATAATAACAATAACAATATAATAATAATAAAAATAGCTGTAAAACACAACAAAAAATATACCAGAAATAGCTAAAATAATGAAAAAAACAAAAATAATAATAAGAACAAAAACAGTTTCTTTTCACCAATTACAATAACCGTTATTATATTTTTCACCATAATCCAGTCATTTATTCGATTTAAAGAAACACAATTCTATAAGTATTTTCCCGTACATATTTTCATTTTCCTATTCTCACACAAAAAACAAAAAACAAAAAACAAAAAAAAACAATTTCAATTCGAACAACTTTGGCAGTCATGTACTTTTTCTACAACTCAATTCATATGTTTCCGATTTTGGCGGCAGAAAATACGAAAATAATATACGCACTCAAATATAACATTTGTTTTTTTTTTATTATTATTTTTTTTTTATTCTGTTCCATGACAAACAGGACATGAAATTGTTTTCGCCACTCAACAAAAATATCTTGAAGTATATACCCTCATTTAGAGAAATATTACAGGGTTGTCTAAAACTAACGTAATTTCATTTTAAGCAACAAATCGATGTTTATTTATTTATTTATATAACAGTGAATTTGAACACGTTGTTCTCCTTCGTTATCTTACTCGTGTGCTTTACCACTCGGCTATACCGACGCCACTTGATGTTTAATTTTAATATAAATTTTTGTTTCGTTAATCGAAAGCTTATTATCTAACATCTATGGTTGATTAGTTGCAAGAGCAAGAAAATAAATTATTCCCGCAAACATATTGATAGTTCTCAATGTCTAATTAAAAGCCAAAATACTAATGTAGAAAATACTCAATGTCTAATTAAAATCCAAAAAGATTGATTCATTATAAAACTATATATTTTTTAAACATCATAGTGGCAATTTTATTTTTTAAATTTCCTCCTAAACTGGGTTTAGTATTGTTTGGCAAATCACCATAGACAGACACACAGTTGCACAGCAGCGTATAAAATTTTTTTAAATTTATTATAAAAATAATGAATGTATTTGGGCTACTTTTGGTACATTACGATGAATCTTCTTTAATTATTAAAAATTATAATTATATTCTGAGCCGAATTAGAAACAGCAGTATTTATTCCATTGATAAATTTTATATTTTTGAGATAAAATTTGTATACCTACTTAGCTTTTTAACTTAGAGAAAATCGGCAATAATTATAGGGATGGAATTGATTACCTTTTTAAAATGAATTGCGCAATAGGTTGGTATTATTCAATAAATTGTGATTGTCATTAAGTATTGTAATAGAAAAAAGTGAACAAATTTTCTGAAAATAAAGCGAAATAAAAAAAATAGTTTTTGAAATTCAGTATAGCTGTCCGTAACTGAATCCGTAATAACAAAATCCGTAAAAATCAATAACCGTAAATAAGACAGATGGCAGTGAATATTTAATGTTAAATTTTTCGCACTTTTGCATAATTTGTATATTTTTATGCCTGTTTCTGACATAGCTCTTTCGGGATTTTCCCGTTTTTAAAAGCAACAATCTGTGTCATTTATATTATTTGAAAACGAACGATAGTGTTGTTACTTATTGTTATTTGGAAGTTGTAAAAAAGTTTTACTTGCTAAAATATAGAAAGTAGTGAGTTTAGGGGCATTTTGTTTATTTTTTTATTTTTTTTATTAATAGGTTGCTGTTTGCATTTGCCTGTCGTCTGAGAAAACAGGGTTTCAATAAATAAATAGCGGGGGCTTGGGGGCAGCAGTCCCCGACTCTAAAAATAAATTTTGTTTTTACCAACCTTGCTATTTTACTAAAATTTGGATATTGTCGCATTTTGATTTTCAAAAATTGTATTTTGTCGTATTTGGATTTTGTTTATTTGGATCTTGGAATTCTGGATTTTGTCGTTTGGATTTTGTCCATTTGGGGTTTAGCATTAGGAATTTCGCAGGGGTTAGTTCCTAAATCCACAAAAAACAAAATCCATAATGGCTTTTGCAACAAAAAAAATTTACCACAAAGAGATTTTGAGTTGGATTCAAAATCAAAGTTCTACGCCTTTTCCAGAATATTCATATAAATTATTGTTATGCATAGCCGCTGTGAATACAGCTAGGATATCTTTGCACAGCTTATGTTTCATTAATGAACTGCACAGCTAAGATGCAATTAAAATACTGGACAGAGCAAAAAGGTGAAGATTTCTGGGCCAACGTTCCTGGAAATCGTCAAGAAAACCAAAACTCTTCTAGGTCTCAATAGGAAACTTGTACGTATCTTGGGAGGGATAATAACAGACTAGGTACTGCCTAATAAAGAAACACCTTTTCAAAATGGGTCTAACCGAAAACAGCTTTTGCAGAATATGGATAGAAATAGGGAAAGAATCATCTATTGAACATTTATTCTGTAAATGCACGAAGGACTCACTTTGGGTGTCATATCAGTTGCGATGATATAGGGGACAGATTCTTTCCCGAGATTGACAATCAATCTATCTATCTATTCATGCTAACAGCAATAACTTGTTCGAAGGAAGAACATAGTATTGTGTAAATTTTTGTCAATAAAATTCAGACTATACTACTTAGAATTTCGTTTTTAGGACGTAGATAAATAAATGACATTGTATGAATGTATTATAAATGGAATTTTATTACCAAATTCCACTTCTCGTAATAGAAAAGAATCACCAGTTGGCTGACAAAATCATGCTACTTTCATATAAAAATAGATAAATAGAATTGAAGTAACTGTTCACATAGCACTGACCATACTAACGGTACATTAATTTAAATCTACGGACTTAATTTATTGAAAATTAAAGACAAAAGGTATATGAAAACATTGTTAAATATTTTTTAATATATTTAAAATTCAATATCTTTACTAACCCTGTTCGAACAGTAGAATATATTATTTTAGAAAGATAAAAGGAGACTTCGTTATCGTGGAGGAGTATATGTTATTCCCCTATATACATACACACATGAATTTTAAACCAAAAAAAAAAAAAAGTATTGCGTTATAATTTAACTCCGGGGAAAAATATTCGTAAAATAAAATAAAGCCATAACAATTTATTTCGACAGAAAGTGGATTTTTGTTTTATTTGTGTTTCCTTTTTATTGGAAAGTTAGGCGGCTGTAATACATGTTATAGTAATGTACTGTTGTTATAACTCCGTCTTAAATTGACCCATAATTAAATTTATTTTTTGTTTACATTAAAATCATAAAATAAAAAATTATTTAAACAAAAATGTAGAAAAATTTAATCTTGAAAAAATTATTGAAGCGAAATCAGCCAGATGCTGAATTTTCTAACTGAAAACAAAAATATTAAATTTTTTATCTTACATTATCATTGGTAGGTAGGTATACCCTTACTTAAGATAATAATATTATTTGTGCCAAATATTAGAATATATGAAGCAGAACTAATTTATTTATTTTTGTTACAATTTTCAAGACAATAGGGAAAACACTGTAGCGCGACTTGCTCTCTGCGCTTAAATTGTCAGTTATTAGAATATTTTTTTTTTTTTAAATCGAGGTTATGTTAACCAATTTGAATATGAAAACGTACTTTGGAATAAATCCATAATATTGCTATAGCTCCATTTTTATTATAGTGGTAACCAAATTATATTCCAAAATAACTTTAACAATAATAATTAAAAATATATTGACAATATCCACGTGACAATCGGGAGTCGAATCCAAGAATTACATGATAGCAATCGTGTAGCATAACATAGTCTCCATATTAATAAATTGTTAATAATAAAAAATCAGTTCAGAAGTTTCAAGGTCGAATCTTTCAATTGATACATTATTAAAACAGACTATTTTAATATTTTCACAAAATAAAACCATGACTTCTGTTTTTATGTTGTGAATTTTAATGAAAGAAGATAAACACCGAATTTCACGCTTATTCTTCAGGGTTGGCTAGATTTAATACTTTCTTTAAAAATAAAATTTTGACATTTATATAGGATCAATTCACTACGCAAATTATACTTCACAACGTACCCACAACAAGAAGTTAACTATCTAATATAAATATCCATTAATGGCCACTAAAGTAAGTTAATATAATGAACGTAGGATGCTTTCGGTTAATATAGGGATATCATGATAAATAATGTATTGTTTTTTCAAGCCAGACTAATTTCCAATTTTTAAAGAACTAAAATAATAAAACATTTTCATATTCATGTGTTTATTCAATTCTGCTAATGGAGCGTAATCGTTCATATAAAGTGTATTATTACAAAGTATTTAACTTAATATTTAATATTTAGCTATAATGTTTTTACAATTTAAAACAAGTTAAGGCAAGATAACAAATTATTGAAAAACAATATAATGTAAAGAATCTTGATAATATAATATAGCATTGGTCTACGGATTTATCTGCAAATCTGCAGATAAAAATAAATAAATAACTTAATCCTAAACAGTACACAATAACGTTTTTTGTTATGCGACTAAACAACAGTTATTGGTAAATGCATTTGGATTTCTATCTAACCTCTTGAGTCTGAAAAAACTAAACTTATATGTATTTTCGCAATTATACATTCTTAACTATTTATAATAATTAAAGACACTAAAAATAGGAGCAAGCAATTAAAGCATTAATCCTATTATTTGGGCAAGATAAAAATATCGATTATCCAAATATTAACATTGAAATATGGATCCACATGAATCAACTGAACGAAGAAATTAGAAGGACGCATTTTCACAGAATGGTTTATGATTGTTTAATGAAAATAACAATAAATGATCAACCATGTCCCTAAGAACTAAACACGACCACTAAAATAGTATATTAATGCTTTATTTAATTATCCCAGGAGTGTAGCAAAACGAGTGTTAACCAATATTTCCTGAAACGAGAAGAAAAAAAAAAGCAATTACTGTTACAAAAAATCAAATTACATTTTCAGTTTTTACATTAACGTATTCGACCAAATCTTTGTTAAAATTAAATGAGGTTATCAGGTGAACAAATTCTGAATAATTTAAGTTTAATTAACAAAATTATCTCTATTTAATCGGTTAGGATGGCAAAATACAATATAGCGATGTGGCAAGCACAGGTCCAAGTCCCCTGGGAGATAAAATTCATCATTTCCACTAGATTATAGACGACGCAAATTATCTGAGTTACATTCAAACCTTATGCTTCCAAATGGATGCAAAAAAGAGGATATAAGTAAATTTAAAATCTTCCGGGACTACACTTCTTCTTTAATCATTAATTGTTGTTGTATAAATTATAAGTTCTGTCAAAAATTAACCAGTTTTTTCATTGGGCCACTACTAACTGCCAAATTTTTTCTATTTTGCCAAAGTAGCAATACGTGGTTAGGTAGCAGATTTTAAAGCTACATTTTTACAATTTTTGTTAGAAAAAATAATGTTAGGCACTCCTTAGTTGGCCATACATTTTATAAATAAAAACATGGAATTATTTCATATGAAATCATAGCACATTGCCACATAAATGGAAAATTCTAAATTTCTTTTGAACAAAAGAAAGAGAATACCCATTTAGAAAAGAAAAGCATGAACAAAGCAATAAAAGAAAATCGAATAATTTAATGTTTACTGGAAATCTTAACGGTACTTTGTTTATAGTTATTATTATATTCGAATGTATATTATATATATAAAATACACATAACATACATAACCATTATAAAGAAGAAGGATTTTTTAAGGATTTTCGTGATATTATTATTATTGAACTTTTGTTTTTATTATTTTTGTTTTTGTTTCTTTTTGAAACATATTTTATCGTGGAATTCGTATTAAATTAAGACCAGAAAAATTATAAAAGTTTCAATGTTGGGTTTGGTGTTTGTTTATTTTTTTTTGTTCTTTGTTTATTTATTTTTATTTTTTTTATTCGTGAAAATTTGTTTTCTTTATTGAAAAAATATGCTATAAATTTTAATTTTTATGGTTTTAAAAAATGTTATTGCATTTTATAATAATACATGCAAGGATTTGGAAAAGATATTATATGACTTAGTAGAGAGTTGGTCTAAGTAAATTTGGTTTAGTGTAAAAAGAAAAAGAAGAAAAAAAAAATATTGTAATAAATTTAAAAACTTTTTAATGAAAACTGGAATGTCGTTATATATGAAAAATATATTATAAAGCCGGGTAGATATTGAAGTTTTTAAAAACTTTGCATTTTATTCAATTCAAAAATAAATAAAAAAATAAACAAAAATGTTTTGTGTTGTTATTTAATTTTTTTTCTTTAGTTATTATCTTTATCGCACATATCCACTTAAATTTTATATTTTTCTATATTAGGTTGTCGACAATAAGTGAACGAATTATTTAACAAAATATTGTAAAAGTTTCTTATCCAAAATAGTAAATTATTATTATTTGTTGATGTTATAAATAGGCTGACAAAAGCTATTCATTCTCAAAATTGGTTGATAATCAGTTCTCATTATATAAGGCACATAAAGTACTCTTGCTACAAAACAAAACTTTCGATTATAGATATAAATAGAAAATGTTCTTATTTTTATTTCGTTATTTAGAGTTTCCGTTAAAATTTAGAACAAAATGAATGGTTAGTTTTAAGACTTTATCCTTTCAATTAAAAAAAAATATAATATATTTTATAAATACTCTATAAGAGGTTCATATTGATTAGACAATATCACAGAAATATCAGATGAATTAGATTTTTTGGATTATTGCCCAAGTAACACCATCACGTATACAATACAACGTTTTATTTTATCATTCGACACAAATTTATTTTATAATATCTACTTCACAACTTTTTTTTACATTTTTACAACACTGTCAACCGATTTGTCAAAACATGATGCTGGTTAAATTAACACTATACCCACGACTTACTTACAACGTCTTAATATCTATTTTTAACTGATTCATCGTATAAAATTTATTATACTTGCATACAATTATATTTATACATTTTAGCAGTAAAATTTTTTTTAGGTTACAAAATAACTACAACTCGTCGCCTGAAGTCTCTTTTGCTCCATACGCACAAAAGTATATTCTGAGATAATTGAAAAAAAAAATGTTTAGACGTTAAAAGGAAAAAATTGGTACGAAAAGCTATAGTCGAAATTTTAACCTTAAGTTTATTGATTATTTAACTAGTTATATGCTAAATTTTAGGTATGTCACTCAAATATTTTTCGAGATACTTGATATATCTTATATATAAAGAAGGATGTTTGTATGTATGTATGCATGTTTGTGTCAGAACTCCTCCGAGACGCATGGACCTATTTCAACCAAATTTTACAGAATGGTTTTTTATTACATGGAATCGAACCCGTGGTATGTTGTTTTCCAAAATTCTGACTGGTTCTGGTACCTGCCATACAACTTCCAGCACTCATCGAGCATATTTCAAAAATAAAGGGTACTACGAGCTAAAAATTTGTACACAGGTACTCTCTCAAAAATAAACAAATATGCCGTTCAAATTTTTTAGAATTTTTGACTGGTTCGGGTAGTTGTTATACAACTCCGAGGACCTGCCAGAAATATTTCAAAAACGAAAGGTATTACAGAGCTAATTTGTGCTGAGGTAACTTTTCAAAAATAAATAAATTTGCTTTTTACTTTTTTTTTCAAAATTTTAACTGACTTGGGTAGCTGCTACGGAACTCCTAGCAGCCTGAAAAAATATTTCAAGAACCAAAGGTGTTACTGAGCTAAAAATTTGTACTCAAGTACTCTTTCAAAAATAAACATATACGCCTTACCATTTTAAAAATTCTGACTGGTTCGGGTAGCTGTGATCCCACTTCACCTATCCCACTTCACATATATTTGAAACGGTACTATATACAGATATTTATTCTGATCCAATTTATTGATGTGAATAACTTTTTAATTAGGCATATAGCAATATACAGAGTATATATTATACCACTAACTCCGACAGGAAGCAGTACAACAAATTTAGCAGAAAGTTCTGAAATCGTGATATAAGGTGTGTTCAAAATTTCAACAGGAAGTGGATCTAAAATGTCTGAATAATTCTGCGTTGTGACACATGCCACGGTAAATTTATAAAAATAAAATAAAAGCACTAACATTATTAACTATTACACAATAACATTGTAAATATCAGTATTTTGTAGGTTAAAAATATTTTTGGTATATATTTTAAACAAAATTTAAACGTGTTTTAACCTACAACAGCCAACCAACGGTTAGCTTACTAAAAAAGAATCATCAAATAATATTTTCCGTTCCAAATTAAAAACAAAGAAAGCTCCTAAAAATTTCCCAATATCTCGGGCAACGCCGGGTAAATCCGCTAGTTATATAATAAAACGTAACAATCCTGCTGCCAACGTGCGGTAGCAACCGTTGCTACAACAAAACAAAATAACAAAAACAAAATAGTAAACAAACCAAAAAGTAAAGTAAATAAAGAATTTTTCTTCTCTGCTGCGTTTGTTTATGTACCTACTACCTACCTCATTAAATAAAAAAAAAAAAAAAAACACAAAATAAAAAAAATAAAACTTAAATCAAAATTTTTTCTTCTCAGCTGCTTCGAAATCGTATCTGTACTTAGTGTGTACTGTGATGAAAAGAAGACTTCTAATAAAAAAAAAACTTCTATTTGTGACATATGTATTTAGATATGTATGTATATTCTAGAATTGATTTTGAAATTATGTAGGATTATATTACCAATGAAATGAAATAATAATAAAGAATATTCAAGTAGAAGAAATTAATAAAAACGTAAAATCAAAAGAATTTATTAAATATATTAAATATTTTATTTTTACTTCATATAAAGAAGTGTTGTATTTGTACGTGATATATATTTTATTCTTTTTCAGTTTTCAGTCAGCGTCAGGTCAAAATATAGCTAATGATGTTTAATATGAATATTATAAACTATGAGCACATGTATATTAATAAAAATATCGTTAAATATAGTTATCTATATTTTATTTATTTCATATGAATAAGTTGTTGTTATTATAAATGCTGTATGAAGTTATGAATATTATGGATAATAATTGTGGATTTCAATTCTATTTTTTTATAGGTTTTCAATCAAAATAATTGTGTTATGAAATTTCGTGTCGTTTATAATTAATTCTACAATAAAAAAGGGCTAATATAACTAACTGGCAATAGAATAAAATTTATTTGAAATATTTCTTTACTAATAACTCAATTTTTATGCTATTAATTTCTATACCTTTTGATGGAAAGCTTATAATTCTAGGTTTACTATAACTTATCTTATTACCGATTCCTTTGATGATTCCGGTGAAAATGATGCAGTGAATTCCTGTAGAGTTTCTAAGCTACTGCTATCCAAATATAATGCCTCCACATAAACTTAATTTGAAAGTTGGTAGTATAATAATACTATTGAGAAACATAAACACCAAACGCTACCACTGCAATGGGACTGAATTAGCTGTAGAAGCTCTATAAGATTAAATTTAATAATCGTGGAAGTCCTTGGCATAGCCAAAGGTGCAACTGTATTTGTTCCTAGAGTAAATCACAGAACTGCTATTTATTCTTAGATGTTGACAATTCCCTATTAAATTAGCATTTTCTATGATTATAAATAAGCCGCAAGGTCAAACACTGGAAAAAGAAGGAGCTTATTTGCCTGAAACAGTATTTAGACATTGGCAACTGTATGCTGCATTTCACTTTTTTGTGCAGTTTCAAAAGAATTTCTTTTTTTTTTCTAATTACAACACTGTCTTGAGACTGGCTTTACAACTAGTTTTATCATAAAAATCATAGTCATAGTTTGCTTCATATCATACAAATCGATTTGAATTCGACAGAATTGTTTTCGATATGTTTATGAAGCAAACGTTCATTGGGCTTCTATTACTATGGAGCAAATAAGAACTAAAAAGTTTGTTAAATTAAAATATACGATGTCAAGTACATGGAGCAAATTATTTAAAAATATTATTAACAATAAAAGTCATTTCATCAGAATTAAAAAGGATTACGATTAATATGAGAAGAAAAAATTATAAATTTTAATTTTTTTTTGCTTTTTTATTTTAATTTTTATTTTGTAATATTCATTAATTATATTATTTTGATCGTAACTATAAAAACATAACATTTCATAACATTTTTTTTTTAACTGAACGAACCTAGAAACAAGAAACAACAAATTTCAATTCATTTAAAATTTTTAATATGGTTATAAAATAGTTTTGATGTACTGGAGGTAAAAGAGGTATTAATGATTTGAAATCCTGTGTCTTTTCTTTGAACAACAACGGTCCCTTCTGTAGGACTGAAAATTTAGAAAGAAACAGATTTATAGGTGTACCCAATACTTTTTTATTTGTTATTTTTTTATATTAACTTTTTTAAAGTCCAAGTTTGAAAACGAATCTTTCTATTCGATTAGAAATCGGATTTGTTATATCGAACAATTTTAGTTTTTAAAAGCGGAAATTTAAAATAATCTAATTTTGTTGCATGTACAGTGTATGATCTTTTTGTATCATTTAAAAAATTTGTAGTTCCGTTTTAGGAGAATTTAAATTTAATAATAATTTTAATAAATGAACTGGACTATGTATATCAAGATTTTTTAATTATTTTTCTATCAGTCTGAATGCACACAGTCAACTTCTTGTTAAAGTGAGTGACTGGGCTCAGAGAATTTTAGGATCAATTCAACGATATTATTATAGTAAAAAATATTTCAAGCCGGTCGGTCGACATTATTTTGTTTCGATTTTGTGGTCTACAACTATCACTCCAGAAAGTAATTTTTCTCAAATTTAAATTATCGAGGCCCATTTTATTCAAAAATTTGATTAGAGTGTAAGCTAGATCGTTTTCTCCCCTTCCTGTTTGTGCCTTCGTCCATATGGGTATAATTTTCGTTGCATTTAAGTTAAATACATTTAATTTGCGCTTGTAAAAAAATGTGAAGGAATTACCTTTTGGTATAGCAATTACATTCTGTAAATCAATGAAAGTGCAAATGATACAGTGATTTGGATCCATATTTGTACGATCGAAATCTCTTTCGGTGTTCACCATATTTTTTCTGCCTTGTGTAAATCATTAGAATGAATCTCTTGAGCTGTATGATTGGAATTTATTTTGAACAAAACACATTTATTACATAAATCTGTTTTTGATGCCCAAAAAGACAAATTAAGCTCTTTATTGAAAATTTTGCGATACATATTTATTTTTAATGGCATAGATGTTACCTCCAGATAATAATTTTATATTTTGGCCAACGATAAACCTGCTATTTTCTTTCAATTGTATCACGGCGGTATTGAAAATTCATTACAGGAAAATTTTTATGTGCCTCTGAATTTCATTGAAATTTTCTTCAGGGGTGAATGTTTTTTTACGTTTTCTCTTTTTACGAGCCATAAATGTTTTAGAACCAGGTAGACATAAATTGTTAAAACTATGATATAATCTTTTTTGGTTTATTCCTATAGTGTTTACAAAGAACATTCGGCATACCCAAACAATTTATTCATTCAAAGTCAAATAAAAGTGATATTTGTGTTCACGTGGAGCAAAGCAGCATTAAAAAATAATTTTCAATGTTTGCTAAAATTTAAATTTAATGGTAATAATGGTAATCTTATGTATATTGTACCTACATTTGTTTGACCTATGGAGCAAATAAGTACTCAATATATTTTTAATTATGTATGCCTCATAGCGTAAGCTAATGCATATGGAGCAAAATAAAATTAACAATATAAACACTGATTTTTTCATAAAAATGTTGCTCCATAAACCAAAAATTTGTTTATGGAGCAAAAGAGCACTAAAAACTTTAAAAACAAATGTTTCTTATGGAGCAAAGTGTACACTGTATATCTCGAAAACTAAAACAGATAGGATAATTCAGATAACACTATGAGAAAGAAAATTTTTGAAATAGAACAACTCATAAGTCAAAAAGTCATAAAATACCATATGGAGCAAAAGAGAAATCAGGCGACGAACTATTAACTATTATTAGTTGTTTAAATGTGTTTGATCACCAATTTTTAAAATAGGTATTATTTTACCTAATTTGAATTTATTTGGAACCAGATCCTACCTTCTTTTAGCGATTTATTTATTAAACTTGAGATTGCTTCACATAATTATTCATTGCAAATTTTTAACATGTGAGCTGATATGCTAAGCGAATTAGTTGATTTTGTTTTCCTCAATTTTTTTACGACGTTAAAAGTTTGTTGTTTGTTAACGTATTTAAATTCAATAGGTTTTATCCGTCTTGTGTTGTGTATACAAGATTCTGGATTCGAATTTCTTTGTCAGATTTTCTCCAATATTGACAAAATACTTATTTAGCTTATTCAACTTATTTATTGCTTTGTTTCTGGCCCTGGAGTATCCCAAATTCGTATAGGTATACTCATATACGACTTATCAAATTTAATTTTTTTAAAATGTTGACAAAAATAATAAAATAAATAATTTGATATTTCATAATTAGATATTTTTTCCTATTCCATTTTTAATTATTCTTATTATAAGAAACTTTTTGAAGTTCTGAAATTTACTTTAATTTGAGATAAAAACAAAATTCTCATTTTAATAAAATTTAACTTTCAAAATTCGCTTCATTATGTGTACTTCAAGAGTGAACTTTTCATTAATTTTGTTTTTGTCGTCATGTTTGGATTTCAAAAAAATATTTCCTTTTGGTTGTTTTTGTTGTAATATAAAAATTAAAGTTTTATGTTAGAACATTTACTTGCAAAATTTTATTATAAATTCTTTTCACTTAGAATTACTAACAAAAAAATATAAAACGAAAAAATCCAGACAGATTCCCTTAACAGAGCAGACTTCATAAATAAATTTAACCAAAATGAAGAGTAAGAAAATGTAGAAAAAAGAAAAATGTCTAAAGGGAATCATCCTTATTTGAATAAGAGAGAGCAGCTAACAAAATAGTTTCTCCAACTTCAACATTTTACTTTATATAGTTAACAATTTCCCTCCGGTATAGAAAAAAAAACAAACAAAAAAAAAGAATAAAAACAAAAATCAAAAACTGAATGAAATTTAATTTGAAAAGAATTTTCTTTTATATTTTTTTATTCCTTTTATGCTAAAGTACTACTCGTGTACACACAGTAATGTCTTCCTCTCTATATAATATCTATATATACTATAATGAAGTTTTTATAGAGGAAATTTAACATATTCAAAAATTTTTTTAAGTAGATATATTGGGAGAAAATAAGAAAGTTTAAGGATCGAATTAAGGAAATTCGCATGAGACTAATGTGAATTGAATTTTCAAGACACCTCGATAGTTTATTTGTGTCAGAATCATTTTGTCATCTCTAAAGCATTTTCCATATTTCTATTAGAGTACCAATGTTATTTAGAAATCAAGTTGCAATATGAATGAATAATATTTTAAAACTCATGGACTATAGAATTATGAAAAACGAAATAACATTTGAAGATAAAATCATCATCACTAACATAAAATGCTTAAAAGTTCAAGATAATTATGTTCAAAAAACTTGTTTGTTACGGAAAAAAAGTATGTCTGTTTTCCGATGCATTTTTATTGACAAAGCTGAATTTGATAACTAATATTTTTTTTTTGTATGTCAGAACCAAATTATAGTTTTTTAGAATTTATTAAATTTGTATTAATTTAACTCATTCCATCAACAATTGCATTCATTCGCTTTTTGTTGTTTAAAGCGTTTAAAGTTTTTACAAAAGAGGAAAAAGATTCTGAAAAAGTAAAATTTAATGCAAAAATTGACCTTCTAGGAGCAAGCGAATTACAAGCGTTTAAAATTTTTATAAAAGAGGAAAAAGCGTTTAAACGAGAGTTTAAAGTTTTTATAAAGAAAAAAAAAATGTGAAAAAATAAATTTTGATGCAAAATTCAACCCTCTAGGAGCAACATTAACAAAGTTCTGAGCGTTTAAAGTTTTTATAAAATAAAAATATCTTAAAAAGTAAATTTTGATGCAAAATTCGACTCTCTAGGAGCATTATTAACGAAGTTATAAGCGTTTAAGGTTTTTATAAGAAAAAAAAAGTTTCTGAAAAAGTAAATTTTGATGCAATTTACTTTTTCAGATTTTTTTTTTTTTTTTTTATAAAAACTTTAAACGCTCATAACTTCGTTAATATTGCTCCTAGAGGGTCAAATTTTGCATCAAAATTTACTTTTGAAATTTTTTTTTTTTTTTATAAAAACTATAAACGCTCATAACTTCGTTAATATTGCTCCTAGAGGGTCGAATTTTGCATCAAAATTTACTTTTGAAATTTTTGTTTTTTTTTTATAAAAACTTTAAACGCTTATAACTTTGTTAATATTGCTCCTAGAGGGTCGAATTTGGCATCAAAATTTACTTTTGAAATTTTTTTTTTTTTTTATAAAAACTTTAAACGCTCATAACTTCGTTAATATTGCTCCTAGGGGGTCGAATTTTGCTTCAAAACTTACTTTTGAAAATTTTTTTTTTTTTTATAAAAACTGTAAACGCTCATAACTTTGTTAATATTGCTCCTAGAGGGTCGAATTTTGCATCAAAATTTACTTTTGAAAATTTTTTTTTTTTTTTTATAAAAACTTTAAACGCTCATAACTTTGTTAATATTGCTCCTAGAAGGTCGAATTTTGCATCAAAATTTACTTTTGAAAATTTTTTTTTCTTTTTTATAAAAACTCTAAACGTTCATAGCTTTGTTAATATTACTCCTAGAGGGTCGAATTTTGCATCAAAATTTACTTTTGAAAATTTTTTTTTTTTTTATAAAAACTTTAAACGTTCATAACTTTGTTAATATTGCTCCTAGAGGGTAGAATTTTGCATCAAAATTTACTTTTGAAATTTTTTTTTTTTTTTTATAAAAACTTTAAACGTTCATAACTTTGTTAATATTGCTCCTAGAGGGTAGAATTTTGCATCAAAATTTACTTTTGAAAATTTTTTTTTTTTTTTTTATAAAAACTTTAAACGCTCATAACTTCGGTAATATTTCTCCTAGAGGGTAGAATTTTGCATCAAAATTTACTTTTGAAAATTTTTTTTTTTTTTTATAAAAGCTTTAAACGCTCATAACTTTGTTAATATTGCTCCTAGAGGGTGGAATTTTGCATCAAAATTAACTTTTGAAAATTTTTTTTTTTTGTAAAAACTTTAAACGTTCATAACTTTGTTAATATTGCTCCTAGGTGGTCGAATTTTGCATCAAAATTTACTTTTAAAAATTTGTTTTTTTTTTGTAAAAACTTTAAACGCTCATAACTTCGTTAATATTGCTCCTAGAGGGTCAAATTTTGCATCAAAATTTACTAAACTTCATAACTAATATTGCTCCTAGAAGGTCGAATTTCTCATCAAAATTTACTTTTGAAATTTTTTTTTTTTTTATAAAAACATAAACGCTCATAACTTCGTTAATATTGCTCCTAGTGAGTCGAATTTTGCATCAAAATTTACTTTTGAAAATTTTTTTTTTTTTATAAAAACTTTAAACGCTCATAACTTTGTTAATAATGCTCCTAGAGGGTCGAATTTTGCATCAAAATTTACTTTTGAAAAAAAAATTTTTTTTTTTAAAAAAACTTTAAACGCACACAACTTTGTTAATATTGCTCCTAGAGGGTCGAATTTTGCATCAAAATTTACTTTTGAAAATTTTTTTTTTTTTTAAAAAAACTTTAAACGCTCAGAACTTTGTTAATATTGCTCCTAGAGGGTCGAATTTTGCATCAAAATTTACTTTTGAAAAATCTTTTTTTATAAAAACTTTAAACGCTCATAACTTTGTTAATATTGCTCCTAGAGAGTCGAATTCTGCATAAAAATTTACTTTTGAAAATTTTTTTTTTTTTTTAAAAAACTTTAAACGCTCATAACTTTGTTAATATTGCTCCTAGAGGGTCAAATTTTGCATCAAAATTTACTTTTGAAAATTTTTTTTTTTATAAAAACTTTAAACGCTCATAACTTTGTTAATATTGCTCCTAGAGGGTCGAATTCTGCATCAAAATTTACTTTTGAAAAATTTTTTTTTTTTTATAAAAACTTTAAACGCTCATAACTTTGTTAATATTGCTCCTAGAGGGTCGAATTTTGCATCACAATTTAGTTTTGGAAATTTTTTTTTTTTTTTTATAAAAACTTTAAACGTTCATAACTTTGTTAATATTGCTCCTAGAGGGTCGAATTTTGCATCAAAATTTACTTTTGAAATTTTTTTTTTTTTTATAAAAACTTTAAACGCTCATAACTTTGTTAATATTGCTCCTAGAGGGTCGAATTTTGCATCAAAATTTACTTTTGAAAATTTTTTTTTTTTTTTATAAAAACTTTAAACGTTCATAACTTTGTTAATATTGCTCCTAGAGGGTCGAATTTTCCATCAAAATTTACTTTTGAAATTTTTTTTTTTTTATAAAAACTTTAAACGCTCATAACTTTGTTAATATTGCTCCTAGAGGGTCGAACATCAAAATTTACTTTTGAAAATTTTTTTTTTTATAAAAACTTTAACTTGCTCGTAACTTTGTTAATATTGCTTCTAGAGGGTCGAATTTTGCATAAAAATTTATTTTTGGAAATTTTTTTTTTTTTTTTATAAAAACTTTAAACGCTCATAACTTTGTTAATATTGCTCCTAGAGGGTCGAATTTTGCATCAAAATTTACTTTTGAAAATTTTTTTTTTTTTTTAAAAAACTTTAAACGCTCATAACTTTGTTAATATTGCTCCTAGAGGGTTGAATTTTGCATCAAAATTTACTTTTGAAAAATTTTTTTTTTTTTTTATAAAAACTTTAAACGCTCATAACTTTGTTATTATTGCTCCTAGAGGGTCGAATTTTGCATCAAAATTTACTTTTGAAAATTTTTTTTTTTTTTTTATAAAAACTTTAAACGCTCATAACTTTGTTAATATTGCTCCTAGAGGGTCGAATTTTGCATCAAAATTTACTTTTGAAAATTTTTTTTTTTTTTATAAAAACTTTAAACGCTCATAACTTCGGTAATATTTCTCCTAGAGGGTAGAATTTTGCATCAAAATTTACTTTTGAAAATTTTTTTTTTTTTTTATAAAAGCTTTAAACGCTCATATTGCTCCTAGAGGGTGGAATTTTGCATCAAAATTAACTTTTGAAAATTTTTTTTTTTTGTAAAAACTTTAAACGTTCATAACTTTGTTAATATTGCTCCTAGAGGGTCAAATTTTGCATCAAAATTTACTTTTGAAATTTTTTTTTTTTTTATAAAAACTATAAACGCTCATAACTTCGTTAATATTGCTCCTAAGGGGTCGAAGTTTGCATCAAAACTTACTTTTGAAAATTTTTTTTTTTTTTATAAAAACTTTAAACGCTCATAACTTTGTTAATATTGCTCCTAGAGGGACGAATTTTGCATCAAAATTTACTTTTGAAAATTTTTTTTTTTCTTATAAAAACTTTAAACGTTTATAACTGTGTTAATATTGCTCCTAGAAGGTCGAATTTTGCATCAAAATTTACTTTTAAAAATTTGTTTTTTTTATAAAAACTTTAACTTGCTCGTAACTTTGTTAATATTGCTTCTAGAGGGTCGAATTTTGCATAAAAAATTTATTTTTGGAAATTTTTTTTTTTTTTTTATAAAAACTTTAAACGCTCATAACTTTGTTAATATTGCTCCTAGAGGGTCGAATTTTGCATCAAAATTTACTTTTGAAAATTTTTTTTTTTTTTTATAAAAACTTTAAACGCTCATAACTTTGTTAATATTGCTCCTAGAGGGTTGAATTTTGCATCAAAATTTACTTTTGAAAAATTTTTTTTTTTTTATAAAAACTTTAAACGCTCATAACTTTGTTAATATTGCTCCTAGAGGGTCGAATTTTGCATCAAAATTTACTTTTGAAAATTTTTTTTTTTTTTTTTATAAAAACTTTAAACGCTCATAACTTTGTTAATATTGCTCCTAGAGGGTCAAATTTGGCATCAAAATTTACTTTTGAAAATTTTTTTTTTTTTTTATAAAAACTTTAAACGCTCATAACTTTGTTAATATTTGTCCTAGAGGGTACAATTTTGCATCAAAATTTACTTTTGAAATTTTTGTTTTTTTTTTATAAAAACTTTTATAAAAACGCTCATAACTTTGTTAATATTGCTCCTAGAGGGTCGAATTTTGCATCAAAATTTACTTTTGAAATTTTTTTTTTGTTTTTTATAAAAATTTTAAACGCTCATAACTTTGTTAATATTGCTCCTAGAGGGTCGAATTTGGCATCAAAATTTACTTTTGAAAATTGTTTTTTTTTTTTATAAAAACTTTAAACGCTCATAACTTTGTTAATATTGCTCCTAGAGGGTCGAATTTTGCATTAAAATTTACTTTTGAAAATTTTTTTTTTTTTTTTATAAAAATTTTAAACGCTCATAATTTTGTTAATATTGCTCCTAGAGGGTCGAATTTTGCATCAAAATTTACTTTTGAAATTTTTTTTTTTTTTTTTATAAAAACTTTAAACGCTCATAACTTTGTTAATATTGCTCCTAGAGGGTCGAATTTTGCATGAAAATTTATTTTTGAAAATTTTTTTTTTTTTTTATAAAAACTTTAAACGCTCATAACTTTGTTAATATTGCTCCTAGAGGTGTCGAATTTGGCATCAAAATTTACTTTTGAAAAATTTTTTTTTTTTTATAAAAACTTTAAAACGCTCATAACTTTGTTAATATTGCTCCTAGAGGGTCGAATTTTGCATCACAATTTAGTTTTGGAAATTTTTTTTTTTTTTTTATAAAAACTTTAAACGTTCATAACTTTGTTAATATTGCTCCTAGAGGGTCGAATTTTGCATCAAAATTTACTTTTGAAATTTTTTTTTTTTTTTATAAAAACTTTAAACGCTCATAACTTTGTTAATATTGCTCCTAGAGGGTCGAATTTTGCATCAAAATTTACTTTTGAAAATTTTTTTTTTTTTTTATAAAAACTTTAAACGTTCATAACTTTGTTAATATTGCTCCTAGAGGGTCGAATTTTCCATCAAAATTTACTTTTGAAATTTTTTTTTTTTTTATAAAAACTTTAAACGCTCATAACTTTGTTAATATTGCTCCTAGAGGGTCGAACATCAAAATTTACTTTTGAAAATTTTTTTTTTTTATAAAAACTTTAACTTGCTCGTAACTTTGTTAATATTGCTTCTAGAGGGTCGAATTTTGCATAAAAATTATTTTTGGAAATTTTTTTTTTTTTTTTTATAAAAACTTTAACGCTCATAACTTTGTTAATATTGCTCCTAGAGGGTCGAATTTTTGCATCAAAATTTACTTTTGAAAATTTTTTTTTTTTTTTTAAAAACTTTAAACGCTCATAACTTTGTTAATATTGCTCCTAGAGGGTTGAATTTTGCATCAAAATTTACTTTTGAAAAATTTTTTTTTTTTTTTTTATAAAAACTTTAAAACGCTCATTAACTTTGTTATTATTGCTCCTAGAGGGTCGAATTTTGCATCAATATTTACTTTTGAAAATTTTTTTTTTTTTTTTTATAAAAACTTTAAACGCTCATAACTTTGTTAATATTGCTCCTAGAGGGTCGAATTTTGCATCAAAATTTACTTTTGAAAATTTTTTTTTTTTTTATAAAAACTTTAAACGCTCATAACTTCGGTAATATTTCTCCTAGAGGGTAGAATTTTGCATCAAAATTTACTTTTGAAAATTTTTTTTTTTTTTTATAAAAGCTTTAAACGCTCATATTGCTCCTAGAGGGTGGAATTTTGCATCAAAATTAACTTTTGAAAATTTTTTTTTTTTGTAAAAACTTTAAACGTTCATAACTTTGTTAATATTGCTCCTAGAGGGTCAAATTTTGCATCAAAATTTACTTTTGAAATTTTTTTTTTTTTTATAAAAACTATAAACGCTCATAACTTCGTTAATATTGCTCCTAAGGGGTCGAAGTTTGCATCAAAACTTACTTTTGAAAATTTTTTTTTTTTTTATAAAAACTTTAAACGCTCATAACTTTGTTAATATTGCTCCTAGAGGGACGAATTTTGCATCAAAATTTACTTTTGAAAATTTTTTTTTTTCTTATAAAAACTTTAAACGTTTATAACTGTGTTAATATTGCTCCTAGAAGGTCGAATTTTGCATCAAAATTTACTTTTAAAAATTTGTTTTTTTTATAAAAACTTTAACTTGCTCGTAACTTTGTTAATATTGCTTCTAGAGGGTCGAATTTTGCATAAAAATTTATTTTTGGAAATTTTTTTTTTTTTTTTATAAAAACTTTAAACGCTCATAACTTTGTTAATATTGCTCCTAGAGGGTCGAATTTTGCATCAAAATTTACTTTTGAAAATTTTTTTTTTTTTTTATAAAAACTTTAAACGCTCATAACTTTGTTAATATTGCTCCTAGAGGGTTGAATTTTGCATCAAAATTTACTTTTGAAAAATTTTTTTTTTTTTTTATAAAAACTTTAAAACGCTCATAACTTTGTTAATATTGCTCCTAGAGGGTCGAATTTTGCATCAAAATTTACTTTTGAAAATTTTTTTTTTTTTTTTTATAAAAACTTTAAACGCTCATAACTTTGTTAATATTGCTCCTAGAGGGGTCAAATTTGGCATCAAAATTTACTTTTGAAAATTTTTTTTTTTTTTTATAAAAACTTTAAACGCTCATAACTTTGTTAATATTTCTCCTAGAGGGTACAATTTTGCATCAAAATTTACTTTTGAAATTTTTGTTTTTTTTTTATAAAAACTTTTATAAAAACGCTCATAAACTTTGTTAATATTGCTCCTAGAGGGTCGAATTTTGCATCAAAATTTACTTTTGAAATTTTTTTTTTGTTTTTTATAAAAAATTTTAAACGCTCATAACTTTGTTAATATTGCTCCTAGAGGGTCGAATTTGGCATCAAAATTTACTTTTGAAAATTGTTTTTTTTTTTTATAAAAACTTTAAACGCTCATAACTTTGTTAATATTGCTCCTAGAGGGTCGAATTTTGCATCAAAATTTACTTTTGAAAATTTTTTTTTTTTTTTTTATAAAAATTTTAAACGCTCATAATTTTGTTAATATTGCTCCTAGAGGGTCGAATTTTGCATCAAAATTTACTTTTGAAATTTTTTTTTTTTTTTTTATAAAAACTTTAAACGCTCATAACTTTGTTAATATTGCTCCTCGAGGGTCGAATTTTGCATGAAAATTTATTTTTGAAAATTTTTATTTTTTTTTTTATAAAAACTTTAAACGCTCATAACTTTGTTAATATTGCTCCTAGAGGGTCGAATTTGGCATCAAAATTTACTTTTGAAAATTTTTTTTTTTTTTTATAAAAACTTTAAACGCTCATAACTTTGGTAATATTGCTCCTAGAGGGTCGAATTTTGCATCAAAATTTACTTTTGAAATTTTTTTTTTTTTTATAAAAACTTTAAACGCTCATAACTTTGTTAATATTGCTCCTAGAGGGTGGAATTTTGCATCAAAATTTACTTTTGAAAATTTTTTTTTTTTTTTTATAAAAACTTTAAACGCTCATAACTTTGTTAAAATTGCTCCTAGAGGGTCGAATTTTGCATCAAAATTTACTGTTGAAATTTTTTTTTTTTTTTTTTTATAAAAACTATTAAACGCTCATAAACTCATAACTTTGTTAATATTGCTCCTAGAGGGTCGAATTTTGCATCAAAATTTACTTTTGAAAAAATTCTTTTTTTTTTTTTATAAAAACTTTTAAACGCTCATAACTTTGTTAATATTGCTCCTAGAGGGTCGAATTTGGCATCAAAATTTACTTTTGAAATTTTTTTTTTTTTTTTTTTTAAAACTTTAAACGCTCATAACTTTGTTAATATTGCTCCTAAAAGGGTCGAATTTTGCATCAAAATTTACTTTTGAAAAATTTTTTTTTTTTTTTTTTATAAAAACTTAAAACGCTCATAACTCATAACTTTGTTAATATTGCTCCTAGAGGGTCGAATTTTGCATCAAAATTTACTTTTGAAATTTTTTTTTTTTTTTTTTTATAAAAACTTTAAACGCTCATAACTTTGTTAATATTGCTCCTAGAGGGTCGAATTTTGCATCAAAATTTACTTTTGAAAATTTTTTTTTTTTTTTTATAAATCTTTAAACGCTTATAACTTTGTTAATATTGCTCCTAGAGGGTCGAATTTTGCATCAAAATTTACTTTTGAAATTTTTTTTTTTTTTTTTATAAAAACTTTAAACGCTCATAAACTTTGTTAATATTGCTCCTAGGAGGGTCGAATTTTTGCATCAAAATTTACTTTTGAAAATTTTTTTTTTTTTTTTATGAAAACTTAAAACGCTCATAACTTTGTTAATATTGCTCCTAGAGGGTCGAATTTTGCATCAAAATTTACTTTTGAAATTTTTTTTTTTTTTTTTTTATAAAAACTTTAAACGCTCATAACTTTGTTAATATTGCTCCTAGAGGGTCGAATTTGGCATCAAAATTTACTTTTGAATTTTTTTTTTTTTTTTTTATAAAAACTTTAAACGCTCATAACTTTGTTAATATTGCTCCTAGAGGGTCGAATTTTGCATCAAAATTTACTTTTGAAATTTTTTTTTTTTTTTTTATAAAAACTTTAAACGCTCATAACTTTGTTAATATTGCTCCTAGAGGGTCGAATTTTGCATCAAAATTTACTTTTGAAATTTTTTTTTTTTTTTTTATAAAAACTTTAAACGCTCATAACTTTGTTAATATTGCTCCTAGAGGGTTCGAATTTTGCATCAAAATTTACTTTTGAAATTTTTTTTTTTTTTTTTATAAAAACTTTAAACGCTCATAATTTTGTTAATATTGCTCCTAGAGGGGTCGAATTTTGCATCAAAATTTACTTTTGAAATTTTTTTTTTTTTTTTTTTATAAAAACTTTTAAACGCTCATAACTTTGTTAATATTGCTCCTAGAGGGTCGAATTTGGCATCAAAATTTTCTTTTGAAATTCTTTTTTTTTTTTTTTATAAAAACTTTAAACGCTCAAAACTTTGTTAATATTGCTCCTAGAGGGTCGAATTTTGCATGAAAATTTTTTTTTTTTTGTATAAAAACTTTAAACGCTCATAACTTTGTTAATATTGCTCCTAGAGGGTCGAATTTTGCATCAAAATTTACTTTTGAAAATTTTTTTTTTTTTTTATAAAAACTTTAAACGCTCATAGCTTTGTTAATAATTGCTCCTAGAGGGTCGAATTTGGCATCAAAATTTACTTTTGAATTTTTTTTTTTTTTTTTTTTTTAAAACTTTAAACGCTCATAACTTTGTTAATATTGCTCCCTAGAGGGTCGAATTTTGCATCAAAATTTACTTTTGAAAATTTTTTGTTTTTTTTATAAAAACTTTTAACGCTTATAACTTTGTTAATATTGCTCCTAGAGGGTCGAATTTTGCATCAAAATTTACTTTTGAAAATTTGTTTTTTTTTTTTATAGAAACTTTAAACGCTCATAACTTTGTTAATATTGCTCCTAGAGGGTCGAATTTTGCATCAAAATTACTTTTGAAATTTTTTTTTTTTTTTTTATAAAAACTTTAAACGCTCATAACTTTGTTAATATTGCTCCTAGAGGGTCGAATTTTGCATCAAAATTTACTTTTGAAATTTTTTTTTTTTTTTTTATAAAAACTTTAAACGCTCATAACTTTGTTAATATTGCTCCTAAGAGGGTCGAATTTTGCATCAAAATTTACTTTTGAAATTTTTTTTTTTTTTTTATAAAAACTTTAAACGCTCATAACTTCGTTAATATTGCTCCTAGAGGGTCGAATTTTGCATCAAAATTTACTTTTGAAATTTTTTTTTTTTTTTTTATAAAAATTGTAAACGCTTATAACTTTGTTAATATTGCTCCTAGAGGGTCGAATTTTGCATCAAAATTTACTTTTGAAATTTTTTTTTTTTTTGTTATAAAAACTTTAAAACGCTCATAACTTTGTTAATATTGCTCCTAGAGGGTCGAATTTTTGCATCAAAATTTACTTTTGAAATTTTTTTTTTTTTTTTTATAAAAACTTTAAACGCTCATAACTTTGTTAATATTGCTCCTAAAGGTTTTGCATGAAAATTTATTTTTGAAATTTTTTATAAAAACTGCATAACTTTGTTAATATTGCTCCTAGAGGGTCGAATTTTACATCAAAATTTTCTTTTGAAATTCTTTTTTTTTTTTTATAAAAACTTTAACGCTCAAAACTTTGTTAATATTGCTCCTAGAGGGTCAAATTTTGCATCAAAATTTACTTTTGAAAATTTGTTTTTTTTTTTATAG